>OY282641.1:143121017-143736017 GCA_958299015.1 Tetanocera ferruginea
GTATACACAGGATAAGAAGAAGGAGTTGAGATAATTGGATGAAACTTGGTACACATGGTCACATGTACCCAAGGATCTGCACTATTGAATATTTTTGGAATCCGCCCACGGACACGCCTACCTCCCATACAACGCAAAAAATTTAAAACTGCATAACTCAGCTCATAATAAGTCTACAACAACAAAATTTGGTATGTGTGTGTTTTATACCAACACAAAGATGTCTTTGAAAAAATGGACATCATCCGCTCACGGACACGCCCACCTCCCATACAACCCAAAAATTGAAAACGCAATAAATAAGCCTCTGTTTAACCTACAGAGCTAAAATTTGGCACGTATGTTTTTTATAACAAAAAAAAGATGGTTTTGAAAAATGGACATCGTCCGCCCACGGACACGCCTACTTCCCATACAACGCGAAAATTGAAAACTGCATAGCTCAGCTCATAATTAGCCTACAACAATAAAATTTGATATGTATGTGTTTCATACCAACACAAAATACGTCTTCGGAAAATGGACGTCATCCGATCACGGACACGCCTACCTCCCATACAACCCAAAAATTGAAAACGCAATAAATAAGCATGTGTTTAACCTACAGAGCTTAAATTTGGCACGTATGTTTTTTATGACAAGACAAAGATGGTTTGGAAAAATGGACTTCATCCGCCCACGGACACGCCCATTTACAATTAATTTTTTCTTTTTTTTTTTTTGTAAAGTGGGTTTAGGGTATTTCATAGTCGGCCTAGACCGACTTTAGACTTTCTTTACTTGTTTTGAATTTAAAAAAAATCAAACTCATTTTCTCTTGCTAAAAGCTTTATTTGGGATGTTGAATAAACATAAAAATAAGCTAATTGGATGCCACAACTTGTATTTGAGCTTTGCAAATATTAGTTTTTGTTAACCCATACAAATATATAAAATCTTTCAATGCTTGTTTGTTAGTTTTTTTCTAACTTTCAAGCTTAAAACTTAAATAACTTAACTTAAAATAGGGCATGTAGGTTAAATTAAGATATGAGCTCATATAAACAAATCTGCAAAAAAAAAAAAAATGCAACAGTTTAGGGCAATTAAGTTTTATAGCCCAAAAGAACTCTAACAATTAACCCTATGATGCATGACATATAAAATATGATGAAATAGACTCGTTCACTTTAAGCGTTTAACGTCAAAAAAGATACTTTTCATGTCAACGTATATGAACTCATAAATTTTTTGATGAATTTAATTTAACACAAAAATATAAAATAATGTAAAAATCGTTTCGAAAAAAATACTTAAGAACTTAAAAAGTTAGAGAAAAGTTTAATTAGAGAAAAGTTTAAAAATTGTATAGGATAGTATTAAGAAAATTAATATTTTGAATCAAAAGTTTTTTAAAGCCGTTGCATTGATTTAATTAAAGCCCAGCATTGTTCGATGGAAATGGCTTCGGAAGCAGCTTTAGCTCTTATGAATAAATAGTTCAAACTCGTTATATTCTGGGTACTGAGCGGGTTTTCGCATCATTTCATAGATGTGCGATTGCATTTAAGTCAACGATAGATGATGCCAAATCGATAAAATTAATAGAATAATCTCAAAAAACGTGTATTTTTAATTGTTTTCAATTTTTTTGGTGGCAAAATTTGAGCAACCCTGCAAAAATTTTATGAGGCCCCCAAAAAAATGACTTAAAAAAAAAGAATTTTTTATGCGTATTGTATGATGACTCATTAAAAGGACTCATGAAGGAGTCTTTAATACGATTGTAAAATGATTGCTCAAAAATAATACTCATAAGAGTCATTTTTGTGCCTGCTATATGAGTACTCATAAGAGACTCATTTGATAGTCCTAAGTAGGACGGTAATATAATTGTTCATAAAAAAGTATCATATAAGGATCATATATTGAAATATCCCTGCAAACATTTTGCGAGGCATTATGATGATAAACCCTAATATTTATGAATCCTTAAAGTCTTTTAATAGTCATAATGTTTGCTGGGTTGTGCATAAAAAATTGTCAAACATTTTTGGTAGACTCAGAAAAGAAAACTTTTATAAAATTCAAGGCACAGGTGATTTTTACAAATTACAACTTTCTTTAAAAATGTAGAAGCTATAATTTTTTTTTATACATTTGTGGGAAGACCCATTTTTGTAATTTTTAAAAATCTTGAATGATGTAAGAGAACATTTAAATTCCAAACGAGGCACAGTTGCTCAATGCATTTAAAAAAAATTGTATAGTAAACTAGCGCAACTTTCTATTTAATATTCTCAAAATAACGCGCCTAATATATATTCGAAATTTATAAAAAAACTTAAAAATTGGTTAAAAAAATTAATGAAAGTGTTTTTTTTTGCCTTTTTTTAATGTCCATTTTGCCTCTTTGATTTTTTTGAGCCACAAAATCCGGCCGTATAATCAGACAAGTTCTGAAATCCGATTTACGTCGGAATCGGATTTTTCTTCCGATGACATTTGATTGAAAGATGTATTGAAACAAATCCGATATTTGTTTTTATGGCGGATTGTAGGTTTTATGTAATCCGATTTATCGGAATTAAAGTGAATTTAAATCCGTTTAAATTTTACTGGAGGATTCTCATTTTTTTAATGAAATTTGAGTAATATTAGATGAAATAAAAAGTTTCCATACCGACAAATGCTTTTCTATCATTTGACGACTGCATTTTAATGACATACGATTTTATTTTATTCATAAAATGTATTTTATAATGTCATACTCCGTTAAAATATTTTTGACATAACTGCTAATAATTTGGACACCAAAAGCAATTGTTAGCCATCTTCCGTTAAAAACGCAACTTGAAAATGAATTCCGATTCCGATCCACTTCCGAAGTGGATTTCAGAACATGTCTGAATATGTAACATTTCTAGTGTGTACCTTCTATAATAATTGTCCTCTTGTTGCAGGATCTTCACATTAAAGTCGGGTGTATGTATAAGTTTTTCGCAGTGTGCCGCTAATGATATTTTATGCCCAATTGTTCTTGAATGATATCCTTATCAGATTATGATATAAGATCTCCTTGACAATGTGAAGATCCTGCAACAAGAGGCCAATTGTTATAGAAGGTACACACTGGAAATGCTACATTTTATGAGTGTATCTCCAGAGTAACGACTAAACTTCAAAACAGACACGGACAAATGCGATCACATGCACAGACGATGTGTGGAAAATCATAGAAAAACCGACGACGAAAAAAAAATAATCTTTTTTAGTCTGCAGTCTTTAATTGTTTAAATTAGTCATGTTTTTATTCTATGTTCTAATTGTTTGTGAAAGTGTTTAAAATTTGGATCTAAATGTAAATAACAATTTTTTTTAAAAATTGTTAAAGATTTGTGAATATTTTTGTTAATAGATGATTTGATTTGATTTCTGAAGATTTCGGGTGGAAGTCGAGTATTGGTTACATACAAAATAAAATTTGTTTTTAATAAATACTGATATTTTTATAAAACAAAAACGGACCTAAAGTCGAAGGTCGATAAATAAATAACAATTTTTTATAAAAAATGTTTTATCCAAAGCCAAAGCAAACCAAGAATCATATGACCGGGGCCTCGGAGAAAACACTATCAATTTTAAATGATGAGCTGTCTGGGGATGGAAATTAAACCGTTACTCTGTGGAGGTCAATAGTAAAAATAAATTAGCACTTTAAAGAGCTGCTGCTTCTCTAGGACAGTAGCCCACCCAGAGATATTAGCTGTTCCATTGAAGAAAAGCGTATAAAGAAGACAAAACGTTAGGAATCTAGCATGGTGAAGATCTCTACAGTGAAAACTTCTGAGAAAGCCGCCATAGAACTGAGAACTTTTCAGACTCATTCACTCACTCTCACAAAGCGGAACTATTCAGACGATCCGACGTTTAAAATAAATTGCTTCCTATCGAAAACCTAGAGATGTGCCTCCGCTAGAAAACCTCTTGTATTGGTAGAAACCTACTTTAAATGAAAATGAAAAGTGCAACAGACCCATGTGTTTGAGTGCCAGAGATTGATATAGAAAACTATGGCAATTTGAAAATAACTACAAAAAGCAGAATAAATTGAGGAGCTTATTCGGAGCAAACAGTGGAGCTGTACAGAAAACTCAAAATGGCCTCCCTAATGAAAACTTTGTTCATGAACCCTTGGAAGTGAGTACTTTTAAGACTATGACTTATGACAATAGTAAGTTCCTCGTCTAAAATGAGTTGTAAGCTAATTCCCAGAGATCTGTCAAGGTGAATGAGAACAAGAAAAGCTAAGCTTATATTCTCGATAGTGGAATCGGGTGACAAACTCCTGATTTATGTTAAAGAACGGCCAACGGGATTAAACGGAAGCAGTAGATATGCTGGAACTGCATCTATATACTGTGGCGGACAAAAATCTACGTACGAGCCCTTTTTTTAAATTTGAAAAACAGAAAAAAAGCACTAACAAATAATATGAAAAAAGAACAATAAATAACAGACCGCTTGTAACCGTCTGGGAGTTGAAGCTACTATCTTTTTCAGCTCTTGCGGCGTTATTTTCTGCCCCTCATCTTACTGCTTATCTTTGAGTTGGAGTTGGAGTACCAGTAATAGCGTGCTTTCGAATATTTCGCTCCAAAATTAACCACTCGTTTTCTATAATGTTCAAGTCCGGGCTTTATGGACACTACCTGCCACTGTACTTAGGATTATTATTCTGTTGGATGATCCAGCTCGTTTTTAGGCATAGCTTTTTCATGTATTGAAAGCAATCTATAATGCCTTCATCAAATACCAAATATCCAACGCCTGAGGCTGCAACTGATCTCCCCACATTATAACATTGCCACTTTCATGCTTCACAGTCAGCATTAGGTGCTTGTGATTCATAGCAGTGTTCGGTTTTATCCAAACTTTGATTTTCGTCGTATCCAAATATGTTGTATTTGAACACATCCGTAAATAGAACACGTTCCTAGAAGTTAATTCCCCTATTTCGTTTATTTTAACATATAAGCTGCTTCTTTGCGAGGAGTTCTGCAGTGAAATCCTTCATTATTATAGAGGGTCCCTGTTACTTGTTTCTCTCAGCTATGTCCTGGGCTAACTTAGTGGCATAATATTTGGGATTTCGATTCACTTCTTTACGAATGAATGAAACGTCTCTACGGTCAAGCTTCTTGGGACGACCAGTGAGCGGATTATATTCGACGGAACTTGATTTTTTTTAAGTTATTAAATATGGTCTGCACCGTCAATTTAATTAAACATAATAATTTTGCTATTTCGCTAAATGATTTATTCTCTTTTCTTTGTTTTATAATTAGTTTTCGCACATCCGCAGAAAATTTTTGAGCCATTTTTCTGTTCGTACAATTTTTTAAGTGCTGAAATGCAACAAAGCACTTTTTTGTCAGTTTTAACTGAATAACTCAAAAGTTCATACTGGAGTATTATACTTTTTTGTTATTTGTTATACAATAATAAGATTTAAAACAAACCTGCATCATTTATTTTCTATCTAATCCTACTGAACTTGTTAAATTTGAGAAAATGGTCATACATAGAGTTTTGTCCGCCACTCTATTATAAAAAAAATAGTTTTCATTTTTAATAAGTAATCATCAATTTTAATCTTCAATAAACTTTCCACAAAAATAAACTAAATATACAAAAATGTACCATGCACCATTTACGTATATACTCAAAAATTGTTTCCTCTTCATTATTGTTTTGGCGATTAAGCTTTCTGATATTTTGAGCTATTGGAGATTTTAGCTTTGGATATTTTGACTTGGAGATTTTATTTCATTAATTCATCTAACTGAGATCACTCTTTCACATTACTAGAGATTTTGTTTTGAATATATTTTGTAGTGGATGTTTCATATCCAACTTTGACTTTCCAAATAAAAAATAAACAATTTCAAAGGGTTCGGCGATAGTTCTTTTTTAAAACGAAAATAGTTTGAAAAATGTTAAAATAAGCTTCTTGAAATTGCTTCTGACAAAAATAACATCAATTCGAAATAGTTTTATTTTAGACGTCTATGCTAGACGTTAATTATATCCAATATGTTTTGAACATTAAAAAACATCGTAGTTATTTTAAACTTATTTTTTAACAAATCCTCTCTCCTAATGCTGAGTTACTTCCAATTTAAGCTTCTTTTAAGGTTTTTATACACAAATGGCAAATATTTAACTACAACTACTTACCCAGTTGGTGTGTCCGAATTCGGATGCAGTTGCATGGTTAAATCGCCTAAACGACTGAATGCCTGTCCAGCAGCGGTGAAAATCTCGCCAACCTGCAAGTTGTAAATAATTTATGGTTTTTTGTAAAGATTTGTTTAGATTTTAATTTCAAAACAAAACGTAAAAAAAATTCCGTCCGTCCGACGTCCATCAAACGTCGTCGCTTGAACACCACAGCCCCCACCAACACGCCCGCTGCTCCATAAACAAAACGAATGCGTCTCCGCGATTGGCCAAGGAGTCTGACAGGTCTACCGCGTAGACGACTTCAACGCTATGTCGATTTCCCGCACAAAAACTTACGATTACTTTTTTGTGCGCCACATAAGTTTTCATATATTTTGCACTTACTTTTGTTGCGGAATTCATTGCGTTTTCGGGCAATATGTTGATTTTTCTTTAAAATTTTAATGTTAGCAGGCGGTTTTGCACAGTTGTCAAAAATTAGTGAATAAAATAAAAAAAAAGCAAAAATTACAGGCCGCCACTTTGACGTTGTGGATATTTTGACGTTTTTTGTGTTTGGGATTTTCTCAGTGTTGCGTTAGTTAAATGAGGAAATTTCACACAAAATGCAGGGAAATTTTATGACTTATGCTCTGTTCGATTGTAAATTTGGTTTGTGTCTTGACTACTTTTGTTAAATTAACTTCGTCGCAGTGTTGGAAACTGTTTTGACTTTGCCCTATAACATGTCATTAAGCCCGTATGATACTTCATTTTTTTGTCCAATTTTTCTTACTGAAAACAAGTGGCGCATGGGCAAGACAATAAGTGTATTAAACAATAATAATACATATGCGAGAATGGGATAGACGCATACTCATTGCCAAGAGCTAATTTTGTCAGTTCAGCATCATTGTTAGTCGGCGCTGTTTTATTTTTTCTTGTCAACAGCTTATTGCATTGAAAAACATTGACAGTTGACTGTTAATTTTTGACCATTAACTTGACGAGCACCGAATTGAGAGAAACGTCAAAAACAATGCATTGAAAATGCTGTCCATCCCACATGTTTTTCTTCAATTCGTACTATATGCATATCCTCTCACACCAATTGAATTTACGCTAGCGCTATATTTCAACTCTTCTAAATTCATTTTCAATGCATTAAAAAGTGCATTAAAAATGCTTTAAAAAGTCTTATATTATATTTTCCAACTCTGTGAACAAACCGGCCGTTATTGTGTGGATAATATAAAGCGTTTTCGTTTATTTGTTAAGAGCAGAGCAAAGATTGTCAAAAAACTTGTTCGTGATTTTTATTTTGTACAGAGCGATAAGAGCGGGTTTAATCGAGTTTTTGTTTTCACTCATAGCACAACGAGAGTGCTCTCGATGCGATTCTATGTGCTCTCTATCAAACATTCGAGCACGTAGAGCATATATCAGAGTTCTATCTGCCACACGTATATGAAATGAATGAAAAAAAAAAATAATCTTTAACAAAAATAAAAGAAAACAATAAAAATATCATCCAAAATATAAAATTGAGCGAAAAATATATAATTGTAAATAATAATTTAACGAAAAATAATCTTAAATGACAGTTTAAACATTTGATGCGCGGTTTGATTTTTTATCAATTCAGAGTTCTCTGATATAACTCAGAGTAGAGAATTTGTCGAATGTACTACATGCGCTCTAGCTCTGTGATCTGCTCTTCGCTAAACATAAAAACGAAAACGCCTATAAAAAGGCCAAGTAAGCCCAACTCTTGAAACATTCAGGGCACCCTAAAATGTGCTTTTAGATATAAGTTTTTACTTAGTTTTCAACGCCACTAATTAACTGTCTGCGAATCCACTAAATCTCAAAAAAAAAAAATAGTTTTAAATACATGGTTCTCTTTCGTAAAGTAAAATTTAAAAATATAAACTTAGAGTTCATATTTCAAAAAAAATTGTATCTTTCTTTTTTTCTTTCAAATCTCAAAAGAGGTTTATGTTTACTATTTACGTTATTTTATGTAAACCACATATCTTTCAGATCCATATCATCAATTTCAGGCAAAAAAAAATCGTATGTGGATACAGCGCTCAGGATTGACTGCCACGGTTGCTTCTGATCGTATTCAAAATAATGACACCACATAATATCATAATGCTACCGCGCAGTCACTTTTTGTGGTTGCAATGATTTCTCCCCTGTCAATTGGGTATTTTTTGAGCTCCATATACGGCAATTTTGCTCATTCACGTATCCATCTAGTGCGATCGATCTGAAAAAAATTTTATGTGCAAAATCATAATATTATGCTTGTTGTTCCAGTGCCCAATCGACTTCATTTCTTGTGTGAGTTGTTTGGAGGAAAATTCAAATCTAAATTAAAAATACGCTATAACGAGCCGTAAGGCAACAAAAATCCATTCGTAAGACACTGCCACATTAGCTTAGCTCATGTTACAATAATTAAAAGGTAGCATTGAAGTTTCTGTTGAAAACTACTATCTGTCAAGAAATATAAAATAGATGAGAGCGCTGACAAACCGCCATTGCATAGAACTAATTTTCATTGGTCACAACTGTTGGCAACTGGCAAATGCGCTTAAAAATACATTTAAAAATAGAAAATTTTTGTATTCGGTAAAGTTTTCATTGGTATTTGTTGCAAAGCTTGACATTTCATCAACTTGACAACTTTTCTGACACAACTGTAGCGATAACATCGCTTCCCGACGTTGAGTTTTTTAAAATTTTTTAATTAGTATCTATCTTGCAATAACAAATAGGTCGATTTTTTGTAAGGAACATCAACATTTCATCGCGTTCACTGCAAAAACCAATTTTTTCGAGGCACCAGCGGAGAACTACAATAAATCTGTTATAATTATATTTTTGTACCAAACTTTTTTTTAAATAATCTTCAAATGTTGAATTTTTATATACTAATTTTCACAATAAATCTGTAATAACAATACATATGTCATAAACAAATTCTTGAAAATATGCACAGTGTATTCATTCCATACAAAATTGGTACAAAAATAAAAGGAATGCTCCGATGATTATGAAATTAAGTAAGCTTGATTAATTTAACCTAATTGGGCAAAATTGCAAAAATGGTTGAAATCGGTTAGTTCCTAGGGGTACCTTCCTTGGACCTATATTAATTTTTTGACCAAAAGTTGGTCGATCTTAACAAAAGTTGGTCAAAAGGTTAGGCAATTAGAGGAATAGTTGTGCACTGAAAACAGTAGAAATTGATAAGAACTTAAGGGTACCTCCCTTGGACCTATATTTAATTTTTATATGATTTTGTATGGGAGGTATCTACAAAAGTAATCCTAGTGATCCTATCGAAAATCAGTAAAAATGCTAGACAAATAGAGCAATAGATGTGAACTTGAAATTATAGAAATTGGTAAGACCTTAAGGGTTTCACTCTTGCGCCTATAGTATTTGTTTTTTAAAAATCCAACTTTAGACACATTTTATGTTATTTACAATAGAATGGTTACTTGACAAATTATAAAATAAAAATGGTAACTTATTTTTATCACTCATATCCCTACTGACTTTCATCACTACTAACTTCTTCGTGAGATTCACTACAAAATTAAAGAAATCTTTTTTTTTTGTTCCCTTTTGAACTTTGCTTAATTTTGATTATTTTTTTATACAAAAATTATAATTTTTCACAAATAATCACTTTTTAAACCTGGATAACTTTCTTGTTTATAGAAAGGTCAAGATAATATTTTGGAAATCAAGAGTTAATACTTCAAATCAAATTACGAGAAAATTTAGCTAAAATCAAAGAATCTTGTTTTCAATTAATTTTTAAAATTTTATAAATTTTTTTATGGTTTTCTATCGTTATATTTTTTTGTAAAAAAATCGCTTTTTTAAATTTGCAAATCATTCTTGTTAATAAAGTGCAAATAATATTTAATAAAATGCAAAAAAATACAGAAAAGTTTCCAATAAAATTCCAATCAAATAATCTGTTTTTTTGTGTTATAGCTTATAAAAACTTTAAATTTTTGCACGCAAATTCAAACGCAAATTTTTGAGTTTGAAGGTGTTTTTTTTTAAGATAAAGACAATTTTTTTTACAAGCAATAGTAACTCAAAAAATTACTTTTATAAGCAAAATACATTTTAAAATAATCCTCTTTACTGGTTTTTAGAAAAAAGCTTAATTTTTAAAAACTCAATTTTTAATTTAATTTAATTAAAGTATCACATTTATTTATTATAAAAATCTTCATCTAATCTCAAAAAATCTTTCTAATATTATATAGCTAAATATTATTGAAAATATTCTATACTTTAAAAAAAAACAAAACAACAACATTTTTTTCTATTTTTGTACCATTTCTATTTTTGTACTCTTAATTTAAGAGCTGCAAAATTTAAAATAACCTCATCAAAATCAATTTTACTTGCAAGCTCGTTTTCAATGGATAGACCTTTAATAAGTCTTAATTAATTTTAACTTTGAAAACGTTTCCGCAATGTTTTCTCCTCATTGTTTGGACTTGAAAGCAGAATTATAATTTTTGAAACAGCAATTAAAAAAATGTGACACACATTTTTTAACTTAAAGTACTTTTTTACTTTTTTGACTGTTTGAGAAATAAAAAAATATCGAAATGGTGTCACCCCGAAAATGGTGGTACCCGGGGCAGACCACCCCTCTGTCTCCCTTAGAACATCTCTGTTTAACGGTCCAAGGGAAAAAGCGCCTCTTAATTGCCGCAAGGCCAAACGCATTGGTCCCAATTTTTTTCTACATTAACTTTCAGCATTGATGATATATGTAGTGGATACCCACTTTTTTACCTCCTTTCGATTTTAAAAAGTCCTCCTCTTGACCCCAAAAAAGTACTTTCGGATACACTAACCATCAAAAGAAGTTAACGGCACACATGATTAAGATTTTGTTTTAGTATGGAGACCGAAATTGTTCTCTTAAAATAGATTCACAAAGAAAAGTTAAATAGTATTTATTCGACGTATCTGATCAAAAAATATTCAGATTTTTTCTAATTATAACAAAATCTTCACAAAAAGTTGAAATGATAATGTAATAATGTGCATAAAGGTGGGTCGCCTCCTATGGAAAAATAGTTAGCCGGGTCCGCCCCTTATTTGAAAACTTTTCTTGAGAGGGTTTTGGTGCCATACAAATTTTTTTTTTAGGTGTACCAAAATGTTGGTTTGACTTTTCCTTATGGTTTGTTTCTGACTAGAGTGATTTTGATGAAATTTAATATTAAGATTCAGGACTAGAAGATAGGGTGTCACTAAAAAAATATTTAAATGACTATCACTAACATATTTATGACTCATTAAAGCCTTAACTAATGGACCAGTTGTGAAGAAATTTGGTATTAGAAATGAAATTTGGTATTAAAATCTAAGCCAAACGAAGTTTAGCTGAAGGCTTACGAAAAAAATCAAAGGACGAACACATTCAAAGACAAACGAAGCCACACGAACATAAACCGAGGACTAAAGTTAAAAAATTAGAACAAACTTCACCAAAAAGTTCATCAATCCAATCATGAAACATTTTCTCCCGGGAGTTGTAAATGGGAGTTTCCGGTTTTAAGATAGCAGATAAAGATATCTCATTTCTTTATTTTACACTTATGAATATTGGCGGCTGATGAACAAAATTGCATTAAAAATTTCCAAAAAGTATTTTTACTTTATTTTCAACTCCCGGGAAAAAATGTTTCATGATTGGGCTGATTTTGCTGTAATTTTTTCCTTCGAGTTCCTAATGGTCTGAGTTTAGTATTATATTATTTAATGTATTACTTTTAGAAGAATATGAAAAAAATTCTCAAATACGATTGTTTTGTTTTTTTTTGGGTTTAAAAATACTTTTTATATTGTTTTTGTTTTTTTTTTTATAAAATAAAACTGAAATATATATGTGCCTCAGCAACAAAACATTTATTTAATCATATTTACACAAAGTACTCTCGCGTCCGGAAAAGAACTTTCAGAAGAGTAAAAAAGTCCCCTCCACAATTATCAAATATCATCACTGACTTTCAGTTTATAACTTTCCTTTAAAAGAAAATTTACCAAATTATGTAATTTAGTTTGTTTTTTATACAGTTTTTAAATTTGTCCAAATTTCACTCCGCATCAATGCTTCCTTTTTTTTTTATCATAGCTTAGCTCTGTGCCTGAATCCAGGTATTAAATCTGCACATATTTAAATCGAAATCACATTATCTCGACCAAAAGAACAATTTGTAGAGTAGTTGTTTGTAACATAGCCGGTAATATACTATCTGGTCCTGGGTATTTTAATTCTAAAAACGAATATATAGTAAACCGGATTTAGTCTCGCGTAATTAAGTTATGCAGAATCTGTGACAGGATTGCACAGTAACTCTCTGTGATGAATATATTTGAGATTTCAGTACAGCCTGGAAAATTTACTTTATAGAAGCGCATATAATTCGATATCACTACGATTTATCTCAACGTTTTTCAAAAATCGTCGATTTCGACTTTCTTTCCGGTAAAAAAATAAGTATATATATAATTATATAATTATATAAAAATATATATAATTATACTTAAACTCCCAGTGTAGTCTCTCCCTTTGAGAAAAATTTGCCACGCGATGGTCACTTGTTTGTTGAACATTAGCTGGTTTGTGTCTGCACTGATGTTGGGATGGACTAAAAAAAAGTGTTGGTATAGCAGCAGTTCTATGAACTTTTGGGTTTCTTATAGTGGAGATATGAAATT
Organism: Tetanocera ferruginea; assembly: GCA_958299015.1. NCBI lineage: Eukaryota > Metazoa > Arthropoda > Insecta > Diptera > Sciomyzidae > Tetanocera > Tetanocera ferruginea. The sequence goes on from OY282641.1 coordinate 143,133,999, forward strand.
GAAATGGAAGAAATGCTATAAAATAAAATAAATGAGAACACTTTAATTTTTTTTTTGGTAGCAACAAGTTTATTGATTTTGGTTTTATTATTATATCCAGTGAATAGTTCATGTTTTGTTTTATGTATGTTTTTGTTTTATTTTTCAAATACATTTTACATTATATAATTTATTTATTTTCAATAATAATATTTTATGGTAAACCATAATTTTCGGATTTTTTTTCTGCATTGCATACATTATGCATTAATATGCAGTTTTTGTTTTGTTAGTTATTTTTTATTTTTTTTTTTTTTTCACTTAAACTAAAACTAATAAACTATGTGTTTTTTTCCAAATACTTTATTTCCAAATAATTTTATAAAAATTTCAAAATTGCTGACTTTTGCTTTAAAAAAAGTGTTTGCAATATATATATGTATATTAGCAATTTTTTTGTTCTTGTTTTTTTTTCTTCTTCATCTTTGTTAATTACAGATTTTAAGTTAATAATAAATTTTGGAATATTCCATAAAAGAATTTCGAATAGAGTAGAATTTTAATTATGTTGTGTTATAAGTATATAATTTGTCTTAGTTGTTGGTTTTTCTGTTGTTGTTGTTGTTATATAAATTTCAATAAGTATTTAAAAATACGCAAAAACTTTATCAGACTTTAAATTTTTAACTAAAGTTGACTACAACTGAAAAAAAATATAAATTTTTATGTTTTAAATATTTTTAGTTTTGCTTAAGCAAAATTAATATTTGAAATGTTGCTGTTTTTTTTTGCGTTTTTTTTACTTTGTTTGCTTTTTGCTTTAAACAAATTTGTTTTTGCTATTTTAATAATTAAACTAAAATTTGTTTCTTTCACTCTATTAAAACGGTTTGTTTTTTTTTTTTTTTTTGATATAAACTAAGAAAAACAAAAATATATATATGCTGTATATATTTTTCATTTATTTCTTATAATAATCACAGTTTTTTTTTAAATATTTTTGCTATTTGTGTTTGGTTTTTTTTCATTTATTTTGGGTTTCGTTCTCTTTGCAAATTTCGAGTTTTGAAAAAGAGTTTGAAAATAAAAATGACAAATTTTAAGTCAAAGTGAATAAAATATTTATGTATTATGCAACCAAAACTCAGCTCACAGTTTTAAGTGTTTTTGTAATTAAATTAATTTATTAAAAAATTTTTGGAACGGTTTTGAATTGAATGCAATTTTATGAGCTTGTAAACATTTGTTTTTGATTTTATTTAAATTTTATGGTTTATAACTAGTTCAGATCGAAATTTTTTTTTATATGTTTGCTGCTTATTTGCTGTTTATTTTACAGTTATAATTAATTCCTGAGTAGTTTATATTTCGTTTGATATTGTTTTTTTTTTTTAGAGAGAAAAAAAAGTTGAGAAATGTAAAATTATGGCTTATTTTATAACTATTAATTTTCTGTTCTTAAAAACGTTGTGAGTCTTCGTACGCCCTGAGTTTCGCTATTTAAATACTAGTCCATTTTTAATTCATTTTTATATTTTTAAATTGAACTTAAAAATATTAAATTTTAGTTGTTGTTTTTTTTGTTTTTTCTTGCAGTTCAGAACATTTAAATGAATTTTGCTTAAAATGTGTAACTCAAGCTTGCAAATAAATTCAGAGTTAAAAGTCATAATTTTTGAAAAATTATACTTAACAGTATTTAAAGTAGTAGAATGGAAGGGCTTAAATGAGAACTTAAACTAAAACTATAAACATAGATTTTTTTTTAATTAAAATTATTTTTTAATTTAAAATTTTATATATAGAAATTAAAAAAAATTTTTTCTTTAAATAAAAATTTTATAACATGCTTCAGTTAAATTTTAACTTATTTGCCTAAACATTGAATTAAGTTTTATTTTCAAACATGTATGCATTGTTTTTTTTAATTTTTTTTTTTTCACTTAATTAGTTTTTGCCGAAAATTTGTACAAATTATAACAATTTTGTATAATTTTTATTAATATATTTTGAAAAAATTTTACCTTTGAATGGGCAAAAGACCTGAAATTTTGTACTAGTTTTCCAAAAGTTTTTGTTTAATTCTTTTCTTAATTTTATTTAATTTTTTTTTTGTCACAATGAAACATAACCAAATTTTTTTTTTATATAAAAAAATATGTAATGAAAAAAAACAAATACAAAAAAATGAATACATGTAGAAAATCTATAAAAAAATTTTTTAAAAATGTTCTTTTGTACTTTTATACGCTGATTTCTCTTAATTTTTCTCTTAAACTTGATTTACACATTTAATTAGTTATATTTAATAATAATTCACTTATGTTAAAATTTTGCATTAAATTTAGACATTCAGACTGTTGTTTTTTTAAACATCAATAAAAATTTGTTTTGTAGTTTTTGTTGCTATGTTAAGTTTTTTTTTTTTTTTTTTTTTGAAATTTGCCAAATTTTCATAAACATATTTGTAAAAGTCGCTTCATTTTATTTTGTTCTGAACTGTGAGGCCAAAAATTTTATAAATTACTGAAATGGAATATTGTTTTTAACTAACGGAATTTTGTTTTTATTTATTTATTTATATTTATAAATATATTAAATATTTTATTTACACTTACTCAATAAGTTTGTTGTAGTATACGTATATATGTAAGTTTATTTTTGAAATAAAAAAAAAATTCAAATTCAAAATTAAAATTTTTATTTTTATTTTTAAGAATAAAAAAAAATTAAAATTAAAATTTTTCATTTTTATTTTAAAGAACTGAAAAATAAATTTTATTTGATATTAAAAATTGCGAAATGTAAGAAAAGTTGATAAAAAATATTATATTGATAAAAAAATTAATTAAAAATGAAAATAATTTTGCGAATTGTCATTTTGAAAATAATTTAAAATTTCAAAATTAAAAATTTTTTTTTTTATTTATAAGAATTCAAAAATTAATATTAAAATTTTTTATTTTTATTTTAAAGAACAGAAAAATAAATTTTATTTGATAATAAAAATTGCGAAATGTAAGATAAGTTGAGACAAAATTTTATATTTATAAAAAAATTAATTAAAAATAAAAATAATTTTGAAAAAAATAAATTTTATTTAATAAAAATTGCGAAATACAAAGAAATTTTTAATTAAAAACAAGCATAAGTAATAATAAAAAAAAATAATTTTCAATTATATAATTATATTTATGGCAAAAGTAGGTACCTACAAACCTAAAAAAATGTAATTTTTAAACTTAATCAACTTTTTTTTACTTATTCACTCAGGAACAAAGAATGCAGTAACAAATGGTTTAAAAATATCTTAGTTATGGAGAAAAACGAAATAACCCCGATGTTGCCTTATAAAGCGAGACGTTTGTGATCACTCGTACGCTGAAAATATAAATTATGTACACGTTCACAAGAAACTTACATACATTTTGTATTCACTAATCATGTGAACTTGTATATAAGGTTTAAGTAATTATACATGACTTGGGTGCACTCATGCACAAGTCCATGTTTAAGACAAGAATAAGTTGGGTTAACCTTTATCACTACATTCATACATTTGTTCACTTTGTCATTGTATAAGTACATGAGTTTCATGCACAAGTATCTACTCTTATGTTATGAACTCTTCTTGCTGCCCTTGTATTTGAAGTCGGATTATAAGAACTAAAGTTCGACTGTGGCCGAAATTCTACCTGTTCACATACATTCCTTGCTGTTTCGATACAAAACTAATATGAAAAACAAATTTTCTTCATAAAAATTTCGCAAAAAAAGCTTTTAAAAATAGTCGGTGCACTCCTTATCCGAACTCTTATTTATTTTCAAAATAAATTATCAAAATGGTTCTTAACTGTTTTTCTTACGTCCTTTTATATAAAGATTTCAGCCTCAGTAGTTTATGTATCCTTTATATTTATAAGTACATGACTTTCATGAATTTTTAACTCTTATTTTATGAACTATTCTGGCTCACCATGAATTTGTACATGGATTATATGACTTTCGGTCACTAAGCTCCTGAATTAGTTCACGTTTTTCTTTTATAAGAACACAAGTTATATGCATTTTTTACTCTTTTCTTAAGAACTATTCTTGCTGCCCTTGTATTTGTACATGAATTACATGTTAAAAAAATATATATTGGCATTTATATATTTTTATATTGTACACAAAAATGATTTATTGGCATTTACCAACTTTTTCTTGGCTCATGTATCTTTTTTACACATTTTATTAATTTTTAAAACTAGGCTTATTAAATATTCATGTGCCCGTGTTATTTTCTTTTGTGTATTTTTAACATAGACATAATGAAAAATTCATGGCACTCATGTGTTGGTTACTAAACCAAAATTCATTAATGCAATTCATGGAGATCATGTAAAAATTCATAATTATTGTATACTTTTTAGTTGTTTCAGTGCAGTTGGGTGGTTCGCACAATTGTTTTTACTCGCTCATCAAGCGACATCAACTCTCGCGTGATTTGGAATACCCTTATATAGTTTTTTTTCAAACTGTTTGATGGACATCGAAATTTTTGATTTTACTCTTGTTTGAGCTGAACTTTATAAGAAATTTGATAGTGTGAACTTCCTGTGTATTAAATTTTAATTTCAAAAATAAAACATGTGACATTTATTTCCTTAAATTTTAAATATCCTTAATTTCGCAATTAAGTGTATTTAAAACATTTATTTGATTCAAATTGATGCAAGTGTGTTTAATTTAAAAGCATTTAGATGGCAATTCCCGTTTGGTGAAGTGATAAAAAAGAACAAATGTTTGGAAACGTCTATAAAATCAACTAAAGAATAGATTTCAATTTCTTTATACAAAATATAATTGAATATGAATGACGAAACTACCATTGAAACTGTAAAAGATGCCAATAAGCTTTATAGAAGCTATTTGAAACGCCACCTAACTTCTATAAGTGTTCAGCTTTCATAATTCAATTTAAAAAAAGCAAGTGTATTTAAAAAAGAATTGAGCAAAATTATTTTTTGTGTATGAAATTCTTAACTCTACAGAATATTAAGGGCCTATTCTCGCTCTGTGAAGCTATAAAGCGAAAAAGTTTTATAAGCATTCTTTATGTCTTCTATAAAGACCCGAAGGCAAACTTTTCATTGTCTTATTAAAGTTTTTATTGACTATTATTGAAAGTTTAAATGTAAAAATAAAATTTGTATTAATAAATTCGGGCCCAGAACTTTTATAGAGCAGTTAGTAAGCTTTACTAAAGCTATGTAACTTCTATAAGCATTCTTTATGTCTTCTATGATGACTTTAAAGCATATTTTTCATTGTCTTATTGTACATGTTATTGAATATATTTAAATGTTAAAAAAATTTAACTGTACCAACCCAGACCTTTTATAGTGCAGCCCATAAGCTTTACTAAAGCTATGCAACTTCTATAAGCATTCTTTATGTCTTCTATAACGACTTAAAAGCTTATTTTTCATTGTCTTATTGAAGATTTTATTTTGCCAAAGGCAAAATTTTTCATTGTCTTTTGAAAATTTGAAGATTTGGAAACTGAATTGGAAGCTTTAATGTCATAAAAAAAATGTGGGCAACTTCCATAAAGCATTCTTTATGTTTTCTATTATGAATCAAAGGCGGCAAACTTTTCATTATTTTATTATTAGAAGTTTTAATGTTTAAAAACAGTGACAACCTAGGACCAATCGCAGCTCAATCAATCGGCCAATCTATTGCTACATCAAATACGAAGCAGAATCAATGCTTATAGAAGCTATGCCAGAACTATTTCCTTATTCGTGTTCTATACAAACAACGAATTGGCCATTTTAGCGCTTGAAAGCAGTTTAACTAAGCTAAGTTCATTGAGAATTGAACCTACTTCTCAATGCTTTATTTAGCCGTTTTCGAACGGTTAATGTTCATATTCTCAATAAGCTTTACCTATCATTGTTTTTTTCGCTGATTTTTTATTATTCTAAAAATTTGAAAAAAAAGTTTGAAAAAATTTCTGTCAGATGTAGAATTGAACTCGGGCTGCCGCGTTTCGTTGACTTACATGACGCACATTTGGCATGCATGGCTGCGGTCGCCACTTTATAACCGTTCCAAGAGTAGCCTTCTATAATATATTTTGCATACGATTTGCATTCTTGGATATTGATGGATGTTGGCGCAAAAGACAAAATCGGCTCTTTAAGTGTTTACTTTCAAGAAATATTGGTTACCATGGGTTTCAAGTTAACTCATCATTTGGAAATTTGCTAAAATAATGTGTAAGAAAATTTCTTAATTTAAACCTTTGACATTGTTATTTTGCTCAAAGATCTAAAGTAAAATTAATTGAGATCTATTTTTATAAAAAATGATAACCCATTTCAATGCGGCATTCTAGACACTTCAAAAAAAGTTTAAAAAAATACCTTTACAAGTTGCCATAGAGGGTAAAAGTGTTCTATGAAAATGTTTCCTATAAAATTTTACTATCAACAGGATTCCACATTTCACTTTCACTCGAATTCGTGCTGGAAATCGCTAGAAATCGAAATTTTTTCACTTTTTTCGTATTCAGTTTAACTTTTTCTTTCAAAGTTGCATGTGGCAATAATACACATTAGGCTGAAAAATAACGCGAAGCGCATTATTGCACACAGCATAAGCTATTACTGTCAATTACAATATTGCCACCAAATTGATGGTGGCAATAATTCGCTTGTCAGTAATGCGTTATGTCTTGTAAATTATTATCACTACCAATTTGGTGGCATTAATGAACTTTTTGGTGGCAATAATTCGCATTCAAAAACTTATAAATTTAACACGGTGTCAATAATGCACATTAGCTGGTGGCAATAATTTTTCAAATCACTTTTAATACTATGCATGTTATGGAATATCATGAACCTTAAGCTGTCAAACGATTCGAAGTTATAAAATTCCCATCGGCGTATTTTTACTCCCCGGACATAATTAATGAGGAAAGTTCATTTTATTAGTATTCAAATTTTTGACAATTTTTAAGCATGGATAATTTTCTAACACTATATTTTGGTATATTGCTAAAAATCGGGAATAACAGTGATAAATATCAAAAGATTTTGGAGAAAAGTAGGCGTCATAATCAGCCCAATCATGAGCAATTTTTTTCCTTACAATTGGAAAAGGGAGTTTCTGTTTTTAAGTTAAAGCAGAAGAAATTTTTGAAAATTTTTAATGCAAATTTCTTCATAAATTCCAATATTCATAAGTGTAATGAATGAAATTGTGATGTCTTTATTTGCTATCTTTAAAATGTAAACTCACTTTTCCAACTCCGATGGAGAAATTGTTCATGATTAGGCTGAATAATTTGGGAAATCGTATATTTTGAAACTTGTACTGTCAAATGCAGTCGAAAGATGGTATAAAATTTCTTATTTAGTTCTTATTCCTACATTCTTTCCTTACTGGGATTTAAAATGATGAAATTTCTGGGAAAAGTGGGTGTTATAAGAATTAAGGGAGATCGAATAATCGAATTTTGAATTCAATTCTCATTTCTATATTTTCATTATGTACAGATTCATAATCAGCCCAATCATGAAACATTTTTTCCCGGGAGTTGTATATAGGAGTTTCCGGTTTTAAGATAGCAGATAAAGATATCTCCTTTTTTTATTTTACACTCATGAATATTGGCGGTTGATGAATACAATTTGCATTAAAAATTTCAAAAAAGTAGTTTAACTTTATCTTAAAAACAGAAAATCCCATTTACAACTGCCGGGAGAAAATGTTTCATAATTGGGCTGAATGAGGGAATTTTTGTGGGAGACATTGATAACTCTCTAAAAGACATTTCTGGGAAAAATAGGCGTTATATAAAAAGAATTTAGTAGATAGGATATTGCGAACCTGTTTCTGTCAAATGCAGCCGAATGGTTTATACGAAGTTCTTAGTAAGTTCTTACTTTCATATTTTCCTAACTGAGAAATGATAATATAATAAGGAAATTTTTAGTCAGAGACGTTTTAACCCTAAAAAAAAAAATCTGTGATTAGTAGGCTTTAAAAAATTTAGCGAGATCGAGTATTATAACTGTTTATCCTATTCTGATAGAAGCTTTATAGTGAGGGAATTTTTGTGGGAGACATTGACACCTGTCATTTCTGGGAAAAGAAAGCGTAATAACAAAGTGGGAGGTTGTATATTTTGTACCTTGTATTGTCAAATGCAGTTCTCTTTCCCATGTTTTAATTAAGTAGTGATTTATAATCAGCCAAATCATGAAACATTTTTCCCTTGGAATAAGAAATGGGATTTTCTGTTTCCAATTTTTAAAAATTTTTCCTTTTCCAATTTCGAAGGGAAAAATTGTTCATGATGGCTGGCTGAATAAGGGAAATTTTGTGGGAGATATTAACATTTGGTAAAAAATGCGCACTAAGAATTTGGAAGATACATTTTTTGAAGTTTTTATCTAGCTATCATTTCATTAATTTTACTCCTGGAACATTCATAAGGGGATAATTTTTCGCGGGAGACATTGATAGCTGCATAAAAGACTTATCTGAGAAGAGTAGGCGTTTTAAGAACTCGGCAGAATGGATATTGTGAATATGGTACTGTCGTTGAATGCGGTTGAATGATTTTTCGAAGTTCTTATCGACTGCTTATTCCCATATTTTTATTATTGGGAGATTTATAAGGAGGAAATTTAAAGTGGGAAACAGTAATAGCTGCTTAAAACATATTTTTAGGAAAAGTTAGTGCATTAAATATTTGGAAGATGGAATATTATGAAGCTTTATACTGTCGAATGGTTTTATCGAAAATTGTATCTATTTTACATACCAATATTTTCATTACTGGCAGATTTGTAATGAGTTTATTTTCCATGGTAGACATTAAAAACTGTCACAAAATCATTTCTGGAAGAAGAATGCGTCTTCAAAATTTTGAAAGATCGAATACTTTGAAATTTATGTGTGAAATGAAGTCGAACGTTTGTTTGAACTGATAAAACAGTTCTCATTCCCTTATTTTCATTGCTGGGAGTATAAATGCATTAAAATGCCTTTAAATAAGCCTGATCTCTTTTGGAAAAACCATTTTTTTTCTCTCTATTAAGCAGAATAAGAACTTAATAGTTTTTTGGGAAAATAGATATAAGAAAATTTAGTTTCAACCTTAAAATTTTCTAGAACATAAACTATTAAATAAATCTTTAACAATATTTTTCTCCGAATTCCCATTCTACGGGGAGTTTGAAGAATGAGGGAACAGTTATTTAATGGGAGTGTTTTTGGAAAAAATAGATATAAGAAAATGTTGGTTCTATCTTAAAATTGTCTTGAACATAAACTGTGAAATTAAGCTGAATAACTGTTACGGTATTTTTTCTCCGAATTCCCATTCTATGTTTGTTTCGGGTAGTTTGAAGAATGAGGGAATAGTTTTTTAATTGGAGTGTTTTTGGTAAAAAAAGATATAAGAAACTTTTGGTTCCATCTCATTATTTTCTATAAAATAAACTTTGAAGTGAAGCTGACATTTATATGTTACGGTATTTTTTCTCTGAATTGCCATTCTGATTGTTTCGGTGAGTTTTAGGAATCAGGGAACAGTTTTTTGATGGGAGTGTTATTGGGAAAAGTAGACATAAGAAAATGTTGGTTCCATCTCATAAGTTTCTACAACATAAACTGTGAAATGAAGCTGAATTAATGTTACGGTATTTTTTCTCCGAATTCCCATTCTATGTTTGTTTCGGCGAGTTTGAAGAATCAGGGAACAGTTTTTTGATGGTACTGTTATTGGGAAAAGTAGGCATTAGAAAATGTTGGTTCCATCTCATAAGTTTCTAGAACATAAACTATTAAATGAAGCTGAATTAATGTTACGGTGTTTTTTCTCCGAATTCCCAATCTATGTTTGTTTCGGCGAGTTTGAGGAATCAGGGAACAGTTTTTTGATGGTAGTGTTATTGGGAAAAGTAGGTCTTAGAAAATGTTGGTTCCATCTCATTAGTTTCTAGAAAATAAAATGTGAAATGAAGCTAAATTAATGTTACGGTATTTTTTCTCCGAATTCCCATTTAAGGATTGTTTCGGGGAGTTTGAAGAATGAAGGAGGTCTGGTAAAAATTCTAAATTTTAAAAATCGAGTGATATATCTTGAAATTTCTTCATAAAGCTACAAATTTTGATAGCTTGAAGGACTTAAGTTTTTAAACCAATTTTTAAATTGTTTTTTTTTAAAAATTATTTGAATTTTGTAAAAATTTTTTAATTGTAGAAATAATTTAAGCTGTTATGAGGCACGAGAAATGAAAAAAGCAACTGAAAAATAAAATATAAAAACAAAATGGCATGTGTGTGTGTTTTTTTTTTTAATTTATATATATTTTTTATTGTTTCACTTCCATTCATTAAAACTAAAAAAAGGGGTTTTGTGGGTTGTGTGTATAAATTTTCTTGTTGTTGTTGTAGTTGTTTTAGTATCAATTTGTTGTACATATATACATTTTATAGTGTAGCCATTGTATAAAATCTTTTTTAAAATTATTTAAAATAACAACAAAAATTTCAAGTTTCTACAGTAGAAACATTAGTATTTTTTTTTTATACAGTTTATATATTTTTTAATTTTTATACAGTATAGTGGAAAACTTTTGCATTGTTTAGCTATTAACATGTGGTATTTTTGAGTGTTATAGTTTATTGTATTGTGCGTATGTATGTGTAGGTGTGTGTTGGTGTGTGCATTTTTATCTATATTAGTTTCTATATTTATAAGTTTTTAATTTTTATTTATTTTTTTTTTTTGTCATATAAAATCTATTGAACCTGAGTTTGTTTTTGCACACGTGACTAGTTTTGGGTTTTTATGCTATATATTTTCATAAAAACATATATAATTATGTTGTTGTAATGTTTTATTGTTGTTGTGATTTTGAAAATTGTTACTATTGTTCAGAGCAAATAATACAAAATTGTGATGGTGTAGATTTAAAAGAAAATATTGTTGTTTTAACAGTTTTTCACTTTTTTTTTTTGTTGCTGTCTGTCATAAATAAGTACAAATTCTTCTGTTTATACACTGAAACAAACATTTATTTGCTTAGAATTTTTTGTTTTTTTTTTTTAAATTTAATAACTTAATTAATTAACATATGCTTAAAAAAAGAACTAACAAAAATGTTTTTAACAGAATTTTGCTTTTTTTTTTTTTTAATTAATTTTATATAACTGATTTTGTACGTTATTGTTTTTACAGTTAAAAATTTTTAGTTTTTTTTAAAGCTTTTTAAAGCTTTAAATTAATTGTTTGCATAAAAAAAAACATAGTTTTTGTAACATTTTCGCAATTTTTACAAATTAAGTATTAAATTTAAGAGTTAACGAAAAAGAAAATTAAAATATTAAAATTAATAAATTTTGTTTTATTTATTTTTTTGTTTAATATAGCATAAAATTTAAATAGGAAACAATTTGAAATAATATATATATAAAAAATTAAATTTTTTTTTTTGTTTTATGTTAAATTAAAAAGTTAAACTTTTTGCTTTACCGTTCGTTCTCTTGCTTAATTTTTTTGCGTTTCTCTGCTCTTTGCTACTAATTATAATTATCATTATAATTATAATTATAATTAATAATTATAATATTTTACCTTTGTTAAATGCAAAATGGCGACATTTTAAATTTCGATTTCTTTCAAATTTATGTGTTTTGCTTAAAAATATTTTTGTGTTTTTGGAATACATTATTTTTTTTTAAATTTTGTTTCTTTACAAAGAAATTATTTAGCGCCGTTTTTCTGAGGCGTTGCTGCAGAGCTTTGCACATGGCTGCACTTGTGTTGTCAGCAGTTGTTGTTAGTTTTAATGTGTGTGTTTTTTTTTATTAGTTTAAAAATTTTGTTTATAATTTTTTTTCTGGCTGTGCTAAATTTTAAATTTTATACATATTTTACGAATATTTTTAATGCCTAAAATTAATAAAGTTATGTTAATTTATATAATTTAAAAGTTTAGTTTTTTACGTTTTTTCGAAATTTCTTTAGTAGTTTAACTTTTTTTTTTGCAACCGGCAAGGTTAAATTCAAAATTTTTTTTTAAGATTAAGTTTAAATTTAGTTTAGTTGCAGCAACTTTTTGCAGCAACTGTACTGTACTATTTGGCCTAAAATTTTGCTTTTAAACACATTTTTTGGCGCCTTCTTTACTTTAATGCATTTCTTTGTTAAGTTCACACTTTTAATTGCTAAAATAATTTCTTTGTTTTGCTTCAAAAAACACTAGACAACAAAACATTTGTTTTTTCTTTTTTCCAAAGTTTGTTGTAACTGCTAAAAATCTGCTTAAGCTTTTTATAGTTAAAGTTTTTGCATTCATTCAAAAGTATTTAATTTCGAGGGCCAAGATTTTGGTTTTAATTATTTTTTTTTTTTTTGACATTTACACTTTAAGCTTTAATTGTTTTTGTTAATTTTGTGTGTACTTAAATATTTAATTTTGTGAAATATTTACAAAAACCTATCTAAAAACATGTTTATCCAAAAGTTTTTAATTTTTTTTTTGCGTTTTCTAAAACTTTTCTTTTTCGTATGTTTGCTTATTTTTAGTTTTTACTTAAATTCTCACATGCAAATATTTTGGTTTTTTTAATAATTTATAGCTTTTAAATATCGAAAATTTTTTTAAGTAATTGTAATTTTTAATTTTCCAAATATTTATGTAATTTTGTTTTAAATTTAATTTCTTGTTTTTACATACACAGTAGTTTATATATGTTATATATATATTTTTACATAAGTTTTTTGTAAATATTCTAGTTTAGCCTAAAAAGAGTACAATAAGTGTGTGTTTGTTTGTTTTTTTTTTGTGTTTTTTTTTTAATTCTTGTTTTAATTCTAACCAAACTTTTAATTTAGTGCTTAATTTGCCAAAAATATTTTATTTTATTTTATTTAATTTTATCATGCCTAAATTTAATTCAAACCTTTTATATATACAGCTTAATTTTGTTGTCACCATTTTACGTATGTTTTTGCTTTTTTAGTGCAAAGCTTTTAAGCGAGCTTTTTTCACTACTTTTTTTTTGACTGACTTGTCAACAGTTTCTGCTATTGATGCCTGCTTCGAAATGATAATGAATTAAGTAAAAAAAAACAAAAAAAAAAATTTTTGTAGCTATTTGGAAAATGCTTATAAGTTTGCATGTTAAAAAAATTGTTTAAAATGTATTTTTTTTTTTTTTTTTTTTTGTTAAAAATTTGTTGAGTAGTAAACATTTTTTTTTTGTTGTGGCATTTTTAAAAAAGAAAACTTTATATTTTTGTATATATGTGTGCGTGTTTAACGACACTCTATTGCCTATTGAGGTAGTTTTATTTCTATTGCAGTTCGTTTTACATAAGTTTTGTCTTTTGTTTTCAACTATTATTTTTTTTTAATTTATTTTCTGTTTATTTCAAATAAACACTTAAATAAAATCTACAAAAACAAATAAAAAACATTAAAATATAGCATATAAGAATTTTATAGTTTATTTTTATTATTAAGATCTGAGGTATATGAGTTCCTTTGCATGTCTCTTCGGGTTTCTATATATTTTGCTTTATTTTTATATAAAACAGAAAAAAAAAATAAAAACTAAACAAAAAAAAAATCAAAAATAAAATTATAAAAAGGTTTGCTATATTTAAGCTATAATCTAACACTACTAAATATTATTTAACAAAGCTCGGCTAAGCATTAAATATACAAATACATACATAAATACATATAATAATATTTATATATGCATATAATTTATATTCACAATATATATAGATAAGCAAAACTTAAGAGAAAAAAAAAAAATAGATTAAAAAATGTTAAACATAACGTATGATTAAAAAAATAAAATTATGCTTGCAAAATTTGTGCAAAATACGCAACAATTGTGAATGCACATTTTGGCAAATGGAAATAACGTATTTTAAAATTAATGTAATTCAGACTCCTTGGCACGCTATTTCATTGTCAAAATGCGTAAACAAATTATTCTGGCTTCAAGTAGTTAATGCAAAATCGGCAGTCATTGTGAATGGACAAATGTATGCTAATGGAAAAGTTAAAAAAAGAAAAAAAATAGTGAGCCCTTGAATGTTTTAAATACAAATATATTTTGACACTTCAAATAATTATGAATGTCAGCTGCAATAAATGCCAATAAAAACCATTGTGAATGAATTTTCAACATATTTAAGATAAGCAGCTAAATCAGCACAAGTCAGTGTTATAAAATAGTTATAAAATAAAATTCATAAAATTTCAAAGGGTTTACTCAGCCATTGTGAATACACAAATTTTTACACGCACTGTTTTCACTTAAACTGTCGAATGGTTTAGGCAAGTTTTTTGTGCCAAAAATGTTCAGATATATTTTTTTTTACTTCATACAAGTTTCTAACTTCAAATTCAAGTTTTGACATTTCAAATTCAACCTTTAACATTTCAAATTCCACTTTTTACGCTTCAAATTAAACTTTTTTCAAAACAAATGAATCTTTTTTCATATCTAACTAAATTGTTAAAGTATGAATTTAAAATTGAAAAAATTTTTTTTTGCTTATAAAAAGTTGAATTTGATTTGATTTGGAAAAACTTAATTTGAAATGTTATAGTTTTAGTTTGAAGTTACAACCCTGTATAAGCCTTTGTGAATGACATGTTAAATGAATTTATAAAAATAGTCGACTATTTTGAAAATTCAAAATAATGCAAAAATATTTTCAGAAAAACTCGTCCATGCTAAATCTTAAATTAAACATTTGAAATAAGGGCAGCTATTGTGAATGGTATATGAAGAAGTTATTACGAAGTTAATAACTAAAGAAGAAGTTAATAACTAAAGAACAGTTATTACGAATAGAAAAGTTAAAGAACTGCTACATTATCAATCAAGGCTGTTGAATAATAGTCTATTCGATTGTTATATGACTATCAATGACAATATTTTTTGCTGATATACAAGTTTTTTGGCTCAGTCATTGTGAATGCAAATGTTATGAAACTATTCAAAGCAAAGATGCGGCAGATTGTTGCGAGTTTTTTTTCATCTAAAACTGTTGCTTACAAATTTTTGCAGTTAAATTGTGCTCGATATGGCATGTAAAGCACTTTCTTAGGCTACTATTGTGAATGGAAGATCTTTCGACTGCCAGCCATTTAACCAAAAATGTCGCGATGCATGCTTCGCTTATTTTAATAAGCAACGGTTATATTTTTACTAAAATGTTCAACTTTTTAACTCAACTATTGTGAATGTTAAAATCATGTGACAGTGTTAAGACAGAATTTAACATCTTCTAGTTATGTTGCATGCAAATTTTTGTATAAAAGCACTTTTTTTCAACTGCTATTGTGAATGTATAAGATTTTGACCACCAACCATTTTACTATTTAAGCAATGATGTAGCGATGTTTGGTACTCTTATACTTATGAACAAATGTAATATTTTTACTGAAAGCTATTACTTGAGCTCAACTATTGTGAATGTTAATAGAATATGACAGCACTTAGACACAATATCTAGCGGCAGATTCAAAGGGAAGCCCGCAAATTTTCACTCACGAAATGTGTTTTTATCAAAGTTATGTTGTAACCGCAAATTTTTTTACTGTAGTTTGCATATTGTTTTGACCAACCATTGTGAATGAAAGTTTGAAATACAAACAGATTGAGGTGTTGACACAATTTTGACATCATTTAATAACTTGTTACTATGTTGCTTACAAATTTGTATAGTAAATTTTGCTCTAAATGGTATGTAAAGCACTTTATTAGACATATACTATTGTGAATGGCAGAGCTTTCAACAGCAAGTCATTTAAGCAATGATGGTACGATGTTTGTTGTGCTTATACTTAATAAGCAACGGTTTTATTTTTTTTTTTTAAAGTTATTATTTGAACCCAGCTATTGTGAATGTAACAGTGTATAGACACAGATGCATTTACTCACGAAATGTGTTCTGAGTAACGTTATGTTGTCACCGCAGATATTTTGAATTGTAATTTGCTAAATGAATTGACCAACTATTGTGAATGACAGTTTTAAAAAACAGACAGATTGAGGTATTCACATAACTTTACATGATTTTTGTAAATATGTGACATGTAACAATTATGTTGGTTACAAATTTTTATAGTGACATGCGTTCTACATGTCATGTAAAGCAATTTACATTTTCAGACGCAAAATGAGTTCAATACTAACTGACCCGGTTAAAAATAATTTTCTTCAAAAACAATAATTCATTTTCTAACTTCGTTCCATTGTAAGTCTTTGCTTGCTTTTTGACTGTGATTTTGCGATATTTACGATTTTTAAAATTTTTTTTTACTCTTAAAATATACGCTATTCTGCACAAATACAAGCATTGCGTTAAAATATATTAAAAAAATAGTATGTTTTAAACATATTGTAAAGTTTTTATATATAAATATATATATAAATTTTTTTCATCATGTAACTGATAGCAAAAAAGCTTTTTATGTATAGTTTTCTATTTTGTTGTTGTTGTTGTTGTTGTGTTTTGTTGGTTGGTTAAACTTAATGTAATTCTTTGTGCTTTAAAGTTATTGCATTTTGAGTTAAGATTTTAAAATTAAATAAACTATTTGCATGAATTTGTTTTTTTTTTTTCTTCAAAATAGTTGAGCTGTGAGTGTGTGTGTGTGTGTGAAAATTAGTAGTAAGTAAGACAAAGTTAGACTTTAAGTGTCAAACAATATATAAGTTTATATAAAATGGCGGATCACAGAAAAAACTGGGTTTAACTTTAAAATTAAAGATATTTTTTTATATATATGTATAAATTATGTGTTTATGTGTGTGTGTGTGTGTATTTGTTTAAATATTGCGCTATTTTATAATATTGAATTGTATTGTACTGTTTTGTATAATATTGTTGTTGTTATTATTACAAGAAAAAAACAAGAAAAGAACAGCTTTTAACAAATACTTTCAGCATTATTTTCTCAGCATTTAGACTTGATTTTATTTTGTTTTAAATACTTGCTTTTTCTGACTTTATTACTTGCTCAAGTATCACCCTGTATTTCTTTTAAATATTCTTCTTTTTTTAATATTTATGCTATTTCATCGTGGCATTTAATAAACATTTTCGATTATTTACTACATATATAAATACATTTTGACAGTTATTTATTTAAAAAAAAAGAGATGAAAAACACAACTTAAAATGCATTCGGCTATTTTGACATTTTGGTTTCTTTGTTCTTTTTTTTTTTTGTTTTTTTTTTCATACTTTTTCTTTCATTTACTTTTAAGTATTAAAATATGTAAAATTTAAAAAGGCGTCTTGATTCACAGAAAAACTTAAACTTTTGTTGAGTTTATGTTTAAAATTTTATAAACTATGCAATTAAAAATCATTAGATAAAAATGCATGTTTATTATATAAATACTATACCATATAATAATATATATAAAAGTATTCTCAATATATATATATATGTATGTACATAGATTTATTTAAGTATGCGCTGTGTTTTGTAATTTCTGCAATTTCACTTTGCATTTTATTTTTTTTTCCTTCAACTGAAACATTTTTTATGTAAATTAATATTTATACCGTTACAAATTCTCATTTCTAAGCTTTTTCCAATCATATTGCTTGAGTTGTAGTTAAAACAAAAAATAAGTTGTCTCAAAACTGAAAATGTCATAGCCAAAAATGCAATTTTGAATTTTTTCGTACTGGGTCTGTGCGTAAGTTTAAAACAAAATAAAATATATATAAGTTCTTAAAAACCGTTACATGAAAAATATTTTCCAGTTAGTAATGTGGTGCCCAAACTATTTTTTCCGTTTTGTGCTAGTTTTTGTATTAATTCGTTCAATTAAAGAAAAAAAACATAAAAAAATTGGAACGTTTTTGAATGGTTTTGGTTTGTTGCGTCTATTTTTTCCCCGTTTTTATTAATTTTTTTTTTTTGTTTTTTTGGTTTTTTTTGTTATATTTTTTTATTTAAAATATTGCTTTATTAAGTTTATGATTAAAAAAATTTTACTATATATTTAAGGTTTTTTGTTTGTTTTTAATGTATCTTAGGCACCCGATTCACCAATTGTTTTGGGAGTTAAATAAAAAAAAAATATGTTAAATATTTAATAATTTCTATGTAGGCAAATTAATTTGGATTTCCGAGAGGTGCTTGCTGTGAACAAAAAAAAAAAAAGAAATAAGAATTTTGATTTCCGAAATGTTGAATGGCGCCTGAAAGCAGTTTTCCAGGGCTGCATTCAAGCCTGTACGAAAGAACTCAGTGAAAATATATTTACAATATTTAAGATTAAGCATTTTTATTTTAAACTCATTTGAATTAACCCTTTGTTGGCATTGTTTTTTTTACTGTAGACTTGGTGTTTGAGGAAATAAATTAACGCTATTGTGAATTATATGAAAAATATAACACTTGATTAAGACTTGATTTAAATTAGGTTGCTGTCTAACACATAAAAAGAAACAGAACTGACATATATATGTTTATTTTAAGGCTTTACAAACTATTGTGAACGTATTTAAAGTACATTTGAAACAAAAAGGTTTGATGAGTAACAAAAAGGAATCATGATGCTTCTTTCTGTGATGTACATTCCGACGTATTACGTTAACTGACATCTGACCAAATAAGTTTTTTCGCCATTGTGAATAATTTCTAACATTGAAAGACTTGTTTAAGTAAATAACATTTTCTTTTCTCAACAATGCCCACTAAAGATAGATGCAGAATATTTTACATTTTGACCTGAACCTACAGAATTTTGACCTGAACTGAGAATAGATCACAAAAAAAGCAACAAAAAATATTCGGCCGAATAATTTTAACACATGTTGAATAACTTTTCAACATTCTTTTACGCTATTGTGAATAAATTTTTATATAACTTCTTTTGCAATCTAGACTTGTAAATTATATTTTAGAATAAAGCTATTATGCTTTGGAAAAAAGAAATTGACAGAAAATGGAACAATCTATTGTGAAAGTTTTGCAAATTTCCTTTCTGAAGTTTGATATAGCGACTCTTAAGCTGTATCTATGTTATCTATTGTTAACTTTTTGAAAATTTTTTGCCAAATTTTGAGCTGAAGTTTTTAATCAAGCATATTTCTAGAAAAGCAGCTAAAAAACCGCATCGAAATAAACACAGAATTGGTAATTTTATAAAAATATTGTGAATATAATTTTATAGAAATTACTGAAAAACAAAATCTGTTTTCGATTTCTTTTTAACCCATTAAGTAAAAGCTCTTTCATAAAAAGTACAACACAAGACAATCCTAATCACAATAGAACATAACTATTGTGAACTACCAACATTCTTTGAAATTCCAGTAAAGCTAAGACTTTATTATCAGCTAGAAACTGCAGTTCACCTTAGTTTGAAAATTCCTAAGAGGAATAGAACGGTGCTGTTCTATTTTTTAAAACCCATTGTGAATATAATTTTGTTGAAAACCTTAAAATATCCGTCAATCAATTAAGTTGCAGACTGACGACTGGAAAATTATGAAATTTTTGACAAATTGTTATGAAATTGTCAAGTCTTGGCTTGGAATTTATGCATATCGATTGTGAATAATTTTTATCGAATTTCAAAATTTTACTGACTTTTACCGACTTTGTTCAAAAGTTCTGAACAAAGCGAGGTTTTTTTAGCTCCTACAGTTTGATAAAATTTACAAGTTTTGGCAAGAAATTTATACTATAAGAAATTCATACAAATCGATTGTGAACAGTTTATATTGAATATTGAAAAAGCTTTAACTGAATTAAGTCAAAGGGAGTGTCTTTTTAAGAACTAAACTTTCAAGAACTTTTGTTTTTAAAATGCGAGGGTGCTTATATATTGAGAAAACTAATTTGAATAAAAGTTCGTACAAATCTCTAGAAAAACTATTCACACGATAAAATTCATAAAAAATTTTTGCGTGACAAAATTTTTAAATCGCAAATTTTAAGAAATGTTAAGGTTAAGCCTTAGATTTTGTATTTTATGAAATTTAAAAAAAAATGACAACAGTTTTTAATTGAATTTTGTATAAAAAAAAAATATCAAAATTCTATGTTTAATTTCAATGCTTTTAAAGTCAAACTTCTCTATTGTGAACTATTCTGGAAGCGCATTTGAACTGTCGCGTTAAAGTGAGATAACTTTTTTGTTTTGACAATGTAAGGGTTGTTATATTTAGACAAACCTACTGTGAATGAGATGTTGTTTAAATCTGTTCAGAAGATCAAAGCATTGAAAAATCTTTGAAAACATGACTAATTTTTAAAATTACAAGCTTTTATAAAATGTTTAAGTCTAGCCGTAGAAATTAAATTTTATGAAATTTTAAAAAATCTATTGTGAACCGTTTTTAACTCAACTCTAACATAGTGTTAAAAGATTCTATTAAAGGCTATAACAAATAGAAACATCGTAAATTCTCCGCTTAATCTCAATACTTTAAAAGCAAAATAGCTTATCTATTGTGAACTATTTTGTAAGAGTAAAGCCTATATGACACTTGCTTGTTTTCAGATCTTTAAACAAGCAAGGGATAAAAGAGACAGCAATGTCTTGTGTGAATGGGATGTCTGTAGAAAATTTTGTGAAAAATTCAACAGCTGTTGCGACAAAAATATAATTTATTTTGTGTCAAAAATCTACAACTTGTACGAATTATTTAAAAATAACTACGAGCTCGAGCAGCGCAATTGTTTTTTATTTCAATTAAAAACATTTAAATGCAACCAATTGATATGCAAAAACAGCATTAAAAGGTACAACGGCAAAAATGCAGAATGTCTGCTTCACAAAATATTTATCTTGTTCTTCTTTCTGCTGTAACAAGGTATTCACAATGACTTTTTTGTGATTTTAAGCTGGTAGAAGCTGAAAAAGTAGAAAATTTTTGTATATTCTAGCGCTTGATTTGCTTGATTGCACATATAGCGTAGGCAGTCATATCAACGGAAAATTGTAGTGAGCATTTATCGTACTGCGCTTTACTTACAATTTAAGCGCTGAAAAATACTAAAACTAGCCAGTGTCATATAGGCTTAATTAAACTGTGGCTTTAAAGCGAGAAAATTTTATTGCTTTCGTAATACGAGGGTTGTGAAATGAATGACATTTTCAGAAGGTTGAAGTGCGAGTTTATCTCCTGTGAAATATTTTGTGAGGGTGATTGAACTGAAATATTTTCAGAATATTCTTAACGACGTTTTTAAAGCCAAATTTAAACAAGAAATTATTTTGTGCACATTTTTGAGCAGATGGAAAATTGATAATCATTCTTGAAAACTATTGTAAATATGACTTAATTAAAAAGCAATCTCTCAATGAGACAAACATGTTTATTATGCCAACTTTCCAAGCTTTTACTAAACTTGAGTGAATAGAAAATTAGGTTAATCATTCTAAAAAACTATTGTGAATACGACTTTGTAGAAAAATTATATTCCACTGACTTTTTTAATAAGAGTTTAAAGAGGACTTTCTTTGTTATGTCTCAATAGTGTGTTCTGCAAAAATTATATTCAAAATATATTGTGAATATTATTTTGAATATAAATTGATGATTTTATAAAACTATTGTGAATATTATTTTGCCAAAATTGTATGCTTTACTGAGTTTAATAACTGGTAACATTAACGAAGTCATAATTTAACAAATTTCCAACGAGAGAACTCATCTATTGTGAACTATTTTTTTTGAAGCTCTTAAACAAGTCTTATATATTGATTATTTATAAAGGAAATTTAACAAAATTCAGGCAAAATATGATGATTTAACCTCAAAGCAGAAAAAAAAGTTGAACGCTTATTTTCAAGATGCCATAAAGGGTTAATTGAAATGGTCGTATTTATGAAATGCTATCATTATTATGTTAAATATTCAAATTTATTAAATATTTATTTTTTTTTGTTTTTTTCTTTTAAATGCATATTTTGAATATTTTTTTATTTTTTTGTTATTTTATTTTGTTGTTTGTTTTATATTAATAATTCAAGTTGTTGCAGGTACTCGCGGTTACTATTTAAACTATTGTTAAGTTAATCCGTAGCTTATTAAATGTTCTCTTCTCTCAAATATGTTTAAATTCATTAATAATGACACTTGTGGTGGTTTCTTTAATGTTGAAGATAACGATAATAATAATAATAATAATAATAATAATAATGATGATGACGTTGATGTTGTTGATAACTAGTAGTTATGTTGTTATTGTTATTGTATTTGAAGTTATGAACAAAAATCAGCATGAGAAGAAAAAAAAGAGTAAAAATTCAACTTAGTTGTAGGCTCTCTCAATAGATGCTATTAAAGATTATTATTCAATGTTTACTTAAAGTATGTATGTATCTATAAAATTGGTATTGTTACATCTTGAAGCTATTTGTTGTAAATTGTTGCTATTTTTTTTGTTTGTTTAGGTATGTTATTGTTGTTGTACTATTTGTATTCATAATAACAAACAGTCATTGGTGACTGTTGTTATTACAATTTTGATTTGCTATTTTTCTTTGTAGTTTGTTGTTTGTTTGTTTGTTATTTAATAATTAATTTTTATTTTTAACTGCTATTTTATGCAAAAAGGTACGATTTGTGACCAAGTTGCAATAATGTTGAAAAGAAAAATTAAATTGTTAGAAATTATTGTTATTGTTATTGTTATTGTTGCTGTTGTTATTGTTGTAAAGAAACCAGTCAAAAACGTTCATAATATATGTGTATATATAGCGGTTTAAAGTTCAATTATATTGAATAAACGTGGCAATTTGAGTTTATTTTATGAACGATTATTATTAATAACGTTATGATTTTCATATGAATGCCGTGAATACCTTTAAGTATTGCATAACGAGCATGAACCTTATTTGTTTTTTTTCTTTATAGCATTATTTAAATGAATAAAACTTTTGAACGAACTATCATGTGCCAGATTTAGAAAAAAATGCAAGAAATTTTGTTGTTTTGGTTCAACTGTAGTTTTACACTTTTTGGCATGGCAACATCTTGTCAAACTAGCTGTTATTGTTGTTTGTTAGATATTTGCTTAAATTTTGACTTCACTTTAATATTTTTTGTGTCGGAAGTTAGCAGCACACTTTAAGATTTAGAACTAAAAAACATATGTGCTGTAATGTGCCCAAATAGTGCTATCATGTGCCGTATTTGGAAAAAAATTTTAGCGAAGGGTGAAGTCAAAATTATTGTTTTTGGTTCGATTTTAACTTTTTAAACATTTTGTAAATTACATAAAATTTTAATGCACACAGTCGCAGTCAACGCCCAAAAGTTGTATTCAATTTAATAAAGCTATGTTTCGAACATTGTTCTTATGCGTTCCTCTCTTAATTTTTTACTCGTGTTATGCTCTTTGCAGTTCTTTTGAAACAATACAAACAGTTATTATTTTTGCTTTAGCACCCTGAAAACTATTTTTCAATCGGATTTGTTTTCAATACTTTTTGAAATTTAAGTGTTTTGTTTCTTTTTTCAACTTCTTTATGTTTATTTTTTAAAACACTTTTTTTATAAATGCTGTTTGTTGTTGTTGTTATTATTCTTCTTTGTTTTTAATATGAAAAGTAGTTCATAATAATTTTAAGTTTTGTTTTTTTTTTAATAATTATAATAATAAAAATTCTATGTAACAGTTAAAACAAATCAATAAAATAATTAATGAATGGCTTTTGTTTTTTTTTTGTTGTTTTTGTTTTTTTGAAATTAACAGCAAAATTAAAAATTCAAACAAAAAATTCATGCTATGTTTGTTGTTTTGTTTTTGTTTTTCATTTAAAATATGTTTTAATTATTTAATAAATAGTTTATAACTTCTTTTCTTTTTTTAACTATTTTTTGTTGCTGCTTTTTTTTTTGCTTTAGCTTCTTGAAAACTGCTCGCTTTTTACAAATTTTGGCTAAAAAAGTACCTTTTCTTCTTTCTTGTTTAAGGTTTAATTTTTGCAGAGCCTTTTTTTATTAAATTTTACTCCTTTTTTGTTTTATCTTTAAAGTAGGTTGCATTTTTTGTTCCGTTTTTTTTTTTTGTGAAAAACGGTTGCGTTTTTTTTTTATATATTTTAAATATATATTTATGTTAATAGTTCTCCGAGAGCAACAACAGTTGCAACAGTAGTTGTTTTATAAGAGAGCTTAATGGGATGTTCAAACACTCTCTTAATTTTTCTTTGTGAGTTTCCAAAATAGGCACGCAAGCACCTACCTTGTTTTTTGCAAACTCCTTTTTATGTTAAGTGCGCGTAAACGAAAATTTATTGTGTATTTGTTGTAGGTTCAGTTGAGTTGTCGTCGGGCGAGTTTAGCGGTTTCTTTACATCGTTGTTGTCCGCTTCCTGCGTCACCGTCGCCGCTTCAGCTGTATCCATTTGTACCGGTGGGTGGCTTTGCTCTGTAGCAGCAACATTTTCTACAGCTTCATTTGCGGGAATCTCCATGGGCGACGCTGCTGCTGTTGCTGTGGTCGGCGTTGAAGCCGCCACTGGCGCAACAATTGCTGCTGCCGTCTCCACCAACTCTGACTTATTTGGCGTATGCTTCGCTGAAGTCTCTGACTCTGCGGTTGTATCTGCTGCCAATTCCACGGTGGTGTCTAACGAACCGGTGTCGGTGGTTGTATTGGATTCCAAGTGTTCCTCACTGGTTTCCATGGGTTCCAGCTGCTTTAGGGCAGCTTTTGCTGCTTTTGTTGTTGTTGCTGCTGCTGCTATTTCTTGCTGTGCTGCTTCTGCAGCTGGTGATGCTGACGCTGTCAACGTTTCTGTTGTCGTCGTCGTTGCTGCCGCATCACGTCGCTGCATACATTTCTCCAGCGCCATTTTTAATGATTTTCGTTTACGTTGCTTCGCTGCCTCCGATTTGCGCGCACTCATAACTACTGCTGCCGCCGCTGTTGCGGCCGCATCCTATTGTGAATGATTCGCGGCCGCTGCTGCTGCCGCCGCCGCAGCTGCGGCCACTGCCGAGGCGGGCGCTATGGTACTCGATGCACTAATGCCGATCTCCTGTTTGTGTTCCCGCGCAATATGCCGCCGCACTGTGTTGTTGCGCGTAAAAGTGCGTGAGCAGAAGGGGCAGGGCACGCGTATGCCTTGATGGCGCTGGCGTATATGGGCGCGCAGATTGGTCTCGTATCCGTACAGGCGGTCACAGTACAGGCACTTGAGTTTCTTACCTGTGGGCGCAATGGAAACGGTAAATTATATAATTTTTTCTGGAATTATTGCATGAAATATATTGAAAATACTTACCATCTGCTGTGTTCACCAATCCGCTATTTTTGTTATTTAATTTTGTGGCATTCCAAACGTTTAGCATGTCCGCAGGCGCAATCGAAGCGGCCAGGCCGCCCGGCAGCCCACCCTCGACGGTCTTCAGACTATCCATCATGCTTGTTGGTGTGGTGGGTGAAGCATTGACGCGGGCAGGCGGTGGTAGCGGCGGTGAGTAGTTGGAATTCTCCATTTTCACGCGTAAATCCTCGGCACCGTTCTGTATTGATAAAAATGAAGCAAAAAAAAAATTATATTTTAAAAATATTAAAAACATAAAAGCGCGTATATGTATAAAAGGACGCATACAAAATAATTAACCAGCAAACGATATGTTGTTATGTTGCCGTCATCGTTAATACATCGATACTGATAAATATTAAATACATTTTGTGTGCATACTTTCAGGCTGACATTTTGTTCGTATTATAAAAGCACTGCAATAGCAAGACTTAGCAGTTTGACAGATATAAGGTGCGAAACAGAATGCCTAAAAAATCAAAAATCAACTTTTGATAACTTAAGCAAAAATTAAAAAGATTCTTGGTTTTTTACGAAATTTTTTATATTGTTTTTTTTCACAATTTATCATTTTCAAACTATTATCTGCCGCTTTTGATAAACAAGAACGTTATGAAGATTTCAAAAAGTGAGCTTTTTAAGAAGAATGTTAAAAGTTTTGATGAATCAATATTAAAAATTTTGCGAAGTTCAAAAAGGAATTGCAAAATTAAAAAATATAAATGAATTCTAAGTTTTTGACGAAATTTTTTAGTATTGAAGTATTGAAGTATTGGTGGTGACCGTGACACGCAGGTTAAGTGTGTGGCTAAGCATGCTCGGAGCCCGAGTTCGATCCCCAGTCGCGGCAAAAGTTTTTTCAATAAAAACATTTTTCTGATCGGTCACCACCTCTCTGCAGAGAATGGCAAACCTCAAAGAGTAAATAATGCCATGTTAAGCTTCTTGAGAACAAGAACTTCAGCCGTTCGGAGTCGGCATAAAACATGTAGGTCCAGTTCTCGGTCAAAGTCCTTTCAAGGGCTGAAATGGCCAATTTGTTTTATTTTTTTTTTTGTAATTTTAAGTTTTTGTTATTTTATTAACAACAACATTATGAAGGTTTCAAAAAGTAAGTTTTTTGAGAAAAATGGTAAATTTTTGATTAGTAAATATTAAAAATTTACCAAAGTTTTAAAAGTAACAACAAAAAAGAAGGAAATAACTTTTTAGTCACCATCTTTTACTTCATTAACCTAGCCTTTTGACCGAGTTTTATCGAAATCGACTAACTTTTGTGTGTACCTTCCATACAAAATCATGTTGTAAATTATTATAGGTTACCTTTCGAGTCTGAACGAGTTTCGTTAAGATTGGCTAACGTCTGTATGTACCTTCCTTAGAAAGTCTAAATGTATTATAGGTCCAAGGGAGCTATACCTAGGGTCGAATCGATTTCGACCATTTTCAGTTTACTTCTATTACTCTATTTACATACCCTTCTGGCTGAGTTTCTTTCACTTCGGTCAACATTCGTTAGTACCTCCCATACAAAATCATGTAATAATTTACTGGAGTTCCAAGGGAGGTATCCCTAGGGTCTACTCGATTTCAATTATTTTTAGTAAACATATTTTATTCTATCTACTAAGCCTTCTGATTGAGTTTCGTTAAGTTCGGTCAACTTTTGTATATAACTTCCATAAAAAATTACGTAGAAACTTAATATAGGTCCAAGGAAGGTATGCCTAGGGGCTAACCGATGCCAACTATTTTAAGTACTAATCTATTGCTTTTTTAACCTAGCCTTCTGGTTGAGTTTCGTTCAGTTCGACCAACATTTTTATGTACCTCCCATACAAAATCACGTAAAAACTCAATATAGGCCCAAGGGAGGTAACCCTAGGGTCTTACCGATTTCGTCTTTTTTCAATTCACATATATTACTCTCTTTGACATGCCCTCTGACAGAGTTTCGTTAAATTTTGCCAACTTTTGTATGTACCTACCATACAAAATCATGTACAAAATTAATATAGGTCAAGGGAAGTACCCCTAGAGTCTAAACGGTTTTGACCATTTTTGGTAAACATCTATTACTCTATTTGCCTAGAATACTGACTGAGTTTCGTTAAGTTCGACCTACTTTTACTACCTACTGTAAAAAAACATTAACAAAATTAATATAGGTCCAGGGAAAGTACCCCTAGGGTCTAAATCTTGTAAACGAGAATTTTTTGGGTAATTTGCGTGAAGGGGATTTCGTTTTTCAGTAGATAATTTTACACATAAAAAGTCTTATACAAAATTTCCGTAGCACCCAAAAATTTTAAGATAAATGACGAAAAGATTTGTGAAAATAGATTTTCCAAATATATCGTATACGGGAATTTTGAGGTTAATTGGAATCACGGAACTTTTGATTCGATAATTTTTCACAAAAAAGTTCGCTTACAAAATTTTCGTAGGATTAAAAGTTTTAGAGATATATGAAGAAGAGATATCGAAAATCAGGTTTTTTTTTTTCAAAATATCGTAAATGGGAATTTGTCGGTAAACTTTTGCTTAATACATAATTTAAGATAAAAAAGACTTAAAGGATTGCGAAAATCACCAAACAACAGTTATAAGCGATGTGCTTGGAAGGAAGTGAGTTGGCAAGGAAGGTTAACTTACATCAATAGATTCGTCGTGCTCGTCCCTCTCATCATCGTTAGCCTCGTGCGTGCTGCCATTATTGCGTTCGCTCTTTACCGAGCGCTCCATACTTCTTCTCGCTGCTGCATTACTGCCAGCTGGATTACTCGGACTGTGGTTTTCGTAACGGCTACAAGAAAAATATTGCCAAAATAGACACCAACGCACATGAAAAGAGCACAAGAGAGCCAAAAAATAAGTTAAATTGTATATCACTATAAAGCATTTAATGCCATTCACCTGGACGGCGACGCTCGATCCGATGGCATCGTTTCTGGTTCGGTTGGTGCCGTCGATGATGCACTCGATGAAGGGCGGTGGTAGGGCGGTTTGCTGATGGGGCTGGCACAATCGGACGAGTTCTTAGAACCGTCACGCAGCACGCTGCCGCGCACTTCCTGCTCGGCATATGGACTACGTAGTGCTCGCTTGCGCAGTGGCTCGAATGACATGGGCCGGTACATGGGCGGCACATAAGGCGACATGCTGCCTGGATGCATAAGTGGTTCACATTCCTGTTTTAGACTATTACCGCCACCACCGCTACCAACGCCGCCGCCGCTGCCACCACTGAGTGCAGCTACACCTAAATGATGTGCGCTAACAACACCAATGCTGCTGGAGCTGCTATTGTTGTTGTTATTGTTGTTGTTGTTGTTATTATTATTATTGCCCAGCTGCCCTGTGAGGCCGGCAATTAGATTAGGTGTGCTGCCACCGATACCACTACCGCCGCCACCACCACCACCACCACCTCCGCCACCGACACCACCAATGCCGCCAGCACCAACAATGCCTCCACTGCCGCTGCCATTGCCACTGATACTGTTGCGTATGCTGCGTCGTCCGCTGGGTGAACCGAGTAACGGTGATGATTCTATGTGTTGTTGTGGCAGTTGATGTGCCTGCTGTGCAGCCAAACGTCCAGTTTCGGTGGAAAGTCCTTTCACCTGTTTTTTGAAAAAAAAAGAATAAAAATAAGAAGTGTCACATATAAAATATGATTTGACGCCACTGTACCTGTAGATTTTCTGCTGATTTCAGAAAACTATTCAGAGCCTCTTGTGACACGTGCACCTCGCCTTTGTACATAAATTCGAGCAATGCTGCCATATTGTCCGACGATGTTGCCTCCAGTATGACCACACATTGTCCATTTGTGGGTGTGTTTTCGAACAGATCTGCGAATTTTTTCGAACACGCGGCCAAAATGAGTTTGTGTGCCTTGAAAACAGCGCCTGAAATATTTAAAAGAATGTTGTTGTTTTTTAATATTTTATCTAAATTTTTTAAATTAATATTTTATGAAAAATTTGCTGAAAATATTATTACAAAATATTTTCAAAATTAATAAATTCAAATATATTTTGTGCTCTTATAGTCTTCACCATTTGCAATTCAAAAATAATAGATTTAAATTTCAAAATATCATTTCAACTTTGGAAAAATTTTATTGAAACTCAGAAAATATAAAATTTAATTCAGAAAGTGAAGAAATTAACTTCAGAAATTACATTTGAAAATCTTGAAAAATATAAAGCAGGAATTGAATTCCAAATACTTTAGAAGTAGAACGAATTATCACGGTATTGGTTCTGTTGGATATCAAAGTAATACTGTAGGGATGGGCTAGATGAGCTGCCCGAGTGGACCCTCTACTGGGAAATACTCGAGCTGGTGGAGTCAGGTTGTATACCTCCCTGGAACACTTCCCAAGATAGTACCTGCATAAAAAGATAAAGCACCCAACATTGCGTCGATGATCAAGAGAGTTGAGAGAGTTTTCACGTTTTCCTCCCCAATCAAATATATCGCACGGCGTTAAATTCGGTCCAGGAGCTCCAAATAATATCTGGAAGCCCCTGCACAAATGTCGAATTGTATTCCATTTTCGGCGTGATATATGAGGTATAGATAGTGCAAAGATCAGTTGAAGTGATATATTTTTTGCACCGTTTTAAGAAACCTAGGCGCTTCCTAGGCCGCTTCTTTTGACATATCGAAATGACAGTCCAAATCAAGTTCAAATTAAATCGAAGTCGAGGTGAAGTCAAGTCAAAGTCAGTTGAAGTTAAGTTAGGTCCAAGTCAAGTCAGGTGGTAGTCAAGCGCAAGTCAGGTGCAAGTCAGGTGCAAGTCTGGTGCAAGTCAGGTGCAAGTCAGGTGCAAGTCTGGTGCAAGTCAGGTGCAAGTCAGGTGCAAGTCAGGTCCAAGTCAGTTGCAAGTCAAGTCAAGTCAAGTCAAGTCAAGTCAAGTCAAGTCAAGTCAAGTCAAGTCAAGTCAAGTCAAGTCAAGTCAATTCAAGTCAAGTCAAGTCAAGTCAAGTCAAGTCAAGTCAAGTCAAGTCAAGTCAAGTCAAGTCAAGTCAAGTCAAGTCAAGTCAAGTCAAGTCAAGTCAAGTCAAGTCAAGTCAAGTCAAGTCAAGTCAAGTCAAGTCAAGTCAAGTCAAGTCAAGTCAAGTCAAGTCAAGTCAAGTCAAGTCAAGTCAAGTCAAGTCAAGTCAAGTCAAGTCAAGTCAAGTCAAGTCAAGTCAAGTCAAGTCAAGTCAAGTCAAGTCAAGTCAAGTCAAGTCAAGTCAAGTCAAGTCAAGTCAAGTCAAGTCAAGTCAAGTCAAGTCAAGTCAAGTCAAGTCAAGTCAAGTCAAGTCAAGTCAAGTCAAGTCAAGTCAAGTCAAGTCAAGTCAAGTCAAGTCAAGTCAAGTCAAGTCAAGTCAAGTCAAGTCAAGTCAAGTCAAGTCAAGTCAAGTCAAGTCAAGTCAAGTCAAGTCAAGTCAAGTCAAGTCAAGTCAAGTCAAGTCAAGTCAAGTCAAGTCAAGTCAAGTCAAGTCAAGTCAAGTCAAGTCAAGTCAAGTCAAGTCAAGTCAAGTCAAGTCAAGTCAAGTCAAGTCAAGTCAAGTCAAGTCAAGTCAAGTAAGTCAAGTTAGGTCCAAGTCAAGTCAGGTGCAAGTAAGGTGCAAATCAGGTGCAAGTCAGGTGCAAGTCTGGTGCAAGTCAGGTGCAAGTCAGGTGCAAGTCAGGTCCAAGTCAGTTGCAAGTCAAGTCAAGTCAAGTCAAGTCAAGTCAAGTCAAGTCAAGTCAAGTCAAGTCAAGTCAATTCAAGTCAAGTCAAGTCAAGTCAAGTCAAGTCAAGTCAAGTCAAGTCAAGTCAAGTCAAGTCAAGTCAAGTCAAGTCAAGTCAAGTCAAGTCAAGTCAAGTCAAGTCAAGTCAAGTCAAGTCAAGTCAAGTCAAGTCAAGTCAAGTCAAGTCAAGTCAAGTCAAGTCAAGTCAAGTCAAGTCAAGTCAAGTCAAGTCAAGTCAAGTCAAGTCAAGTCAAGTCAAGTCAAGTCAAGTCAAGTCAAGTCAAGTCAAGTCAAGTCAAGTCAAGTCAAGTCAAGTCAAGTCAAGTCAAGTCAAGTCAAGTCAAGTCAAGTCAAGTCAAGTCAAGTCAAGTCAAGTCAAGTCAAGTCAAGTCAAGTCAAGTCAAGTCAAGTCAAGTCAAGTCAAGTCAAGTCAAGTCAAGTCAAGTCAAGTCAAGTCAAGTCAAGTCAAGTCAAGTCAAGTCAAGTCAAGTCAAGTCAAGTCAAGTCAAGTCAAGTCAAGTCAAGTCAAGTCAAGTCAAGTCAAGTCAAGTCAAGTCAAGTCAAGTCAAGTCAAGTCAAGTCAAGTCAAGTCAAGTCAAGTCAAGTCAAGTCAAGTCAAGTCAAGTCAAGTCAAGTCAAGTCAAGTCAAGTCAAGTCAAGTCAAGTCAAGTCAAGTCAAGTCAAGTCAAGTCAAGTCAAGTCAAGTCAAGTCAAGTCAAGTCAAGTCAAGTCAAGTCAAGTCAAGTCAAGTCAAGTCAAGTCAAGTCAAGTCAAGTCAAGTCAAGTCAAGTCAAGTCAAGTCAAGTCAAGTCAAGTAAGTCAAGTTAGGTCCAAGTCAAGTCAGGTGCAAGTAAGGTGCAAATCAGGTGCAAGTCAGGTTCAAGTTAGATGCAAGTCAAGTCAAGTTAAGCTTTTTTAATCATTTTTAAAATGTTTAAAACATCAATTTTTTTATACATAAGAAGCAGTCCTTAAATATTTATTAAACAAGCATTTTTTTCAATTAAATTGCCACCGTACCCAAAACATAATGAAATTCATCAATTTGAGTTAATTTATTCAATTAACTAATTAAACAACAATTCTGGTTATACCACAAAACTAAATGCAATGATTGATTGATGCTGTATACCAGCCCCATCATCATTATTTTCTATAGCCACCCCGACGACTCAACCACACTTTATTTTTAACATCAAAACAAAAAACCAAAAAAAGAAAAAAAAACAAAAACAATTATATTATATTCGCTTGCATAATATTGAATCGTAATAAATTTTTGGCATAATTTTATTCGTCTTTTCCATAACTCATAAAAATAAGATGAGTAATTTTCTTCTTAAACAGGTAGTTATAGTTACCATCGACATCAAGGACGAGTTGCTGCTTGCTTCAGTCGAAATTGAATATGTTGGCCAAAATAATTAATAAAAAATCGTAGAAACGCAGAAAACATAAGTAAAAGCTTTTCACTTTCAGTGAGGAGAATGAGTGAAAAAGTAACAAGACAGAGACCTTGAACCCATAAAACCATGCTAGTAAATAATACAAAAGTATACATATACAGATATAATAAAAAAACACATACACACTCACAAAAAGGACGAGGAAAGATGGGAAAAAAAACAATATCAAGGAAGTCATTTCTTGATCTTGAGAAAGTGAAGAGCAACAACAAAAAACAAGAGCAAAGCAACACAGTTTCCATGCAGCCCCACCCACAAGCCTTCACACAAACAAACATACATATATACATATACTGCTATAAATTTTAAGGATGTTGTCGACTAGGTGGTTACATAAAGCGACTAGAAAGTAATAATGTACAATAAAGAAACAACAAAGAAGACAACTTAACAGAAAAAAACAAAAAAAAACAAAAATGGATGGGAACAAAACCATGAGGGAATATCATCAGCAGAAATAAGTAATTTTATACCTTGTGACACAGAAAAACCCGAAAGTATAAAGAAGAAAGAACAAAACAAAACAAAAAGAAAAAAAAAAAATGTTCATAAAAATAATCAAGCATTGCATGAATTGTCAAGCAGCAAAAAAGAAAAGTTCAAGGAGCAGCAGAAATTCGCGCTATGGACAAAAGATGCCAAGCGTTAAGGTTATAACAACAAATATTGTAAAGGTAAATGGGTGGGTGGGTGGTTGTTGGCAGCTGTGGTCGCTTGCGTCTTGGCTAAATGATGGCGCCAAATTTTTTTCCTACCTTCTGCGTTTACCTTTAGTGCACGTCTTAGAAAGAAACGCTCTAGATTGCGGTAAAATGTAACATAATAATATATGTCGGTATTTTTATATTTATGTCAGTCTGTTTTTCTGTCTGTCTGAAAATGTGTAATTGCGATTATGACAATACGTTTTTTTTTCTTCTTTTCTTTTTTTACATTTTCTTTTTTTTTTTTCTATAGAGAACAACGAGCGCGCACACTTGTTGTTCAAAACTTGTTACTTAAGGAATAAAATTAAGATGACAGAGACAGACACACAGCCAGAAAGATAATGTGACAAGTCCTATGGTGTAGCCATAGCAGCGAAATCTATATCCTTTGGAGGCAAATCATAAAAAAAAAAACAGCCTAACAACAAGAAAAAGCACATCCACAAATAAACATAGAATTTTATTTATTTCTGAGAAAGTTTTGGAAATTGAACAGCTGTAAGATTTGTTGGCAAACAACAAGAAGGAAATCATTTACTCGCGAGTAAAGTTTTATTTTTTTTTTTGGGAATAGATGATATTATATTTCATATTTACGCTTTGATGATAATGTTTAATAAAAAATTATGTAGTCGGGAAACTTTCGGTTCGTGTGTGTGCCGAAAAAAATTGCTTAAGCTAAAGTAATGCTTTTAAAGTACTTAACTTAATGGCTATGGTAATGCATTAAAAAGGTCTCCCAAAACACGTGGCTAACTTATGAAATTAATGAAGAAAACACGGTGTAGAGTTCTGGATAAGTGTGACCGATACAACTAAATGCTAAGTGTGTTACGAATTAAGAAAGCCTTGTTTTCTTTTTAAATTTGGGCGACCGAGCGACTTTCTAGCAGGTTTGCCAGTTACCTAATTGCACAAGGTTAGGTTAGGTTAAGTTGGCGGTTATCCCACTAAGACCTACTCAAATTGTTTTATTGTAAAAGCACACGGATCTTTTCCAGAACTCTTAAAAATTTCCGTAAAATCTGTCAGTACTGATTATGAAACCCTGAAGCCGTCTATTTTCTTAAGATCCCAGGACTTTCTAATTGCTTCCATTTTCAGTGGGAAAGAAGCGGGTTGATCAGAAGAGGAGATGACCACATGAGAAGTAGTGCCGAAGGGCTTCTTCCAGACCCTCTAAGGGTTAGTGATATTGTTGTTACAGTGGCTTATAGCATAGCCTTAAGTTTATTAAGGTTTAGTGGGGTGGTAAGGCCTTGAAACGTGAGTGACCACAATTTAATAGAAATTATAGCCTTAAGTCTATTAAGGCTTTGAAACGTGAGTGAGCACAATTTAATAGAAATTATAGCCTTAAGTGTATTAAGGTTTAGTTGGATGGTTAGGCATTGAAACGTGAGTGACCACAGTTTAATAGAAATTATGCATACTTACGACTGTGTTGTACGTCGTCAAACAGATCTTATGAGATGGCGTACTCGTGGTGTGAACTGGAATGTTTAAGGTGTGTTTCTTCATGAAATGTTCAGAAACCTTGAAACTAGTCAATAGATTGCAAAACTAGGTGAATGCGACTGGAAACGTGTCAACGATACTCTGATGGCGAGGTGTCGCAAAATAAATCGCAGCAGCGTGGTGAACACGTGATCTAACTTTGAAAAGAAGGTTGCTTAGGCGTCTCAGGATCAGGATACAAAGGGACAGAATATCCGTTCATACATATTGGCTCCAGCATAAAGAAAGGTACAGAGAAACAAACCTTAGATCTGGAAGGTCATTCCTAAACACCTGGAACCCTTGTATGGTTAGTGTTTGAGCGAAGGCATCTTCCCGGCGATTGGAAACGGGCGCGGGTTATCGTGATCTTGAAGTCACCTGATAGGCTGAGGAGAAATCTTAAGTTCTACCGGGGCTTTTTCGGAGCTAGAAAAGAGACTGTAGAGGTTAATGGTGAACCGGCTCCAGGACTGCGCAGGTACACAGAGGCGATACGGGTTTTGGAAAGGGAAAAGCGTCGAAGATGCCTAGCAGTACGTTAGAAGCACGGAGAGAGTAAATGAGAGTAACTCCAAGTATGTTTTGGGGCTGTTTATTGATTTTCTAGGCACTTTTGGCTATCTATGCTGGGAAAGGGTGTTGTTAGATAGGCTAGGGGAAGTGGGATGCCGGGAAATTGAGCTTTGGCACAGCTATTTCTCTGATAGGAAAGCGTGCGGTATAGGTGTAGCCAAACAGTAGTGATAGATGTTGTCGGTGGCTGTTAGTGGTCCATGAAACTATATGATGGATTCTCTAATGCGACGGCTTCATTTATTTATTGGTGGTAGATAGTTCTCGTGCTGAACTTGAAACTTAAGCGAGTGAGGTTACGGCTGTTGTTAGTGCATGGAGTGTACATATAGGGGTTGGCGAGGCAAGGCATAAGACGGTGATGTTGCTCAAGGTATCTACACTACACTATCTCGCATTCGATCCCCTTATGTCAGCCTAGAAGATGCAGGTCTCAGGAACGTCATTGAAGTCAAATACCTGTGGTTACTAATGAAGGAGAGAATGAACTTCTTGGTGCACCTAGAGAAGTTAAGAGAGCGCCTGTTGACTGTGGTAGCGTGGGAACGTAGAATTTTTTAGGAGTGACTGGGGACTCAGTAGACGAGCTGTGAGAAGATACTCTCTTATCTGAGAGTTATACTGATTGGTTGCACGCCGGTTTGCTATACGATCTCAAAGCATGTCCTTTAGGCTTTGATGGCGATGCTTCCGTTAGGTTTGGTGGTGCCATTGTTGGTGTCTGATTTGGCTCCTGCAGTGCTAGACAGGGAATTGAGCTCTTCAGAGAGAAGGGCTATGCTAAAATTGCGCGTTATGTTTAGATGGCAATCTAGATCAGTGATGCCCAGAACAACAAATACAACAAATCTAAAAACAACAACGCGCATAAAACCTACATCTGCGTCAGCGCAAAAGTTCATAAATATTGAACACACAAAACAACAACACGAATCCTTCAATGTGCGCAAATACAACAATAAAGTAATAAGAAGTAAGGATGAAGCTGAAAACTTAATTCGGCGAATTACAACAATCATTGGAATATTGAAGTTGTTGTGAAGAGTGGAGCATGTTAAAAACAACAACACGAATTCTGGATGCGCCCAAGCAAAACAACAAAAGGACATACAAACAACAACACATACGCTGATCGTGACCACCAAGAGCACAAGTTAAATTGTTGAACACATAAAAACAACAACATGCAAATGCAAGATAGGGTCATTTGATGGCTCTTAAAAAACAACAAAGCAATTAGAAGCAATGATTTGACTTCAAACTGAATTCGTCGAATTACAACAATCATGAAAACATTGAAGTTGTTGTAACAGGATATGAGTTTTTGTTCTTGCAAAAAAATGTACTCTTTTTGGTCACCAGTGCGGAGCTGTGATGAGCTCAACACAGGTAATTGCTTTACTGCGTGGTCTGACTAGAGGTGGAAAACTATCGATGGTACTATCGATAGTATCGATAGTATGAGACTATCGTAAACATCGATAGTCGCTCTAAACTATCAATAGTCGGTTTTTTAAAGCTGGTATTATTATGGTTCTGATAGACGAGGTAGACTAAAACTCAAAAATGTTGACAAGTTGATTTTTTTAAATAAAAATCAATGGCTAGAAAGGCAACAATAAAAATGTATGACAATATTCTATGGTAATTTTCATTTATATATTGTACGTTGTTTTTATAAATAAATACATTTGAATTAAGTTGCCTAAAATGCATTTATTTTTTTTTTTTTATATTATTATGTATGAACATTTATGTTTAGTTTTCATAATTAAAAATGATTTATACAAAATTTCAACTTTTAAGACTATCGATAGTTATGGATAGTTTTTTCTAAACTATCGCATACTATCGATAGGGCTGATTATCGATAGTTTTCCACCTCTAGGTCTGACCAAGGTCTTGAAAACAGGTACCACGGGAAATCAGCGGACCCTAGCTGTTGCCAGGCTGACTTATTGGACTAGCCCTTCTGGGAGATCTGTGGTTGTGTGGTATTGTTGTGATCCCAAATCGCGGGTAGCGCTTTTGCTCGAATGTAAAGTTGCATTTTCCAACTATTTGCTGCACCCCTGAGTACAGAAGAGGTGTTAGATAGGCCTCCATCCAAACCAAGGGTTGCGAATACCATCACAACATTCGCTATTTTGGTTCCTTTGAACTCTGAAAATAAGTTTTCACTGCTGGTGTCTGCTTTAAACAGATTTGGATTTTCTGTCGGTGGAGGTAACTTCGCCATGTTGTGATGGTATAAGCCATCAACCTGTCTCAAGCCAGTGAAAAGGAGGAGGTTTTGAGGTATCTGTATTTAGACTTCGAATAAATTACACGGTGCGACAGTCCTGTCTTCAGGATCCGTTTAAATTTTTAAAATTGTTTGACTATCAGCTAAGTTATAGGCCAAAAAGTGGGCAAAGTTAGGCAAAACCGGTTGTCTGACCATAAGTCCAGATTTTGGGGTTGACCGACAAATTTCAAGTATAGAACATTCTTTAAATCGACAAGACCTACCAGAAAAATAACATTAACTCCCAGGAATTTCAATTTCTGTCCATTTTGTCGCACTGTGTTATATACATATGCCTGCGAGAAAAACTATAGGTTGCCATGAGCTTAGTTGATTTTCTGAGGATAACTTACTCTCATGAATAAAAAATGATATGATATAAATTTATTGAGGAATGATTATGAATAATAAAATTAGTTTCAATGATAGGAGATATGCCAGAAAAATTGGCAAAATAAAGCATGAAAACATGTATTTGTATTTTGACGGCAAACGGGCCTTCAAGACGAAGGCGGTGAAATCGGCCGGCAAGATTATGGCCACCGTATGTTCGTATGCACGCGGAAACATTTACAAATATTACTTGATAAAGGGAAAAAACAATAACAGGATGAATTATGCGTCGTTATTGAACCGGCTTAGCGATGAAATCAAGCCAAAAGTTCTCATTTGAAACGAAGAAGCATGAAGAAAATGCACGGAGGCACATCTGTTCAGTTGCGTTGGCCAAAATTATGGAATTAAAAATCCATAATCGATTTAAAAAATTGGCTGCCAGAGACTTTTTCTTATTTTAAACTTGAAGAAATGTCTTGGCGGACAACGGTTTGTGTCTATCTAGATGATCATCATCCAAACAAATGGATATTTTAAGGAGCTTGATGTATAGAGCTGGAGATTATGTTGAAAAATAAAAAATTAACAACAAAACAAAAATTTGCTAGGACATATTGAGTTAAACTCGTAAAATTAAGATCATAAATTGTTCAAATCGAAAATTTTCCAATCAACATTTTTGAAGTGAAATTTCTTTGGTGGCGAGTGAAATTTCAAGGTCCTTTTTCGTGACGCTAGGCTAACGTTTTCAATTCATATGAAAATTAAAAAAAAATTACTGCCGCTGCCGAGAATTGAACCCCGAACATCGTTGCTTATGAGCCGGAATCTATACGTTTACTTCATGTAGGCACATGATAAATAGCCAAACAAAATGTAATTAAAACTGAACGCGTAACATACTCAAAATAACATAATTAACATTAACATTAGATTAACATTAATATTACATTATTAACATAACCGTAACATTAATTTTCATCCTACAAGTATGCACGGAAAAAAAAATAGAAAAATAGCTAAAACAGAAGCAGAACGCGTTCGTGAATAAAGAGAGCGAATTAGAGCTCTTAAGAATACAGCCGCAGCTGGGTCTGCAACTAATGATGAAGGTAAGGTGATTGCAACAACGGCTGAGTTTCAAAATGCATTTTTACGAAACATCAGTGTATTTTGGTGAATCTACAAAGAACCAATCCCCAAAAAACACACTGATGCATCTCAACAAAATTTTAAAGCCAACCAACGAACAATCAACGTTCGCTGCTTTATGAGGCCCTCTATCAACATAGCAATTATTATGATCAGGAAGCAGGAGGTAATAATGAACAAGATTTGCCTCTGCTTTCGGAGGCTCCTTCAAAGAGTACTATGCAAATGCAATCCAGCATTCAAAAATTAACAATGTTGAGAAGACATTCGAAAGCAACTAAAACATCAACTGAACTTAAACAAGTACCGAAAATAACTGTTATTTTACAATTTTCAAATGAAAAAAATTGTCGAAAGACTTTTCAAATATACCATTATGTTACAAATGTCCTCAGCCTCATGAATATTAAGTCGCTCTTGAATTTGAAACTGATGCTTTAAAAGTTAATTACTTGCCTAGTATATTTCGAGGAGAAATAAAGGCTGCTTTTAACTTATATTTTATCGGTCAAAAATCGCAGTTATTTTGTGACTTTAATTTTGTCGGTCAAAAATATCAAGCAATTTGTGTTTTCTTAAAGGCCGCTTGACAGATTGAACTGTTGACACCATGTGTAGAATGTCTCACCGATGAGATGAAAATAATAATATCAAAATTTTTTTATCGGTTAAATGACTTGAACAAATATAAATTACCTGATATTTTTGCCGAAAAATAAATGGCAGAAAATAACTGTTATTTTTGCCAAAAAAAACTATAAGGCACAAAAAACTGTTATTTTTGTCGGAACAAATAAAAATTAAGAGATAAAAGTTAATATGTGACACTTTCGACAAAAACCATATTCGGTACGGTCCCTGGATGCAAATATTGAATCAAAAAATTATTATTCCATTTCGTATTGATTGAATTTCTTTTCAGATACTTTCTCTCTCTATTTCACATGAAAATCTCTCTTATTTCTTACTGTTAAAGACGTTTCACTTCTGCCACGTGTACGCGTGTTTTTTTTTTAAAGTGTCTTCATAGAGGTTCAGATGTCTCGAAATTTACTCGACTGTTCGATTTTATACTAAGTTCAGCTCTTCAGCTAAGTTCAGCTTTTTCAGAAGAAAAATTGTTTTGTGGCTCAAAACTTCTGTTTCGTAACTATGTCTACCAAATAATCGATATCAGAAAAAATAACGTAGCTCAACTTTGTCAGCCAAAAATTACTATGATTGGATCTATTCTGGGATAATGATGAACTGTCTAGTTATAACTTTTAATGTGTGGAAAATTTCTGAAGTTTATCTGCAAAAAAAAAAACTGAGAGATATTGTCAAGAAATTTTTACCAATACTATAAAACACACAATCAAGAAAAACAGCGTTTTTCATAGAAGTCTAAGACATCAAGTCTGGCTGTGCAACTTCATTAGACATTCTTCGAGACTTGCATACATTTTCATTATTTTTAGCCAAATGTATGTCAAAGAACAACAACACTTTCAACAATATCTTAAGAAATAATATTAACAAACTGAAATAATAAAAAAAAAAACCTAACTGCACAAATAAATAAATAGAAAATAAGTACGCAATTGTGCCAAATATGCGCCGCCGACACACACTAACACCCACAGTTAAAAAAATTAGTAAAAATATGAAGTAGCTTTCATAGAGAAGTGTATGCATATAAATATATATTTGCAATTTGTGTGTTGGTGTGATTTGTTGTTAGAAAAAAAAAAAAATGAATAAAAAATAAAAGAAATAAATAAATATTGTGCACAAAATTTGTTTTTCATATATTTATATTTGTGGTTGTCTTTTTTTTTATAATATTTGCTACACGAGCATCAAAATGACCCAGTTATTGTTGTTGTGTGTGGTTTAGAAAAAAGATTAGAAAAAAAAAAACAAAAACAAAAAAAACAGAAAAACACTTTGAATTCTAAGCTAGTCATGTGCTGAGAATTTTGGCAAGATCTACGGAATAAATAGAGAAATTCGCAGAGACAACACAAAATGGTATCTCATGATGGTATAAGAAAAGTAAGTAAAACCAAACTGCAACAAAAACTACAATAAAAATATAAGTAATAAAAATGGCAAGAGAACTAATTAAATAGCTCAAAAATTTAACAGTTCAATTTTTACTACATTGTTGCTTAAATGTATGTATTTTAAATACTGTTTACTTGAATGTCAGAGTGAGATGAAAAATAGCTAAAACGTCATTATAAGAAAAGACTAATAATAATATTAATAATTTTTTGTTGTGTTTTCTTATCTAAACAAAACACAAGTGTTACGAATGCTTGGCCTGTTCTTGCCAGTGAATTTTGTATGCGCATTTCCGCATTTCAAGGTTTTCTCACACCCCATTTTTTATGGTTTTGTTGTTTAAATTTTTTATTTTAAAAATTAGAACTGAATTAAAAAACCAAAAATTATAAGTGATAAGAAAAGCTATTAAAGAGTATGCAAGTCAACATCAGTTTTTAGAACTTGGTCATGAAATCTCATATATTTAGTTTTCAGACGGGTCAAATAACTTAAAGTGAATTTCAGGATTGTAATACTATCTCAAGATTCGCTATTGAAAAGACAAACTCTTCACACTCGCCCTCACTTTCTCTCTTAACTATTTCCTTGCTAAAGTTCATAAGCATTTTTTCGTTA
The DNA here is from genome assembly GCA_958299015.1 of Tetanocera ferruginea. Taxonomy (NCBI): domain Eukaryota; kingdom Metazoa; phylum Arthropoda; class Insecta; order Diptera; family Sciomyzidae; genus Tetanocera; species Tetanocera ferruginea. The sequence goes on from OY282641.1 coordinate 143,175,762, forward strand.
TAGTCATCATTAATTAAATCAACTAAAGCTCATCTGTCATGTTTACGTTTTAGTGGTGTTTGTCATTATTTTTTTGATTATCGGCAGAAATGCAATATTCTTATCTGTTCGTTTTAATTTTTTGGGTTCAATTAGTGGCATTTGCTTTAACCACAAAAAAACAAAAAAAAAAAAAATAGTTTTATGAATCAATATAAGATGCGCGTTTTTGGCATTTGGTATTTGACACACTTTTTGGAACTCGTGTTTTTTCTATTTTATTTTCGTATCGCTTGCAAGTATTAAAATACTTTATATCGATACACATAAACTATAACTGACTGTATTGATGTAGTTTTTTTTGTTATTGTTGGCTATTTGTGGTTGTCATTGAATCAATGCTGCGCATTTTTAGAACGGTACGCAATAAAATATTTCATTGATTAGATAATTTATTAGCCTGTGATAAAAGAAAAAAAAACGAAATGAACGTGAACTAAAAATGAAAATAGCAAATAGTTTGATTTTTTCATTGCGGTTTAAAAGGTGTTTTTAAAACTTATGCATCATCAAATTTTAGTTAAGCACTTGACGAAACGGAAGTTCGAATTTTTTCTAAAGTAAAATTGTTAACAGTAAGAAGAGTGAAGATAACTAATGATAACGAAACAACTTTCAATTTCAGTTTCAAATTTGAAATATCAATTTCAGTTAAAATTCAATTTTAATACAATTTCAATTTAATTTCAATTTAATTTCAATTCAATTTCAATTCAATTTCAATTTCAATTAAATTTGAATTCAATTTCAATTTCAATTAAATTTGAATTCAATTTGAATTAAATTTGAATTCAATTTCAATTCAATTTCAATTCAATTTCAATTCAATTTCAATTCAATTTCAATTCAATTTCAATTCAATTTCAATTCAATTTCAATTCAATTCAATTTCAATTCAATTTCAATTCAATTTCAATTCAATTTCAATTCAATTTCAATTCAATTTCAATTCAATTTCAATTCAATTTCAATTCAATTTCAATTCAATTTCAATTCAATTTCAATTCAATTTCAATTCAATTTCAATTCAATTTCAATTCAATTTCAATACAATTTCAATTCAATTTCAATTCAATTTCAATTCAATTTCAATTCAATTTCAATTCAATTTCAATTCAATTTCAATTCAATTTCAATTCAATTTCAATTCAATTTCAATTCAATTTCAATTCAATTTCAATTCAATTTCAATTCAATTTCAATTCAATTTCAATTCAATTTCAATTCAATTTCATTCAATTTCAATTCAATTTCAATTCAATTTCAATTCAATTTCAATTCAATTTCAATTCAATTTCAATTCAATTTCAATTCAATTTCAATTCAATTTCAATTCAATTTCAATTCAATTTCAATTCAATTTCAATTCAATTTCAATTCAATTTCAATTCAATTTCAATTCAATTTCAATTCAATTTCAATTCAATTTCAATTCAATTTCAATTCAATTTCAATTCAATTTCAATTCAATTTCAATTCAATTTCAATTCAATTTCAATTCAATTTCAATTCAATTTCAATTCAATTTCAATTCAATTTCAATTCAATTTCAATTCAATTTCAATTCAATTTCAATTCAATTTCAATTCAATTTCAATTCAATTTCAATTCAATTTCAATTCAATTTCAATTCAATTTCAATTCAATTTCAATTCAATTTCAATTCAATTTCAATTCAATTTCAATTCAATTTCAATTCAATTTCAATTCAATTTCAATTCAATTTCAATTCAATTTCAATTCAATTCAATTCAATTTCAATTCAATTTCAATTCAATTTCAATTCAATTTCAATTCAATTTCAATTCAATTTCAATTCAATTTCAATTCAATTTCAATTCAATTTCAATTCAATTTCAATTCAATTTCAATTCAATTTCAATTCAATTTCAATTCAATTTCAATTCAATTTCAATTCAATTTCAATTCAATTTCAATTCAATTTCAATTCAATTTCAATTCAATTTCAATTCAATTTCAATTCAATTTCAATTCAATTTCAATTCAATTTCAATTCAATTTCAATTCAATTTCAATTCAATTTCAATTCAATTTCAATTCAATTTCAATTCAATTTCAATTCAATTTCAATTCAATTTCAATTCAATTTCAATTCAATTTCAATTCAATTTCAATTCAATTTCAATTCAATTTCAATTCAATTTCAATTCAATTTCAATTCAATTTCAATTCAATTTCAATTCAATTTCAATTCAATTTCAATTCAATTTCAATTCAATTTCAATTCAATTTCAATTCAATTTCAATTCAATTTCAATTCAATTTCAATTCAATTTCAATTCAATTTCAATTCAATTTCAATTCAATTTCAATTCAATTTCAATTCAATTTCAATTCAATTTCAATTCAATTTCAATTCAATTTCAATTCAATTTCAATTCAATTTCAATTCAATTTCAATTCAATTTCAATTCAATTTCAATTCAATTTCAATTCAATTTCAATTCAATTTCAATTCAATTTCAATTCAATTTCAATTCAATTTCAATTCAATTTCAATTCAATTTCAATTCAATTTCAATTCAATTTCAATTCAATTTCAATTCAATTTCAATTCAATTTCAATTCAATTTCAATTCAATTCAATTCAATTTCAATTCAATTTCAATTCAATTTCAATTCAATTTCAATTCAATTTCAATTCAATTTCAATTCAATTTCAATTCAATTTCAATTCAATTTCAATTCAATTTCAATTCAATTTCAATTCAATTTCAATTCAATTTCAATTCAATTTCAATTCAATTTCAATTCAATTTCAATTCAATTTCAATTCAATTTCAATTCAATTTCAATTCAATTTCAATTCAATTTCAATTCAATTTCAATTCAATTTCAATTCAATTTCAATTCAATTTCAATTCAATTTCAATTCAATTTCAATTCAATTTCAATTCAATTTCAATTCAATTTCAATTCAATTTCAATTCAATTTCAATTCAATTTCAATTCAATTTCAATTCAATTTCAATTCAATTTCAATTCAATTCAATTCAATTTCAATTCAATTTCAATTCAATTTCAATTCAATTCAATTCAATTTCAATTCAATTTCAATTCAATTTCAATTCAATTTCAATTCAATTTCAATTCAATTTCAATTCAATTTCAATTCAATTTCAATTCAATTTCAATTCAATTTCAATTCAATTTCAATTCAATTTCAATTCAATTTCAATTCAATTTCAATTCAATTTCAATTCAATTTCAATTCAATTTCAATTCAATTTCAATTCAATTTCAATTCAATTTCAATTCAATTTCAATTCAATTTCAATTCAATTTCAATTCAATTTCAATTCAATTTCAATTCAATTTCAATTCAATTTCAATTCAATTTCAATTCAATTTCAATTCAATTTCAATTCAATTTCAATTCAATTTCAATTCAATTTCAATTCAATTTCAATTCAATTTCAATTCAATTTCAATTCAATTTCAATTCAATTTCAATTCAATTTCAATTCAATTTCAATTCAATTTCAATTCAATTTCAATTCAATTTCAATTCAATTTCAATTCAATTTCAATTCAATTTCAATTCAATTTCAATTCAATTTCAATTCAATTTCAATTCAATTTCAATTCAATTTCAATTCAATTTCAATTCAATTTCAATTCAATTTCAATTCAATTTCAATTCAATTTCAATTCAATTTCAATTCAATTTCAATTCAATTTCAATTCAATTTCAATTCAATTTCAATTCAATTTCAATTCAATTTCAATTCAATTTCAATTCAATTTCAATTCAATTTCAATTCAATTTCAATTCAATTTCAATTCAATTTCAATTCAATTTCAATTCAATTTCAATTCAATTTCAATTCAATTTCAATTCAATTTCAATTCAATTTCAATTCAATTTCAATTCAATTTCAATTCAATTTCAATTCAATTTCAATTCAATTTCAATTCAATTTCAATTCAATTTCAATTCAATTTCAATTCAATTTCAATTCAATTTCAATTCAATTTCAATTCAATTTCAATTCAATTTCAATTCAATTTCAATTCAATTTCAATTCAATTTCAATTCAATTTCAATTCAATTTCAATTCAATTTCAATTCAATTTCAATTCAATTTCAATTCAATTTCAATTCAATTTCAATTCAATTTCAATTCAATTTCAATTCAATTTCAATTCAATTTCAATTCAATTTCAATTCAATTTCAATTCAATTTCAATTCAATTTCAATTCAATTTCAATTCAATTTCAATTCAATTTCAATTCAATTTCAATTCAATTTCAATTCAATTTCAATTCAATTTCAATTCAATTTCAATTCAATTTCAATTCAATTTCAATTCAATTTCAATTCAATTTCAATTCAATTTCAATTCAATTTCAATTCAATTTCAATTCAATTTCAATTCAATTTCAATTCAATTTCAATTCAATTTCAATTCAATTTCAATTCAATTTCAATTCAATTTCAATTCAATTTCAATTCAATTTCAATTCAATTTCAATTCAATTTCAATTCAATTTCAATTCAATTTCAATTCAATTTCAATTCAATTTCAATTCAATTTCAATTCAATTTCAATTCAATTTCAATTCAATTTCAATTCAATTTCAATTCAATTTCAATTCAATTTCAATTCAATTTCAATTCAATTTCAATTCAATTTCAATTCAATTTCAATTCAATTTCAATTCAATTTCAATTCAATTTCAATTCAATTTCAATTCAATTTCAATTCAATTTCAATTCAATTTCAATTCAATTTCAATTCAATTTCAATTCAATTTCAATTCAATTTCAATTCAATTTCAATTCAATTTCAATTCAATTTCAATTCAATTTCAATTCAATTTCAATTCAATTTCAATTCAATTTCAATTCAATTTCAATTCAATTTCAATTCAATTTCAATTCAATTTCAATTCAATTTCAATTCAATTTCAATTCAATTTCAATTCAATTTCAATTCAATTTCAATTCAATTTCAATTCAATTTCAATTCAATTTCAATTCAATTTCAATTCAATTTCAATTCAATTTCAATTCAATTTCAATTCAATTTCAATTCAATTTCAATTCAATTTCAATTCAATTTCAATTCAATTTCAATTCAATTTCAATTCAATTTCAATTCAATTTCAATTCAATTTCAATTCAATTTCAATTCAATTTCAATTCAATTTCAATTCAATTTCAATTCAATTTCAATTCAATTTCAATTCAATTTCAATTCAATTTCAATTCAATTTCAATTCAATTTCAATTCAATTTCAATTCAATTTCAATTCAATTTCAATTCAATTTCAATTCAATTTCAATTCAATTTCAATTCAATTTCAATTCAATTTCAATTCAATTTCAATTCAATTTCAATTCAATTTCAATTCAATTTCAATTCAATTTCAATTCAATTTCAATTCAATTTCAATTCAATTTCAATTCAATTTCAATTCAATTTCAATTCAATTTCAATTCAATTTCAATTCAATTTCAATTCAATTTCAATTCAATTTCAATTCAATTTCAATTCAATTTCAATTCAATTTCAATTCAATTTCAATTCAATTTCAATTCAATTTCAATTCAATTTCAATTCATTTTCAATTCAATTTCAATTCAATTTCAATTCAATTTCAATTCAATTTCAATTCAATTTCAATTCAATTTCAATTCAATTTCAATTCAATTCCAAATTTTAAATTTTAAAATTTCACATTCAAAATGTGACATTTCAAATTTTAAATTTTTTATTTCAAATTTATAATTTCAAAATACAAAATAAAAATTTCAAATTATAAAAAATATTTTTAAAATTTTAAATTTTTTTAAAGTTTGAAATTTTGTAATGTTTTTTTTAAATTTTTTAAGTGTGAAATTTTTAAATTTTTAAATTTCTAAATTTTTAAATTTTATAATTTTTACATTTTTATATTTTAAAATTTTTAGATTTTTATATATTAAAATTTCAAATATTAAATTTCATAATTAAACTTATAATTAATAATTAAAAATTACCTAAAAGTATGCAATGAGCATTTCTTCAGATGTTTCATAATGAATATTTTTTGAAACTGCCTGAAATGATGTTGATATTCAACTGCATAATTTTTATGTTTTTAGGGCGTTAAAAGATGCTTATTTCAGAAAAAAATCATGACAATAACATATAAAAAATTACAAAGAATTAGAAAAACAAAGAGTTTTATAAAAATTAAAAGAACACATAGAAAGTAAGTTATTACTTAAAATTTCATCCCTTCCGGCTGACCAAATGTTCAGTTTTCAAGTTTTCTCATTTATCAGCATATTCGAGTATTGTTCAATGTCAAAATTTCATTGCTTAAACCATTGTCTACCCAAAAGTATGCAGCAAAAATGATATGAATATTAAAAACAATCACATATACACATACATATACTCACACGCAACCCTTTTTACCTTGGAGCGTCGTATTTGACTTGAAGTTTGGCGAGAAAAATATTAAAAACCACAATTGAACGAAAGACTAGCGACAATATTTGTGGATAGTGGTTTGGGTGACATGTTGTGTGGCACTCTTTGTTGTTTGACCAAACCATAATATAAATTTTTAATCAAAAATAAAACCATTTGATTGATTTAAAAAAAATCAACAACAACAAAAACAACGGCGATTTCAAAACATATAAAGGATTCATATTGAAAACACACAACATTTTAAGCCAGCATAATTTTTAAGACTTCGAGCACTCTGTGCTAGACAGCAACAACAACAACAAGAACACCAACATGCGTTCGCCTACCACACATCCGGCGCTTTCTTTCTTCTAGCATTGGATGAGAACCACTTCGAAGGGCAGCGTCAAAAATTTTACGTTATTGGAATCAAACATTTATTTTATGAATCTTTTGCAGGCGAATAACGAACTGGCGCAATGTGGGTTTTGTTCACCTCTCCAACCAGTATCATGTTTGGCTGAAATTCGATTTTTGTTGTCTTCGTGTGAGTTGCCCTTCGTGTGAGTTGCCATGCGTGCGTGTGTGCATGGCTGTTTGTTGCCTTAATCTAAACAACCCACGAAATAATAATGCTAAAGCCTGCGACCAAAGTCGCTGCTGATGATGTCTGTTCTACCTTTGATACTAGCATGAATAACACAGTAAATAAACAAAAAAATATATAGAAAATTCCAAAATATACTCTAGCGCGCGTTTTTGCCAATATTAAATGCCAAATCTATGTGCAGACGCAGTCTAAATGCCCATCAAAGGGTTGCCTTCTTAGTGTTGTTGTAGTTGTTTTTGTTGCTATTGCATGGCTGCTTGAATTGCCAAAGGATTTGCAGCAGCAACAACGTTAACGTTCATATGTTGTAGTTGAATGGCTGACGGACGACGGCAGGTGGTGGCTGAGCGTTTGTATTTTGTCAACTCATACAAAGAAAAATTGAAAGGAAAAAATATAAAATCGCAAAAAAAAATTTTGGGTCTCACTCACGGCTCTCAAACCCCCAGCAAATACGCAGCCCCAACTCCAAAGAAGCGTCACCCACGGGCAATGCCGCCATCAGGACACACGCATCACTCATTCGACGTGGTAGTGTTGTTAGCGCGTTTTTTTACGCTGTTAGCTTAGGAAAATGTTGAAAAAATATTTTCATGTGGAGTGTTACAAGCGGGCGATTCCTGGGCGAATGCTTAAAAACAGTCTCGATATGGCACAGACTGGTCGCTTGAACTGTTGTACTGCTGGAACAGCAGTAACGACGTGGCAAGAACAAAAATACTTTTTCATTATGATTTGACTCCAATACGCGGCTGCTGGTCACCCTCACGCGAATTGATGCCTTCTTCTTCAGCATCCTTAGATACAACCCAGCTTTTTGAACATGGCTTGAAGAAGGTCGTATTCAGCTTCACATCCAAACCTGGGCCGTCGCTTGTATTGTTTTCAATACCCTGCCCCAACTCTTGTGTAGCAAAGAGCCATTATTTTTTTTTTCTTTCTGCTTCAAGGCATATTTTGTCTACATATGAGTAAATATTAAATAACTAAAGATAAACGTGTGGAATGGTTTTAGTATGTTGAAAAGAATTTATTTCAGAATTCATATTGAACTTAAAATCAGCCAGATTTGCAGCATTCCGACAAAAAAGCTTTTTCGAGCATTTTTGTAAATGTTTTATAGGAAAGCTATAAACCAATTCAACATTAGCTGTTCTTCACAATATTGTATTTATTTTTTATTAAAAATTTAACCTTTTTTGGAGAAAGAAATTTAGATAATTTTGAGATTCATTCACGGCAAATCCAGAAAAAGTAAACCTAATCCTTGAAAAATAAAAATACTTAAAGTTCAATAAAAATACATCGAACGTTAAGAATATTGCTTGTGTTTTCTTACGGTAAAGGCATTTTGAAAAAAAAACCTACTGTATCCTTAAGTTTCTTCTTCGATTGTATGTATTTTTAATCTGTAGCAAGTTAAAAACTTTTAGGTTTTTAATTTTTTGAAATTTGATATTTCGCCATTTAAATATCAAAGCACAGTTAAATAATATCATAACAATTTTTTAAAAATATCATTTTCTATCGAAAAATATAATTTAAAAAAGTTATTCAAGAGTGAAACGTGAGTGACAATTTTTATTGATAAGTTGGATTATCTTGAATAACAATTGGCTGGCACACTTTATGTCTCGGATGTACTTTCTATATAAGATTTGTGAATTTAATATTTTTTTAAATCAAGCAGATGTAATTATTTTTCATTAAAAATGCATTTGAAGGAGTGTAACGTGAGTGACTTTAAATTTTTTTTTGTTTGTTTTTATATTATAAAGGAAAGAAGATAACGAAAACATCAAGAAAAAGTGAAAGCCAACCCCAAAAGAACTTATCATTAAGAAAACAAACTTTGCAAAGATTAAAAATATCCAATTAAATCATTATTTTACGCCGTTGGCCGTTGGTTTTACGAAAGAATTGCTAATAGGCCAGACATATAGTCAAATTTGGCACGGTATTTAGTTTTCAATGAGCGTGCAGGTTAAGTGTGTGGCTTAGCATGCTCGGAGCCCGAGTTCGATCCCCAGTCTCGACGAAAAGTTTTTGTCAATAAGAATGTTTTCTGTTCGGTCACCACCTTTCTGCAGATAATGGCAAACCTCAGAGAGTTAATACTGTCATGTTGAGAACATGAACTTTAGCCGTTCGGAGTAGGCATAAAACATCCAGTTCTCGGTCAATTGTGTGCAAACATTTTATAATACACACAACACAATTGATCATAAGAAGCTCGGTCAAAGTCCTTTCAAGGGCTGAAATGGCCAATTTGTATTTTTTGTTTGCCCAAAATGAAAAATTTTTTTAAAAATTAAAAAAAATTTAAAAAAAAAAAAATTAGGTTAAAAATTAAGTGCCTCCAATATGCTTAAAAGATACACATTTAGTTAACAGAACTGACACTTTACTTCCGCATTCTCTTTATTTCGATCCACTATGCGGCGCGCGATACATGGACCTATTGAGAGGCGAGTTTGGTGAGCAATTAATTTCACGTTTTGGAGCAGTTCAATGGTCGCCCATAAAAAAATCTTCAGCTTATTACGTCCAAATTTACCAACTACAAGAAATAGTTAAAGCTTTGAAGTTGAAGAAAGAAAAGCTAACTTCAAATTAAAATCTAAATATAAGTTATTTTAAGTTTTTGTATTCAAACCGTACATTGAAAGCAAAGAAAAGAAAAAGCTCAAATTTTTTTAAGCTCACATTAAAAGCATTTTTAACATTTTAAGTTATTTGACAGAATTAAGTTGAAGATAAGCTCAAAACTTCTCTAATATTCGAATTTTGGTTGTGAATTTATGCAGGAGTTTGAAAAGATTGCATATTTAAAAGAATTTTTAAGGTTTTTACAGCTTTTTTGTTCTTTTTTACTCTTAACAAGTTAAAAGTTGTTTATTTTGGTAAAAAGAAATCATCAATAAAATTTTCCTGCTCGAACCGCCAATTTTTTAACATTTAATTTTTAAAAATACAACTTAAAACTGATTCTTATTAAACCAACATTTCATTTAAGCAAGCTTGTTATTCGTAAAAATCTTACAAAATCACTGTTATTTTTCATATTCAAACCGAAAACAGTATTTTTACTACTTACATTTTTTTAAATACAGAGAAAAGCTTTAAATTAGCTTTAACTTATAATAAATCACTTCCAACAAATCCAAAGACGTTACCTTATTACAAGCTCATTTTATTAGCACAAAATTGAGAAGCAACAATTTGCTCATAATTTCCGTTTAAGAAATATCCTTAACAAAACAAAAAAAAAAAAACGACTTTGCCGACTTCAACGACAAAAGCCATTTAAAAGCTTTGCCGCATCTAAACCTGACCTAAGACAAACGCTGTAAATGATAAACAAACCCACCAACTAACAAACAAACAAATACAAATATAAATACGAAAAAAAATCAACAAAAAAAAAAAATTATGATAAAATCTACATTAAGTCCTCTGTTGCGTCTGCTTCTCGGTAACATTCTCAAAGCGTTTAATAACCGTCATAAAACCGTAAATGAAATAGTAACAAAGTCTCGGCTACAATAATAATAATAACAACAACAACAACAACAACAACAACAACAACAACAACAACAACGAAGACAACGAAAAGCTACTCAAGAAAAATGAAAGGGACCAAACACCGAACAAACATAAAATCAATGAAAAGCACAAAAAATGCCCCAAATAATGAGCACACAAAAAAAATATTAATATAAAACGAACAGAGCAAAACCAAACCAAGAAGAAGAATAAGAAGCATGATACTTAAGCAGAATAAGCAGCAGCAGAATACATTGAAATGAGTCAAAATATTGATTTAAAGCAAAGTGTTTCAATGGCTGTCTAAACATGCAAACAAACACAGTCAAAGAAATACAAACACAATGATGCATACACACACATACACACGCACACGCACACGCAAATGTGTGAGCATAATAAAACTTAATAAAATTCCAACCAGACCGAATAGCAGACATCCTGAAATTTGTTTGTGGTGATAAGAAGAAAAAATTTGGAGTATCCTTAAGTTGCTAAAATTTATGTTTTTACTGTTGCTGTTGTTGTTGTTATTGTTTTTGTTGTTGTTGTTATGGTTGTTGATATCATTTGGAAAATGTCCTTGGGTCTATGTATGTATTTATATATAAATGTGTGTGTGTGTACGTGGGTGTCTCAGTAATGGTGTGAGAAGTCGTTAAATTCTCCCAAGAGCTTAAGCTGTGACCATAAAACACTCATCTTTAGCATCATTATCATCATGGCAAGACGAAAGCCCGCCAATACGTGACACAGCATTAATTGTTCTCAAAAAAACATAATTTTATTCTATAAAATTTTGTTGTATTTTAAAGTTGTTTTCTTTTGCAAAAATTTAAAAGCTTTTCATTAAAATCATATGTATGATTATGACTGATTTTATTTCAAAATAAGTTTCAAAAAGGCGTCTAAAAAAATTACTAAGCATTTTTGAAATGAAACTTGATTATAAATTAAAGGTTTGGTTTTTAAAAAACAACAACCAAATTAGATTAGCAGAGAACGAAAATAACTGTTATTTTGAAAATTTTGAAGGAAAATTTATTATGTTAAATGCACTGGAGAAAAATGTACACTAAATAGATCCTTGTTTCATTTGCTGTACAAAAATATTAAGTTTTTTATTGTTTTTAGTTTTTATAATCAAAATCATAAAATAACTTTAATTGTTAAGTTTATTTTTTCGCTCATAAATAACACTTATTTTTGGAGTTATATTTTATTAATCAGAAAATAAAACTTACTTTTGAGTTATATTGTTTCACTCTGAAATAAAACTTATTTTTTGAGTTTTGTTTTTTTACTCAGAATATAGAACTTATTTATTGAGTTTTTTATTTTATACTCAGAAAAAATATTTATTTTTGAGTTTTATTTTTTCGCTCTGAAATAAAACTTATTTTTGAGTTTTTTTCACTCAGAAAATAAAACTTATTTTTTTAAATAGGTAAACAACTTATTGAGTTTTATTTTTTCGCTCTTAAATTAAAGTTATTTTTTGGGTTTTTTTATTACAGAGCAAATAAAACTTATTTTTGAGTTATATTTTTTTCACTCAGAAAATAAAACTTTTTTTTTTATTTTTATTTTTTAATTAGGTAAATAATTTATTGAGTTTTATTTTTCGCTCTTAAATAAAACTTTTTTTTGAGTTTTTTTTTTTTTACTGAGAAAATAAAACTTATTTTTGAGTTATATTTTTTTTAACTCAGAAAATAAAACTTATTTTTTGAGTTTTATATTTGTACTTCGAAAATTAAGCTTATTTTTTAAAATATGTCATACAAAAAATGCCATAATTAAACGAGAATCCAATTTAAGAGTAATATAAAAATTACAGTAGTCTTATTTTGTGAGCTCAAAAAATAAGTGTTAAGGCTCAACCAAGTTATGCGTAAGCATACAAAAGCTAGAGAGCAAAAGAACGTACTTGCTCAGCAAAATATTGCGTCGCCTAAGTTGTGCGTAAGCAATTTTTCGTTCAGTTTCTCAATTTTCGTTTACTTTTCAAAACTTGAGCGTGAGCGCTCGACACCGTATATTGCTAAGCAGAAAAGGGTTGCAACCTGTTTAATAAATAATTTAAATTTTGATTTTAAACAGTTATGTATCGAAATTTTATTAAAAATTAGTAGAAAATGTATGTTTTAGACAGGATTTATTTATTAAGCGAGGTTTGTTTTGAAATTAACCGCTATTTTCAATCATAAAGCATGGATGAATTTTCAAACTTAAAAAAATATATTTTTTTATAATTTTAGTTGGCAATCTTTTTCGACAAAAACAAATTATTTTTTATTTGTCATTTCATTCGAATCGATTTATATTGAAATTTTTTTTCATGCTTACTTCGTTTTTAATTAAGTATGGAAAAGTGTGTTTTTGAACTTTTGTATACTTTTCGTTGACTTCTCTCTGAAACTTTTGTATGCTTACGCATAACTTGTTTGAGCCTTTATTTTCGGTGAAAAAAATATAATCTTAAAAAATAAGTTTCAGAAGAAAAAAAAGAACTCAAAAAATAAGTTTCATTTCAGAGCGAAAAAATTAAACTCAAAAGTAAGTGTTATTTACGGAGTAAAAAATAAAACTAAAAAAATAAGTTTTATTTCAGAGCGAAAAAATAAAACTCAAAAATAAGTGTTATATTGTGAGTTAAAAAATGCAACTCGAAAATAAGTATTATTTTTTAAGTAAAAAATAAAACTCGAAAAAAAAATGTTACAAACGATAAAATTCATTATTAAAGGTTGAAGGAAGTTTAAAGCTTTTTTATGTTGTATAAATTAAAACGTCAGAATTTGTAGTATTGATGACAAGATTTAATAAATCTCGCTTTTGGAATAATTTTTTTTGTGACTTAAGAAAGCTTTAAGCTATCTCGCTTTTTTTAAATGAACATGTCATGTTTAAAATATATCTAGATTTGGAACAAATTCGACATTTTTTAAGGATTAAAGAAAGCTTAAAGCTTTTTTTTTATATAAATCAAATGAAAAATGATAGAATTTGTTTGTTAGTAATTTTTATTGCAACTTAAAAAAGCTTAAAGCTATTATCGCATTTTTTTAAATGAAATATGTTTAAAATTATAGGTTTGAAAAAACAACCAAATAAAATAGATTTGAAATTTTTTTTTAGTAAGCTCAAGATATCGATAAGATCGTTTTTATTTTTCGTATAAAAAATATTTATAATCGTAATTATATGACAAATTTTAACAATAATTGCACAGTTGCAAGTAAGAGATATTTAAATGTTTGTTGAAAAAAAGCTTAAAGCTTTTGTTTTTTATTTTAAAATTCAAGAGAAAATAACTGTTAGGTTAAACAAAGACTTAAAATGCAATTAAAAATGTGGAAACATTTTTAAAAAGACAAAGAGCTTAAAGCTTGTTTTTTATTTTTGAAGTTGTTTTAATATTAAATTGTAGATTAATGTAGATTTAGAAAACAAACACAAAAAGCTCTAATTATTAGACAAATTTTTCAATAAAATTTGGTAAGAGCTTTATTTTTAGTTTTGAAGTTTCTGTTTATTTTTAGAAACAGAAACTTGAAATTAAAGACCTTCAGTTTTTTTTACACTATCTGCTTGAAATAAGTTTAGAACAAAGAAAAAGAAAGCTTTAATGTTAAAAACTCTGGGTTTGAGAGAATATTAAAGCAGAACGAACAGCAGATTTGTTTATTGCAAGAGTTTGAATAAAGCTTTAAGCTCTTAATAAAAATTTTCAAATTGATTTTATTAAAAAATTTAGTTTTGAAAAAATTAGTCAAAATTTTAAAAGCTCTTAACAGGTTTTCTGTATAGTGATGAAATGATGACAAAGCTTCAATTGTATTTAGGTTTTTTTTATTTTGTGAATTTAAGAGCTTAAATATGGCACGGAAAAATACATTTAATTTTAATAAAGTTTTAAGAAGAAGAAAGCTTTAAGCTTTTTCAGTTATCATATTCAAGAGGCTAATAATTTTGGTTTTGGGTTAAGATTTGAAGATATTTCAGGATTTGTAAGTATTTTTAGCAAACATTTGAAAATAACTTTAAGCCTTTTTTAATATTCTAATGTTTTTTTATAAGTTATTATGTTAGGTTCGTAGAAATTATTAAAATTTTCAAGAGATTTAAATAAATTCTTCATATTCAGTTGAGAAAAGCTTTCGGATTAACCTTTATGAAAAAGAAAAACTAGTGTTTAGAAATTAATTATATAAACCTTCAACTATAATATTTTTCGTCCTTTACATATAAGTTTTTAGTTATAATCTTTTTAAAACTAAAAAAGAATTCACTTTAAATATTTTTCTATCTGAAGAAATAAAAGCTTTTGGCCATAGTCTTATTTAAACTAAAAAAGTAGCAAAAAATTATTCGCACTTACCATCACAGGATAGTGTGACATCCGCCAGCAGATCCGATTTGAAAAGATTCGAGAAAGTAATCGCCAAATTGGACGAATAACTGTTCCATTTCAAACAAAACTGTTGCTGCGGATCCATGTTAGCGCCGTTTTCGCGTTTCGCCTATGTTGCCAAATTGTGTTTGTGTTTGTGTGTGTGTGTGTGTGTGAATTTATAAATTTATCCAAATTGTTGTTGCCTTTTTCACTTTGCCAAAAATATGTTGTGAAGTGCGCGTTTTCCAAACATAAAATAAATTAATGAATTAATCCAGAAGAGTAGCCATGAGTTTTTTTTTATTTTGGCAGCTTTTTGTTTTTGATAAATTTTTGTTTTTTTTTTTCTTCAAGTCCAAAATTTTTTCTTTTTGTAAATTAAAATGCAGCTTCACACAACTGCCTGCCTGCCCCACGCCTGCTTCAAAGCTTTTGTTGCTTTCTCAGCCTGCTTGACTTCCTGCCGCCTCCTTCTGCCTTCAGCCGTTCAATTTCTTGACCAAATGCGTTTTTCTGCCGAAACTGAATTTTTTGCGATAATTTTGCAGCATCAATTCGATGCTTTTGCGCTCTCTGCCAAAAAGCTGCTTTTGCTGCCAATGTTGCCAAATGGAATTTCTAGCCAATTTTGTGGTTTTTCTTTTGTAGCTGCGTTGCTTACTTTGCATTTAAGTGGTTTTGCTAAACTTGCGCGCGAGTGCACTTGAAAAAATTGCTCTCACCTCTACGATGCGCAAAGTTTTGAAGTAACAACGTCAAGCTTTTTCCAAATGCCTGAATGAATTAAAATTTCTTCTATGATTGTGTTTTTTTTTTCTTCCTTCAAGTTCAGCCACGCCTGCTTTGTTGTTGCTTGTGTTCACGGCAAATGCTGCAACGAGAATGAAATGAAGGAGTTGAAAATTTTATTGCAATCAAAAAAATCGAAAGTCAAAATTTGTTTCATTTGAAGTTTAATGAGGCGGGTTCTGCTACAATTTTTTCATAAATAAAAAAAATATACAGACATAAATATAAAAATGCCCTTCATAAAACTACAATAACATAAGATGAAAAGTGCATCTTTTCCTAGAAACGTTCGCCACAGATGAGTTGTCATCGAATTTCAAGCGTTGCGCTCATTTTTTCAAATGCGCCTGCGCGACGCACCACTTCTCTGGAGCAAGTAATTCGAGCTAGGCTTGATAGAGTTCGCATGTTGGTTGGTTGGCTGAAAAGATGCTGCGGTCATGGCATTTCCGAAAAAGCCACAAATTATTTTATTAGAAACTAATCGAGCATTTATTTAGTGGACTGAGTTTCAAGTCAAGGTATTCGATTTAATTCCTGGAATTATGCCGCCTCAAAGGTACACTACGATGCCGCCCCTGTGGCACTGTATAGCACAGGCATACAAACGCAACATAAAAGCTGGCATCAACAACAACAACAATACAAATTTGGCCAAGGTATCAACATGACAGAAGTTGCATTCGCCGCTTGATTGGATACATTTATGAATGATGCTGTTGTTGATGCTGCTGCTGCTGCTGCTGCGGCTTAAAATTGTGCGCCGCCTTTGGAGCATCATGCCTTTTGGCCTTACATCATCGTGACAAAAATTTTAATGGCTTTTTTATACTCTCCCTTAAAAAGCATTTCTGGAGAGTTAAGCAAAAAAACAACAAAATGTGGAGCACAGTTATTGAGCTTTGCTCTGTAGAAGGGTTGCCATCAGTTTTCTCGCATATATTTAATATTATCTAAATTACTTTTATTTGATTTTTTAATACGATTTCCAATTCCAATTCGAAAATCGGTCTTATTGGACTCAAAAGATAATTTTTGAAATCGCAAATTAACAATAAGTAGATTGAACTATGTATAAAAAATACGCAAGGAAAAAATCACATCGAAATGTGGAAAAAATTTCGGTACCAAAATTAAATAGTGGATATCAAGAAATACTTTCTTTTGGTAGATTATTCTTGGTCTGAACCAATTTTGGCTTCACCTGAATTGTTTTTTGAGCAAATTTTGTACTGGAGACCCATAAATGGTTATTTTTATAAGAAAATCAAGCTTTTCAATAAATTTTTTCGATAAAAAACATAAAACTTCAAATTGTCATACCACTCGACAATGAAGAGTCGACGCGAATAAGGTTGTAAACGAGGATTTTTCGAGGATTCCGTTTTGTTATAATCTCTCCACATGGTTATTTAAAAATTAAATTGAGCGAAAAAGTGGAAGTGAAGACATTTGAAAGTTTAAGTCTGTGGAAAAATGTTGAATGAACTTAAAAAAATTAATAATATTGAACAATCTAACTTGATATATTAATTGCCGCTTACAACGTTATTCGCCTCGACTCTTCAAATGTTCTGAGGATTTCACGCATAGAGGTTCATTTGTCTTATTCTTATAAACATTTGCATAGCTTCAAAAGAAAGATTTCTAAAGCAAATACATTTATTAGAATTTGGTTCCATACAGCTAGATTTGATTGACGGTTGGTGCATAAAATCCATTAATAGGAGAATCATTAAGTAAATATTTCTAACACCAAAAAATTTGTAAAAGGATCAACCATCAACTATATATTTTGTTAAAATTGTTCCAAAAATGAGATGGTGGTGTCATAGAAAATATTTCTTTAACAAGAAAAAAATTATCCTTTCGTATAAAATAAAAAAGAGGATTAAAGCTGTAGTTAAGTAAAAAATTTACACTGGCGGGCTATGACACTGATTATATAATTTTTTTTTTTCATTTAAATGGTATTTTCTCATATACTACTAAGAATCTAGGTTTTTAGCATAGATTTCAATGTCATATAAAATTTGTGAATGGCAAGTGCTGGTGAACTTGTAAAAATCATTATTAAATAAGAATAAAAAGCTCGCAATTTCATCGAAAGAATGCAACAAAAGCTCAAGAAGCTCAAATAGTGGCATTTTTGGAACAAGACAGCGCTATGGTGTTCGTGAATTTTATCATTCGCAATCACAGAAACGAACCATCTTAAACATATGATTACAACTATCCAAAACGAGATAAAATGTTCATATCATGCATTATTTTCTGTGCAAAACATAAGAAGGTAAATATTTACCAATGTTAGAAGAATAAGTTTTGAAACAAGGTAACTCATAAAGGTTAAGTGAAATACTCAAATCGTTTTAATAAGAAGAGAAATACACAAAAAATAGCATTCGAATGAAAAAATATTATATTTAATTTTTTACCATGTATCACAATCAAAAAATGCTCGACACAGCGAAAATACATAAATTCCACTACGAACTCATCTACTGCATATTCCCCATTCTGCATATTCTTCAGCATTAGCCCCCAGCGGCCATTTCTTGTGCCCAAACGCCTCTGTATTTTGATAACCTTGAGAAAACCTCTAATTTGAAAGATTTAATATATCAACCTAAAATAAGAAAATGTTGAGCAATAAAAAGCTTTTGCCAAAAAAAAAAAACAATAAAAAAAATGTTACTAAAAAAAAAACAGCCCTCGTAAGTTCTTTCACATTCAGTACTATAGTTTATTGTAGGAATTCAACAACTCTACTAGCGATTTAGATAGATTGATCAAAACTTCATCTTTACCTTATTTTAGCTTTTAATGTTTATGTGCACAACTCATCATAGTATAAACATCGCCTTGTGAACAATGAATAATTTCGACTTACGTCTTATTAGAAGAAGATTGACGATAAGCTTTTTATAGAGCTTTTTTTTTTGTTAGAAAAAAAAAAATGTAAATTAACTACAAATTTATTATTATAAAACATGCATTTAAAAACTTTCATAAGCATTGGCAACCCTTGTTTGCTTCTTAATCAGAGAACATTCGAGAGTGAGAGTGAGAAGTGTTACGAAAAAGAGCGATATCAAGAATTTGCAGTTGAAATTTTGAGCCGTGATGCAATACTAAGGTTCCTGTGAAGAAAAAATAACACACAAATTAAGAACAACAGTAACCAATAAGAAGAAGAACAAGCCGAAATGAAGCAGAACTTAAAATGAGAACAATAAAAGTAAAATATCTCAAGGATGCGTTTCTTGGAATTTGTTTAATCGTTAGAAAACGAAAACGAGCAGCAATAAAACAAAGAAAAAACAAAAAATCAGCGTGAGCATCTAATTTTGAGGACGTCAGGTTTGGGGACGCCGCAGTTGAATTTGGTCAAAAAAACAAGCAGGCTAAGAAGAAGATACGTTCGTGGGCTGCTAAACTAACTAACATGCAACGCACACACATATACAACATACACTTGCAGCGTGTGTCGTGTGCGATATAGCACAAAATAAATGAACGGTTTGCAAGCCAAATATCGGTAAAACAGAAGAAGGAGCAAAAAATAACACAAAAATAATAAGAACATAGCAGTTAAATAATTCCAAAGAATGCGCGCAGCGCAAGAATTTGGGGCGCATTCAGTTTCAAGGTTAACGATTCTTCTACTTCGTCTTAATATTGTGCTTGTATCGAGAAACTCGACGATGCAGGCGTTTTTAAAGCCACGCTTAAGGGCTTTAATGCAAAATGTATTTAATTATTTACTTATAAATCATGCTTGAATTTACTTATAAATCATGAAACAGTAACTGAATTGCTATTTTTTTTTTCTTACTGTGAATTGTATTTTTATTGAAATGCAGTTCATATTTCACTAAACAAAACTTAAATTTAATTGACTTGCTTTTTTTTTTTGTCGAATTTTAAAATTGATTTTTGGAAAATAAACAATTTTGTTTAATTAACTGTTTAACAGAGCTTGATTAATGAGATTATTTTTGACAGTGGAACAGATTGTAGTTGAAGCTAAAAACATATACTTAGAAGACCTGCAAAATTTTGCAGGTCTTTAAAAACATACAATAAGAAGAAGACCATCAAAACTATAAGAGCTTTTTTGGGTCGCCAGCGAGAGTTGAAACATGCTTCGTTCTTTAGAACGAAACGAGTAAGGAACGAGGAACAAAGCATATTTCAACAATCGTTGGCACGACGAAAAAGCTCTTATGCAGATCTAATTAATGTCTGTTTTTGATCTTCTTATGGCATGTTTCTGGTTGAAGCATTTGTTAGAGCTTTATTTATTTATTTCGACACGAGCTTTTGTGTTTTTCACCCACTGTGCATAATTTTTCACCCTGCAATGAATGCTTTGCTTATTGTTGCGTTAAATTGTTGATGACAAAAATAAAATTTGTTTATATTTTATCATTATTATAAATATGCACAAACACTGCTCTCTTGGTTTTAATGCATTATTTTTCTCTACCTCTCTCTCTCTCTCACACTCTACATACGATTTAATTGCTTTTTCGTTTGTTTCGTATGACAATTGTTTAAATTAAAACTACTCAACGTATTCGCGAGCATGTTTTATGGTCATAATAAAAAAAGCTACTGATGACAACTTCAAGATTTAAGTGCATTTTTATTTTTTATATTATTTATTTATGATACGAATTTATTTATTTAATATTTATGATGACTGACTGAGATTGAGTGCGTCTTAATGCTGAGCATGGAATGATGACTTTTGCTCTAAGCTATGCTGCTCATTTTGATGTAAATAAAAAATTTTATATATATAAAATATTTATATTTTAATTTTTTTTTGCAAATGTATTGAATTGTTTTGAAGTGCGTTCTTTCTAGAACAGGCCATAAATCGCCAGCCATGCGCAACCAAGGCCTGCTAAATATGCGCAGCTTTTTAAAAGTAAATCAAAACAAAGTATATCTTAAAAAAAAATGTATTCAACACGTTCTTCGTTAGCTTAGAAAACCAGAACAACTGCCTAATGCGCATGTGTAACTTACAAAGGGCAGACAGTGGCGGTGTGAATTTATTTTGAAGAGGTTCACTCTAAAGTTCACTTCTAAAATCAAAATTTGAAATTTGATAAAACTTATACTTAAATAAAAATTACATTTAATTCAAAGAAAATGTTGGTATCTGTTATTTGTTCGACTTTAATAGCTAAGTTACTTTTATTTGCACACCCTGTATTTAAATGCGCTGAAGTTGAAATAACTTCGCGTTCACTTTTTTCAAGTACAATTCCATATGTATTGTAAAACAAAAATTGAACAAAAACAATCTTCTTATAATATGACGCATTGTGCTGTGAGAGCGAGTCGCAGGATAATAAAGCATGCTTTACGCGTTAAAGGATATTCATGTCAATGCAGAACAAAAACAAAAAAAAAAACAAAACAAAACACAAAACTAAAGCATAATGTTAAAAATATAACCTGAATTTAATAGTGTGTTGATCTATTTGGCAGCGCTTTTTGTGAAAGCTCGAGAAGAAGACGCACTTTTTTTTTTATTAAGGGATAGTATTTATTATTTGTTCCGCAGTTGTCGGTACAGTAATTTTTGATGCGTTGCACATGCGCAGTAGAATAAGAAAAATAAGCAGGAAGCTTCTTGAAATTAAAACCAAAAGAAAAAAAAAAAAAAAGTTTAAAATTAAAATACTTCTAAATACTTGAGAAGATCTTAACTAACCGCGCAGATAGAAATACCCGGTTAGCTCGAAATTCCCAAAACTACCCGTGTATGGCCCCAGTAATTCGATCTATCCAGGGTTAAAATCCCGAGCAGAAATTTAAATATTTTGCCTCAAGCAAAATCGTACAACGGCCGAAAAAAAAAATTTGAGAAAAATGCGACTATCGGTTGTACAAAGGGCGCGTGCAGGACATTTCGATACTTTAAGTGTCACCATATAATCTCTTTTTCAAGCCGTTTTTCAAATGGAAAGCTCTTTTCGGCTGATCAAGTGTTTTGCGTTCAAAAGCTTTAAACAAAGCGTAAAACAAAGCTTTTTAAAATAAAGGAAACAAATCAGTACCAATACCGTCTCCCCGAATATAAGAGGTATATTCATTTTGGCATGTCGTTTATAACGCCTAAAGGATACTAGTAGATATAGAAAAGTACATACAGTTGCGGTCAAAATAATAGCAGCGCACCTAATATTTAATTTTAGTTGCAATTATTTTTTAACGCGGACTTATTTTTAATTCCACCACTGTATTAACCGTTATGGAATGTGAGTGCAAAACAAAATATGAAAAAATGTTGGTAGAGTTGATGCACGTGTTAAAGAAAACTAGTAAGGTATATCTTCGACTTAGCCGAAGTTAAAATACCCCCACGGCCGATTCTTAGTGGTGGAAGAATATTAAATTTGAGAGCATTTTGTATGAGATTTTGAGAGATATTATTATTTTTATGTGTCTAAAAAACATACATATCAAATTGTTTTCCTGCAGCTTAAATATAAGCCTTTTTATAAAGTTTTAAATTTTGCGGTTGTATGGGAAGTGGGCGTGTTAGATTTTGTATGACGCCCATTTTTCTAGCATATCTCAGTTTTGACATAGAATACACAAATACCGAGTTTCTGTCGTGTAGCTTTAATATTAACCTCTTTATAGATTTTTCAATTTTGGGGTTGTATGGGAGGTGGGCGTGTTAATGGGTGGATGACGCCCATTTTTCTAACACACCTCAGTTTTGACATAAATTACACAATTACCGAGTTTCCATCTTGTAACTTTAATATTAGCCTCTTTATATATTGTTAAATTTTGGTGTTGTGTGGGAGATGGGCGTGTTAGTGGGTGGATGACGCCCATTTTTCTTACACACCTCAGTTTTGACATTGAATACACATATACCGAGTTTCCGTCTTATAATTTTAATATTAGCCTCTTTATAGATTTTTCAATTTTGGGGTTGTATGGGAGGTGGGCGTGTTAGTGGGTGGATGACGCCCATTTTTCTAACACACCTCTGTTTTGACATTGAATACACAAATACCGAGTTTCCGTCTTATAACTTTAATATTAGCCTCTTTATAGATTTTTTAATTTTGGGGTTGTATGGGAGGTGGGCGTGTTAATGGGTGAATGACGTCCATTTTTCTAAGACATCTCAGTTTTGATATAAAATACACATATACCAAATTTCAGTATTGTAGCTTAAATATTAGCTTCTTTGTAGAGTTTTCAATTTTTGGGTTGTATGGGAGGTAGGCGTGGTTTTCATCCGATTTAGCCCATTCTCGAACTTGACCTTAGTTTTTTTAAAAAAAGCTTAAATATCGAATTTCATTACGATAGCTTCAAAATTGCGGCTGTAATCGTGTCGACAGACAGACGGACAGACGGACAGACGGACAGACGGACAGACGGACAGACGGACAGACGGACAGACGGACAGACGGACAGACAGACGGACATGGCTAAATCAACTCAGGTGGTGATGCTGAGCAAGAATATATATACTTTTCCATACCTACCACGCCTCCTTTTGGGTGTTACACACGTCGTGACAAAATTAATATACCCCTTACGCAGTACGCGTGGGGGTATAAAAAGCACATTGTGATAATTGTCGTCATTTTAGCCAGTCAGAATAATAGCAGAAAAATTTTAAATTCCAAAAAATCATAAAAATCTCCAAATTTTTTAAATCGCAACAATTAAAAAGTAAGAGTATATTTAAATTACAGTGTTTTTTAATAATATTTATTATTTTAATAAGGTAATAATATTTTTTTTTTTTTAAAAGTGGGTCGCGCAAAGCACTGCACCGATGAAACACGTGGACTGATAAAAAAATTAATATTGGAAGGAAAAACATACAGGGAAGTACAGAGCTCGTTAGGCTTTTCAGCAAAAATGATTAGAAACGCATTAAAATACAAACCAAAAGATGAAACAAGAGGAAGAAAGTCTGTTGTGTCAAACACAACTAAGCGGATGATCAAAAATGAGAGCACCAGAAACCCCTTTGTGCCAGCTACAGAAATACGAGACAGTATTTGTCCAAACATCAGTGTGGAAACTGTTCGCAGAGTACTACGCGAATACAAGCTGTACGCACGGAGTCCAAGAAAGGTCCCACTTTTAAAAAAAATACATGTTGCAAAAAGATAAGACTTTGCGAAATCGCACATTTCATGGCCGACCGAAAAATGGAGGAATATATTATGGTCGGATGAGTCCAAAATTGTGTTATATGGTGGTAATGGATCCCGACAGTATGTGAGACGTCTGGAGAATAAAGAGTATGATCCTCGATATACAACCAAAATAGTAAAACCTGGCGGATCAAGTGTAATGGTTGGGCGTGTTTTTCCTACTACGGAGTTGGGCCAATACACTGGATCCAAAATATAATGGATGCCACCCAATATATCCATATCTTGCAAAATGTTATGCTTCCTTACGCAGAGTACGAAATGCCACTGAAATGGACATTTCAACAAGATAATGATCCGAAGCATACCAGTCGGCTGGCAAAAAGTTGGTTCCAGGATAACAATATCGACCTGATGGAGTGGCCTGCGCAGTCGCCAGACCTCAACCCAATTGAAAATTTGTGGTGCGACATAAAAAAGGAGGTGGCCGGAGCGAAACCAACAAATAATAACGAGCTATGGACGGTAATAAGAGAGGTCTGCCTAAAAATTCCGAGCTCAAGATGCCAAAACTTAGTGACTTCAATGAAGCGTCGCTGCGAAGCTGTTTTACGCAACAAAGGTTGGGCAACGAAGTACTAAGTACGTTATTTTTTCTGTGCTTTATATTTTTTACGTTTTTCTTAAGACCATTGTTTAGTTAAATGAATTTATTTTAAGTTACTGTTCACACTGCTATTTTTTTGACCGCTGAATTTTGAAAAATAAAAGTTTTTTGACATAATATTTAAAAAATACACAAGTTTTTGGGTTTATTGGCAGGTGGAGAATAAATAGTAGTGTATATTCTTTACATTTACAAGAAAAAAGTACATGATTTCAAAAAAATTATTTTTTTTTTTATCATAAAAATAAAGTTCGAAATTATCTAAATTATTGGCAGAAAGCTTTGTCAACATAGTAATTTAAATATAAGATAAGAGATATGCCTTTCACAAAACCCATCCACAAATTTCTCTACCATCAACAATCATTGCTAAAGTCATTAATATGAATTTTGAATTTGAATCGATAAATTAATTGAATAATTTGAATAGTATATTGAAAAATTCAACATAATAATTTAAATATAAGCACAGTGATATGCCTTTACCTCAGTCAATCCAAGTAATTAACCAACCCATCCACAAATTTCTGTACCATCAACAATCATTGCTAAAGTCGTTAATATGAATTTTGAATTCGAATTGTTTACAAATAAGTAAAGAATTGAAGAAATGTTAAAGCGTAGGACCAACGCCAGGTCGGGATTCGAACTCAGACCTCTGATTGCAGTCAAGCACGCGTTTGGCAATTAAACCAGCTCATCACTCGACTACCGAGGCCGCAATTGTCAGGTTATAAAAAAAAAATCGATTTAGTAGGTTTTTCTTTAAATCATAGCTTAAAGCCAATATCAGCAAACATACCTTAAAACTATATCTATATAAAGAATAAAATGATATCTTTTTGTTGCATTGAAAATTTCCAAGAATATTTAAGGACTAAACATCAAGAGAACTATTAATTTTTGAGCAGGAAGATATTTTTTAATCATGATGATTTTTTATAAAAATCTTTCAATAATACTTTAATACAATTTCATGTTCATCACGGGGAATGCAGAAAATTCAAAAACAGGGTTAAGAAATATATGCATGTTATCAGGCGCGGATTTAGGTGGGGGCTAGGGGGGGCTGCAGCCCCCGACCCCGAGCAGGTAGGGGCTCCCCAGGCGCTTATATATGAAGTGCTTGTTGTAAAAACATGACATGCTATATAAAAAATATTTGGAAGTAATCGACCTTAAAGTTTTAAAAAAATGAATATTTGTAAGAAATCATGTTTATTCTAAAAATTTCTTTTAAGTATAGGGCCAGAATTGCTTGTAACAGAATTGGTTGTAACAGTACCGATGAGTGTTCGGACTTTACTGAGCTTTTTATCAAAATTGAATGTTTTATTGCATCACTGCGGTTTTTTTTAAATCTGCGAATTATTCGCGACAAATATTAGAATTGGTGATTTTTTATTTCTCTTAAAAAGCAACAGAAAACACAATCACTTTCTGAAAATTTGTCGACTTCAAATATATTTTGTATCAGTAAAAAAATATGTTTCTGAAACATGCAAAAATATAGTACACTAGGGCGTTAAAGATGCTACCAGCCTCCAAGTGACGGCACCACACTCTTCAAATGCATGACATTTTTAACGGATGGAAATCTTAACATGAACATACCATAAATGTCAGATCGATGTGACAATTAATAAAGACGTTACAGTATTCTAAATTAAATTACTTTTGGTGTTGTTATTAAAACAAAGAAAGAAGAATGCCATGGCTGGATTAAGCGTTAATTTTTGCGTAACAAAAGTACGAAAGAAACAAAAAAAAAGCTCAATAAATATTATGATGAATCTGCTTCGTCATATTCAACCGTAAAATATTTGATTGCAGATTTCAAAAGAGGTTGAACCAGAACAAGAGATGAACACGCCGGGGAAGCACCAAACACAGTGACCACTCCAAAATGTTTTGGAAAATCCACGATTACGTATTAGACAATCATATCAAGTGCGTCGGTGGTTTAAATTATACATGAAAATTTGGGTATGAGAAAGCTGACTGTAAGATGGGTGCCACATACGTTAACAAACAATAAAAAACATGAAAGTGTTGGCACTTCCCAACAATTTTTGGACATGTTTAAACAAAATTTAACTGATTTTTTGTGAAAATAGTGATCATGGATGAAACACGGATCCACCGCTATACACCTGAATAGGAGGAATCAGCAAAAGAGTGGGTTGGTCCCAATAGCGATGCACCAAAGTGAGCGAAGACTCAACAAACGACCGGAAAGGTGTTGGCGTCTGTTTTTTTTTTGGGATTCAGCGGCATTTTATTCAGCTATTTGAGAAAAGGAAAAGCAGTCAACTTTTCTACGATTGAAGAACGAAATCGTCTACAAGTGGGCTCCAATTATCGAAGAAAAAATCATCTTTTTGCAAGACAAATCAATCCAGCTCACAAATCGATCGAATTCATTCCTAATTGCACGCTTACGCTTCGAACTGTTTCTTCATTGCTCATATTCCCCAGCTTCAGCCCCCAGCGACTTTTATCTGTTCCCAAACTTAAAAAGGTGGCTCCAGAGAGGAGTTTTGTTTCGAATGAACAATGGTTTTTTCAAACTTTTTTTTTCGACCAACTCGAATGAACATGTCGAATTGGAAAACTGAAGTTTATTTTAGAGATCTTCAGAAATATTACCATTCAAAGGGCATCGCAATATTAAAAATCGTTGGCATAAGAAAAAACGTGTGTTTTCTTTGTTAAGCCGGCAGCATTTTGAATGCGCTAGAACAGTAATTGTGAATAAATGAAAAAATAAAAAAACTATTGCGAAAAAGTTCGTTTTACTGCCATTTTTTAATTAAATTAACTGCGATTTACGAATTTTGAAGTCCGAACTCTGGTACCTATAGCAAATTGTGAAGCTGAAAGGTTATTTTTAGTATTTAAAAGAATAAAAAATGTTAATTAACCTTCTATGTTACATGAACGTTTGTCGTCAATAACGCAACTTTGTATATAAAGTGATTTGTTGCAAACGATTAACTTAGACGAGTTGATAGAACGTTTTGCCACAGTTAAATCGAAAAAAAATTTTAAATAAAATTTGAACAGCTATTGTTTCACTTTAAGACACATGCAGAAATTAATATCTTGATTTTTAAAAGATCCGAGTTAAATGCTCTAACCTTGAGTAGGCCCCGTGTCGATTTAAGCCCCAGGACCCGCCATGTTTTAATCCGGCGCTGCATGTGATAAGCTTATAAATGGTTGGATTTCAAAAAAAGTTCGAGAAGTATAAACAAAAGTAATATTTTTTTGAAAATTGAAGATGAGTACCTACTTTTTTTCTTAAACTTATTAAGAATTTTTCACTTTCCCGCACATACAAATTTTAGGCCTACTATGCTAGGCCTACTTCTATTTCTATGCTATTTCTTCAAATTGTTTTCTAGGCGACTGAATTGAATGAAAGATATGACAAGAACAAACAAATGTAACTTTTTTTAAAAGTTGAATATGTGTTGTTATTCTCATAAGATTTTAAAAAATTCCCCACATAAAACATGTAAGCCCATAAACTACACTGAGGAAAAAAACATACACTGAGGGAAATATGTGTTAAAATTTAATGAAATTGTGTTCATTTTAAACGAATTTGTTTTTGAAATAGAGCTTGAAACAAATTCATTTAAATTAAACACAACTGTTTTTAAAGTTAAATTTAAAACAAGGGTTTTTGTTTTTAAAACAATGTTTTTAAATAAGAAAACAAATTTAAAACAAAAATTTTTATATTTAAAACAAAGGTCTTAAAGCATAATTTTTTCGATGCCATTTTTTAATTTTTTCCGAGTTTTTGATGACAGATTCGTAATCAGCGACCCTTGGGACCCTCCGAATACCAAATCTTAACTCCTTTCAATGAAGTTTGCATTTTAAATATTTCAATATTGAAAAACTGAATTAGTTTTTATATTATTTTATGTTCGATATTTTTCAAACCAATGAAAATTCAAAATTCAAAAAATGTCAAAGAAAGTTTCAAAGAAATAATGAATGAAAAAAAAATGAAAGGAGTGTATAATTGAAATTTAAACACAATTGTTATAAATTTTGTTTTGTAGAAACGCAAAGGCGTTAAATTTATATTTTAAAAATTTTTCTTTAATTTTAAAGTATGTTTTTTTTCTCAGTGTACTTACGAATTGAACAAAAAATTTTAAAATAACAATTTAATTTTTTTATAATTTTTGCTTGTCTTTGAAATAACAAAAAAAAAAAAATAAATAACTATCTGACAAATATGACAATTTTCTGAATTTTTTGAATTGGTTTTACAAATATCGAACATAAGATAAAATAATCACTAATTAATTATTTCAGTATTTAAAATTTAGACTTCATCGAGTGGAGTTAACATTAAATTTAACTCCAAATATCGAACATAAGATAAAATAATCACTAATTAATTATTTCAGTATTTAAAATTTAGACATCATCGAGTGGAGTTAACATTTAGTATTTGGAGGGTCCCAGCGGTGTCGCTGTTTACGAATCTGATGTCGAAAACTCAGAAAAACTGAAAAAATGGCATCGAAGAATCATGCTTTAAAACATTTGTTTTAAATATTAACATTTTTGTTTTAAATTTGTTTTCATATTTAAAAATACTGCTTTAAAATCAAAAACTTTTGTTTTAAATTTTAAACTTTAAAAACATTTGTGTTTAGCTTAAATGAAATTGTTTCAAGCTCTATTTCAAAAACAAATTTCGTTTGATATTAATACAATTTCATTTAATTCTAACACAAAAAACTCGGTGTATGCAATCGTTTTAAATTTCAAAGCGAATTATGAATATTTAACTTGCTGGTAGGTAACTGAATGAAAAAGTACGAACAAAAGTACATTTTTTTGAAAGTTTGTCATGAGTACTCAGTTTTTTGAAATTTACAAAAATTTTTCACCTCAAAAAATATTGAGGCCTACAATAATTTTCACCAAGTTTAGGAGAATCGAAAACAGTGTGGTGACTTCGATTTGATGATTTCACATGGAATGACTCATAAGTCATTATAGCTACATAACTTGCAAACGATTCAATGTATTAAAATACTTTCCTTGGATGAAATTTCTAGGTTTTGTTAAAAAAATTCATACATTTTTAAAATGTATTTTTATTTTTAAAGCAGCAACAAATTCTCTACATTTCTCTAAATTTTTTATTTATTTAAAAATATTCAGCCATTTGCAGTTGTACTGCGACTACAATCACATAGGTTAAATTTTCTCTTTAACGTTACACTCAAACGCATCTTTCTGCAAATATAACGAATATTTTTCACAAAACCTTTAAATATCAGATGTGTTGATGACAGTAGACCTCTTGGTTTGTGATTTAAGTGAATAAACTTTTCTTTTAACCTTTGTTATATTGAACATATGACCAGTTTTATGTGGTCTTTAACGTTACATTTGCTGGTAGCTAGTTTCAAGGTTTGAGGTATTAAAAAAAAAAAATCACTGAAATTGGCAATGAAAAACTTAAATTACAGAATTGTAGCTAAGAAGCGGAATCAAATAAACAACAAAAATTGATATAATGAAAACAAAATTTTGTCTTCTAGGTGCCAAAATGTGTGATCTTTGACGTTATACGTTTATATTTTTTTGTTCAGAATTGAAGTTTTTTCCCTGCAGGAAATGAACGTATTAAGTGAAAAGCGACATAAACAGACTGCTTCGATATTTATATTTCCAAAAGTGTGCTTTATAAACGAACGGATTAAAGTCGATATAGAGCGAAATTAATAACAAACCTTTTCACCCGGTACTCTTACAAAAAAAAAAAAACTTAACCATAAACCAGATTTCAAGTAGTAAGATTGCATACTTGGTTTTTGTCTAGAACTTCGGAATTTTTTCGAAGGACCTTGAATTTTCGTGTTATGGAAGTCTCTCAAAAATATTTTTCATACACATGGAATCATTGAAAAGCGATAAAATGGGATACACAATAATCGTAAGGTAACTTGTACCCTAACCTTTAACCTTATTTCTGCATGTTTTAACTTTATTTTATAAATTTTAGGTAAATTTATACATATCTATTGTATATAAGATATAAGCATTTCCTCCCACTTGGTGCCCTCAAATAAAGTCGCATGAAATTTAACTGGCATATCGTTACATAATAAATAGTTAAAAGCTTTACACAATTGTGTCAAATGTTAACCTTAGTTTTAACATTTTCCGCTGTAAATAGAATACTCTATTTCAATACTCGTGTACATATTAAAGTATATATAAATATATATGTATAAAATATTAAGTGAATCACTTATATAAGCTGCAGCAAAGAGCACGCCAAAGGCAACACAAGTGGTGGTGGCAGGCAAACATACATACCAGCAACAACAATTCTAACAATAATAATCGAAAGTTTCGCTTTCATTTCACTTTCACTGCAAAATCACTCCCGCAAGAAATTGAAAGACATGCTTATTGCTTTAACCACCCACTTGCAAGACAGCAAAGCAGCAACTCCTTCCCTTTAAACCTCTACATGCTGCATCCCAAATTGATCGCAGGCATCAAGAAACAGCTACATGACACATTCACCCAAAAAAAGTTAAGGCACTGCAGCAGCAGAGGAAGCAACACTAACAATATAACAAAAATGTTGCTTCAACTTGGCAATGGTTTGCTTCTTACCACCCTGTCACACCCTACACTGTCTTCAGAGCAAGCTTTGTTGAATTTATTTTTTGTTTTTTGGCTTTGTTTTTTTCTTTATTTTTGTTGTGCTGCCAAAACATAACAAGTAGCAACATTCTAAAAGCTGCTCTAATTTTGCTGCCACTGTATCTAAGTTTCCGATTCCCCTAGACATTACCTCGCCCGCCTCAACTTGCCCGCCCCTGACAGCTTGTCACTTTGACATTTGCAGCTCGCCCATTTTTAAAATCAGCCAAGACTGCTGCCAAAGCAGAAAAGACGCAGAAATAACAGAGCAGCAAGCAAGCAAAATAGCAACAGCCACAACTGAACTGCTTATAAGTGCGAGTAACGTTTTCAAGAAAGTGCGCCTAAAAGTATGTGAGGTTTTTGTCGACTGCTTTGCTAGCATCAATAGCAGCAACTGGATGCTGCTGCTGCTGTTGGTTTTGTTTTTGTTTTTGTATTGTTGCTTTCACTGCCTTTGGCGCGCGCATCCAAACCGCATAAAATAACTAAAACACCACACAACTTAAATAAGTTCTTTGGATGTTTGTTGTTTGTTGCTATACACATAGAAGGGCGAGCGGGTGGCACAAGCAATGACAGTGAAAATTCGTAAAACTTTCTTCCATAGCATTTGGCAGCTGCGGTAACAAGCATTTTGCTACAGCATCTTGTGTGCGCCCGGATACTTTAGCCAAGGAAGTGATGTAGAGGAAGGTGGGGGGAGGAGGGGTGTTACAGTGGGGTTTACTGCTGGTTTGAACTGTTTATGTGTTTGTGTGTCAACTTAGATAATATGTATTTGGCTGCAGCATATTTTGTTTCTTTCTAACACTGGCTGCAACAACATCATCATTATCATCATCCCCTTCTGTCAGCACATTACATTTTATTTACTGACAGATACAGCTAAGCTTAAGGCAGTTGTCTTCTAAATATTACATAAAATTGAAAAAGAAAATGCAAAAATAGAAAAAACTGCATTATTTTCAGCTTTCAATTCGATTAATAAAAGGATTTTTTTGAGCCAACATTACACAGTGCAACACCAAAAAAAATAACCATATACGGACACCACTACGTGATAAAAGACTAAAAAAAAAGACCCGTGTCTCCCAATTTTAGACCTCCCAATTTAGACCTACCTCCCATACAACACAAATAATGAAAACTCTATAAAGAGGCTAATATCAAAGTTACAAAACTGAAACTCGGTATTTGTGTGTTCTATGTCAAAACTTAAGTGTGTTAGAAAAATGGGCGTTATCCACCCACTTACACGCCCACCTTCCATACAACCCTAAAATTGAAAACTCTATAAAGAGACTAATATTAAAGTTACAAAACTGAAACTCGGTATTTGTGTGTTCTATGTCAAAACTTAGGTGTGTTAGAAAAATGGGCGTCATCCACCCACTAACACGCCCACCTCCCATACAACCCCAAAATTGAAAACTCTATAAAGAGACTAATATTAAAGTTACAAAACTGAAACTCGGTATTTGTGTGTTCTATGTCAAAACTTAGGTGTGTTAGAAAAATGGGCGTCATCCACCCACTAACACTCCCACCTCCCATACAACCCCAAAATTGAAAACTCTATAAAGAGACTAATATTAAAGTTACAAAACTGAAACTCGGTATTTGTGTGTTCTATGTCAAAACTTAGGTGTGTTAGAAAAATGGGCGTCATCCACCTACTAACACTCCCACCTCCCATACAACCCCAAAATTGAAAACTCTATAAAGAGACTAATATTAAAGTTACAAAACTGAAACTCGGTATTTGTGTGTTCTATGTCAAAACTTAGGTGTGTTAGAAAAATGGGCGTCATCCACCCACTAACACGCCCACCTCCTATACAACCCCAAAATTTAATATTTTATAAAAAGGCTTATATTTATGCTTCAGAAAAACAATTTGATATGTTTGTATTTTAGACACATAAAACTAACAAAATTTTCTAAAATCTCATACAAAAAGCTCTCTAATTTATATAATTTGTATAAATTTATAATTTTTATCTAATTTATAATTATACACGATGCTAGGTACAAAAACAAGTAACGAAAGTCTAAAGTCGGTCTAGGCCGACTATGAAATACCCTAAACCTACTTTTGAAAAACAAAAAACTTTAAATTGTAAATGGGCGTCTCCGTGGGCGGATGACTCCCAATTTTTGAACACACCTTAGTTTTGGTATAAAATACATACATACCAAATTTAATTTCTTTTTGACAAACACAGCCTTATTTATTGAGTTTTAAACTTTTTGGTTTGTATGGGAGGTAGGCGTGTTCGTTGGCGGATGATGTCCATTTTTCAAAACCATCTTTGTCTTGTCATAAAAAACATACGTTTCAAATTTTAGCTCTGTAAGTTTAACAGACGCTTATTTATTGCGTTTTTAATTTTTGGGTTTTATGGGAGGTGGGCGTGTCCGTGAGCGGATGACGTTCATTTTTCAAACACATCTTTGTATTAATATAAGACACATACATACCAAATTTTATTTTTGTAGGCTTATTATGAGCTGAGTTATGCAGTTTTCAATTTTTGCGTTGTATGGGAGGTAGGCGTGTCCGTAGGCGGATGATGTTCATTTTTCAAAACCATCTTTATTTTGTTATAAAAAACATATGTGCCAAATTTTATCTCTGTAGGTTAAACAGAGGCTTATTTATTGCGTTTTTAATTTTTGGGTTTTATGGGAGGTGGGCGTGTCCGTGAGCGGATGACGTTCATTTTTCAAACACATCTTTGTATTAATATAAGACACATACATACCAAATTTTATTTTTGTATTTTGTAGGCTTATTATGAGCTGAGTTATGCAGTTTTAAATTTTTGCGTTGTATGGGAGGTAGGCGTGTCCGTGGGCGGATTCCAAAAATATTCAATAGTGCAGATCCTTGGGTGCATGTGACCATGTGTACTAAGTTTCATCCAATTATCTCTACTCCTTCTTCTTATCCTGTGTTTACGGACAACACACACTTTTCTATACCGGACTCGCTTCGTTCTATGCGTTACAAACGTTTGCACAAAGTTAATATACCCTCACCTTTCAGGTTTAGGGTATAATTATGTTTTATAGTATTGCATATTGTTTCGATACTAACACATTTTGTGTATGTATAACACACGCTTTTCAAAGCAACAAAACAACACAAACAAACGCAGACCGCTGTACATGAGATTTTTACGAAAACATACTCAAGCAGTTGATCAATTGCTGGAGAGTGAATGCATACACGACGAGCTATGAATCTGCATGAATAGCATTCATGAATTTTTCAACAGCAACCAATTACATGAGTCACATGAACTATTCATGATATCAATATAAAAAATATACAAATGAAAAAACACCAGAACATAAGCGAGTGTTTAAAGTTCATGAAGGGTGTGTACAAAATACATGAATCAATAAAAAACTTTGTAAATGTCATGAAAAAATACAAGAGTAACATGAATCAGTCACAATTTTTGAGAATAATTAACATTAAATTTAAATAACTAGGCTAATAAGGCAAACCTTATGGCTGGATTGTTTGCACAGAACTCCACAATCCCGGCTAGCAATCTTAGCCACTGCCCTTCATAATAACTGAACCTTATATACTTTCGAAGGAAAACCTAATAAAAAGGTCCTCGCAAACCTCAACATAAATAAACCACCAATTGTGCTTAAAGTGGTGACCGTCGCATGCAGGTTAAGTGTGTGGCTTAGTATGCTCGGAGCCCGAGTTCGATCCCCAGTCGCGGCGAAAAGTTTTTTCAATAAACAAATTTTTCTGATCGGTCACCAGCTCTCTGCAGACAATGTCAAAGACAAATAATGTCAGAGAGTAAACAATGCCATGTAAAGCTTCTTGAGAACATGAACTTTAGCCGTTCGGAGTCGGCATAAAATATGTAGGTGCAGTTCTTGGTCAATTGTGTGCAAACTTTTAATAACACACACAAAACAATTGATCATAAGAAGCTCGGTCAAAGTCCTTTCAAGGGCTGAAATGGCCAATTAGTTTTTTTTTTTTCATATACTAAAACCAAGTTTTAATCCAGCATGGGTTTAAAATTTAAGCCACGTCAACTACTAAAACTAAATTTAAGTCCTGCATGGGTTTAAAATTTAAACCACGTCAACTACTAAAACTAAATTTAAGTCGTGCATGGGTTTTAATTTAAGCCACGTCAAGTACTAAAACTAAGGTAAGTATTAAAGTATAAAATTTGCAAGCGCAAAAAATGTTATTCCGCGGCTCAGTTTCAGCGGTTGTCGATTTGTTTTGATGAATTGAGTGATCCTGGTTCGATCCTCAGCCCGTTCCTTATTGTTTTTTTTTGTGGTTATTTTTATATTTGTAAGTATTTAATGAAGAAATTGCCTTGTGAAACATTTTTATTTTTTGCCACATCCTTGGATCGAACCACGGGCCATCGCATTAGACTGGCGAGTTCTAACCTCGTGCTAATCTGTTGCTTGCTAGAGCATGAACAAAATGTAAACAAAATACAAAATGCAGCTTTTATTATCATTTAGTTATTTGTATTCAATTTTAAGCCTGAGGTACTAAACTTTATTCCCAATATATTAAATTTAAGTACAGCTTTGATTAAAACTTGTCTAGTATTTTGAAAACTATCAATTCCATTAAAAAACAGGATAAAAAAACTCGAAGATTTTTTAATGTTTAGTTATTTTTTATTCAATTGTAAACCTTAGGTACTGAAATTCAAATTCAATTCCCAATTTATTAAATTTAAGTACAGCCATAGCTAAAAAAATTTCTAGTATTTTGAAAGGTATAAAAAAGTATTAAAAAATGTATAAGCCAAACTTTTGGTATAAAAATGACTCCAAGATTTTGAACCGTGAATAGGACGGAAGTTTTTCCATCTTGTTGGAAGGTCTACGGAGAGAAAAAATGGGCGAAGATCAAGTTCAAAGCGTTCGTAAATGAAATAAGCTTAGTCGAGTTCAAAACCATGTCAAAACATGCTTTTTACGGCTTGAACATTTTTTTGATAAACAAGTCAATTTGTGCTTAATAAGTGTCATCTTGGGCTTGATCATACAAATTAATTTTTGTTGTTTAAAATTAATTTTGTTGCATATGAGCAATCGAACGATATAATTCTCAGTTGGTTTTTGTTGCTGTTAGTATAAAAATGTATACAAGTGCAGAGCATAACTTAAAAAATTAAGTTTTCCTGTCCGTATTGAAACAAAAATCTAATGTAAAAAATACAAAATTTGAATTTGAGTCATCGTTTTTTTTTTTGTTTAGTTCCTTTGATGCTTGAGACCCTTACATTTTGTCATCTTTTGCTTTATATTATTAAAATTCATAAAATGTCACATTCCAAAATTTCTTAGTTTAGACATATGAGAGCATGTTACCTTTTTTTATTCTCAATCCATATATGACATGCATTGGACTCAAATGAGCATGTTTTTTTTTTTATAATCAATATCAAAATGTCATAAATTGGTCACAAGTGAGCATATAAGTTTTTGTGGCAAACAATTCAAAAATCACATACATTATGCACAAATGAGCATGTTAATTTTTTTGATAAACGATCGCATTATGGCTTGATATCAAGCATATAATGGCTAAGCTCAGAATCAGTTCCAAAATAAATTAAGTTGAGATTGTTTTCAGCGAAAATTTCTCTGCGTGTACTAGCATTTTTGTCATGAACTATTTCTTGTGCTCCTTGTATTTGTACATATATTTTATGTAACTAATTCACAAAAGTTATGAATGGCTCGCCTTGTATTTTTTTTTTTTACATTAACGAAGTTTGTTATTGTTTCATGTATCTTGTACACATACATATATCATGAACTTTCAATAATAGACTTATGAAATATTCATATTCTCGTGTTTTTTATGCTTTGATATCATGAATAGTTCATGTGACTCATGTAATTGCTTACTGTAGCAAAATTCAAGAAAGCTATTCGTGCAGATCATGTAAAAATGCATAATTTTTGTGTACTTTTTTGGTAGGTTAAAAGTTTGTATTCATTTATGTTTTTTGATTTTTAATAATCTTAACCCTGTACGACCAGGTCATATTTGCATCTAAAAGAGAAAAAACATACGTAATTAAATGTTTTGATTTTCAAAGTTAACATCTGCGGTGTTTTTGAATAAATATCATAAAATTTTTTTGTTTTAAAGTCTAATAAAATGACTAAACAAATTAATACAAAATTAATTTGCTTGAAATTCAAATTCAAATAAATTGCTTTTTGTATTTTGAAACAATCATTTTGTAAAAAAAAAAATCTCTTGTTAAAGAAAAACTTGCTGCTGACGGACGATAAGATGACATTGCAACTCCAGCTTCACAGACTTTATGAACTTTGAATTTATTATTTATTTGAAGTTATCTAAAAGCAGCAACTTAACAAAAACCAACAGAGGAAAAGTCTAATCATTTGTAATTAAAATGCATTTTTCTTGAATTTCTAGCGCTATCAAAAAAATAGCGTGGAAAAATAATGACACGAAGCCCCAACAGTTGTGTTAGAAATTTTCTCAAGCAGAAAATAATGCGTGGAGTCCGAATTCAAAAATATTAATCAAAAGTTTCCACCAAAAAAAAAAAAAAAAAACCAAAAAAAATTAAGAAAATAATATATAATGACTATTAGTGAGGCGGCAGACAAGGAGGAGAAGGGGCTTTAGCAAAAACGCACTCAAGAGTGACGCACAAACATGCAGCACTAACGTGTTGCAACAGTGTGACAAACACTGCTATTCGAAGCTAGAACAAGTGGCCAAAACAGCAGCAACAAATAACACTGCTTGTCATATGTCAGTCGGTCAGACAGTGCGTGTTTAATGTTGTGTTTTTTTTTTTAGGTGTTCCGTTCTG
Organism: Tetanocera ferruginea; assembly: GCA_958299015.1. Classification (NCBI taxonomy): domain Eukaryota; kingdom Metazoa; phylum Arthropoda; class Insecta; order Diptera; family Sciomyzidae; genus Tetanocera; species Tetanocera ferruginea. Next base: position 143,213,977 of record OY282641.1, read on the forward strand.
TGCTTATAATTATATGATCATTAGTGCAACGCGTAGAATTATGCGGCCAAGCTGCAAATAATGAGATTTTCTAATTTTTTTCTTTGGGCAACAACTGACATTTTCTTTGTTTCGTTTTTTTATTTTTATCTTTTCTCAGATTTTTTTCTTGGCGCTTTTTCTTGACTAACGGTAAAGCATGTTTTTTGACTTCCGGCAACAAGTTTTTTGGGGTTTTTTGTTTCTTTTTGTCATTAAAATTAAAATAATTGTGTGGCATCAAAGACACAACATCAACAACAACAACAACAACCTAAGCTGCATGCATAGCTTTATGCTTTAATGGCAGCCGCTTTGATGGAACTGTCCAACTGCTCAGCTCAGCTCATAACCATTAACATTTAATAAAGAGCACTGCCTGTTGGCCCTCTGCTTATTTTGTTACGTCTGTTTATGTCCTTGTTTGTTTATGTTTTCCTTTTTTTATTTTGTTTTATTTTTAATTCAACTGTTTCTATTATCAAGCATATTCTACTTGTTGGTTGTGTTTTTTTTTTTTTTTTTCTACGATATCCTGCTGTTCTGCTTGTTGTGTGTCCTATTTTGTTGTAAATTTTTTTACCTTATATCGCTTTGCATATGTACTTATATATATATTTTTACAACATACGTTAAAGCAATGGTTTGAGTTAAATTTTTCTTGCTTTCTCTTAACTACTACCCACTCAATAGATTGAATAAGATTTTCTTTTGATTTTGTTGTTGATCCTTTTATTTATGCAATGGCGCTTTTTTATTTATGTGTAGCCCTCCTGCGGTTTATTGTTATTTCATTTCTGTCTTAATGTTTGTCTGTCTGTCTGTCGTTCTGTTTTGTCTGGCTGTTTCTTTTGCGTTTCAGCCTTATTGTTGCATTGTTTTCGTTATGTTCTCTGAATACTGTTATGTGCTGTTTGTTGCTATTTTCTTTGTATAACCAAACCTGGTCAAAACCAGCACATCTGTAATGCTTTTGCTTGTGCAATATGTCAGCCCGTGTGTTTGTTGTTAACAGCCCAATCAACCATTTAGAAATAGTGCTTGGATTAAGCTTACATGCAATACAAAAAGCAAGCCTTATCCAAGCACGCTTGAAAAACACTTGCCCAGGTAATAAATTTCCAAGTTCCTTTGTATAACTATTGCGTAAAACACAAAAAGCAAGTGATGTACAATAATACTTGGAAAGTCTTGCATCAAGTAAGTGTTTTGCAATCATACTTAGATAACGCTGACAACGGTAATAGTTTCACAACTGTTCAAAGTTGTGATGCTCTCATATATACATACATAAATGTATTTTATTTTCATTTTGTTCGCTCAGCAGCCATAAGGCTTACGGCAAGCTGTTAGAGTGTCCGACTGATATGCGGTGGTTCGCGCGTTCGATCCCTGGGGTAGCAAACACAAAAATTTTTGAAGACATGCAATTTTTCATATAAATATATGCTTCAATTTTAACAAACGAAAATAAAAAATAAATAAAAATAAAAATGTTCCGGTTGGGAATTGAACCTTGGATGTCCAAATCACAACAAATCAAATAACCAGTGGCTTACCAACTGAGCCACGGAATAAAAATTTTTCGCGAGTGCTAATTGATTTGTTGAATGTAGCACACTTGGAAAAAGCTTATTAAAACACTTATATCCAATTGTAAAAACAACACTTGGATTAAGCTTGAAGTAAGGAATATTATTCCAAGGGTTCACTTTCGTTTATCCTACAATTACATGTAAGCGTTCTACAATAGTAAATGAAAGCGTTATCCAAGCTTGAGGCTTACGTGTGTAAGCTTGTTTAAAGCTTATTCCAAGCTTGTTTGGCTGATTGGGAGTACTCGTCTTAAGACATGCAAATGTTTTGCCAAACTTGCACATATGTTGGCGCACAGCGGCGCAGCGCACACTGCTTTTTTTCTAGCCGTTTTCCTTGATACATCCTGTCAAACACAGTTAGCTGTTTAATTTGAAATAAATTCTAAATTTTATTCTTATGTCTTGTTTTATTTGTGCCAAACAACGGTATTTCATTGTGAAGTTTTTTTACTTGATCATGTAATCATGTCTTGGTAGTGAAAGCAGCTGTTTTGTGGATTTGAAGTGGCTTTTAAGAAAATTACGCTTGGAATGGGTGAATATAATTTACTTCTGCTTGACCGAGCTGTCAAAATGTGTGACTTGCTCAGATGGAAAACTGCGTTGTAGAAGTGTTTCGAATTTGCGTTTCAAAAAAAAAAAAAATAATATAAATAATACATTCAGAGCAATGCAAAGAATTTCATATTTGAAAACTAAAAGAAATAAATTTTTAAGAAAATTATGACTATCATTTAGTTTTATGGGCTGCTGTTTATAAATATGGCACCAGAATTGAAATTTGACAAGTGTCAACTGTCTACTTAACCGTCAACAACAAAAAAACCTTAAAAAAACACAAAAAGTTCTGTTTGACTGCGCTAAACAAAAAAAAAAATACACAAAAATTATGAATTTTTACACGATCTGCATGAAAAGCATTCATGAATTTTGCTACAGCAACCAATTATATGAGTCACATGAACTATTCATGATATCAATGTACAAATTACACAAAAGAAAAAACATCAGACCATAAGCCATGTGCCTAAAGTTCATGAAATCTGTGTAAAAGATAAAAAAAATCAGGTAAAACATGAATCATTCATAATTTTTGTGAAAAAAAAATGCATGTACAGTTCATGAGATAAGTGACAAAAATGCAAAAATTTCATGCACATATGCAAGGGAAAAGTGAACTACTTTGTGAGTTTAGTAACTAAATTCACATAATCCATGTGCAAATACAAGGTCAGCAAGAATAGTTCATAAGATAGTAGTAACCGGTGCATGAAGCTCATGTACTTATACAATGGACCAAAAGTCATACACATCCCATGTAAATGAGGACGGGTCGGTCTTCACAAAAAAACAAACTGATCAACTGCACGAAGATAAATTTGAGCTGAAAACAATCCGAAATCAATTTATTTTGGAAGTGATTCTGAGCTAAGCCATAATATTCTTGATATCAAGCACTTATGTGATTGTTTATAAAAAAAAAATTAACACGCTCATTTGTGCATAATGTATGTGATTTTTGGATTGTTTGTCAAAAAACTAATATGCTCACTTGTGACCAATTTATGACAATTTGGTATTGATGATAAAAAAACATGCTCATTTGCGTTCAACGCATGTCATTTATGAATTGTTAATAAAACAATTTAACATGCTCTTATATGTCTAAGCTAAGAAATTTTGGGATGTGACATTTTATGAATTTTTAAGACACAAGGCAAAAGATGACAAGGCAAAAGGGGCCCAAGCATCAAAGGAACTGAACAAAAAAAAAAAAAAAAACGATGACCAGGCGCAAGTTCAAAATTATATTTTACCATAATAGTCCAAATTAGGCATTTGATCTAATTCGAACAGGAAAATATAATTTTTTAATTTATGTTCTGCACTTTTATGTACTTTTATACTAACAGTGACAAAAACCAACTGAGAATTATGTCGTTCGGTTCCTCTTTCTTTTATGAGCAAAAACAACAAGAACAAAAAATTAATTTTTATGATCAAGCCCAAGATGACACTTATTAAGCACAAATTGACGTGTTTATCAAACAAATTTTCAAGCCCAATTTCTGGCACAAACTAGGTACGTAAATAGCATGTTTTGAGCTCTATTGAGCTAATTTCGTTTATGAACACTTTCAGCTTGATTTTAGCCCATTTTTTTTTCTCTCCGTATGGGTTAAAATATTCCTTGAACCATTTAAGTAATCTCCACGAAACAATTTTGCAATGTATTTAACCCTTAGTCATCCAGTAATTTTTGAAAAAGTGTTTTTCTAATTCATGTTCACAATGCAAAAAAACTGAGTTTTTATGACTGTCGCTAGCAACGAGATGCTTTAACCACTAACGGTTTCAATGTTTATGAATAATTACGAGTACATATAAATATTGTGCTCATTCATGACCTTAATATGAGCGAGCGAAGATCATGCCTAGTGGGCAAAAGCAGTACTTTGAAGCGCTACTAGCAGGCCTTTATTTTGTAGACCTTCCACACTCATATTCAAGCCCATAAACTTTTTTATATGAACGAGCAAATTTTCTAGGCCTTGCTCTGTCGCGACTTTAAAGAGGCCTCCTAGAAGCACTTCTTAAGAATGGCTAAAAGAAGGGGTAAACAAAAAGTATTAAAAAAATATTTTTTCTTTTAAACCTTTTTCTGTTAATTATATATTCTATGATTTTATCTTCTCTCCTATGTTTTTTAAGTCAGATTTATTTCAATCTATAACCTTTGATAAAGCAGTAAGAAATGCCATTATTATGTCATGTTTTTAAACCTTTAAACGAAAAAGTTGCCCTGAAGTATATGAAAAATTAGTCTTTGAAGGGAAAAAAAGATTGTTGTGCCGCCGTTTGAGCAGAAAAAGAAGGCTTTCAAGAAGGGCTCATAAGAGCAACGAGGAAAGGATGTGTTTGGTCTTCAAAAGTAGCAGTCAATGCAGGCCTTCGTTTGAAGAGCGCTGGCTTAATTAGGTGGTAGTGCTACATATACACACATATATGAGTGCACTCAGCTCATGAATATAAACACAAAACCACACTCAGAAAAAAGTGTCTCGGAAAATGATAAAAAAGGCATCATATTTAGAGAAAAATGGTATAGACTTTGCTCCAGTGAATGCTATTTTCTAATTGAAATACTTAAAATTCTCTAAAAATGATAAAAAGGTTCCATGAAATAGACAAATATATCGTTTTTAGAGAAAATTACTTTTTTTTTGAGAAAATATTTGTTTTTATTGAAGAAAATACTTCTCATAGTGAATTTTTTATCAAAATATAAGAAAAGTTTTTAATTTTCAATAAATTTTCGCTATAAATGAGAAATTTTTTGTGCGAGAAAAATACTTATCATTATTAGAGACATTGAAATATTTCCATTTCCTAGAAGTAAAGAAATATTTCTTCGAAAATGTGAAAATTTATTCTAATTGAAGAAAATTTTATTTGAAAAAGAGAAAATTGCTATTATCAAAAATAGAGAAATTTTTTACCGGAGCAAGGTATGTGTTTTTTTCTCAGTCTTGTAACTTATCAATCATTAAAACTTAGTTTTGTTTTTTACATGGGATTGTAAATGAATACACTCAAGTCATGTATAATTACTTGGGCCTTATGTACAAATACACGTATAGTTTTATGGTTTTAGTGTACTTAAATATCCATATATATCCATATATCCATATATTAAGCACCCATGTGCTTAAATTGATGAAATACTCCATTGAGAGTTTTACCATAAAAGACATAAATATCAATAGACAGACTTCAAATTCGTACTGATTAATGCAATCCGAAAGTAGGTAGTAGTTTTTTTTTTAAAACTCTTAATTAGGTAAGAAAACATGTTACGCGTTTTTACTTACTTCATAATCGGATGGACTTGGCATATCATAAACGAGTACTTCGCAAACATGTCGCCCGTACAGAACCATTGAGTGTGTTTGAGTCCAAAATTTACCTGCAAAAGAAGAAAATTTCTATTAATATTTTTGAACAAGAAAAAAAATATTAAAACAATAGGGGTATTCACACTGCCTTGGGTATATTGGCAATTGCCATACATTTTGTTTTTGTAAAAGTGCCATTGTACCCAAGTACCCATCTACCAATCTACTCTAGCTGAACTCCTAACTTGTTTGGGTAGATTAATATCTTTTAAAATTAAGTACTTTTTTCATGGGTTACCACCTTTTGCAATAATTTGCAATAATTGAATTGACAAAAAATTAAAACAAAGTAAAGAAATTATAAGTGAATAAAATAGACAAATGTATTAAAATGAGTTATTTTAAAATTTTTGAGATAAAAATTATTAAATGTCGCAAAGTTCACGTTTAAAATAACTCTTATATAAAATAACTTTTTTACGCCCGTTCAATGATCTAAATTTTGAGCTCATAAAATGACATGAATAATATGGTGGCAACTCTTTTCTAGCTGTCACTCATCTCTCATCAGCTGTTATTCTACAAAGTACTCAATTGCGGTTAAGCGTGATCGCAGTAATCAAAAGTACTCAATCTACACGTACCCAAATACCCAAGTCAGTGTGAATACCCCTAATTTTTTTTTATATTTGTAATTAATGTTTATTTTAAGAATTGTATGATTCAATTAAATTAAAATGTATTTAAAAATAAGTATCGTTGAATATTGCTCTGCTTCCATATAAACATATGAAATAATTCTAGTTTTCGCAAAATGAAAAGGGATTCAAGACAATTTCAATTTTTGACCATTTTCAGTACACATATTATATTACTATAACATAATTCTGTAAAAATTGAGTGCGAAACGCTTTGTTGTTTTGAACAATTTCATAGCATTTTAGGCATTTTTTGTTTGGAGATTTATCGAAATTTCAAAAACTCTATATTTTTTTTCCGAAATTTTAAATTTTAAACTTATTTCGTCGTACCTACTTTAATTTTCGTTTTTACTTACAGGTTTTTATAAATATTTGAAACTAAAAACTATTATTTGTACAATTTAAAATCGAACATGTTATAATCACTGATTTCTAATTCTGTTTAAAAAAATTAATATTTCATGCTTTTCCCTTTAGTAATATCGGGCCCGTCATTTTTGACGGGAAAGAACTAGTATAACTCTATTTGTAGAGCTTCTCACTGAGTTTTATTGAGATCGGGCAACTTTTGTGAGTACCTACCATATAAAATCATGTCAAACTTAAAAGAGGTACAAGAGAGGTACCCCTAGAGTCTAAGCGTTTTCAACCATTTCTCGTAAACATTTATTACTCTATTTGTCTAGCCTTCTGATTAAGTTTCGTTAAGATCGGTCTACTCTTGCACGGACCTCTTATACAAAATTATGTTAAAACTTAATAGAGATCCAAAGGAGGTACTCCTAGGTCTAAACGATTTCGATACTTTTTAATACACATCTATAACTCTATTTGTATAGCCTTCTGACTGAGTTTCGTTAAGATTGGCCTACTTTTGTTTTAACCTGCTATACAAAATCATGTTGTAAATTAATAGAGTTCAAAGGGAGGTTCCCCTAGGGTTTAACCGATTAAGACTATTTTTTTATACACACCTATTCCTCTATTTTTCAAGCCCTCTGACCGGGTTTCGTTAATATCGGCAAAATTATGTTAAAACTTAATCAGAGCTACAAGTGAGCTACTCCTAGGGTCCAACAGAAATAGATCATTTTAAGTAAACATCTAGCACTCTATTTCTCTAACCTTTCCACTGAGTTTCGTTAAGATCGGTCATCTTTTGTTTGAACCTCACATAGAAAATGATGTAAAAAATTGATTGTGGTCCAAAGTACTTATTCAGTAAGGATTTAACCTAAGGATTGAGCTTACCCCTAAGGACGGACCGATTTCCATAATTTTTTGAAAATTTTCTTATTTTTTGTAATAATAATAAATTGAAAATTTGTTCATACTGACTGAGTTACTGGGTTATAGGTACGCGGAGGTAAGCTAAACCGGTTTTATAAATGTATATACAAATTTTGAGACTATTAGATAACTTTCGATCGAAAATCGAGTGAAGTCGATACTCGATTTTTGATTTGAGTTATTCGGTTTTTCGAATAACTCGAAATCACAAGTAATTCGAGTTGTTCTCTAACTCATCTTCTCTCTCAGCAGACTCTTTCAATTATACATACCCAGTAGAAATGATATGGAACATGGAAGATATTACGAAATTGATATCAGTATTTCTTAATTCATAATAACGAATAGGGTTGCCACAAACCTTTTGTTTTTATTTTTACGAATTCAATGCTAAGGCGAATACTGGGTAAAAATAGGTCACTGAAACCGAATCTGTTGTCAGAATTTCAAAATTATATAGTTTTTTATCAAAGGACATTTTTTATCATAGGCTGATTTCGAATCAGGTGTCAGGATTTTCAAATTCAAGATGAGGGATGGGGTCGCTACCTAAATTTTTTTTATTTTTATGAATTCGGTGCTTGCACAGATACGTGAATTCGAATCTGTTGACAGAATTTCAAAATTATGTCATTTTATAGCATAGAGTTACAAACGTAAATGTCTTTTAAGTGTGATGTCTTTTGAGTATGAGTTAAGAATTTGGAAAGCACTGTAATAGCAAGAAATAATGACAGTTTGAGCGATATTAGGTGCTGAAGATAGCTTGTCTTTCATTAATTAAGATAATTATTTTCTGCAAGTATAGCAAGATTACACAAACACCAAAATATTTTTACTCAAAAACATTGCACAGGTTCTTAGGCTATGGTTTTTGGAAGTGCATGCGTTTTTGGTCAGCTTTTTACAAGCACATGAATTTCTAAATTTGATACTAATAAAAAGTATGTTTCAATGCGTTGAGACCATTAAATGTAAGCAAACTTCAGCTGTTCATTATTATTTAAAGACTTTAAATCACTCAAATTCTAAATATTTAGAGGTTTTTAAGTTCTAGCCTATCTAGTCTCAGAGGCACAGGCATTCTACAGCCTGTTGGCTGTTAATTAAATATGATTTAAACAAACATGCAAACCAAACAGGCTGACTTGAAAGCACAAAAAAAGGAGCTAAGCTTCATCTGCCAACGGAATCAGGCTCGCTGCCTGCCTCATCATACATTCCCAATCGGCGTAAGTGAAACCACCAAAAAATAAAAACCCATTGCTTTTGGACTCGTTTTTTCATTGCCCAGACTACAAAATGAATTGTGCGCCCCCCAATTGCCCCGCCTACTAGACAAAAATACCTGTAGTCTGTATGAAGTATCAAAAAAAGGGTTCGAAAAAAAAAGTGAAGAGTAACAAAAACAATACAGTAAATATTCATCACGCCCAACTACGACGCGCAAATGCTGTAACAACATATCCATTTTTTTAACCCCTCTCCGCCCTTTAATTCATATATGTTGCTCGCCAACCCCAGCCCTTTTCACACGCCCCCTTGTCATAGCACAAACACAAATTTTTGAATTGTATTTAGTTTGAGCTTCCGTGTATAGCAAAAGCGAAGAGCTTTTTGCTTATCAGTACGCGCTGCATGCCAGCCAATAATGTGTCTGTTGTATGTCTTTCCGTCAGGCTAGCTAACTGTCAAGCAATTGCGAGGATTTGTGAGCCTAGCTAAGCGAAAATTAAAAATAAAAAAATAGCAACAAATGAAAAAAACAAAACACAAAAACAAGAACAGAATAGATGTCGCGCGAATTCAAATGTCACTCCAACTGCTGCCAACAACTAACTAGAAAACAAGCCAACAAAGTTTGTTGCAAAAAGTACTACAATGCCAACAAAGTCGACGCGACCACAACGCATTTGTTAGCTGTTGGCTGGCTGGCTGGCTGACTGGCTGGTTGACTGTTTGGCACGAGCCTAAAATATTCGTATAAATCCTTAAAATGCTAAATGGACGCAACAACGCACAGATGGCGTTGCATACAACAGGAAAGACTTGTAAGTGACGCATGGCGGCGTATGCGAGCTCTATGTGTGCGTTTCTATCATTGATGCCTGCGCCGATAACAAATCTCAATCAAATGTCAAAAAGGTAACAGACGACATGTTGTAATGTTTCCAATTTTTTATTTATTTCCTTTTTTTTTTTTTGCAAATTCTTTTTTTCTCTTATATTTTCTTATTTGCAGCGCACTCTGGCGGCCGCCAAGGTGAGTCTTCATTGTCATCCTTGCTATGGCGAAATTGTTTTAAAAAAGTTAAGCAATCAATTCCTGGCAGGCGGTAGCATCATGTATGCTGAGTGATTGGCGGATGAAGGTTTTGGGCATGGGTGGTGGTAAAAGGTGGTGTTCAGGAGGTAGCAGCAAGTATGCGGCACTGTTCTGAGTTGACAGCTGAAATTGTGCAAATGATGGGCATTTGAAATTTCAAGCTGTCAAAGTTGTCATACCTGCAGTTGTTGCTTAGCTAAAAGTGAATGGGCGTGGAGGTGGTGAATGCCGCCTTTTGAAGTGGTTGTATTTGTATAGAAATAGCACGAATTCCAAGAAATTCTATATCGATTCTGTTAATGCAACTAACAGATGCTGGGCTGACATTTGAAATTAATGTAGAGAGGAAGGGAGGGATTGCATGCAAGGCATAGCAAATTTTATATTTTCTATAAATAAATATTCAAAAGTGTGTTCAAAGAACTTGTGTTAAATAATAGTAGAATTATAGTAAATATCTTTAATAGTAAATATTGACCAAGTTTATTTCTTAAGTTAACAAAAAATCATTTTAAAAAATTTTTCTTAAGAAAAAACTACATTAACCATTAAAAACGAAAAAATACTCAAAAAGATATTATTTTTGAGAAAAAATCTTTTAGAAAAACTGTAAGAAATAGCACTGGAAATATTTGCGACTTGAATATAGAAAACTAGGCCGGGATTGGCTCTTGGATGTTGGTTTTAGTTAGTTCTCTTTCGGATGGTTTTAATAATTTTCGGTTAAAAATTGAATTTTTGTTTTTATATTCTCCGATATGAAATCCTAAAAGCACAATAAGTCACATAAAGATTGTGATCCAAGGTTATTCCGGTGTCTACATCGAAAGATCATACAATGAGAAATTTTTTTCCGAACACACTTTACCAAAATGTATAAAAAGAGCATTCATATAAAATCACTGAAAAATTTTACATTTTTTTTTTAAGAAGCATCCTGTTCATGGTATCCCACTTTTAAAATATTTTATATTTTCTAAGTTATATTTTAAAATATTAAGTTCTAAAATATAATATGTTATATTTTCATAAACTGTAAGTCCTCTATGAGTGCATTCCGATATTTTCACGCCTATTTTTAAAATGTTTAACATTTTTGTTTTTTGCCTATCTCGTTTAACACAATACACTAAGACTTGATATTCAGAAAAGATGTTTGAACTTCAGCAATAATACAAATATGATATTTTCTGAATTTAAAATAAGTATTTTTTAATTACAAATAGAACTTGTGAGTCCCAATTGAACTTAGTTTGAATATCAAATCTGATCTTTTCTGGATTTTAAATGAAATATCTGATTTTCAAATTCATCTTTTTAAAGTTCAAAGGGAATTTTTGAAAACAATTTTATCATCTCTAAATGTCAAAAACAAATCATGTTTTTTTCATTATAATTGATATTTTCTGAATTTGAAATTTAGCCCGGTATCCCGCTTTTTAAATATTTTATATTTTCTGAGGTTATATTTTCATAAACTGTAAGTCCTCGATGAGTGCATTCCGATATTTTTACCCCTTTTTTTAAATGGTTAACAATTTTGTTTTTTGCCTATCTCGTTTCGTTTTTGAGTTATCCCGTTTTTCTGATTTTTTCAATTTTTTGTCATTTCTTTTCGAATCTCGTAAAAAATAGAGACACATATCCCGTTTTTCGAATTTTTTCAATTACCATTCCTTTTTGTAATCTCGGTTTTTACAACATTCCGTTAAAACATACCGTTTTTTTATAACTTTATCATTTTGTTTTTTTTTTTGAGATTATATTTTCACATATTGTGGGCCCTTAATCTGTGCGTCTGATATTTTTTCACCCTTTAAAACTGCAAAATTGTTATTCCTGGCCTATCTCACGTCTTTTTCGAGATGTGGCGTTTTCAATGTTATGTCTTCCATATTCCATTACTTATATCTTCTCTAAGTTTCATCATGCCTGCATTTCTACTGGGTAAGTATTTTTGAGAGCGATAGAGAGAAAGATGTTGAGAACAAGTAAGAAAAAAAAACTTGAGTCACTCGATAATTCCTCAAGTTACTCAAAATTTTGAGTTATTCGAAAAACCGAATTACTCGAATCGAAAACCTAGTTGACTCAAAATCGAAGCCACTCCAACGGCCTTATTTAAGGTGGGACATAACATTCGCGGCAGAGAAAACAGACCTTTTTTTAAAATACATAACTCAGTAAAAAAAAAATTTTTCTAAAATTTTTTTTTTATTATTGTAGAGAATTGAACAAATTACAAAAAAAAAACATTCAAAAAAATATATTTTTCACTCCAACAGAGAAAAAATCGGGGCCTCGTGGTTGCAGCGCTGGGAGTCGCAAAAATTGTCCGATCTGGAAAAATATGACTTTTTTAAATCTTAACAAAATTGGTTATCGTATGACAGGAGCTTTTTTTTAATTTTTTTTTAAATTTTTGGTGATGTTCCAAACTTGAAAGTGTGTTTTTTCGAAAAAAATATTGACTTTAAAAATTCATAACAAAATTAAAAAAAGCTCGTGGCATACACTAGCGAATCAAGTTAAAAAAAAATACAAAAAAAAAAAAATTCGTCAAAAAATTAACCCGCTAGTGCTGCAACCAGTACGAAAAACATTGTTTCGAGATAAACGCGTTCAAAGTTTGTGAACAAAGACAAAAAAAGGCGAAAATTAAAAATGCGCTCTCACTGTAACTTTTGAACCCGTAGGAATTTTTCCATGAAACTTTTTTTCTTAGAATTTTAAGAATATTTACTAAAATACAAAATTAGATTTAAAAGAACGGCCAATGTCATGTTCCCCCTTAAACAAAATATTGTTCGCGCTGTTACTAAAGTAACAAACTATAATAATTGCAATAAGCGATGCCCTGCGCGGCTTCATGGCTTTTTTAATTTTTTATGATTTTCCTATCATGAGGCCTAAGAAACAAATTTAACTGACTTATAATAAATTCAACTTTATCTTATAGCATCTTTACGTAGGTAGTAATAATTGCATGTAACACAATTATTACACTCATAAAATGCGTTGCAAAAGTTTAGCGGCAAGACGTTACGTCGATAAGTCAAAAAGAGAATGTAGCCACAAGATTTTAAAATTAGTTGTAAGGAAACATTGGTGGAGAAATTTTGAGACAAAAAAAATCAATCAAAAATTTCATTTCGCTGTAAAAATTTTTACTCACCATCAGTTCTACTTCAAAATGCTTAAAAACAACAAGTTAATTTTAACGAACATTCTAGTGTTTTATATCAAAACGTTAATTCCTTTTTATGTTTTTTTTTCATTTCTATACCGATATCAAGTTGATTCCATAGAAAAATATTTATGCAACGAGTCAAAACATTGAAATGTTTGACTGGCACGCATGGAACGAGTTGGTAGCATGCGAACAAAACTAGAGAACGCAGCTTACCAACAACATGGTCATCAATACAATAACGGTCAATATAAAAAAAAAAAAAAAAAAATTTAACAATTGGAGTCATAGGAAAAAGAAGTAGAGCTCCAACAACAACAAGCAAAATAATGGTCAGCAAAAAAGTGTGGATCTGTCAAAATTCGTCGAAGCGCACATCATTGGATTTGCGATTGTTGAATAAGAAAAAACAAAAAAAAACAAAAAACAGAAAAATTATAACGGAGATGTGAAAGAAATTTTTACAAAAGCCAGGCTGGCATACATGTTGGAAGAAGTTGTCGGAGGTTGGCAAAATAGGGGCGGTTATGCGATTTGGCGCAAAACGAGCAACACTGTCACATCAGCAAAAATAAAAAAATTAAAGCAACTGACTTGTTTTGAGAAGAATGAACGTACGTACGAGCGGATGGATGGATGGATGAATGGTTGCATGAATAGATGAATGGCTGATAGTACAAACCATTCGGAAGCTTTCATGCTTCATTGAAGACACCCTCCCTCCACCCACCTCTATAAACACTAACACAATCACTCACTCATTCACTTTGGCTACTGCAGAAATGTGCCTTCTTGTTAGCGGTGCGTAGTGGAGGCCCATTTTTATAAATATTTGAGTATGTGTTTGTGTAAAAATGTATTTTTACCAAATTGTAAGTTTTGCACTCAGTCGAAGAGAAAAAAACAACAACCACTTTCCAGTAAAAGCTTAGAACAAAATATACGTTCTGCTTAAAACAAAACAATGTTGCCATTCTTTTACTTTTTTGTGCTTATTTCTTTGTGATTTCATTTTGAGTGTTTTTTGCTGTTCGATTAAACAGTTGGTAACGACATCGATTCCTTTACTTCAACTGTCATGCAATACACTCCATGAACCATACCTACCCGCAGCCAACCCTACCCTAGACTACGATATATATGTTGCCATAAGCGAGCAGTTTGCGCTGCGTTTGCAATAATTGTGTAAAACGTTTTCAGTTTTACATTTCAATCTTAATCAAGTTTTGAAAACGAAATTTTTTACAAAACAAAATAGAAAATAAAACAAAACATTTGCACACACACACACAATTAAAACGACAGCTTATCTCTACTGCGGCAGGACATGCTTGCCTGTCTGACGACTACTGCAGCGTTCACTCACTAGGCTGGTTTAAGAATATTAAAAAGCAAACAAGTGGAGAAAATATACGGAAACGGAAATAATGTTTTGTTAACCCTGTCGAGTTGATCAATTAATGAAGTTTGATTTTTATACAATTGGCCAAACGTTTAAGCGTTTATGTTTTTCCCATTTTTTATTGCATTTAAGGCAAGCCAATAAAATTGACAAGTTTTCATGGGCAGCGTAGTAAGGGTGGCTGAGGCAACGAGAATTTGCATAGCTTTTAAATAAGCAAGAAAATGAAATTAACTTTTTAAATGATGACAAACAAAGCGAAAACATAAAATATAAACAAAAAAGGTGCGTTTTATTTGAGACCAAAACTTAATTTGTAAAGGGATCTTTCAATTTTGTTAACTGTTAGATGTAAGTCTCAATTAGTAAGACGCAAAATTACAAAAGTTTCCAGGAGTTGTTGAGTTAAGGTGGGACATAACATTCGCGGCAGAGAAAACAGACCTTTTTTGAAGAATTCATAACTCATTGTCAGTCAAAAACAAACATTTTTCCAAAATTTTATTATTGTAGAGAATTGAACAAATCAAGAAAAAAAAATTCAAAAAAAATATATTTTTCACTCCAACATGGTTTTATAAAGCTCCAAACTGGCGGCAGAGATAAAAACAGGGCCTCGTGGTTGCAGTGAAAAATTGTCCGATCTGGAATAAAATGACTCTTTTAAATCTGAACAAAATTGGTTATCGTACGACAGGAGCTTTTTTTAAAAAAAAAAGTGTGTTTTTTCTAAAAAATATTGACTTAAAAAATTCATAAGAAATTGAAAAAAAATTTCAAAAAAGCTCGTGTCATACGATAGCGAATCAAGTTTAAAAAAATACAAAAAATGAACCCGCTAATGCCGCAACCAGTACGAAAAAAATGGTTTCGAGATAAATGCGTTCAAAGTTTGTGAACAAAGAAAAAATGGAGAAAATTAAAAATGCGTTCTCACTAATCCGACTGTAACTTTTGAACCCGTACACGGAAAAAATTGATATGTTGAAATCTTAGAAAACAGTGTTCAATTAAACTAATGTTTTCTTCAAAATCCAGTCATAGAATGTTTTTCTTTACTTTTGCGAATATGAATTCTTTGATTTTGATAGTGTAGTTGATAGTTTTTGATAGGAATTTCTTAGAATCTTAAGAATATTTACTAAAATACAAGATTATAAAAAAAAATATCTAAGAAACGGCCCATGTCATGTTCCCCCTTGATGAAGGGTATGGGTTGGTTGTCAGAAGTGGTCATGAAATCGTGAACATTTTTAAAAAAAGTTGCAAAAATATTAATATTTAATTAAATATTTCATGTTTTTTCTTCTATTGCAGATGACAGATTTTTAGCTTCCATCACCATTTCACACAAAGTTTGCAGTTCTGTTTTGTTCAATTTGATGAAATTCTTACAGTATTCAAATAATTTTTTAGTTGGAATTATCGATTGTGTAGTTTTGAATTCTTTAAAAATAGTTGAAATGTGTTTTCATAGTAATAATTTAAAAAATGTCTGAAAAACTCATATATTGTTTGATAAGTTTTGCATTCCAAAGCCTTTATTTTAGGTATCAAAACGTGAAAATTTGATTTGAATTTTTTTTTCTTTCTTTTTATTTGACTAAAAAAAAAAACAAATTAAAAGTAAATACAATTTTAAAAAAACACCAGGACCATTGACCGTGTAATTTTTTTATGGAACGAACAATTGAACGATTTTGTACAAAAAGCATTAACAATCTTTTTCAAGAAAAATCATGAATGATTACACCATCAAGGCATTTCGAAGTATTTTGCGGTGTAGATTCTGATTAAATAGATGAAAGACCTTAAAAACTTTTCACGGAAATCATCTAATCCACAGATAAAAGCTTTCTCTAAGTATCCTGATAGCCGTTTTTTCTATCTTAAGCTACGGAGAATTCTAGTATGGCATGCCTAAACAAATCTACACACTATTTTAAATTGTAATTCAAAATTGATAAATTGAAGTCTAAAAAACATCATCAGCAATTTTATTTCAAATTCAGAAATTTCATTTGAAATTTAGAAATAACATTTCAAATTCAGAAAAGATCACATGAATTAAAAAAATATCAAATGGAATTCAGAAAACATCAATACACTTTAAAAGACATTATTTGATATACAGATACATATATAATATTTTCATATATGATATTTTCAAATATCATATATGATATTTTCTGAATTTGAAATGAGTATTTTTAAATTTCAACTAAAACTTCTGAATCCCAATTGAACTAAGTTTGAATTTCAAATCTGATCTTTTCTGGATTTTAAATGAAATATCTGAATTTGAAATTCATCTTTTTAAATTTCAAAGAGAATTTCTGAAAATAATTTAATCATCACTGAATGTCAAAAACAAATCAAGTTTTTTTTTTTATTCTAATTGATATTTTCTGAATTAGAAAAAGAATTTAAAATTTAGTTAACCCTGTTTTGGCGGCTGCCAGTTCCAGTTGAGCTAGAAATTTTAAATTTCAGATTTAATCTGTTCTGTGGGCTAATTAGAAGAAATTCAAAAGAATATTTTCGGAGAAGCTTCTAGTTTTCCGGAAAATTCACGTTGCATATTTGCACCGATCGCCAAAATGGGCAAACACGGGTATTGTCGTGCAATTAAATGGCGAAAATGGCATAAAATGATTCTTTTATATTGAATGTATAACTTTTTCTGATTGGAAGAAACACTATTTTGTAAAAACTATCATTTTTAAATTTATTATTATGAGAATTAAAATGCTTCACTAAAATTTTAAAAATTTTGGATATTCAATGCTCATGAAAACCATCAAAACACTTTTTTTGGGCAAAATAAAAAAAAAGGTTGATTAGATACTTTCATTGGCTTTGAGAATCAATGCTGCAAGCAATCAAGAAAATTTAAAATTTTCATCAGGAAAGCTTCAGGTGTCAAATGGTTAAACGATACGTTTTCGCAACATCCGCAAAAAATGGGTTAAAAATTAAATTTCTCCACTTAATTGCAGCTCGACTCTATTTTCGATGCCAGTAATTCGGTTTTAATGATAACTCGAATTTACGAGTTTATCAAGTAACTCAAGTTTTTTTCATTTAAATTAAAATGAAACATGTTCTCAACTTCTATGTCAGAACTCTCTCTCAATAAATGATACCCAGTAGGAATTACGACCTAGTCAAACTAAGAGAAGATATAAATAATAAAATATGGAAGAGATTGAAATTGAAAACGAAGCGAAATAGTTAAAAAATAACAAGTTTTACAGGTAACAAAGGGAGGAGGGGAGGGGGGTGTTACAGAAAAGCTGGGACGTATATATAGAGGGGTCGTACAAAATACAAATTTAACCTTAAAGAAATAATAAAAAAAAAAAATATTAAAATCGGGATGTCTCAAAAAAGAAGCGAGTTAAGTAGCAAAAATCAATATTATAGATTTGAAGAGGGGGGTTGTGGAAATATCTGGACGCATAAAGAGGCGCAATACTGTATCAACATATAACCTTTAAAACTAAAAACAAGCAAAGCAAGTCTAAAGTCGGTCTAATCCGAACATGAAATATGCTTAACCTACTTTTTCAATTTATAATAGTAATATTAGAAGTGGGCGTGTCAGTGGGCGGATAAAGCTAATTTTTCGAAATGAAATTCCTTATTTTCAAAACTTCTCATTAAACATGTTAAAATTTTAGTTCATAAAATAGCTAAAAAAAAAATCAGGGACCGTAACTGTTATGAGTTTAATTAAAAAATTCGTTTTTAACATTTATTTTGCGAGTTTTATTTTTTTACTCAGAAAATAATACTTATTTTCGAGTTTTATTTTTGTACTCAGAAAATAACACTTATTTTTTAGTTTTATTTTGTCGCTCTAAAATAAAATTTAGTTTTTGAGTTTTATTTTTGTACTCAGAAAATAAAACTTATTTTTGAGTTATATTATTTCCCTCAAATAAAACACTTGGATTCTTTTTTAATTATGGCTCTTTTTGTGTACCATTTTTTCAAAAAATAAGTTTAATTTTCCGAGTAAAAATATAAAACTCAAACAATAAATTTTATTTTCTGAGTAAAATAATATAACTCAAAAAAAAGTTTAATTTTCTGAGTTAGAAAAATAAAACTTAAAAAAAAAAAGTTTTATTGTTTCATTGTTTTTAAAACAGAGATGTTTCACTTCGACGATCCCACCTACGAGGTACTTTTAATCAGTTGACACTCAGACCAGTGTTGCCCGAAGAGAAAGTTTTGCCCTTTTTCCGGAAATATTTTTCTGTGATTATAATTTTTATCTGAACCTAAGGTTCATAAAAAAGGCACGCAATGTAACATGTTTCAAAGAAGACATTAAATTATGTCTTTAATGTTTTTATTTTTAATAAATTTTGTACGAAAACACTTTTCGTGAAAATTATTTTTCTTAATAATTGTTTTTTAAAAACTAACATTTGTATATTATATTTTTTTGGAACATTTTTGGGAGAAATGTTCAAGCACTAGTTTGACAAATAGAACGATAAGAAAAATTTGACAGTCATACAAAATAGACAGAACCGCGAACCTTTAAGCTACAGGTCTGTCTTTAATAAAGAGGAAGTTTTTCTCAATTTGTTTTCTCGAATCTAGCTGTAAGTATGGATACTTTAAGTACCAGATAGATTTTTTTATTAAAACAAGAAGAACACATTTATTTTTATAAACACAAAATCCATAACTTTATTTCGAATTCATAATAAGCAGCAGCGCCTAAAAGTATGTTTGATAAAAACGCCTGGATTTTTGCCGCTTTAAAAAAATAAGCACACAACACAGCTAAACTTTTAATAAGTTAATCCATTCGAAAAAAAAACGACCATATCAACTCAAGCGTTTAACCCACACCCACCCACATTTGTCCATGATGAACAAAACAAAAACAGAAAAAGAATTAAGGAAAGGCATAAAATTTATGCCAAATGCACGACAAACATGCAATTAAGTCGTTAATATTTTGCGCTGTTTACTATCCTTGAATCCTTGCTTGAGTTACTAACTAGCGTTAACTCATACTCTAAGGATTTGTTGAAACATTTTAAAAATGTTGGCAATATTTTTTGTTTTTTTTGTTTTTAAAAATAACAGAGTTGTTGTTATTTATTTTTTTCGGATTAAAGAGCATTAGCGCGTGCAAGAACCACCCTGACATGGATGAGCCTCGTTTTTGCATTCATATCAATCAATCCATCAACAAAACAGAATGAACAGATCCTCCTACTTGTACACAAAAAACACTTAATGCAAAGGCGGAAATGGAATTGGAAAAAGGTGGCAACTACTATGTTGCTAACAATATGTATGATGATCGTAGACTTTTGATTAGTTGTTGTTGTTGTTGAGGATGGTGTGCCTGGGTAGTGGCAGGGAAGGGGGTTGGTATAGGTGAATTTTTATAGCTCAAGTGCATGAGTTCGTCTGTCAGTCTGTTTGTTTGTTTGTTTGTTTGTTTGTGCGCAAAGATATGCAATTACGATAAAGTTAAACTCACTTTGGACGCCATCATCGTCCTGCTACCTGCTGCTTCTTCATTTTTATGTGTTGTTTTGTTTTTTTTTTTTTTTTTTTGCATTGTTTTAACATTTGTAAAAGCGACGCACTGCCTCAGTGACTACGACAAACATTCGTTGTTCTTAATTAAAAACACAAACAACGCAGGCACAGGCTTTACACAGAAAAAAATTGAGGAAGTATCAAAAAAAGTGGCACTATGCAAAAAAGTGCCAAAAAAAGAGTTGCTATGTATTGTCAAAATAAATAAAAAAAAAACAAAAATTTGTTTGGTATGAATAAAAATTTCAAATCAACCAATTCATCAGCTCGAGCAACGTAGAAGATGTGCCAGCCAGCGCTTCATCACCCAGCCACTAACTCAGACTCAAACACACTCATAGCTATTCAGGCGGCAAGGGTTGCCAATGTAATAAAAATCATAAAGGATTCTCTGTTAAAATAAAAACATAGCAAAATGATTCAAATGCACGCATATTGAACTCTGATATGGAAAACAAGGACGAGTTGAGCCCACCAAGCAACGCATACTCCGCTCTCTACGGCCACAACACTCACTGCCTAGACTGGCTGCTCCGGTGTTGTCTCTATGACTAGCTAACTGTCTGTCCAGTCTACAGGTAAAAACCAATCAAGAGCATCAATAAAAAGCACGTCAATCAACAGCGGGCAGCTTTTGTAATTTTGTTTTTTTTTTTGGCTACTCTGTGCCAGAGTTGTTGCAAATAATAAAATATCATTAAAAACAGGCTTCCTTAGCAGGCTGTTGCGACTGTCATTCATTCTTTGTCTGGTAACGCAGCGGCTAGAAAAACCACATTAGTTAGTATCCGACTAACAAAACAGTGGCCCTCATCAACATACTTGAAGTTGCTCATTCATTATGCAGGATACGTTTTGTCAAAAGCACGAGCACAATTTTATTGAACTTAATCGATAGAGCTTGCAAGTTTTTTTCACTTATTTTTGCATTTTTGTTAAAGACCTAAAAAAAGCTCTTCTAAAACATCTAAAACATGCTGGTTAATATAAGCAAATCAACTAAATTAAGTTTGCTTACATACATTTTAACTGTAAAATCCTCTTTTTCTTCTAAAAGTTAAAATTTCATTTTTCCATCAAGCTTTTCTAATTTCAAGCTTTCGGTCAGGTCAACCAACCATTTCTTCACACTTGAAATAGCAAAAATTTTAAAAAGAAAAAATTTGAGGAAAACTTTAAATAAGTTAAAATTCAGGCTAATATAATATATATTATTGTTTTAAATATGTGTCACGCCCACTTTAAAAGCTCTTATTGGTAGAAGCTTTCAGTTAAGAAAAATTTCTTCACACAAACTTGATATAAAAATGAAAAATTCAAAGATAAAATATGTGTCACGTCCACTTTAAAAGCTTTTATTTGTAGAAGCTTTCAGTTAAGGAAAATTTCTTCACACAAACTTGATATCAAAATTAAAAATTCAAACAAATTTATTTAAAATAGATATAGTATTTCATTCAAACAATTATTTACGTTCAAAAATAATTCACGCCCACTTTTTAAGCTTTTATTTGGCAAAAACTTTTGGTTAAGAAAACACGTTTTCAGCATCAGGATTTGAAAATAAAAAATTGTGAATTAAGGTTATTTACAATTAAAAAAAAAATAGTTTACTCTTAATGATAAATGTTTAAAAACATTTCACGCTCACTTTTTAAGCTTTTCTTAAAAGTAGCTTTCGGTAAAGAACCTTATTTTTTCCAGGAACTTGATTTAAAAATCAAAAGTTTTAAGGACATTTTATTTATAACTAAAAAAGTAGTTCGATTTTATGAATAAGGTTCCAAAATATTTCACGCCCACTTTTTTAAGCTTTTCTTTGTATAAGCTTTCGATTAAGAAACTACTTTTCCAACTTCTTGATTGAAAAATCAAAAAATTTAATTCACGCTTGTTGATAAATTTTCAAAAATATTTCACGCTCACTTTGTTTAGCTTTTCTAAGAAGCTTTCGGTTAAGAAGATAATTTTTCAAGAACTTGATTTTTAAAATCAAAGTTTGTTAAGAAAAGTTATTTATAATTAAAAAAAGTAGTTCAGGCTTTATGCATAAGGTGCAAAAAGAGTTCACACCCACTTTTTAAAGCTTTTCTTAGTATAAGCTTTTGGTTAGGAAACTACTTTTCCAACACCTTGATTGAAAAATTAAAAATTTACTTGACTCTTGATGATGAATGTTCAAAAATATTTCACACTCGCATTTTTAAGCTTTTATTTGGCAAAAACTTTTTGATTTTATTTGAAAATAAAAAATTGTGAATTGTGAAGCTTTCGGTTAAGGAACTAACTACGATTTTTTAAAACTCAAAAATTTGTTAGGAAAAGTTATTTAAAATTAAAAAAATAAATGCAGGCTTAATGAAAAAGGTTTAAAAAGATTTCACGCCCACTTTTTTAAGCTTTTCTTAGTATAAGCTTTTGGTTAGGAAACTACTTTTCCAACACCTTGATTGAAAAATAAAAAATTTACTTCACTTTTGATGATAAATGTTCAAAAATATTTAACACTCACATTTTTAAGCTTTTCTTAGCAGAAGCTTTTGGTTAAGGAACTAATTTTTCAAGAAATTGATTTAAAACTTAAAAATTTGTTAAGAAAAGTTATTTAAAATTCAAAAAAGTAATTCAGGCTTACTGAATAAGGTTAAAAAAGATTTCACAAACTCTTTTTTAAGATTTTCTTAGCAAAAGCTTTCGGTTAAGAAACCACTTTTTCAACAATTTGATTTAAAAATTAAAACTTGTAAGAAACAGTTATTAAAAATTCGAAAAAAGTTGTTCAGACTAAATGATAAATAGTTCAAATAGACTTCACGACCACTTTTTTAAGATTTTCTTGGCAACCACTTTTTTCAAAACTTGATTTAAAAATTTAAATTCGTGAAGAAAAATTTTGAACAATTAAAAAAAGTAGTTCAGAATTAATGAATAACGTTAAAAAAAATATCACGCCCACTTTTTTAAGCTTTTCTTGATAGAAACTTTCGGTTAAGAAACCACTTTGTTAAAAACTTGATTTCAAAAATTTAAATTCGTAAAGAAAAGTAATTTAAAATTAAAAAAAATTGTTCAGACTTAAATAAAAATATTTCACGCCCACTTCTTCAAGCTTTTCTTAGTAGAAGCTTTCGGTCAAGAAACCACTTTTTAAAAAATTCGATTTAAAAATCAAAACTTGTAATAAGCAGTTATTTAAAATTGAACAAAGTAGCTAAGGCGTAATGAATAAGGTTCAAAAAGATTTCACGCCCACTTTATTTAACAAAAACTCTCAGTTAAGAAATTATTTTTCCCACGACTTTAAAAATCTTTAAACTTGAAAGGAACAGTTGTTCACAATTAAAAAAAAAGGAGTTCAGGCTCAATGAACAAGATTCAAAAAGATTTCACGCCCCCCTTTTTCCAGCTTTCTTTAGAAGACGCTTTCGGTAAGGAAACCCTTTTATCAGTAACTTGATTTAAAAATAAAAATTTGTAAGGAAAATTGTTTTAAAATAAAAAAAGTAGTTGTGATTTGATGAAAAATGTTAAGAAAGATTTCATGCCTCTTTTTCCAAAGTATGAAAAAAAAAAAACAAATTGGCCATTTCAGCCCATGAAAAAAGTACTTTGATCGAGCTTCTTATGATCAATTGTGTTGTGTGTGTTATTAAATGTTTGCACACAATTCAACGAGAACTGGACCTACATGTTTTATGCCGACTCCGAACGGCTAAAGTTCATGTTTTCAAGAAGCTTTACATGGCATTATTTACTCTCTGACATTATTTGTCTTTGACATTGTCTGCAGAGAGGTGGTGACCGTCCAGAAAACTTTTTTATTGAAAAACTTTTCGCCACGACTGGGGATCGAACTCGAGCTCCGAGCATGCAAAGCCACATACTTAACCTGCATGCCACGATCACCACAGCCAAACTATAAAAAAGACATATTTTAAATTTTAGCTTTATAGCGCGTTAATGAGCCCTGAAATATGACATTGAAAATTTCACGCCCACTTTTTTCAGATTATTTTTTTGGGAAAGGTTTATTTCGAACCAAATTTTAGTCTGAAGATTTAAACTCATAAAATATCAATAAAAATATGAAAAGGAAAGGAACTACGTTCGTATTCTGTTTGGTCATGTTTCCTCTAGCTTTAACTTTCCTGCAATGAAACAAAAAGTACAAACAACAACAACAAGATTGGCCATTTCAGCCTTTGAAAGGACATTGACCGAGCTTCTTATGATCAATTGTGTTGTGTGTGTTATTAAATGTTTGCACACAATTGACCGAGAACTGGACCTACATGTTTTATGCCGACTCCGAACGGCTAAAGTTCATGTTCTCAAGAAGCTTTTCATGGTATTATTTACTCTCTGAGGTTTGCCATTGTCTGCAGAGAGGTGGTGACCGATCAGAAAAATTTTTTTATTCAAAAAACTTTTCGCCTTTGATCACAAACAAAAAGTACACAATAATTAAAAATTCTTACAGGATCTCCATGAATTGCATTCATGAATTTTAATCTAGCTATCAATTTAATTGTTATGAGTCACATGAACTATTCATGATTTTAATGAAATAAATACACAAAAGAAAAAGCACGAGAATATGAATATGTATTTCAAAAATCTAGTTTTTAAAGTTCATAAAGTGTGTGTACAAGATACATGAACCAATAAGAAATTTCAAGTATTTTGTACACACACTTTGTCATGAAAAATAACAAAGATAACATGAATCTTTCATAGTTTTTGTGAATAAATTTCATGCACAAATGTAAGCAGAATAAGAACAATACATGAAATAAGTGAGATTTGGTCCAATAACCAATTACATGAGTCACATGAACTATGCATTATATTGATGTACAAAATACACAAAAGAAAAAACACGAGAATACGAATATTTCATAAGACATATAAAGTTAATAAAGTGTGTAACCAAGTTACATGACACAATAAAAAAAATTAAAAATACAAAGAAAGCATGAATCATTTATAATTTGTGTGAATAAAATACATAAAATTCATGTACAAATACGAGGAGAATAATAATCCGTAATGAGATGAGTGAAAAAATTCCTCAATCCATATTTTCACTAATTATACAAAAAAACTACTACTTTATGAGTGAAGTGACCGAAATTCATATGATTCATGTAAAAATACAAGGGGAGCAAGAATAGTTCATAAGTTTATAAGAGTAAAAAATGCACTTGAATTTCATGCACATGTACAAGAAAAACATAAACTACTAAATGAGTTCAGAAACCGAAATTCATATAATTAATGTACAAATACAAGGGGAGCAAGAATAGTTCATAAGATAAGTGCAAAAAATTCATGAAACTCATGTAGTTAGACGTTGGAAACGTGAACTAATTTATATTTTTGTGAACGTTTTTAAAAGTTTGCATAACTTATTCTTGTATTTTGCATGAGCTTGTGTATGAATACACTCACGACATGTACAACAATTTGGAGTTTATGTCAAAGTTCACATGATCGGTAAACGCAAAATTCATGTTGAACAAAATACTGGAAAAATGTGATTTTTTTTAATTCAACTGAATCAATTGAAAGTTATCGTTATTTGTTTTTTTTGAAAAAAAAAACAAGCGACAGCTTCGGATTTGTCTCTACAACATTCACCGTTGAAGAAATGATGTCATAATTTTTGATCTAACCAACTGAAACTGAAACAATATATACTTTAAAACTGTTAAAACTGATTTAAGTTCTAAAAAATTAACATCTTATAATTAATTTTTTATTTTAAATTAAAACTCAGTTTTTATGTAATGACATAAAATCATACATTTGAGGGAAAAGTTCACAACAAAAGCTTGCAACCTAAAATAATACGCATGTTTTCCGCTTAACTTTTTTGCCAACCACTTTTCCTACTCACAGACTTTATTACAAACCCACATACCTCCTCCAAGGATCACATTTATATGATAGTCCAACAAACAAACAAACTTATACACACACACACACGCAGCCACAGAAGACTGATAAAAACTGCTGGGTGCTGCTGCACACGTACAGCCCATCAATGGCACGCAAGAGCATTAATATCGACAGCAAAATTGAAAATTCATCTGACATAATAGCAACAACAACTTTTGGCGGGCGGCAGCTTAATGCGGCAAAGCGCGGATTTTATGCTTTCGAGCGGTAGAGCTTAATATGAGTGCCTGTGCGTGTGTATCTTTGTTGAGCAGAACAGAATCTACAGACTTACACAAGGTAGAGACGGAAGTCGTAGGGCAAAATAAAAAAAAACAACAAAAAAAAAAATTGTATAATATTGAAAATTCAATCCCTTAACAAATAATAATAGCAGGCTAGAACAGCAACAACCACTCTTACTCTTAGGCATGCATGTGTGTGCGTGATAGAGCCAGAATTCAAACATCCTTGATTTTCATTAATTTGCATTGTTTGCTGTAACCAAGAATGGCGAGACTGGACGGTCTGTTCTTATTGTTGTTGTAATTGTTGTTGTTGCTGTCACTGCTTAAAGCTATTAACCCGGCCTGAACAAGTTGCAAAGAAATAATGGCCCGAAGAGTGTGGGTGTGTGTGCGTGTGTAGGTGTAGATGGGGGCAGTTGCTGTTTTTGGTCAAGCAACACCTTTAAAAATCGCGATATATTAAATAAAGCAGGCGGCAACGCGACATGTAATAAAACACATTAATAAAAAATCGCGACACCCATACACACATGCAGACATACACACACACGCTCAGGCACAAACACGCACTTGTGCTGATTTCAGTTTGTTTTGTTTTATTTTTTTTTCTCTTATTTTTTTTTAAGCTGCCTGTCATGCTGGCAACCCTGTTGAGTGGAAAACTTTTATTCAACATACATGCATATTTAAGACAATAAAAAATATATTTTCCATATGCAAAAATATAAATGTGTGCGTGCCTGAAGGCATGTTTGCATTCATGGTCTGTCTATATGGCCATGCATAACATTTTTTTTTAACATTTTTAAATAACAGAAGAAAAAACTCTATGAAATCACATAAGCATACTTTTATTGTGTTCAACTTCTAAGGACACGCTTTTCCAACGCATGCCGTCTACCGCCTACCGCCTGAGTTTTAAGGTTTTTCTTTGTGTGCGTTTGAAGCTTTTCATGTGCGCCGAAATGTTTTTTTTTTTTTGCCAATCTTATTTTTAAATTGCATCTTTTATGAGAACAAAAGAATTCATTTTTAGTGCGTGCTTTGAATAAGAACTTTTTTGGTTTTTTACAGAACAAACATTTTGAGCGAAAAACCAAGAATATGATATATTTTTTTTGTATTTGTTTTAGTCGAGTTATTTATTTGATAAGCTTTGCCATCAGATGCTTATCGGGTGATATAAAAAATATGTAAAATATATAAAAAAAAAAAATTAAAAATACAAAATAAAAAAATAATAATGCAAAGTTCAATAAATAAAATGCAATATATAAAATACAAAATACAATAAACAAAATACAAAATACAAAATACAAAATACAAAGCACAAAATACAAAATACAAAATACAAAATACAAAATATAAAATACAAAATACAAAATACAAAATACAAAATACAAAATACAAAATACAAAATACAAAATACAAAATACAAAATACAAAATACAAAATACAAAATACAAAATACAAAATACAAAATACAAAATACAAAATACAAAATACAAACTATAAAATGCAATATACAAAATATAAAATACAAAATACAAAATACAAAACACAAAATACAAAATACAAAATACAAAATACAAAATACAAAATACAAAATACAAAATACAAAATACAAAATACAAAATACAAAATACAAAATACAAAATACAAAATACAAAATACAAAATACAAAATACAAAATACAAAATACAAAATACAAAATACAAAATACAAAATACAAAATACAAAATACAAAATACAAAATACAAAATACAAAATACAAAATACAAAATACAAAATACAAAATACAAAATACAAAATTCAAAACAATTTTAGTTTTATTAATGAAAGATAAAAACAGCTTTACGCAGACACAAATATATACTATAAAAGCAAATAGCGACCCAGCAGGAAAAAGACGTATTAGAAATTATTGGAACATAAAGAAAATTTTTTAAAAAATGTTAATGTTAATGTTAACAATAAAGAATGTTGCCCCACCAAAACGTGCAAATGCCAAACTTAATATTTGTTGTAACTGAAACGCATGCCTTACTTTACAAGTCGGTCATAACGAAGTGTGAATCGGATTACTCAAACATAATATGTACTCTCAAACCTGATGAAAGCTAAAATAACCCCGGATGAAACAAATTGCCTTTTATTAAGTACGCACTTTCAATCACAGAGGCCTGGTGGCAACATATGTATGTTTTCTTGGCAAACTCTTAACTTCCGAAAGAGTGCTTTGGGCTGCATTTAAATTCAAAACTACTGCCTTGCCAAAAGAGAGGCATCTCAGTCCCTCAGCATCGACTCCTTGGCCCTTCCACTCACTAGAATGTTCAAGACCAGCCTTACTCTAAATTAAATCCAAACGAATGGACAAAGGTTAGAGTTATGTTTATTCCAAAGGTGTGTTAAAAGCCCGAACAGTTAACTTAATCATTCATTTACAACCAAATGCTCTTTCTTTCATCCTAAAAGCAATTGAAAAAAATCTGGAACTTTCAATAAGGGAGACTACGCTGCATTAAAAAAGTTCACAATTATTATAAATATGTACATGATCTGCATGAATCGTATTCATGAATCCGGTTCCAGTAGTCAATTACATGAGGTGCATGAACTTTTCATGATATTAATGTACAACGTACACAAAACAAGAAAAAAAACAAGAATATGAGAATCATAATCTCAGTGTTTAAAGTTCATAAAGTGTGCGTACAAGATACATGAACAAAAAAAAATTTCGTAAATGCCATGAAAAAATACGAGGGCAACATGAATCATTCATAATTTTGGTGAATAAATTCATGCACAAATACGAGGATAACAAGAACACTTTATAAAATAAGTCACAAAAATACATATATCTCTTGCACATATACAAGGAAAACGTGAACTAGTTCGTGAGTTTAGTGACTGAAATTCATAAAATTCATATACAAATACAAGGGCAGCAAGAATAGTTCATAAGATGCAAACACGAACTACTTTAGGCCGCGTTCTTAGTAGAAGCCTTTTCAGACAGACAGGCAGACAAGCAAACAGACAGAGATAAATAGCTATTTGTATCTCGTTTGTTCGCATTATTTGCCTGCCTGCCTGTCTGGATCGCCGTTCACTATACAATCAGCCTTAGGCTGCGTGCATAGTAAACGCCGATTCAGACAGGCGGGTTGAAATCTGTGTAAACAAACGAGGTACAGTTAGCTATCTATCTCGCTTGTTCACACTGCTTGTCTGCCTCCCTTCAGGATCGGAATTCACTATACATTTAGACTTATGCATTAAGTCCCCAAAAATTCTTAAATCGGCCTAAACACGACTAAGGCTGCGTTCATAGTGAACGCCGATTCAGACAGGCAGAGTGTGTAAACAAGCGAGATAATAACATATTTGTGTCTCGTTTCTTCACACAGATTTCAACCTGCCTGCCTGTCTGAATCAGCGGTCACTATGAACGCTGCCTAATGCAAGTTGCGATTGTCCTCATGCTCTTCGATTTTCTTGAAATTTTGGCTATAGGTTCCTTTACCACTTATAAGATTATAAGTTATTTGTTGTTGCTATTGCCATTTTTTTTAAAGTTATTGAGTTACCAATTTTGAATAAAACTAAAAATTTTGAAAATGGAGACACTTCCAATAAATCATATCTTCGCCATCTGTTAACCAATTTTTGTAAATGAGGTATCATTAGAAAGCTATGAAAAAGCTATTTTAATAAAATATATTTTTAGATAATTCAAACAAAATTAAAAAACAACTGATAAACTGGATTAAAATATTTCTTGGTTCATTTTAATAACCCGCACGACACAATTTTGCGATGAACTATTACTGCAGTTTTTTCGCTGTTGCTATTCAAAAATTTGCTGTGAAAAAAAGATTTGTGATCATTTTTATATGTTAACATAACTTATGCTTGTATTTTACATGGGCTTGCGATCCTTTTTCTAGATGTTATTTTTTTTTTCAAGAAGAACCGATAACATCCAAGGAACAGCGTTATTTTATTTCTTTTTCACGTCTTCCACTATCGACATATAAACTGCACTCACACTAAAATTAATACTTTCGAAGAAAAAGCATATTTTAAAACATGTAAGGTAACTCTAAAGTCGGTCCAGCCCGACTATGGAATACCCTTAACCTGCTATCATATTTAAATATATATTGATATACTTGAACAAATATACATAACTTCTTATTTTTTCAAAATCACTAACATGGTTTGTATGGGAGTTAGACGTGTTCGTGGGCGAGTGACGCCCATATTGTGTGTGCACCTTAGTTTTGATATAAAACCCATCCATACAAAGTTTAATCCCTGTAGGTCATATATAAATAGCTTTATGGTATTTTCAATATTGTGAGTTGTATGGGAGAAGGACATGTTCGTGGGTGGGTGACTCCCATGTGTGCACACCTTAGTTTTGATATAAAATCCTCCTACACAAAGTTTATTCCTGTCATATAAACTTTTTAATGGTATATTAAATATTGTGATTATATGTAAGGTGGGCGTGTTCGTGGGCGGGTGACGCCCATTCTGCTAGCGCACCTTAGCTTTGATATAAAATCCTCCCATACCAAGTTAAATTCCTGTATGTCATATATAAACTGTTTATGGTGTTTTCAATATTGTGGGTTGAATGGGAAGTGGGCGTATTTGTATATAAAAAATACATATTAAATTTCATTTCTGTAGCTTCTATAGAACCCTTTATACAGTGATTTAAATTTTTTGGTTGTATTAGAGGTAGGCGTGTCCGCCTATTCAATAATAATATTCAATAGTGCAGATCGTTGGGTCAATATGAAAATATGTACCAAGTTTCATGGAATTATCTCAACTCCTTCTTCTTATCCTGTGTTTACGGATAAGACAGACGGATAAGACAGGGCAAAATCGACTCACCGGATGACTCTGATCAGGAATATATATAAT
Source organism: Tetanocera ferruginea (assembly GCA_958299015.1). Lineage (NCBI taxonomy): Eukaryota > Metazoa > Arthropoda > Insecta > Diptera > Sciomyzidae > Tetanocera > Tetanocera ferruginea. The sequence goes on from OY282641.1 coordinate 143,245,110, forward strand.
TTTCTAAACTGGACTCGCTTATTTCTAGGTGTTACAAACGTTTGCACAAAGTTAATATACCCTGACCTTTCAGATTTAGGGTATAAAAACTATCACGATATTACCTGTATAACGATAATACCTTCTTCTACCCTACAAGAACAAACAACCCCAGCAAATGACTTATATTTTATCTACATTTGGTTAACGCAGACACAAGCAAGGCCATATCACATCGTTAAGGCGTGCAACTCTTATGCGATGGTCCGCGGTTCAAATCACGCTAATGACAAAAGATAAATTTGAACGGAATGCAAATATTTTCTTTGAATTGTTATTAATTTATTATTGTAATAGGCAAAAATAAAATTAAAGCCCGCTCTGGGTGAGAATCGAATCTGGGTTACTCAAATCAACAAATCAAATTTAGGAGCACTTATCAGTTGAGTTGAGAAATAAAAAAATGTTTCGTGCGCTAATTGTATATTTGAATGTTGTTTACGAAACTTGATCTTCTTAAAATTCTTTGACGAAACTTTCTCAACGTTTTGGTAATTTATTTTATAACCAGAATTTTTTACGTTTCTGTATTGCATGTTTCAAGAATTTGGGAATTTTATATGAGATTTTTGCCAATGATATTTCGTCAAAGATGAAGAAAAATTGTGTATGATTCATTTAGGAATTCTTTAAGACTTTTCTGTTCTTAAAGACAATTGGGTAGACATAATTCATCTGTACTGTACTGTATTCATCTTAAGCGTCTGAGCCGTTTTTGTGCTTCTTTGGTTTGAGTGTGTTTCTGGGCAGTTTAGATTCACAATGGAACCTGGTTTAGAGACCGCGAAAAGGGTTTTAGAACTATAGTTTATTTTAATTTTTGTTTAAGGTTTTTTACATATCAGCTGATGTCTAATTCTGTGATATTCTGTGAATCGGCTAATTCTATATCTATATCTATATTTTATTCTTTATAAAAATATAGCAAATTTCTTTTATTAATTAATGGTACATGGTATGTATTTCGAACGAGTTCCGGTATTTTCTTTAATTTTTTTTAAAATTTTTATATTTTTTTGTAGGTTTTTTTGCATGTCAGCTGGTGTCAAATTTTGTACTAATCTGTGAATCGGCAAGTTTTATATAAATTTTTAATATAAACGATCAAATAATTTTTCTCACAGCACATTATTTCTTTTATAAATAAGCTACTTTGCAATGAGTTAAGCTTTTTTTGTAAATTTTGGGTACTCACTTTAGCCTTTATAAATAAGTAAATTTAATTGATGCCTTACATAAGGTAATTCTCAAGAAACTGTTGCGTTTCAAGGCTTCACAAATCAACGAGTTTTACCTGCAAATAAAGAAAGAGAACATAAATTGTATTAAAAATAATGTAATGTTTGTTTGTATGTTGTATACATGTAAAAATAGAGAAATTTAAAGCAAAAGTAAAAATAAAATATTGTCAACTTTACACGCAATACAAAAAAGCAAAAAAAAAAATGAGTAAGTATTGCGTTGCTAACTACATGTATGACAGATTGGTGGGTTGTATTAGATGGCTGATTTGAATTTATTTCACCGAATATTACCCGCTGCATGTTAAAGCAAGATTATTGTTAAAGATTTTAATAAAAGTTTAGTGATTTTTGTTAAGAAGTTCGAAAAAAGCGCGTTAACGCAATGCGTTTGAAATGCATGAAAAAAAAAGTAAAAAATGCTTATCCACCATCGACACACATCGGAAGGAAACTCATACACTACAAAGGCTTCTTGCGCTGACTAGTGTGTGTATGTGTGCGTAAGGTTTTTATATACTTAGAACAACAAAAACAACATTATAGCCAAAGTGCTGCGGAAAATGCTGGCAGGCACTTGAATTGAAAAAGCCTAGAAAAATAAATAGAATGAGGCTTTATTTTCAAAGCATGCCAAGCTGCACCAACAGCATGTCAGGAAATCAATTTTCTTTTTATTTTTTATTTTTTTTTTTCTTGTTTTGTTGGTTGCTGTTGTTTTTGAGTTTTCTGTGGATTTTCTAAGCTTTACATGCTTGTTTTTGGTACAACGCACTGAGGTCGGAGAGCTTGGAAAATGCACGCACACGCATTAAATAACACACACACACATACACACAAGCAGGCATATTCAAACATACAAACTAACACATACACGCTTACTGGCTCATAAGAAAAGCTGCCGAAAATTGGGCCAACATGGGTGTGAGTTGCCTGCCTGCTGTTTTTGAGTTGGGTTGATTTGCCTTACTTTTGAAGTTGTTGTTGTTGCTTTTGTTGTTGTTACTCTTGTCAACTTTTCTTGCCACTTGGGGGCTGCCCAGAAAAAAATTATGTTTTTCTCAATTTTTTTTTTCTTTTGCCTCCTTTTTTTTATCCAAAACAAAGTGAAGAAAAACAGCTTACTAATGCATTATGTACTACAACGAAACATATGCGACTTTATGTGTGTGTTTGTATATGTGTGTATTTGTTAGTGCTGTGTATCTCTTTATGTATGCGTAAAGTTGTTAGAACCAAAAAAATATTGCAGTGTTGCGCCAATAAATAGCGGCTCAGGTGTAGCTTTTGAAGCTTTAAAAGTTTTTATCAAGTTTATGTGCTCAACTAGAACATTAACCAAAAGCTAAACTTTGGAGTGTGCAGCTTAATTGGTTATTTTTTCTTAAAACATTTTTGTGGATTAAATAATTTTATATAATTTACAAAATTATTTATTTATTTAAATAAACTTGCTTAAGAGCTGCGCCCACAAAAGCTTTTGTTAAGAATACATTTTTTTAAGTTTATAGAAGTTCTTGTTAAGATTTTTACTATTCATTTATAAATTCTTATATTTGTATAGTATTTAAAATATTTTTTTTTTTTTTTTTATTCGAGAAATGAATCTCATGAACTTTTTCAATATACTTGCATTAGTATAAGTGACGCAGCTAAAATATTTAGCGCCCGGGGCCAGTAATGTTCTGGCGCCACCCATCTGACATCATTTATGCTAAACAGTCAAGTTTGTTTAATAAAAAAACGAGAAAAGTAAACGAGTTAACGTTTTTTATTTTGATGAGAAAAAATGTTTAATTTGCGTGCTTAAAAACAAAACATTGATTTCAATAGAGAATGTCAATGTAAGTCATTTGTAAGGAAAAACTCTTGATCTTTATTCAATAAAAGAATTTTGTTTCGAAAAAATTTGTTGCGTACAGTTTGTCGATCGTTTTACCGCGCCCAAACAGTTGCACCCGGGGCGACCTCACCTTTCACCCCCTTTCGCACAGCAATGCCACTGTGTATCATATATAAAGAGCTTTATGCTGAAAAATTTTATTTTATTAACTGGTTCAATTTTTTTAATTGTTGCTTTATGTTTTTAAAATATTTTTAATTCTATAAATTTTTAAAATTTGTTTTTATTTTCAATAAAATTTGTTACAACCTTTTCTTAGATTTATTTTTATTTTAAACATATTAAAATTTTTCAATTTAATTATGTCTAGGTGTTATTGTTATTGTTATTTTTTAATATTTTTATTTTGATTTTTTTTTTTAAATTTCAATGCATTGTACAAATTAATAATTCAATTGTTTTTTAATATTTTTTTTTTAATTTTTTAGTTAAACCATTGCAATAAAATGTTTTTTTATTTCTTATTTTAAAGTTTTATTTGTTTATTATTATTGTTATATTTTTAACAGTATGTATATTATTTTTTCCCTATTTTTTTATGTTTGGTAATTTACTTTTTTTTTAATTTTGTGTTTAATCTTATTGTCGAAAGTATTTACTTTTCTGTGTACGACTTTATCTTTAATTTAGTTTTTTAAGTTTTTAATTGTTTTTTTTTTTAATTTATTAATATTTCTTTTTTTTATAAAAATTTTAATTTTCGTATTATTAATATTTATTTTTTTAATTTAAATTATTGTATTGTTTATTTGTGGAATATGTTTTTGAATCTAATTATTTTTTTATTTAATTTAATATAATTTAATGATTTATTATATTAATTATATATTTATATTTTTTCATTTTGGCTACTTAAGTTTTTTATTTTATAAAAATTTTGATTATTAAATTTTTGCATTTTTTGTTCTTAATTTTTTTTTAACTATTTTTTTTTGTTTGGTCTAATCTAAACATGATATTTTGTTATTTTTATTATTTTATTATTTATTTTTTTATTTTTTATTTTTTATTTTTTATTTTTTTTTTTTATTTTTTATTTTTTTATTATTTTATTATTTTATTGTTTTATTATTTTATTATATTATTATTTTATTATTTTATTATTTTATTATTTTATTATTTTATTATTTTATTATTTTATTATTTTATTATTTTATTATTTTATTATTTTATTATTTTATTATTTTATTATTTTATTATTTTATTATTTTATTATTTTATTATTTTATTATTTTATTATTTTATTATTTTATTATTTTATTATTTTATTATTTTATTATTTTATTAATTTATTATTTATTATTTTATTATTTTATTATTTTATTATTTTATTATTTTATTATTTTATTATTTTATTATTTTATTATTTTATTATTTTATTATTTTATTATTTTATTATTTTATTATTTTATTATTTTATTATTTTATTATTTTATTATTTTATTATTTTATTATTTTATTATTTTATTATTTTATTATTTTATTATTTTATTATTTTATTATTTTATTATTTTATTATTTAATTATTTTATTATTTTATTATTTTATTATTTTATTATTTTATTATTTTATTATTTTATTATTTTATTATTTTATTATTTTATTATTTTATTATTTTATTATTTTATTTTATTATTTTATTATTTTATTATTTTATTATTTTATTATTTTATTATTTTATTATTTTATTATTTTATTATTTTATTATTTTATTATTTTATTATTTTATTATTTTATTATTTTATTATTTTATTATTTTATTATTTTATTATTTTATTATTTTATTATTTTATTATTTTATTATTTTATTATTTTATTATTTTATTATTTTATTATTTTATTATTTTATTATTTTATTATTTTATTATTTTATTATTTTATTATTTTATTATTTTATTATTTTATTATTTTATTATTTTATTATTTTATTATTTTATTATTTTATTATTTTATTATTTTATTATTTTATTATTTTATTATTTTATTATTTTATTATTTTATTATTTTATTATTTTATTATTTTATTATTTTATTATTTTATTATTTTATTATTTTATTATTTTATTATTTTATTATTTTATTATTTTATTATTTTATTATTTTATTATTTTATTATTTTATTATTTTATTATTTTATTATTTTATTATTTTATTATTTTATTATTTTATTATTTTATTATTTTATTATTTTATTATTTTATTATTTTATTATTTTATTATTTTATTATTTTATTATTTTATTATTTTATTATTTTATTATTTTATTATTTTATTATTTTATTATTTTATTATTTTATTATTTTATTATTTTATTATTTTATTATTTTATTATTTTATTATTTTATTATTTTATTATTTTATTATTTTATTATTTTATTATTTTATTATTTTATTATTTTATTATTTTATTATTTTATTATTTTATTATTTTATTATTTTATTATTTTATTATTTTATTATTTTATTATTTTATTATTTTATTATTTTATTATTTTATTATTTTATTATTTTATTATTTTATTATTTTATTATTTTATTATTTTATTAATTTATTATTTTATTATTTTATTATTTTATTATTTTATTATTTAATTATTTTATTATTTTATTATTTTATTATTTTATTATTTTATTATTTTATTATTTTATTATTTTATTATTTTATTATTTTATTATTTTATTATTTTATTATTTTATTATTTTATTATTTTATTATTTTATTATTTTATTATTTTATTATTTTATTATTTTATTATTTTATTATTTTATTATTTTATTATTTTATGATTTTATTATTTTATTATTTTATTATTTTATTATTTTATTATTTTATTATTTTATTATTTTATTATTTTATTATTTTATTATTTTATTATTTTATTATTTTATTATTTTATTATTTTATTATTTTATTATTTTATTATTTTATTATTTTATTATTTTATTATTTTATCATTTTATTATATTATTATTTTATTATTTTTTTATTTTATTATTTTATTATTTATTATTTTATTATTTTATTATTTTATTATTTTATTATTTTATTATTTTATTATGTTATTATTTTATTATTTTATTATTTTATTATTTTATTATTTTATTATTTTATTATTTTATTATTTTATTATTTTATTATTTTATTATTTTATTATTTTATTATTTTATTATTTTATTATTTTATTATTTTATTATTTTATTATTTTATTATTTTATTATTTTATTATTTTATTATTTTATTATTTTATTATTTTATTATTTTATTATTTTATTATTTTATTATTTTATTATTTTATTATTTTATTATTTTATTATTTTATTATTTTATTATTTTATTATTTTATTATTTTATTATTTTATTATTTTATTATTTTATTATTTTATTATTTTATTATTTTATTATTTTATTATTTTATTATTTTATTATTTTATTATTTTATTATTTTATTATTTTATTATTTTATTATTTTATTATTTTATTATTTTATTATTTTATTATTTTATTATTTTATTATTTTATTATTTTATTATTTTATTATTTTATTATTTTATTATTTTATTATTTTATTATTTTATTATTTTAATACGCTAACACAAAGCTTCAACCCCTTTTTCTAAATTTTTAGACAACACATTTGAATGAATCTTATATCGTTTAAAAAGCACTGTAACAAAGATGTGTAGCATAATATTTATATAAATTATATATCTGATGGACAGGCTTCCTAAACTTTCTTAAAAGAAAATAATTTTTTTTTTAAAACTAGCTTTTTGATCAATATAAAATTTTGGTTGGGAGAGAGTTTTTGAGTTGATCAAATTTGAGTTTTTTTCAAGAGTAAAAATTTTTAAAAACTTTAGATTGCTGCATTCAACAATCGTCAACTCGCTTATTCTGCATAAAATCTACATATAAATAAGTGTAGGAACAATTTTCTCACGTGTGTCTCAACTAACTCAATATATATTTTTTTTTTTGTTTTTTAAATGAATCAGAGAGCGGAGAAGAAATGCACCAACTATTTTTAAAAGATTTTTTTGGCAAATTTTAATTAAAAACACTTGTTTTTCACAAAATTTTGTATCAATCAACATAGAATGAATGTATGTGATAATGTCAAATTTCGGCTACTTTCGAACTTTAGTAATTATAAATAGACAAACCAAAAATTGATCGAATTTCGACCATAGCGGATACTAGTATGAAAAAATTTACTCATGGAATGTAATGTTATATAATGTAAACTGTACTCTGTACTAATCGCAGTGATGCATATATGAATCAGCATGCATCAAAGGTTTAATTGACCGTGGTTTTTTTTTTTGTTATTTTGGAAATTGGTTCATTCAGAGAATGGTGAACAAAAAATATTGCATACTTACAGGCCGCTTTAACTTGCCGGGTTCATTTTCCGGCTTAGAATGCAAAAACTTGAATTTTTCTTTCATAAAATTTTAAAGTTAAATTGTTGTTATTGGCTTTTTACAAACATCATCCCCTAATTAAAATAAAAAATTAATAAAAAAATCGCTTGAAACTCACTCCAAGAACTAATTTAACTCAGCCTTGCGCTCAGTTTTTCATTATCTCATCAACATCAAAAGAATTCAGGATTTATTAGCTGCTTTTCTCCAAGCATGTCAAAAGGAAAACTTCATTCAACAATGGTGAAAGAAAAGTGGAAAATGCTTGAAGTGAAAAACAACAACAAGAGAAACAAAAAAACAGTATGTATGACATTAAAAACAGAAAAACCTAAAACTCATATCGGCTGCTGCAACAACCCGCTGTCGATTCTGACATTCAGTGTTATCCTGGCAGGCATGCTTTTATGTGACAGGAAACACATGAAAAACATTTTCATTGCAATTGCAACACTTACAGGGTTGCCACCCCAATTGCCACAGTACAAGTACAAAGTAAAAAAAAAACTCCCCAACTCAACTTCTCAACCCCTTTGAAGCTGCCGCAAGCAACTTATTGCAATTTGTAGCAAATTCTAACGATAAGCCAGCATTTGAATATGCAACATGAGCACAACGCAGCATGCAGCAGTGGCAACAGCAGCAAGGAATAGGATTAAAAAATACAAAAAAAAAAAAAAACATAACAAAAAGCAACTGAAATGCGTTTCAATGGGCGGCAGCGGGTTTTCTCTATTTATTTGCCTACAAAGCAAAACTTTGACTGCTGCAACAAAGCAAGAATAAATAATAAAGCCGCACGTGCTCAACATCCTTTTTTTGTGTTGATGATGAATGCATGCATTTTGTTGTTGTTGTTGTTGTAGCTGTTAGCTTGCTGTTGCGACTGCATGCATGCATTCTGTGCGTTCGTCCTTTCGTTCGTTCGTTAGCCTGAGTGGCTAAGGGCGAGTTTTTAATTTTAAGATTTATTGTTACTTTTAGGGTTGTTGTTGTGTGCTTGAGCTGGTGCGGCGGCAACTTGAGCTGCATGCTGCGTTTGCTGCATAATGTGCAAACGTGGTCGGCTTATTTGATGCGCTGAACGCTTGATTAGCCTTGAAAAAGCTGCAGCCTCAAAAAAAAAAACAAACAAGTTTTTGTGCACTCAGCCAGTACTAGAAAGGGTTGAAATTTACTTTGCACAGCATTTAAAAAAAAAAAAAAAAAATAACAAAACGAATTATTTTGTTTGGAAAAACCTACAAGATGACGCTGTGAAAACGCTTCAAATTTACATAACTTAGCGCTGCATAAATTATTTTCCAACTATGTAAAGCGCCCTTAATTATGCTATACTTTCTTACAAATTTGTTTTTTGACAGGTACACACAATGACAACGCATTTTGAAAAAATATAAAAAATATGACAAAAAAAAAAACACCTCAAAGTATGCTACACAATAATAATAATCTGGCAAAACTCAGCAAAATATGACTTCTTGGCCTTGTATATATTTTAACGCTTTATGTTGGCCAACCACCCACTCATATACAGCCATGCAGCACTTCAGCCTGCTTTGCTTGTGAATGACAAATTTTGACAGCAATGACAACAACAACAACAACTTTTCATAAACCTCAATAAATGTCAACGACAGCGCAAGGAAATTGAAAACCGCAGTCAAGCAATTTACGTGAGCGAAAGTTCAAAAAGTAACCAAATATTTTTTTTTCTTCTTTTTTTTTTTTGTTTTTTACTCATTTATTTTGAGCTTAATTGTTGTCGTTGTTCAGGCTATATTTTTTTTTATATTTAACCTGCTTTGACTTTAATTGAAAAAAGCAGTTAAATAAAATACTGCGTCATATATTGAAATCGCCAAAAAGTATGCAACAAAAATTAAGCAACATTTTTAGCAGAGTAAAATGCAGATTTTAAACCTTACTTTTTTAGCAGTATTTAGGATATTTTGAAGAACTTTCTAGTAAAAAAAATATTTCCAAATCAAAAACAGCAAAAACGAGCTTTTATGTTTAAGAAAATAAACATGAAAATAACTTATCATTTATGGATTCTTACCGAGTAAAGTAAACTGAAATTAACTTGGTTCTTATAATATTAAGAAGCTTTTGAAAATATATTTGCAATTAGTTTTTTTCATTATTTCTATCTCACAAACTTACTGTCGAATTTTCAAAACCTTTAAAAACTTCGAAAAAAATCTCTTTTTCTGCCTTCTTTAGGTAAAGTTTCGTAAACAAACTCTTGAAAAAATACTCGTGTGTAAAATTAAGGAATGGTTGGAACGTAAGATCCAAAATCAATCAGTAGGATCTGCAGCATTTTTACCAACTACACACGCACACATCTTAACACAGTTTCTACAATACTATATACAGGGGCGCAACCAGACATTTTTTTTGAGGGGGTTTTTTCAAATGTAGAACTTATATATAAAAATGATTTACGTAATCATAGTGGTGGTGCTGTAGCGGTAAGTGCGTTAAATTTTTGCACTAATGGTTTCTTGTTCAAACTTCAGGCATGGCCAGCAACATATTTTTTGTCAAGACATATTGTCCGTATAGAAGGTGGTAGCAGTCGTTATAAAATAAACGTGCTTCAGCGTTGTTTAGTATCTGTACGGTCAAAATGTTTTGGAAGCGCCAGTTGTACGCCGTTTTGCGCATTTTTTTCTTGTTCGCCAGTTATACGAAGGTTGTAGGTCTTGAGCTAAAATATTTTCATTTTGACTCGGGTCAGCAAAAACGAAATTTTTTCTCCTCACAGTGAAAAATTATCATCCATACTTCACTTCGTTGTATAAACAGCACTAACCTTGAAATTTGTCCTTTGGTGATTACCTTTTATGCTCAATTCCGATAGTTAAAAAAATATCCTGAATTTTAAAAAATCGTTTGAGTCCCTTGCCACTAAAATAGCTAAGAAATGTCGTCTAAAATCGACTTTAATATTCTCATTCATAATCTTCCATTGGATTTTCAAAATTAGTTTTATGAAAATCCCTCAAAATTGACAAAATCTTATCCGATTTTAATAAATGAGGGGTCTTCGGAAAAGTGTGGTAAAGACCTATCGTTAAAAGATATTATATATTTCGATTTAAGCCAGCATTTGCTCATTGGTATAAGTTATATCGTATAACTTTTATATGTCACTGGACATAAACGGGTACACAAAGACTTAAGCCAACAAGTTTTTACCTTATAGGTCCTTACTCCTTAAAATCGGATAATATTTGACAATTTAGAGAAATTTTTTGAAACAGATTCGGGAAAATACCATGGAAAATTAGGTATTGTGAATTTTTTCTCCAGTTTCGGAAGTCAACATTAATTATTTTTTTACTGAATCACATGACTTCCCTTTAAACTTAATTCTGCAGAGTTTGGGTTCCATATATTTTGTAAACTTAAAAAATAACTTTAAAAAAGTGAAAGAAAAATAACAATTTAAGAGGAAATTTCTTTGATTATTTTGGTGGCGAGGGAATAAACTGATTTTCCTCAAATTTAGGCTTTCTTATGTTGTCTTACTTTTAAATTGATTTTTTTCCAAATATTTCAAGTCGCCTTAGTGGGTTCCATGCTAAAAGTTGAAAAGATAACTCAAATCGAAGTATTACCAACAGAATCAGAACATAACAATATTTAAATTTCACCGGACACCAACTTAAAAGTTGGAATGACTTTTAAAAGACACTCAAAAACTGTTACTGTATACAAATTTTTTTATCAAAGAAATCCCCATGGAGCGGCTTTGGTTCTTCTGAATACCTTTTCTGTAGAAAAGAAAATTTTTTGCATATAACTTATCTTTTTCTTCAGAATGCATAACCAAGATAAACAAAAAATTAAAGATTTTCAAGACACACATATATTAACTAAAATAATTTTTTTAAAGTTTTGTCTCTAAAGACTCTTTTGAGACCTCAAAAAATCGATATTTCGTCATTTTCGAAGAGAGTTTGTTTAAAACACCTGTGTAATATGTATTTTTCATGGTATTCACAAGCATTTAAACTAATTGGAAATTAATGGAGCTCTTCTTTTCATTGATATATCGTATGATGTGGTTTAACCAAAACTTATTGCCACAATTATACAAAACGTAAGAAATCGATATTCAAAAGCTTCCTTCAGCTTAATTCTTATTAAATTGCCATAATTACTGTTCAATTTTGGCAAATCTTGGTATATATGGATTTTTAGGCACTCAAAATCGATTTCTGTTAACCACTTTTTAGTAAAATGTTCGCCAAATAGCGCCCCAAATGCACAATTTATGATTTTCGAATATATATTTTTTAAACGCCTAAACAAGACGTATTTTTCATAGCACTCAGTTTCGATTAAACCACGCCATACGATATTCTCCATAAATTTCCAATAACTTTAAATGCATGTAAATACCATGAAAAATATATATAACACAGTTGTTTCAAAGAACCTCTTTTCGAAAATGCCGAAATATCGATTTTTGGGGTCTACATAAATATCGTAAAAAGAAATAAGAGCTGAATACTTTTCCAATAAGCTTAAATGCATGAAAATACCATGAAAAATACATATTTTATAGGTGTTTAAACAAACATTAAATAGTTTTTAAGAGTATCTTATACTTTGGATTCGGTGTCCGGCTCACTTTTTTTTTCTCAATACAGAATCGATTCGGCTTAATGTGCAGTCAGAAGGAAAAAATATGACCAAATTAGTAGATCATGATCAACCAGCATCGATTTGAAATATACATTTGGGGTTTCCACTCATTTCATAAGACGTGTGATTGCTTTTCACACGTGTGATGATTGTGTGGGGGGGTTAAACCCTGAAACCGCCCCTTTGGTTGCGCTAATGACTATATACAAGCAACAACACCAACTATATGAGTTGCATGCAACTCCTTTGCCACTGCGTAGCGCTGATGCGATTACATTTTGTTGATTTTTCTTTTTCGTTCTGCCGCAAGCTACGCCTACTTCTTTATATGCGTCTCTAAAAAGCTTACCACGTCCCCTTCCCGCAACCTTCTCCCCGTAACCTTTAGCAAACGTTTGCCTTTTACAAACTTTGCTGTTGAATTTTTGTTTTATGCAGAGCCTCTCATTAACAGCGTTACAACTGCTTAAGGCTCTGTTTCTAAAATTTTTGCAGATGTTGTTAATTTTTTTTGGCTTCTTTTGAGGCGCCAGAAAAAGCTGCTGACGTCATTGAAATTGAATTTTTTGTTGTTGCTGTTGTTGTTATTTGTGTGCGTGTGCACCTAGTACCTACTGCATGTATGTATGTAAGTATGTATGTCTGTATTTGTTGTTGTATTATCCTTATTTTTGGGGGCATTTTTTGCAAGTGCGTTTTTCGAATGGCATTCAGCAACAACAACAACAACAACAACAACACCAACAACCACTGCCCATAGCACTGTGCGTGCCATGAAGTGCTTTTTGTTGTTGCTGTTGTAAATAACTTTATGCTTGTATATAAAACTATATATAAAGCTGTTGCCGTATATATTGCTTTATATTGAATAGTAGAAAAAAAAAATAGCCTCTGGGCTGCTTCTGTTGCTGCTTTTATAGGTAGGTATTCGTTCGTTTTTTTTTTCACTTTGTATGCAGTTGTGTTCCATGTGGGTGGCTTGTTTCAGATCCTTAGAGCTTAAAAGCTCTCACTCTTTGCCAAACGACATGCACAGAATTTTAACGATACCCAAGAGATGGAATGTAGCAGAATTTTTGGCAAAAGCTTTTGGCAGAAACGGCAAAATATCAACAAAACTAAAGCTTTGTTGATTTAAATATAAATTTAAGTTAAAATTTTGTTATTTTTTATTTTAAATTGTCATGTGTTATTAACTTAAATTTAAAACGTAGTATAAAAAATAATACAAATTTACAATAACAATAGAGTTCAGCTACTACGGTTTTTTCGCATTTTCTATTTTTTGAGCTTCCTCAGCATTTAACCAATTTGAAGTCACGATCCACATCATCAAAAATATAATAATAATAGTAAGAAGCCCGTCATACGATGCGTTGTATTCAAAATAATTAAGAAGCAGACAATATGACATTTTTCATTCACCTCAAATGTTTTTTTGTTCCAGTCGTCGTCAATGTTTCCTTACTGGTAAATATCAAATAAATTTTGTATGCATACTTTTAGGCTAACAATTTTTTTTCATATAAAAAGCACTGTAATAGCGAAACAGGTTCTGGTCCAGGCTAACATATTCAGCCTATACATAGCAATAACAACAGTTTGAGCAATATAGAGTACGGAGCTGGACGATTGTTTTGTATATTTTAACGTCTCTATTGATTCGCATTCCATTTGAACTGTCACAAGAAAAAGCTTTAAAAATTCACCTCGTAGTGGTGTAAAGTTTTTTCAATATGACGTTATTTTTTGACATCCAAATATAATTTAAATAAACATAAATTGAAATAAAATCGAAACGCAGAGAAATTGTTGCTGTCGGAATTGATTGTTGGCAAAAATACTCGTATTAAAGAGAATGATGTTGGGTATGCGTGTGTCAGCAGTTCCAGAAATGAACTCCAACACATTGACTTCGGCAATATAAAGGCTTTCTGACTGCTTGCATGGATCATTCCTGTCCATTAGATTGCTAAGAAGTCGTTTTCTCTCAACAGGTTCCTTGCTTTAAATAATTCCTCCTCTGCATGAGTAATCTTCTATCCTACATTTCAATAAAAGTGCGTTTATTTCTTATAAAATTTAATTCCTGCGAACTTTTTATGTAAGTTGTGCTTCTGACCTGCTTAGCAACTCGACACTTTTACGATCTCAATTGATACAAAAAGAGCTTTTTTAAAGAAAAAAAATGATACTCATAAATATTTTATAAATTTTTCAAACACACAAATAAGTGTTTGAAAATTTGCTTTGTTTTAATTGTACAAGCTTTGTAAAACACACACTTGCATATATATAAAATAAAAAAAAAACAAAAATACTTAATACAAAACAAATACTTAAAAAAAAATAATGATAAAAATTTCAATATGCTATAAATTTAAATAAAAAATAAAGTAACACAAAATTAAAACACTAAAATAATGAAAAAAAAACAAAATAAATTAAAGCAAACAAAAAAAAAAAAAAAATATGAAAATAGTAAAAAAGTATTTTACTAAAAAAAAAAAATAAAATCAAATAATAGCAAAAAATTGTAAAACTTTAATATTAGGACATTTAGGTAAACAAAAACTAGCATAAATGTACAAAATACATACAAAAAATAAAACAAAATTATTGATAAAAATATAAATAAATATAATAAAAATAATACATAGTAAACAAATAATATAAATGATTTAATTCAAAGTTAATAAAAAATAAACAACAAAAACAAAATAAGTAATAAAGCATTACAAATTTTAAAATACAAAAACATTATAAATAAAACATCAACAAATAATGTATAAAAAATAATAATTAAAAAATAAAAAATAACAAAAAAAAATATAGAAAATAACAAATAATACATAAAGAATAACAAACAAAATGATAAAAAATAAATAAAAGAAATAATAAAATAATAAATATAATAAATAAAAAAAAACAAATAAATAAAACATTAAAAGTAAACAAAAATAATTAAAAATAGATGAGCAGAAAATAAATCATTAAAAGAAAAACTAAACAATAAAAATGCAAATCTATGAAAATAAAAAATATAAACAAACCCCAAAAAAAAAAATAAGTTATACATGTAAATAAAACCTTTTTAAAATAAATAATAATAAAACTGACACTAAAGCAAACAATTAAAATAGTAAAAGCAATAAAAAACAAGTAAAAACTGTTATTAAATTAAGCTTAAATTTTAACAAAAATAAAAAGTGAAATAAAATTTCAATAAATAAAATCAAAACAAAAAATAAATTTTGAAAAAACTAAATTATTAAAAAATTATAAAATTCCAAAAACAAATAAAAAAATTGAACTAAAAAATTAAAACATAAAATTACAATCATAAATCTTATTAATTATGTAAAATTAACAATAAGTTCATTACAATAAAAATAAAATAAAAATTAACAAGATCAAAGCATGAAACATATTTTGCATATTGTGTTTTTTTTTTTGCAATGTACAAGTGTGTAGAGTATTGTGTGACAATTTCAAGTCAATCGGAGCAAAATAAACGGAGCTTTCAAACAACCGGCTCTCATACTCTCATACGATTTTATACTCGCTTAAAACTTTAAAGCGACTTTCCCGAAAACGTATTTTTTAAGATCGTCAACACTAGAACTCAAAATGTATTTAACCGATTCTTTTGAAAATTTAAACACTATTTCTAGACATAAATCGACAGGTAATCAGGGCGAACTGTTTTTTTTTTTATTATTTTTTTTTCTATTTTTAAGTATCAAATTCAACGATATTGTTTTAGCTAAAGTCACGTCTATATCGATTTTTTTTGTTTCAGATGATCCGGTAACGAGTTATCACGTTCATCGTAAAACAACTTTTTCCAAAGGCGCCTCCGAAGATTCGCTGTCACGAGCATATCAATATTTTTTTTAACATTTTTTCTAATATTCTTTAGAAGTTATACTAGGTACCTATTTAAAATGAATATAAATAAAATTAATGAATGAATATATGTATATAAAATTAATAAAATAATATTACTTATATTGGCAGGAAAAAATTATGAAAATATGCCGTTTTTCGTTCTAAAACCTTACCCTGCACTTAAAAAATAAAAATTTAAGATATAAAAAAAAGAGATCGAAATTTTTTTTAAATAAGAAACTTATGTAGTAGTGAAGTAATGTGATGACTGTAGGGGCATTCTCGCAGTATAACAAAGATGCAAAATTTGTGAAAATGCAACCTTGCAATACTGAAATATGCAACACTGCGGGAGCGCACAGAAGCACAAATATTGTGAATATTAAAAGAAATGCCGCGAACAGGCGAAAACAAAAAAATTAAATACTTACGCTAACGCACACGAACTACAATGAACAAATTTGTCTCAATCAGAGTGGACGGCTGCACGTCCTCTCAAAACATGGATGCCAGTGTTGCACAAATTGTACGAATTGCAAAAGTTTTATCGCTTTTATTTAGTTGTTGTGTCGTTGCACGGGTTGCAAGATTCTGCAACTTTTGCAATTCTTAGGATGCTGAAATCTGTGTGAAAAAACGAGATGCAGATAGCTATCTATTTCGCTTGTTCACATTGCCTGCCTGCCTCTCTGACTCGGCGCTCACTATAACCGCAGCCTTACACCTTGCATGGGTTTTGCAAGAAAGCGAGAATACCCCTTATGTTTTAAGGAAAAGTCGATTTTTCGATTTGTTTTCGAGTTATCGATTTAAAATTTTTTTTTGTTATAAGGTCTATGAAGAAAATTGGCTTTTTTTTCTAAATATATAACCGATATTAATGATAAAGGTTTAAAAGATTATATACAGTACAGCCTCGCCAGTCCGGACACATATAGTTTCGCCGCATGTCTGTATTACTGGAAGTGTCCGGAATACAGAAATCTAATTAATTACACGGTACAACGAAAACGACCCTTGAAAAAAGCTATCTTACATAATTGAAGGATGATTAACAAAATGGCATTCTCAGATATTGTCCATCACGTCTAAATTTTGTGAAAAACTACTTTGAATATGTAAAAAAAATTCCGCTAGTTCAAACTTGTAACAAATTGTAATGTTCAACAACGATGCTGTGCAACAAAGGCGAACCGCTTAATACTCTTCTCGGCGATTCGTTGGAGAATCATCCCGGCGAATCGCTTTAGAATCCTCTTGGCAATTTTTCGGCGAATCGCTTTGATGGCCTCAGCTGCTTACATTCGGCGATACCCGGTAGACTCTCAGAAGAGCTCACCGGCGATTGTTGCATCTTCCAAGTGATTCGCTAGAGATTCTCAGGCGATGAAAATGTTTGCAGGGACGTCGGCTTAGTGTCCAGAGTGACAGAGAGGCAAATTGTAAGTCAAACATGCTCAAATTTTGTTCTGTCCTAACTACAGAGGTAAAATATTAAACTGGAAAAACCGGTGTATCGAGTGTCCAGATAAACGAGACTTTGCTGTATAAGGCTTTCAGAAAAATTTTTAATCAACGTAGTCTGTTGAGTTCTTTGTATTTTTAACCGACTTCAAAAAGGAGGAGGTTCTCAAGTTGGTTGGTTTGTCTGTTTTTTTTTTTTTTTTTGTGAATGTATGTACATTAGAGTGGGTCGGCCTCCATACAAAAAAAAAAGTTTGAAAAAACCACCCCCTATTTTAAAGTTGACCTCGATAGAATTCCAAAAACAAAAAAAATTTTTTTTTGGACCACCGGAAAAACAGCCAAAATGGTCTTTTTTGCATAACTTAAGCATTACATGTCAGATCTTAAAAAATTATATGTCGTTGAAAAGGGCTTTACGAGCACTACAATGTGGTCTTAAGACATTTTTATTTTTGAGGTCATATTCAACTAGTAAGCCCCATTAGCCCGATTTATCCCCCTTAAATTTATTTTTTTTTTCCCATATAATTAAACTCTTTCAAATTTGTTTAATTTGTGTTCCAAAAATTATTTGTTAAGTTTAAAAACAAAGAAGTTATAATAGTTCAAATATTTGATATAATCCTTTTTTTATAAAAAATTTACTGTTAGTTTAGTCAACGAACAAGCACATAATATAAACAAAATTGTAAAAGAAACTTAATAAATAATTTTTTGAACACAAATTACACAAATTTGATGGAGTTTAATCATATGAGAAAAAAAAAAATTTAAGGGGGGTAAATCGGGCTAATGGGGGCTAACTAGTTGAATATGACCTCAAAAGTAAAAATGTTCTAAGAAGACATTGTAGTGCTCGTAAAGCCCTTTTCAACGACATATAATTTTTTAAGATCTGACATGTAATGCTTAAGTTATGCAAAAAGACCATTTTGGCTGTTTTTCCGGTGGTCAAAAAAAAAAAATTTTTTAGTTTTCGGAATCCTCCCGAGGTCAACTTTAAAATAGGGGGTGGTTTTTTCAAACTTTTTTTTTCGACCCACTCTAATGTACATCGATTACTCCTAAAGTACTTCCCCGATTGCCGTAATTTTTTGTCAACATATAGAGATTATCAACGCGGAGGTGCCCGTCTATGAAAGGGGGCGGTATTCGGAAAAGGGGCGTGTCTATATAAGAAAAACACTGTATCTCAGTAAATATTGACACTATGGTAATAAAATTCACAGTAAAATTACAAGGGCAAGCACAAATATTAAAAATGACGATCACTTAAGTGGTGGGCGTGATTCTAAAAAAGGGTGTGGCAATTTTTTAAAAACTCGGTATCTCAAAGAAAATTGACACTATAGTACTGAAATTAAGTACAGAGGTAGGTACAATTATTGGAAATTTTTATAAAAAAGTGGGCGTAATTTAACAAAGGGGTGTGGCAATATAAGAGAATTACTGTGTCTCGAATAATATTGATACTAGGGTACAGAAATTTATTACAACGGTAGGAAAAATTACTACAAAATTTTGTAAGAACAAAAATGGGCGTTAATCGAGAAGGGGAGTGGCAATATTAAAAAAAAACTGTATCTCGATTACTATTGACATTACGATGCTAAAATTTAGTACAAAGGTAGGTACAAATATAACAAATTACTGCCAGTAATGTGGGCGGTATTCGATAAAGGGGCGTATCACTATAAGAAAAACACTGTATCTCAGTAAATATTGACACTAGAGTACTAGAGTTCATAAAATTCACAGCAAAAATGCAAGAGTAGGTACAAAATAACAGCCAATTAAGTGGGCGTTAGTCGTCAAAGAGGTGTGGCAATATTAGAAAAACTCTGTATCTCGAATAATATTGACACTAGAGTACTAAAGTTAACTACAGGGGTAGGCACAATTATAAAATAATTAAATTCAATACAGTGGGCGTTGTTTGATAAAGGGGTGTGGCAATATATAAAACACACTGTATCTCGAATAATATTGACACTAGAGTACTGATATTTAGTATAGAGGTAGGCACACTTATAACAAGTTATTGTGAATAAAGTGGGCGTCATTCGACAAAGGGGTGTGGCAAAATTAGAAAACACTAAATTGAATACTGACACTACTAACTGAAAAAGTACAGACGTAGGCACAATTATTACAAATTCCTACCGCAGAATTGGGCGTTATTCGACTAAGACGTGTGGCAGTGTGTAAAAAACTGTATCATAGTGACTTAAGGGTGGTAAAATTCATTGTTAGAATGGGTAGAACTATTGAAAACACTATGACAAAGAGTGTGATATTCTCGACAAAGAGGCGTGTCAATATTATAAACACACTATATTTCAGTCAATATTGACATTGGGGTAGTGATAAAAATACAAGAGTAGGTACTGATAAAGATACTGACAAAGACCAGAATAAGAAACGACAGAAAAGCATTTTCCATATTATGAGCATAAATAATTGGTGTTTAATTAATTTATACACTTTTTTAACATATATCATTTTCTCTAAAAAGAAAAAAATAAAAACTTTTTAACAAAAAAAAAAAACCTACTTCAAAATCACTACAAAGTAAAAAATAATTTTAAATTACTTTTACTATTTATTTCTTGGTCAAATTTGTATTTTTATCATAAATATATTAATTTTTTTATGATTAAAAGAGCTTCGAAGTCGGCGCTAATATAATCAGATTTTTTGTGCAGTTGCAACACACATAAAGCATTTTAATAAAGATTTAAGAAAAATTAAGATTACAAATTAATACAGCGTCACCCAAGCAGGATATTTACAAATAAAAATGTCTTAAATAGAGTAGGGATGGCGAAAAAATCATGATTTTACGTCAATGATTAGCGCTGACTAGAAGCTTTTATTATCATAAAAACTTAATATATTTATGATAAAAATACAAATTTGACCAAGAAATAAATAGTAAAAGTAATTTAAAATTATTTTTTACTTTGTAGTGATTTTGAAGTAGGTTTTTTTTTTTTTAAAAAGTTTTTATATTTATTTCTTTTTTGTATTTAAGTCTTATCAGTTAACTTAAGAAAACTTTTAAAAATAATATCGTTTTTTGTTTGTTTATATTTAAATTATTGCTTTTAAAAAAATACCATAAAATTTGATTTATTCTTAAAATATTGGGCAAAAATGTTTTTTGTTCTTAAAAAAACAAAAACTCAAAATTGCATTTTTGATTTTCTATCAAAGTCTGTACCGAATTTTAGGTGAATTTACTTTGTCTTGACACTAAATTAATAAACTGTCCGTGCCATCAAAAAATCAAGGGTACCCCCTATGATTTCTTTGACAAAATTAAATTTTTTAAAATGTTGTTTTTCTGTTTTTGAAAGAAATAATTATATAAAAAAATAATTTTTCTGAAGGAAATAGCTTTATATCTCCAATCAATTAAGAGTTATAGCCTCGAACTTATTTGAACCATCTCGCATATAATTATAAATAGGCAATCAATAAGTTGGTCGAATTTCGACACTAGGCGATACTAGTTAAAATAAATACATATTTTTATATATCAAGCAGAAGGTGTAGCTGTTAGCTTTTCAAAAAATATATATTTTTAGTAAATTAAAAAGTAACGTTATTTTTATTAAAAAATGTAAATTTGGAATTAATTCGCGTATAAAACTAAAAATATTGTAGCAATGATAATTATAACAAATATATTTGAAAGGTCATTTAATGACGTTTCAAATGACATATCAATCTTAAAGATCCATTGAGCAACAGCAAAAATATAGATGCTTTTTTGAAAAATTTTTTTTTTTATCTGTAACTAATAGAGTGCCAAATAATTCCTTTATTTATCATTTCCTAATAATTACTTTATTTTAATATCTTTGACATCGCTCGATCAATTCAGCACGATCGCCATTTTTTCGCAAATTTTCTGCATTCAGTCAAAACCACACAGAGCTTAACGAGCAGCATTAAAATGAGCAAATATTTGTTATAATAAAATCAATGCATTGAATGCAAGCGAGAGTGAGGCAGAGACATGAAGCCTCATACACCCACACATGCTTATATTTGGCGCTATATCATGTCCCCACTACATGCAACTAAAAAATAAGAGCAAAAAGCTTTCAATAAAATGTTGTTGCCAGAAAGAGATGCCTAAGCAAAAATGCATTCTCATTGCTAGCCAGCTAATTGTGAATATTATTGCTTGCCGAACAAGCCGCCTGCCTGCATTTGGCGTGCTTCGTTTTTTTTGCGCTTCACTCTAATTCGCCACTTTTTGCACGAATGCATTGCAAGCCGAAGCTTGCATGCCAAAACAGCCAATCAAAATAATTGCAGTGCTGCAGTTTTGTTTTTGTTTTTGTTTATTTTTTATGCAATATATGATCGTCATATGGTGCATGTGTGGAGCTTAAAATACGAACTTGCAATCGTGTTTTTGCTTAAAATAATGACAGTGCGAGTTGTTTGTAATGCTATGCGATGATGTCAGTGTTGATTGGTTGTGCTGTGAGACTGCATGGTAGGCGGAGAGAAAGCAGAAAATTGCAAAAATTGCATTGTTGGCATAAATTTAAAATTTTTTTAGTTAGTTATGTTAATGACATGTGATAAGAAATATGTAATTACATGATTTGTATAGAGCAGTACCGGCCATTGGTGTTGTCCTGCACTGATATAGAGGCAACAAAAGTTATCGTACTTGAATTTTGATATAAGCCTTGAAACTAGGAACAAAAATATAAAAAAATAATTTTGTTCAAAATTGTTTTTTTTTCTGCATTTTAAGTAATAGTTTTTGTGTTTTAAATGCAAAAATAAAACGCTAAATTATTTTGGAAATTAAAACAAAACTCAATTTGACTTTTTAAATTTTTGTTTGTGCTGCATTTTGAATTTTTTGAAAATATGAAGAAGTCATACATTTTTTTGATAAAAAACATGCAAATTAGGCGCCATGAAGTCAGTCAATCAGTCATCATCATCATCATCATTAACTGCTCTGCTGGTTCTGTCATGCAATGCATAGTTTGCCGTAATACTGGACTAAACTTACGTGCATTGTTTGCTACTCTGCCGTGTTTTCTTTGAAATAGCATTTTATTAGGTTTTTAGGGCTTATTTGTGGTGGTTTTTTTTTATGTCTTATTTCATTTCACGCTAGAAACTTGATCTAATTTTTGATAACCAAGCGTGTTTATATATATTTTTGACCCCTTCAAGCGTCGTTATTTTATGCTGCTGAAATGTTATTTAAACAGAGTAACTTAGCAATAACTTAAAAGCTCTTCTGTTATTGCGCTGTTGAAATTTTAAATGTTATTACTTTGAGTCAATTAGACTCAAATGGCGTTAATACATTTTTTTAAAATTAAATGTAACAATTATAATTTTAAAAAAATTAATATTCATTATAAATTAAAAAATGTAACAACTTAAAAAAATTTTTGAAGTTTGTAAAATTCATTTAAATAAAAACCATAAATTTCAAATATTGCCAATATATTATTGTTGAATATTAATACTTTAATATTCGAGCACATGTTTGTGTGTCTTTTTATTTATCTTTCTAGCAAGTTTTTGTAGCTTTTTTCGGTGCTTCACCATATTTCTGTTTATATCTCACATTCTGCTGCTGCTGCTGCTTATCGTTTATCGCATGCTATTTATTGCATAATCGCAGTAAAAGCCGTCCGTCGTCGCAACGCATGCCCCAACTACCCCACCTTCTTGCCCCATCAAAGCAGTAGTCTTCTGTACACACAATTCTTCGCTGCTGTCCTGCTGCTGTTGTTGTTGTTGTTGTCGATGATGATGATGATCATTGTGTTCGAACTAACCTACATTTGAGCTACAAAAACAACAACTAGCACGAAAAAAATAAACCATGACCAAGTCGCAGAAAATATACCAAATGAATGCGATAAAAGAAATATATGGCAGAATTCTTCTTTATCTTCTGCATTTTTGTGTTTTTCTTTTTTATTATTTTTTATTTGTGTGCAAGAATAAGAACAAAAAAAAGAAAAGAAAAATGCACAGCGCAAGAACTCGAATGATCTTCAGCGCAGCGTATTTCCCGCCTCGATATAGAACCTCAAAAAAAAAACTGTGTGCTACCATGGCATACATTTGCTTGAATTTCATAACAAATGCTCTTTCAAAGTAGTTGGCAACACTTGTTACTCGTTTTCACGAGACGCACGCGTGCGTCACTCACACAAATGCGCCACCAAAACAAGGTCAAATGCAGTTTTTGTTGTTGTCGACGATGTCCATTTATTTGTTAGAATTTTACGGTTGTAGTTTTTTTTTATTTCTCGCATTATTTATCTCTTCCGCTGTACAACTTAAGCGCACAAGCTTTTGAGTTTAATTGGCAACGCTGCGGCTGCTTTTTTTAAATATTTGATTTTGTTTACAATGTTTAACTGCGTTTTCTGCTTCTTCAAGGTTATGACATATTTTATGCATGTTTTTGTCTTTTTTAAACTTTTTTTAATGTTGAACTGCAGCTTTTAGTCATTCACGGAAAACCTTTGAAAAAGGGTGCGATCAATTTTGTTGCTCGAAGTTAGATTAATTAAGGCAAAAATGCAAAAAAAAAAATATACAAAAAAAAATTAAAATTTGAATTCAGAATTTTGTGATTCAGCAGGAAATCCAGAAAGTTCAAGATGACTTAAGTTTTACATTCCAGCTGTTAGTAATTTTTTGTTTTTCGCAAAAAGCTATTTTAATCAATTTCTATTCTACTTACAACGAATTTCATGAGTTGGGTTTTTTTTTTTTTGTGAAAACTTATGAGTCACGAGATTTTTTACGTTGTTTTAAAAGTCGAGCTTTAAGCAGCTGCTTTACGCAATTTTGACCTTATTTTTGAAGTGAAACTTCTTTGGCGGCGAGTGAAATTTCAAGGTTCTTTTTCGTGATGCTGGGCTAACGTTTTTAATTCATATGAAAATTAAAAAAAAAATTATTGCCGCTACCGAGAATTGAACCCCGAACATCGTTGCTTATGAGCCGGAATCTATACGTTTACTCCACGTAGGCACATGATAAATAGCCAAACAAAATGTAATTAAAACTGAACGCGTAGCATACTGAAAATAACATAATTAACATTAACATTAGATTAACATTAACATTACATTATTAACATAACCGTAACATAATGCACGGAAAAAAAAATAGAAAAATAGCTCAAACAGAAGCAGAACGCGTTCGTGAATAAAGAGAGCGAATTAGAGCTCTTAAGAATACAGCCGCAGCTGGGTCTGCAACTAATGATGAAGGTAAGGTGATTGCAACAACGGCTGAGTTTCAAAATGCATTTTTACGAAACATCAGTGTATTTTGGTGAATCTACAAAAAACACACTGATGCATCTCAACAAAATTTTAAAGCCAACCAAGGTGATGCACTCAACAATCAACGTTCGCTGCTTTATGAGGCCCTCTATCAATATAGCAATTATTATGATCAGGAAGCAGGAGGTAATAATGAACAAGATTTGCCTCTGCTTTCGGAGGCTCCTTCAAAGAGTACTATGCAAATGCAATCCAGCATTCAAAAATTAACAATGTTGAGAAGACATTCGAAAGCAACTAAAACACCAACTGAACTAAAACAAATACCGAAAATAACTGTTATTTTACAATTTTCAAATGAAAAAAATTGTCGAAAGACTTTTTCAAATATACCATTATGTTACAAATGTCCTCAGCCTCACGAATATTAAGTCGCTTTTAAATTTGAAACTGATTCTTTAAAAGTTAATTTCTTGCCTAGTATATTTCGAGGAAAAATAAAGGTTACTTTGGACTTTTATTTTATCGGTCAAAAATAGCAGTTATTTTGTGACTTCAATTTTTTCGGTCAAAAATATCAAGCAATTTGTGTTTTCTTAAAGGCCGCTTGACAGATTGAACTGTTGACACCATGTGTAGAATGTCTCACCGATGAGATGAAAATAATAGTATCAAAATTTTTTTATCGGTAAAATGACTTTAACAAATATAAATTACCTGATATTTTTGACCGAAAAATAAACGGCAGAAAATAACTGTTATTTTTGCCCAAAAAAACTATAAGGCACAAAAAACTATTATTTTTTTCTGTCGGAAAAAATAAAAATTAAGAGATAAAAGTTAATATGTGACACTTTCGACAAAAACCATATTCGGTACGGTCTGTGGATGCAAATATTGAATCAACAATTTATTATTCTATTTCGTATTGATTGAATTTCTTTTCAGATACTTTCTCTCTCTATTTCACACTAAAATCTCTCTTATTTCTTACTGTTAAAAAAGTTTCACTTCTGCCACGTGTACGTTGCTACACGCGAGTTTTTTTACGTTTGTTTTGAAAAAACGCTATATTATTTTAGTTATTGTTCCAAAAGATTGATTTTTTTGTTGTTTATTTTTATATTTATTTTGTTTCTATTTTTATTTGTATTTTATTTTTATTTTTATTTTTGTTCTTATTTTTATTTTTATTATTTTTTTAATTTTATTAATTTTTATTTTTATTTATATTTTTATTTATATTTTTATTTTATTTTATTTTTATTTTTATTTTTGTTTTTATTTTATATTTATTTTATTTTTATTTTATTTTTATTTTATTTTTATTTTATTTTTATTTTATTTTTATTTTTATTTTATTTTTATTTTATTTTTATTTTATTTTTATTTTATTTTTATTTTATTTTTATTTTATTTTTATTTTATTTTTATTTTATTTTTATTTTATTTTTATTTTATTTTTATTTTATTTTTATTTTATTTTTATTTTATTTTTATTTTATTTTTATTTTATTTTTATTTTATTTTTATTTTATTTTTATTTTATTTTTATTTTATTTTTATTTTATTTTTATTTTATTTTTATTTTATTTTTATTTTATTTTTATTTTATTTTTATTTTATTTTTATTTTATTTTTATTTTATTTTTATTTTATTTTTATTTTATTTTTATTTTATTTTTATTTTATTTTTATTTTATTTTTATTTTATTTTTATTTTATTTTTATTTTATTTTTATTTTATTTTTATTTTATTTTTATTTTATTTTTATTTTATTTTTATTTTATTTTTATTTTATTTTTATTTTATTTTTATTTTATTTTTATTTTATTTTTATTTTATTTTTATTTTATTTTATTTTTATTTTATTTTTATTTTATTTTTATTTTATTTATATTTTATTTATATTTTATTTTTATTTTATTTTATTTTTATTTTATTTTATTTTTATTTTATTTTTATTTTTACTTTTATTTTTATTTTTATTTTATTTTATTTTTATTTTATTTTTATTTTATTTTTATTTTATTTTTATTTTATTTTTATTTTATTTTTATTTTATTTTTATTTTATTTTTATTTTATTTTTATTTTATTTTTATTTTATTTTTATTTTATTTTTATTTTATTTTTATTTTATTTTTATTTTATTTTAATTTTATTTTTATTTTTATTTTATTTTTATTTTTATTTTATTTTATTTTTATTTTTATGTTTATTTTTATTTTTATTTTTATTTTTATTTATATTTTTATTTTTATTTTTATTTTTATTTTTGTTTTTATTTTAATATTAATTTAAATTTTTATTTTTATTTTTATTTAAGTTGTTTTTAATAAAGACTATTTATGTTTTACATTATATAGAGTTTTTTAGTGTTCAACTTTAATTTAATGTTTTTGTTACAAACGAAATTTTTAAAAAAGCCGACTAAATTTTAAAATTCCAGCTGGAGGTATTTTTTGTTCACAAAAACCTACTTTTATCAATTTTTACTTACATAGAATTTTATGTGTTTGTTATTATTTTTTTTTTTTTTTTTTTTTAAAAGTTATGATTCACGAAATTTGTTTATGAAGTTTTTAAGGTTGAGCTTTAGGCAGTTTTTCTATTGCGACGAATATTTCAATTTTACGTAATTTAAATAATTTTTTACTTTGGTTTTGAGCTTTTTGTAAAAAACGGTATTTTATCGGGCAGATTCATGGATGGGCTTTCATGAAAGTAATTTTGTTGTTGTTTTATTTTATTTTTTAATTTGAGCTTTTAATTGTAATCTAAGCTTTTCTTAGTTAAGATTTAACTATTATTTTTTGATTGTTATAATTTCAACTATAAATGATTAAAACTAATTTTTAATAACTTTAATTATTTTTTGACATTTTCTTTAATTTTGTACGTTACAAACTACGAAATTTTTCAAAAAGCTTTTCTTAATATCTTGTAGCTTTTTTTCAGGATTAAGTACTCTATTTTAAGTCGATTTCAGATTTTTTAAGTGGTTTCCATAAAAAGTTTTTACTAATATTTATAAATTTAAGGTTATAGTTTTAATGTAACCTTGAGTAAATAATTTATAAATATATTGTTTGCTTTTTGGTACATTTTTTCTCAGTTGTTACCTTAATAATTTGATAATATATTTTTTGTAATTAAATTTTATTTACTCGATATTTTATATGAAAATTTTACATATTATAAAAATTTTCAAGTTTTTGATGAAGCTCACATTAAAAACTAACTATTTGCAAAAGCGTTTTTTAGAAAATTATTTATATATTTTAAAATAATATATGTATTTAAAACTATTAATATGTTTTCTTAAATCTTTCGGAATGTTTCACTTAATTTTATTGCAGATTTTTGTTTTTATTTTTTTTTGTTTTTATTAAGCTTTTTCAAGTATGTTTTAATCAATATTTATTTCTTATTGCATAATTTTCTAAATTTTTGTTCCAAAATATTTTGATTTTGAAAAAATTTTTTTAACTCGAGTTTTATTAAGTCAAGACTATATTCGAGTTTTATGAAGTCAAGAATTGACTTCTAACAAAAAAGTTTTTTTAGCTTTAGCTTTGAACACAGGAATTCAGGATTTAAACCTCTACAGTCAAGTCTGCCTTGGTTCGAAAATAGGTTTAAAGATGGGAAGGAAAATAAGGAAAATCTAGTGAAACAAGTGTAGAGTGTTTTATGTGTGACAAAAAGCTACATCAAAATGCGAGTTTTTTAATCTTAAGCGATGCCTTTACCTCAGTCAATTCAAGTTATCAAGCACTGCAACAAATTTTGTAACCATCAACTTCAATTTCAAAGTTGTTTATATTGATGAATTTTCAATTTCAGTTGGTCAGAAATCAGAAAAGAATTAAGAACCGTCAAGCACGCTTACCATTTGACTACCGAGGACACTTTTACAATAATGAACCAAAATAAGTACACAATAATTATAATAATTATGAATTTTGACATGATCTCAATGTACAAAATAGACAGTAGAAAAAAAAACATATGAACATGAATATTTCATAAGCCTAGTGTATAAAGTTTATGACGTCTGTGTACAAGATACATGAACAAATAAAAACTTTATTAAACGCCGTGAAACAATACACGGCGAAAATATTCATGAGTTCTGTGATATGTATGTATGTATGTAGGTACAAACATGGATGAAAGAATACAAGGTTACGACATCGACGTCATTGGAGCGAATTGAATGTTGCCATCTCTATGTAGCTATCCTATGTCCATCCTTTTTTAGGACGGCGTAATCTTGTATTCTTTCATTCATGGGAACAAATACGAGGTGAACAAGAATAGTTCATGAGAGTGAAGTGGCAACAATTCATAAATCTAATGTACATATACAAGGGAAATATGAACTACTTCATGAGTTTAGTGACCGAAATTCATATAATCCATGCACAAATACAAGAGCAGCAAGAATAGTTCAAAGAGTCAAAAAAGCATAAAACTCATGTACTTATACAATGGAAGCGTGAACTAATTCATGCGCTTAGTGACGAAATTTCATAAATCCTATGAAAAGAGTGTTTTTTAAAGCCGTTGGGTTTTTGAAAATTATCAAAAGTGAATGAAATATTTATGTGGAGCATTTATTTGGATACATTCATGCCTGCCATTTAATTTTTAAAGATTATTTTATGTAAGTTTTGCCCACGGCTATGTCTGAGTTGGTTCATTCGTAGGCTCGAATTTTGGCATACTTTTTTCAGCATTTCGGTAGGTATATCATCAATAGCAACTGTAATGTTGTCTTTCAGGGCTGCAATTGTGACTGGCTTGTTTTCTTGTACACGAGAGACTTCACTTAGCCCCACAAAAAATAGTCTTATGGGGTTAAATCGCATGATCTTAGCGGCCATTGAACTGCTCCAAAAAGCCCCTATGATCCTGCACACCGGCAGTTTCGATAGATGTGAGTCATGAGAATGCGTCTTTTGAGAGGTGATTTCGAAAGTTCATGACTCCTCGCCATGGGGCAAGTAGAGTTAAACCGAACAGGTAGGCATCTACAATAAAAACTGGACCACTACTGCCCCAAAAAGCAGTTTTAACATGTGCATGTCATTGAGAGGAATGCTTTCCTAAGTCTTCTCTAGAGTTTTTCAATGGAAGATGTCTTTGAGGTCTTCAATGAAAGGATACTAGCAGGTATTTTTCAGAAAAACTTTAAGAAGGCATTCCATGATTCAGAAGACATAAGACAAAATGCTTCAAAGAAAATATTTAACCATTGCTATGCACAAGCCATGCCATGGAAACATTCTTGGAAGCTATTCAAATAACCTTTTAGAGAGAATTTTAATGAGAATGCCTCTTGAAAAAAATTTTCGATGTCTTCTGGAAGCAGTGCATCTAAGAATGCATGTCAAGTTTGTGTCACAAAAATTTTGTTGAACTTTTCTAAAACCAAATTTTCTAAAATTCTGTTGTAAACGACGATGACTTGACATTTGACGATCTTCATTAACACTGGCCGATACAGCAGCAATATACTTCTCGGTAAGCACTCTCCGCACACCGGGTGTGAGAGTGATGTCCAATAAAGTGAGGCAAGTGCGAAATTACTTCACAATACCTTGAATAGCCTGTTCGTTGGGTCGATTATGACAAATATAAAATGGACGTAATGTACAGAACAAATTTCTCACAGATCAAGAATTTTGATAATAAAAGTCAATAATTTGCAAGCGTAGTTCGTTTGTTAGTCTATGCATGGTGAAATGGCAAACCTTGCTGAGTATTTTTGGCTTTTCTACATGTTACGAATCACGCGTAAAATTTAAAAAAATTTACATTAAAGGTATAATTATAAAAAATATAAAATAAAAATATAAAAAATAAAAATATAAGCCCTTGATATGAAATTCATGCATTTATGTTACTCATCTAATGAACTGTTCTTGTTTTCCTCGTATGCGTTCTTGAATTTAATGAATTTTATTATGAATTCTGAATGATACATTTTGAATTCTGAATGATTTATTATGAATTCTGAATGATTCATTATGAATACTGCATGATTCATGATGAATTATGTATGATTCATTATGAATTCTTAATGATTCATTTTGAATTCTGAATGATTCATTATGAATTATGAATGATTCATTATGAATTCTGTATGATTCATTATGAATTCTGTATGATTCATTATGAATTCTGTATGATTCATTATGAATTCTTAATGAGTCATTATGAATTCTTAATGAGTCATTATGAATTCTTAATGAGTCATTATGAATTCTGAATGATTTATTATGAATTATGAATGATTGATTATGAATTCTGAATGAATTCTGTATGATTCATTATGAATTCTGTATGATTCATTATGAATTCTGTATGATTCATTATGAATTCTGAATGATTCATTATGAATTGTGAATGATTCATTATGAATTTTGAATGATTCACGTAACTCTTGTATGTTTTCGTAACATTTACGAAAGTTTTGTTGGTTCATGCATGTTGTACACACACTTTAAACAATAGGCTTATGAAAAATTCATGTTCTCGTGTTTTTTTCTTTTGTGTATTTTGTACAGTAATATCATGAATAGTTCATCTGACTCGTGTAATTGGTAACTGAATAAAAATTCTTGAATCGGTCATACATTTTTGGTTAAGTTTAGGTTCAGTTCATGAGCAATGCAACAGATCTACAGATAAACTAAGTGTTCAGTTTTGCATTCATATCGATTTCTTCTCGTGTTGAAAACAAAAACTTCTTTATATGTGACACGGTGTAAAAGTTTTGTTGTTTTTCCGCATACCTCTCGGAATTCATGCAAAAAGCTTATTTTAATTAGCATGATTTTTGCAGTTTGCATTGAAGTGTTTTGTTTTAATTGTTGTTGGTTGCGGTTTCTACGAATATTTTGTTTATCAAAATGCTGTTTTTGCTGCGTGTTAGAAATCTTAGCAAAAATTGCTCAATTAACTGACTGCCGGACGTCGCAACAAATCAATGTTTGTCAAGTTTTTTGGCACAGTGCTTTTTTGGCAGCAATGCATGCAGCAACGCGGTTAAAATAAATTTATTGAGCTTTTTGACTGTTTTTTAAAATTTGTGGCTTGCGCTGCTGCTGCTAAATATGCAGGTTTTTGGCGTTATTTTTTGTTTGTTTTTTTTTTTTCTTTGCTGCCATTTTATTTGATTTCAAGCGATTATCTCATTTTATTCACATTTGAATAAAATTTGTGCATTCAATTTGTATTGGTTGTTGTTATTGTTGGGATTGAATTTTTGAAACCAAGCTATCTTTATGTTTGTGCAAAGCTTATGTGGTTGTTGTCATTGTCTGATTGTTGAGTGCTTTAAGCTGTTTTTGTTGCGGTTTCACATGCAGCTAGCTAGCCTAGCGATGATGAAATCCACACAAATAAATCGCAATTTAAGCAAGTTTAATTGGTGGGTGTTATTTGTTTTTTTTTTTAATTTAATGTTATTTTGTTTTGTATAAATATTGCAATAAATTTATTGCAAATATTAACTAATTGAGCAAAATTAGTCACTGACACGCAACATTTAGTTTTTTTTTAAGCTAAAGTTGCAATAAAGTAAATTTGACAGAATTAATTGCACGGAAAGCAATCATTTTGAAATTCCGGAAATGTAAAATTATGTTATCAAAAAGCTTTAAAGCTCATTACAGTAAAATATGCAGCTGCAAATCAACTTCAATTAAGCTTCAACAATACTAATGGCGGAAATATTTAGATTTTCAAAAAAAAAATTAGTGACTATGTTCTCAAAACCAACATTAAGCATTCAAAAGCTTTTAATATATAAAATTTTTGAAGACTTCATAGCTCTCTGTATGAGTTGCAAATACTTGCCGCTATCACAAAAAACAAAATTAATAACAATTATTGCTACCAAATTCCGGTTCAAGCTTTTATTTGAAGTGCATTTGAAGAATTGATTATTGTTTTTTCCTTTTTGTTTTATATGTTCATTAAAAAAAAATAACAAAGCTTGTTAAACGACTTTCATTGATTTGATTGCGAGCGACATTGAGCTGCAGTTGAAGTAGTGGACAAAAAAAAAAAAAAACAAACAAGTTAAATAATAAAAAAAAAACACAAAAAAAATACAAATTCAAAAAATTTTTAATAAAAAAAAATTGAATTGAATTAAAAATAAAAAAATACGTTCGTAATCAAGCAGACAACAACTAAACTGCAAATTCTACAGCAGCAACAACAGCAACATGCATGACACTGATGTTAAAGCATTGCCAGCTTTAAATAAGCTTGCTGCAAACAGTTATATAATTCTTGCGGTTGTATTATTTTGTTTTTTTTTTTTTTTTTTTTTTTTTTTTTAACAATTACCAATATTTTTAACTCTGTCATTATAAATTGCTTGAGTTGTTTTTTTTTCTTTTTGTTTTGTTATTTATTTATTATCTTCATTTACTTTATAGCAATTTCGTTGAGAGTGGTTTTTTTAAAATACACAAAAAAAAACAAAATTTGTATTTTTGTTTTTTAATAATGCGCTTGACGCCGCCATCTTTTGTTTACTTTCGTTTACTTTTGTTTATAAGTTGTTTTTATTTTTTTTTTTGTCGTTTCTTTGTGCTTTTTTCTTTTCTTAACTACCTATTTATTCATTTAAGTTGTTTTCAATTATTTTTTTATTTGCAACTCAATTGTTGATGTTGTTGTTTTTTGTTATTTTTTGCTCCCGTTGTTGCCGTTGGTGCTTCGCCTGACTTCGGGCGCAGTTCAGCGCAATTCGACGGCGCATTCGTTTTGTTTGTTCGTCACTTGCGACCTTGGTTGCAATCTTATGTACAACAACAACAACAGCAGCAAATACAACAAATAGTCGCAGCTTTTTTTTTTTGTTGGTTTTTCCAATGTTTACATAAAATTAAATTTTTTATTTTTTGTTTTTAATTTCAAAGTTTTTTGTTACTTTTATTCATTTGCACGAGTTGCTTTTGTTGCGGTTGTTGTTGTTGTTATTGTACATAAAATTTTAGTTGCAGCGACAATTTTTGAATTTAATTGACTGAGGCGCACGCGTCACTTTACATAAAATAAAGTGTTTTAAGAACTCAGTGATAGGTTTTGTATCAAATTAAAACACAGTTTTTTTATTAATGAAAAATTTTTTTTTTTTTTTTAATTTGGAGAAAACTTTATAAAAACTATAAAAGGTTTGATTAAAAAACATGTAAAAAAAGCTTTTGAAAGAAGTCTTTGGCACATCATAATAGGCTTAAACGCTTTTAATAAAAAGCTAAAATTAAAGTCAAAATATAACATAAAGCTTTTTACGATAACAATTTTTCTGTGAAACAAGAAAAAAATAAAAGATTTGTAGGCTTTTTTACATAAAAAAATATTAAAGCTCTTATTAAGCTTTATTAGAAGAAAACTATAATATATAATAATAGTCACAGAAAAGCTGTTTAAATAAAAAAAAAATTAAAAAAATTAATAAAAAATAAATTTTTAGGCTTTCTTACAAGAAACTCAAAGAAAAAAATGTCAGAAAAAAGCTTTTTTTATTCAATTATTTTTATGGAAAAGAAAATTCATATTAAAAGTAAGTAAAAAGAGCTTTTTTATTACAAAATTTTTAAAGAAAAGAACAACAAAATTATTAAAAAAAGCTTTTTAGGTTTTATTATAAGAAAATGTATGTAAAAAGTCAGCAAAAAGCTATAATAAAAAGTCACTTAAAAGCTTTTTATTAAAAAATTTTTATTTTTTTACAGAAAATAAACCAAAAAAATATTAAAAGCTTTATAGCAGGCATGCACGTTAACGTTAATTTTAACGGTAACCGAAATATTTTTTTTGTTTCGTTGAAACGAAATAAAAAAATAACGTTAATTCAAAAAACGAAAAATATTTATATCGTTTCGGAGAAAACGATATAAAATTTTTTCGTTTTTTTCCCAATCAACCGTTGAAAATAACGTTAATTTCAACAAAAAAATTTCGTTTTTTTTATATCAGAAGAAATTTTTTTTAGCATAGGAGAAAATTATAGAAAATTTTTCGTTTTTCAACGAAACGAAATTTGCTTTGATAAATTTTTAACGTTATTTAAAAAACGAAATAATTTTGATAATTTATTTTTCGGTTTCAACGAAACGAAAAAATTTTGTTGATTTCGTTGAGCATGTCTGCTTTATAGACTTTCTTTTAAGAAAATTAAGAAAGAATGTAAGTAAAAAACTTTTTTATAACATTTTTTTATGAAAACACTTTTGAGGGTTAATTATAAGAAAATGCATGTCAAAAGTCACTTTTTAATTTCATATTTTTTCATGAAAAGAAAACATATGAAAAAAAACGCTTTTAAGGCTTTATTTTAAGATAATTATTGTAAAAAATTTCACAAAAAGCTTTAGTATTATAATATTTTTTTTAAAAAAAAAGAAGCTATTTATGGCTAATATAAAAAGCTTTTTAGGCTTTCTTACAAGAAAAGTTAAAAAAAAAAATGTCAGTAAAAAGGTTTTTTTTAAAAACTTTTTTTTATGGAAAAGAAAAATCTTGTGAGGCTTTATTTAAAGAAAATTCATATTTAAAGGTCAGCAAAAAGCTTTTTTATTAAAACATTTTCTAATGGAAAGAAAACAAAATTAATAAAAAATCTTTTCAAGCTTTATTATAAGAAAATACTTTTAAAAAACACTGAAAAGCTTTTTATTAAAACAGTTTTTTAAAAGAAAAAAACAAAAAATATATAAAGCTTTTTAAACTTTCTTTCAAGAAAATTAAGGAAAAATGCCAGTAAAAAACTTTTTATATAACATATTTTTATAAAATTTTTTATAAGAAAAATCATGTCAAAAGCCACAAAAGCTTTTTATTATCACATTTTTTTATGAAAAGAAAACAAATGAATAAAAAAGCATTTAAGGCTTATTTATAAGAAAATTCATAAAAAAAATTCAGCAAAAAGCTTTTTTATTATAACATTTTTTAAAGAAAAAAAGCTATATATAGCTAAAATTAAAAGATGTTTAGCTTTCTTACAAGAAAATTATAGAAAAAGTCAGTAAAAAGCTTTTTAGACTTTTTTAAAAAAATATTCATGAAAAAAGTCGGCAAAAAGACTATTAAAACACCTTTTTAAAGAAAAAAAAGCAAAAAATTATAAAAAGTTTTGAAACTTTTTTAAAAGGAAATAAAAGAAAAATGTCAGTAAAAAAGAAAAGAAAACATGTGAATAAAAAAGCGTTTTATGCTTTTTTATAAGAAAATTCATAAAAAAATTCAGCAAAAAGCTTTGTATTATAACACTTTTTTAAAGAAAAAAAAGCTACATATAGCTTAAATAAAAAGCTTTTTAACTTTGTTACAAGAAAAATAAAGGAAAAGTCAGTTAAAAGCTTTCTTTTATAACATTTGTTAAAGGAAAAGAAATCTTTCAAGACTTTTTTATGAAAAAATTCAATTAAAAAGTCAGTCAAAAGCTTTTGTTTTTAACATTTTTAATGAAAATTAAACAAAATGAATAGAAAAGATTTTTAGCCTTGATTATTAGAAAATTAATTTAAAAGTCAGCAAAAAGCTTTTTTATTATAACATATCTGAAAAGAAAAAAATATTATTTAAAAGCTTTTTAGGGTTCTCTTATAAAAAAATACATGTGAAAAGTCAGCAAAAAGCTTTTATTGCAACCCTTTTTTAAAGAAAATAGCGCAAAAATAAATACAAAAAGCTTTTCAGGTTTTCTTGCAAGAAAATAAAAGCAAAAGTCAGTAGTAAAAAGCTTTTTTATAACATTTTTTTTATAGAAAAAATCTTTTGAGGCTTTGTTTTAAGAAAATTACTGGCTTTTGTTTGTTTAGTCAAAAGCTAGTAAAAAGCTTTTACTGATGACAATTTTTGATGAAAAGAAAACAAAATTAATAAAAAAGCTCTTTACTGACTTTTGCTTTTATTTTCTTGCAAGAAAACCTAAAAAGCTTTTTGTATTTTTTTTTTGCTTTTTTATATTATAAATTAATGTAAAAAGTCAGCAAAACGATTTTTTATCAGAACACTTTTTGAAGGAAAAATAAGAAAACTAATAAAAAATGCTTTTAAGGCTCTATAAAGCTAAATAAATTAAAGTATAAATTCAGTCTAATTCTTTTTTATTAGAAACAATTTTTTTTAAAAAACAAAAAAAAAAACAATAAATAAAAAACTCTTATAAGAGCGTTTTGTGACAAATTTAAACAAAAAGCTTTTTAATTATAACGATTAAATTAAATTTTTTTTCTGTAACCAAGAAAAAATAAAAAGCTTTTTTGAGCTTTATAATAAAAAAGGCTTAAATTTTCTTAATAAGTTTTTGTGTGTTGTAGTAAAAATATGTTTTATTACAACGTTTTAATAGCAAAACAATAAAGCTCGATGGCTGTATAAATTATTTGGCATAAAGCTCAAAATATAATTCTTAAAAAAATGTTTTTAAGAATTATCAATTTATATAAAAAAAAAACAAAATAAAGTGCTACAATTTTATAACTTACAAAATTGTTCTCAGTTTTTGTTATAAGAAAATTAATGAAAACAGTCAACTAAAAAGCTTTCTCATCATTACATTTTTTGTAGGAGAAAAAACTAATAAATTAAGCATTTTACGCTCTTAAAGTCAGTAAAAAGCTTTCTTATTACAACAATTTTATATAAAACAACACAAGATTGAAAAAAGGTCTACTAAGAGCCTTTTCGTAACAAACAAAA
Organism: Tetanocera ferruginea; assembly: GCA_958299015.1. Classification (NCBI taxonomy): domain Eukaryota; kingdom Metazoa; phylum Arthropoda; class Insecta; order Diptera; family Sciomyzidae; genus Tetanocera; species Tetanocera ferruginea. The sequence continues at coordinate 143,282,780 of OY282641.1, forward strand.
AAGCTTTTTAGGCTTTCTTATAAGAAAATGAATTCTTTTATAACATTTGTGAAAGGAAAAGAAATCTTTCAAGACATTTTTATGAAAAAATTCAAGTAAAAAGTCAGTCAAAAACTTTTTCATTTTAACATTTTTGTACAAGAAAACTAAGAAAACTTATAAAAAAACGCTTTTTAGGCTCTTTAATGAGAAAGTTGCAGCAAAAACTAAATAAAAAGCTTTTTATTGTAACAATTTTTTTGTTAAAGAACACAAAATAAATAAAAAAAGCCTTAATCAGATCTTTTTATAAGAAAATTAAATTAAAATTAATAAAAACCTTCTTCATCATACAAATTCTTTATAACAGAAAATTTTTTCATTATTAAATAAAAAAAACCTTTCAGGCTTTTTATATCAAAAAAAGAAAATAATATATATTACATAAAAAGGCTTTATTAAAAATTAGAGCCAATTTTTTTTTGCTCAAAATTGTTACGTTTAACGATTTTAGAAATTTTTTGTGCATAAATTTTTTTCTAAAAGTTTAAAAAATCTAATCTTGTTATACTAGAGCTTTAGTTTTGCGTATCCATTTTTGTATGCATGTGTTAAATATACTGTAGCACAGTGTTAACAAATTTATGCATTTACGTCTCAATCGTTCAATTGCCGTTCGTATGCGTTTCAAACGCATTTCGAGCTCAGATAGAAAACGAAAAAAAAAAACATTAATAAAAACTTCAAAATTGCTTCCGTAAATAAAAATTAGCAACAACTTGAATATGGAAAAAAATGTCATTAATTTTTTTTTTTAATTTATTATAAGCCAATGGCAGAAAAAACAAAAATAATAAAAAAAAAACAGCGAAATAATTTTATTAATAAATGGCAGTGAGTCAAAATGACAGCAACAACGATAAAAACAAGCAACGAATGCGTTAAAAATTTTATACAATTTCAAATACAAAAAAGCAACGCCGCTCTTTTTACACTTTTGAGACGCTCACGCCTTAAGTATAGCTCAAATAAATGTGGCTGGCAGCCATGACGTTTTTATAGCTTGTTATTGATACCAATTAATTAATTGTTAATTAAATTTAATTCATTTCTTTGGCAAGAACAACTTTTTACTTGTGTTTTTTCTCGCATGCAAGAATTTTGTTTAGCTTTCTTGCTTGCTGATTACATTAGTTTTTTTTTATGGCATGCAAGAGTTTTATACTCTAACGTTCTTTTAAGTGAGCTAAAAACTAATTTTATATTATTAATATAAAACAATTAAATAAAAATATTTCAACATATATTTATTATGACAGCAAAACCTTATGCGTTATATATGTATATCGGCGTCGGCTCTCACTCTCTTGAACGCCACACCCGCCCACAATAAACACCATAAAACAACAAAAACAATTTGATTAGCGCGCAGAGAGTACAAGTTACTCTCGCTAAAAACAAAAAAAAAAAAAATTATTAAACACATTTTTTTAATCAGGCAACCGCACAACGAATGCAAAAGTTTTCAAACGAATTTGAGTGGAATGAGCAAATCGTGGAAGTGGGACACTTGTGTGCAGCATTATTATTTTTTTATATAATTTCGGCTGGTATTTTTTTTTCTGCATTTGTTTGTTTTTGTATTTATTTTTGTGAGCAGTCGAAAAAAATTAGTTAAAGTCGCAAATTGTTTTTATTGTTGTTGTTGTTGGCATGCTATATGGCAGCAAACAGACGCAGTAAGTTTCGTTAATAAACATACAGCGGCACACATAAACACATGTGCAGTCGCAGACTGTAGCCAAACAAACACACACACACACAACACACGCTTCTCTAAAATGTCATTCTTTCAATGTCATTCATTGAGTATTTTTGGGGTTTTGTTTTTTTTTTTTTGTTAGAAAAAGTCAGTAAAAATTTGGAAGTAATTTTTAAATTGCTGCCGCATTTGTTGTTGCTGACTTATTTATAGTTGACAGCAGCAGCAACAAAATAAATAATAATAATACATACAAATAATTGTTAGTTTAAAAACAAAAACAAAAACAAAAACAACAATAATAATAATTGTGCTAATTTATAGCATCCGCAAAATTGGCAACAACTGCTTCGCTGCACAGCACTAAAATGTTCAACGTGCATGTTTTTTTTTGTGGTAACATTTCTGGTTGAGTGTTTTTTTTTTGTTTTTTTTTTTTAATTAAATTGAGAAATAAATTTAGAAATAACAATTAAATTTTCAACAATCGCAATTTTCATTAGTGATATTAATAATTAAGAGATAATTCTATCAACATTTTTTTAAATATGCATTCCTTATATTTAAATTTTTTTCAAATTTTTTTTTGACTTTTTCTTTTAAAATAAATAAAAATTGTTAATGACGTTTGACAGTTCTATAAACAACATGACATAATTAAGGCTAACATAACATAACTTAAGATAACAAATAACAATGTTCCATAACATAACATATCATGGCAAAATATAGCATAACATAAAACATAGTATAACCATATAACATAATATAAGATAACATAACGTAACAGAGGACACAAAACATAACGTACCATACTATAAAATAACAAAACAAAAAAAATTGCTACCAAAATAACATAAAAAAGTTGAACAACATAACATAACGTAACATAACAGCATAATAAAACAAAACATATCATAACAACATAACTTAAAATAATATACAAAACATAGTATAACATAACATAATATAACATAACATAACATAACAAAACATAACATAACATAACATAACATAACATAACATAATATAACATAACAAAACATTGAATAAAATAACAAAACAAAACATAACATAACATAACGCAACATAACATAACATAAAATAACATAACACAACATAACATAACATAACGTAACGTAACTCGGTACAACAAAACATTACTTATCATAATAACAGCATAACATAGCATTACATGACACCAGAACATAACAACATAACATAACATGACAACATAACATAACCTAAGAAAACATGACAATATAACATAGTGTTATATAACATAACATAACATAACATAACATATCATGACAAAACAAACATGATAAAACAACAGAACATAACATAAAAAGCATAACATAACATAACATAACATAACAAAACATAACATAACATAACATAACATAACATAACATAACATAATATAACATAACAAAACATAAAATAAAATAACAAAACATAACATAACATAACATAACATAACATAACGTAACGTAACTCGGTACAACAAAACATAACTTATCATAATAACAGCATAACAGGGCATAACATGACACCAGAACATAACAACATAACATAACATGACAACATAACATAACATAAGAAAACATGACAATATAACATAGTGTTATATAACATAACATAACATAACATAACATAACATGACATAGCATGACAAAACAAACATGATAAAACAACAGAACATAACATAAAAAGCATAACATAACAAAGCATAACATAACATAACATAACATAACATAACATAACATAACATAAAATAAAATAAATTTAAATAAAATAATATGAAATAAAATAAAATTAAACTAAATTAAATTAAATTAAATTAAAAACAATTAAATAAAATTAAATAAAATTATATAAAATTAAATAAAATTAAATAAAATTAAATAAAATTAAATAAAATTAAATAAAATTAAATAAAATTAAATAAAATTAAATAAAATTAAATAAAATTAAATAAAATTAAATAAAATTAAATAAAATTAAATATAATTAAATAAAATTAAATAAAATTAAATGAAAATAATATCAAATGAAATAAATGAAAAGAAAAGAAAAGAAAAGAAAATAAAATAAATTAAAATAAAATAATATTAAATAAAATTAAATAAAATTAAATGAAATTAAATAAAATTAAAAAAAATTAAATAAAATTAAATAAAATTAAATAAAATTAAATAAAATTAAATAAAATTAAATAAAATTAAATAAAATTAAATAAAATTAAATAAAATTAAATAAAATTAAATAAAATTAAATAAAATTAAATAAAAATAAATAAAATAAAATAAAATAAAATTAAATAAAATTAAATAAAATTTAATAAAATTAAATAAAATTAAATAAAATTAAATAAAATTAAATAAAATTAAATAAAATTAAATAAAATTAAATAAAATTAAATAAAATTAAATAAAATTAAATAAAATTAAATAAAATTAAATAAAATTAAATAAAATTAAATTAAATAAAATAAAATAAAATAACATAATATAAAATAAAATAAAATAAAATAAAATAAAATAAAATAAAATAAAATAAAATTAAATAAAATAAAATAAAATAAAATAAAATAAAATAAAATAAAATAAAATAAAACAAAATAAAATAAAATAAATTTAAATTAAATAAATTAAAACACATTAAATAAAATTGAATAAAATTAAATAAAATTAAATAAAATAAAATGAAATTAAATAAAATTAAATAAAATTAAATAAAATTAAATAAAATTAAATAAAATAAAATAAAATTAAATAAAATTAAATAGATTTAAATAAAATTAAATAAAATTAAATAAAATTAAATAAAATTAAATAAAATTAAATAAAATTAAATAACATTAAATAAAATTAAATAAAATTAAATAAAATTAAATAAAATTAAATAAAATTAAATAAAATTAAATAAAATTAAATAAAATTAAATAAAATTAAATAAAATTAAATAAAATTAAATAAAATTAAATAAAATTAAATAAAATTAAATAAAATTAAATAAAATTAAATAAAAATAAATAAAATAAAATAAAATAAAATTAAATAAAATTAAATAAAATTTAATAAAATTAAATAAAATTAAATAAAATTAAATAAAATTAAAAAAAATTATATAAAATTAAATCAAATTAAATAAAGTTAAATAAAATTAAATAAAATTAAATAAAATTAAAAAAAATAAATAAAATTCAATAAAATTAAATAAAATCAAATAAAATTAAATAAAATTAAATAAAATAAAATAAAATTAAATAAAATTCAATAAAATAAAATAAAATTAAATAAAATAAAATAAAATTAAATAAAATTAAATAAATTTCAATAAAATAAAATAAAATTAAATAAAATAAAATAAAATAAAATTAAATAAAATTAAATAAAATTAAATAAAATTAAATAAAATTCAATAAAATAAAATAAAATAAAATTAAATAAAATTAAATAAAATTAAATAAAATTAAATAAAATTAAATAAAATTAAATAAAACTAAATCAAATTAAATAAAGTTAAATAAAATTAAATAAAATTAAAAAAAAATAAAATAAAGTAAAATAAAATAAAATAAAATAAAATTAAATTAAACAGAACATAACATATCACATAACATAATATAATATAACATAACAAAACACAACATAACATAACATAACATAACATAACATAGCTAACATAACAACATAATATAATATGAGATCACATAACATAACATAACATTACATATCATGACTTAACATAACATAACATAACGTAAAAACATAACATTATCTAAAATGACTTAACACAACATAACATAACATCACTCAACATAACAGAGCATAAAATAACATAACATAACATAGCATAACTAAGCATAACATAGCATTACATAGCATAACATAGCATAACATAGTATACCATAGCATAACATGACAAGACATTACATAAGATAACATAATTTAACATTTATGTTTTAAAAATTATCGAAGTCAAACAAATTTTTTGACTTCGTAAACATTTTTAAGTCGATTTCTTAAATTACCTCGATTTTTTTTAAAACGCTATAAGTAAATTAAGTTATTATTAACGGGGGACATGACATTGGCCGTTTTTTTAAACCGATTTTGTTTTATAATTTTGTATTTTATTAAATATTCTTAAGATTCTTAGATTTAATTCCTTCGGGTTCAAAAGTTAAAGCCGGATTAGTGAGAGCGCATTTTTAATTTTCGCGCCTTTTTTTCTTTGTTCACAAACTTTGAACGCGTTTATCTCAAAACCATGTTTTTGGTTGCTTTCATTTTTTGACGAAATTTTTTTTTTTTTTGTATGTTTTTAAACTTGATTCGCTATCGTAAGACACGAGCTTTTGTTTAATTTTTTTTTGATTTTTTATGAATTTTTAAAGTCAATATTTTTTTCGAATAAACACACTTTTAAATTTGGAACATCACCAAAACTGGAAAAAAATAGTTCGAGTCATACGATAACCAATTTAGTCAAGATTTAAAAAATTATTGTTTCCAGATCGGACAATTTTTGCGACTCACAGCGCTGCAACCACGAGTCTCCGTTTTTTTCTCTGCCGCCAGTTTGGAGCTCTATAAAACCATGTTGGAGTGAAAAATATATTTTTTTTTTAAAAATTTTTTTCTTGTAATTTGTTCATTTCTCTGCAATAATAAAAAAAACAAGGTTTTTAAAACAAGGTCTGTTTTCTATGCCGCGAAAGTTATGTCCCTCCTAAAGTTATTATATAAGTATATTGCATTGGATTCGAAGCACATTTGAATTTGAATTTTTTTAATTTTCATTGTTTTTTAACTCAAAAAACTTTAGTATAGCTTTGATTCGAAGTTCATTTAATCATATCGAAGAATTTTTAAAAACAAAGATAAAAGAATTTTACATTTCAACATTTGTATTTGAAGAGCACTGGAAATGTTCGCATAAATTTTGAACTCAATTTTTTTGATTAAAAATAAATCTTAATCTTGAGTTTGCATTCGATTCGAAGCACATTTTTTGAACCCGAATTTTTTGCTTTTTGCTTGATTTTCCTCAAAAAATTTTTTAATATCTTTTGTTTGCATTTCAGTTCAAGTGAATATAAGCATATCAAAAAAATGCAAAATGCATTTTAAGCCATTTTAAGAAAATTTTATTTGAAACAAAATTTTTTTTAGAATATTTTTGAACGCATAAAATTCTCATAAATTGATTAACAATTGAATAACTAACAACAACGTAATCAATAATAAATCTCATTGCAATGCAGCAATAAAAAAGAAAATAAATTTGACACCAAAACAAAAAAACAAAAACAAAAAAAACACAAAACAACAACAAAAGACCTAAGCCGGCCAAGTTAACATTGGAATTTGAAGGCACAAACAACAAACATTTATTTGTATAAACGAACAACAACAACACGAAATCAAGCTGAAATTTAATATTCATAAAAATCATTACGAATATCTACGTGATGTTTGTAACACTGAGATACACACAAACAGCTGTTTTACATAAACGACACTAACAAAACAAAAAAAAAAAAACAAAAAGAGCTCCAGCAACACACACATACGCACACAAACAAACAAGCAAACAAACATACACACACACACACCCAACCCAGAGACCCAGTCAGTCAATTCCAGAAATACATGCAAAGCATCGTAATGTTTACGAATATTTAATGTATCCACAAGATGCGCGTCATCATCAACAGTGTCGACAACAACGTCTCAAGTTCAAGTTCAAGATAAAATTTATTTCATTTCATTTCATTTTATTTCTTTTCTTTTTCGTTTTTTTTTTTTTTTTTTTTTTTTTTTTGTCCAGGTCTTTTATACATATATTTCTGCTTTGTTGTTGCTGCTGTTGTTGTTGTTGCTTGCCTTTTCCCCACAGTGTTCGAAGCTTTCGCTTTTCATATTTAAACATTTCATTAAAAAAAGGAAAAAATAAACAAAAACATAAGTTTCAAAAAGTGGGTGGGGGCAGGGGGGTTGGGCGACCAAGAAGCTGACTAAGCATTAAGGGCTTTAAGTGACTCATGCATGTGTGTGTGTGTGTGTGCGTGTGTGTGTTTCTATATATCTATGCTATGTTAGCGCCACAAAGTATGTTTATAAAAATTCGTATTTTGACACAAATGCAATATTTTTCTGGCTTTCACAAATAAAACGTTGTTGCTGTTTTTTTTCAAAACAACAAGCATAACAAAAACAACAACAAAAACAACAATGTCTACAACTGCAGTCAGACCAATAAATTTTGCACTCCAAAAAGAAAAAAAAATATGTATAAAAATAAAAATTCGTTTCAATTTTTATGCCAACCAAGTTGTTGCTATGTGTTGTTTTTTAGATGTTGCAGTTTGTTTTGTGTTGTCAACACAAAAAGAAAACTAACTGCAAAATTAAGATAAACATGCTAGTGACCAAAATACAGAAAGGCAAAAAGCAGAACATTGGTACAAATATTTAAAGCAATAAGAAACTTTTCACTTCAAAAATGTTATGCCTGTTAAGCATGGAATTCAGGCCTACAAGACATGACAGACGTCTGACAATTCCGACAGACGTCTGACAATTCCTTGAAACCAGAATTCAGTTTTTCATATAAATGACCGGCTCTTTAGTCCTTATATTAAGTATAATTTTAATTTTTAATCATTATTTCTAGCTTGGCTTAACAGTTTTGGTCTGAATTCATGATTCAATTCTGATATTGATAGGTATGATTTTTCTGTTTAATTTCAGATATGCATATCGAAATATAAATTTATAGGAAGAATTCAAGCTTGTTTAGTTGACACCTGAACAATAATCAATTATAGAACTGAAAAATTAAGGTCTGATTATTTTAGAATTCCAGGCCTGAACTTAAGGCAGAGTATGGTAAGAGGGCCTGGATGAACTTACCGCCGAGAAATCAAATTGTTGGATAAATTTGACCTACAAACATTTTTAGAAACAAGTCTTTTCTTTCTTAAACCTAGTACTCCGTTCAGTTTCATGTGAAATTTCATACGAACTTTCATACAAAAAACGATAGTTGTGAAACATGTGTGAAAATTTTGACTACATATTCGTCAAAGTAGTACTATGTTCCCCAGTGAAATATTCTCGCAACATTTTTTCACGACAATTTTAAGTAACTGCCTATTTATTTTTATGTGAAAAGTGACAGTTGTCGTAAATTTTTTTTTTTTATTTATTTATTTTTCTTTATTTTGAAAAGTAAAGCGTGCACTTTCTTAAATTTAACAATTTCTAGGCAACAAAATATTTGTCAGAATTTTCAGGCAACAAAAAAATTAATGTTGCCAGCGAAATTTCACGCTAACAAACAGAATACTAGGCTTTAATAAGAAAAATTTAACGGACTTTTGAAACGCTTTCGATACTATTTAGTCAAAAGTTGAATATTTAGCAAGATTTGTATATGCGAATCGACCATGGAAAGTACTAAGTTGCTAAAAAACAAGGCTAATATTTCGTACGCTAAAAAATATAGTCCTAAGAGTTTTATTTGAAGTTTTTGGTATGATCGAAAGTTTTATCGTTTGGAGAAGTTGGTTTGGCACCTTTTTTACTATCCAGAGCGATCAGAATAAATATCGCGATCAGAAATAGAGCGATCAGAATAGATAAATATTTTCAAAATATGTACTATGTTAAATGCTATAGATATTACATACTATACACCATATAATGAAGAAAGGCGAAATCATCTTAACGAAAATGGAATATGAATTTAAAATTTCAAAATTTCTACCTATTTCATTTTTTTAAAATTTTTTTTAATTTTTTTTTAATATTTTAAAAATTTTTTTAATTTTTTTTAATATTTAAATTTTTTTTTTAATTTTTTTACATATTTTTGTATTAAAATTGTTGTTTGCTATTTGATTTATTTTCAGTTTTTCAATTTTATTTTAATTAATTTGCTATATATTGCATTTTGTTTACTTTTTTTAAGTTATTTTATATTCTTTAATTATTATGTTAAAAAAATGTTAGGAAAACAAAAAAAAAATTATTTTATTTTTTTGTCATATTTTTATTATTTCATGTGTTTTAATTTCTTTTAATTTTTTGTTATTTAAGTTGTTTTATAGCGACTTAAATATTCTTTAATTATTATGTTAAAAAAAATGTTAAAACAAAAAAAATTATTTTATTTTTTTGTAATTTAAGTTGCTTTATATATATTTTTTTATATTTTTTATTTTTTATGTTTTTTTATATTGTTCTACTGTTCTGTTTGCAGATTTTTCATTAATTTTTATATTGTTTATATATTTTATTTTTTTATTTTTTTAATTTTTATTTTTAGTAATTTAAATTTGTTTATGGTTTTTATTTTTAATTTTGTTATACCTTTATTTTGTTTTGTTTAATTTATTTTAATTTCTTTTATTTTTAAATTTTTTAAAATTTTTTAATAATTTCATTTTTTTACCTTTTCATTCAATTGTATACTATTATATTATATTAGTTTTTTATATATTTTTTAAGCGTTTTGCTTTTGTTTTTTCTTTTCTTACATTTTTTATAATTGAAAAATATTTGTATTTTATATTATTTGTAATACTAATTTCCTTTTTTTAATTTTTATTTAATAATAATTTTGAATTTTATACATTTTTTTTGTACATTAAATTTTCAATTTTTGTTTTTATTTATTTTTTTCATGTAAGTGAAACATTAACAATTTATATATATAAGGCTGGGTCGATTTTTAAGCCGATATTGCCTGGGCGATTGCTATGGTGCGAATATGGAGGTGGATAGCTGCAGTGGTTCAGCCGTGATGATCACAATTACATACGTACTAACGATAAGAATATACTTTGACCGTTTTTTGGTTGAATCGGGTGTAAGGATTTCATATCTGGCGTTAGTTTTGCCCTAGCTGTACACGTTTTTAAAAAAACATGTTTGAAAAAAAATTCCTATAGAAAAAATTCACAAAATTGAGGGTGCGACGGGGTAAAGTGTACCCCCAGTCCCCTTTTTTTTGTTTTTTGTTTAATAAATTTTCATGCCCGAACCGAAAATAGCCCAGGCAACATTAGATTTTTTGCCTCCATACAAATCGACCCAGCCTAATATATATACAGTTATTTACTATTTTATACTATAATTTTCAAGTTTTTTCATATCTTTTATAAGTTTTTTTAAAATTTTTGTGTAACATTTTCTAGTGGTTTTTTGTACCATTTTTGTTTAACCTTTTATAGTATTCATTTGTATACATATTAGTTTTTTATATTTTTTTTTTTCTCTTATTTTTGAAGTGTTTTTCTTTTTTTTTCTTTTCTTGCATTTATAATTATAAATACTTATTTTATTTTTTTTAATTTTTATTTTCTTATACTTTTGAATTTTTTATATTTTTGTTTGTACATTAAATTTTTAATTTTTTTTTTATTATTTATTTTTTTCATGTAAGTGAAACAATAAAACTTTATGTATATACAGTTATTTTATATTTTATTATATAAATTTTTATACTTTAATCTTGAAGTTTTTTTCATATATTTGATAATGTTTTTTAACTTTTTCGTAGCATTTTCTAGTGGTTTTTGCATTTGAAATTTTTTATATTTTTTTTAGTTCTCACAATTTTATTTTTTTTTATTTTGAAATTTTGTAGTTTTTTATTTTTAGTTTTTTTGATGATTTGTTTTTAAGGTTTGTTTTTAACGATTTGTTTTATATTATTTGGTTTTTTGTGTTTTTTAAACTTTTTTTATGACTTTTAGGTTTTTAATTTTTTTTTATTTTTAATTTTTATTGCGTTTTGAGCCAGGGATGGGAAATGACTTTTCCGAAATTGTACCAAATCATATTAAAAATTGTACTATTTAGCATTAAATTGTTCTAATTTTGTTTTATCCATAAATAATGGACTTTTTGGTATATTTAATAATTTATTTAAAATAAAACAACAAAATTGACGAACAATTTAATATAAATAATTAAATACATATAGGGCTCTACATTCAGTCTTAAAATTTTAATCAAGTTGCAGTTACCCGAGCCGGTTCAAAAATTTAGTTTTCAAGCAATTCAATTTATTTCACATTAACGCCTACGTGCTAGAAAGAGACAACCATGTAATTGAAAAATAAAATAGTGTTACTGATCAGGGTGGCAGTGCGTTTGAATGTGTTGTAAAAAAAGTTGTAAAAATTAACAAAAAAGGCAACGAAAACTTTAAGAAATATATAAAGAAGCAAATAAAGTCGATATGACGAAGATCAAGTGTATGAAAATGTACTAAAAGTGTCTTCGTGGTACTCACGTACTTTTTATAATAAAATTGTCTGAAAAAGTACAATTGTACTGAAAAATCCAACGCTGTTTTGAGTAATTTGTAGGTAATTTGAGTAATAGTAATCCTACTATTTTATATATTTTTGTTTTAATTTTTTTTTATCTAATAAACAAAAATCACGTGTCACTATGTTGGTTTATGCTTATCTTCGAAACCACACAACCGATTGTAATGAAATTTTGAGAATTTTTATGGTTAGCCTGGGAGAGTTGTTTTAGACCCGATAGGTGGTTATACAAAGCAGTTTTTTAATTTTTTTTTTTGTTATATCTTCTATTCTATTTAGAATATATATAATATTAGAATATTAGATTCTATCTATTTGTATATCTTCACTGTAAACTTTTAGTTAGCCTGTGTCTCGCATGGAAAAAATTCAAGTCGGAGAAAAAATGTATGAATGGAAAATTGTAAAAATTAAGTGCAAGTCAACATTGTGTTTCTTTTATTTTAGATTTCAGTCTTTAATTTGATATATAAATCTTCGATATAGTTAGTTCTTTAATTTAGGTTTTATTATTGCGAATCTCGGTAACTTCTTAAAAATTCAGACCTACCTTGAAATTCATTTTGAAAAAAATGTAACGTTAGAGATAACGCAAAACTGTTAATTAAGGCGGATCACCAAAAATGAATATAAAAAGACACCCCCTAAAATGAAAGCTTACATCGAAAGTGTTTCAGCACTATAAAAATTTTCTTTTTTGGGTGTCCCAAAAAAACAGCCAAAATGGTCTTTTAGTTATAACATTGGTATTTTAAGTCGGATCATGAAAAAGGGGGTGTCTTTTTATATTCATTTTTTCTCCCATATAAAGCGACCCACTCTACTGTTTATATCTTCAAAACAGCAAAAGAAAGAATAAAGTTTTTCATATGAAATAGAGATCTTGAGGCCTACTTTTATGGTTTACAACAGTTTTGGTTTCATAGAATATTTTCGATATATTTGCAGAAATATGCATCTGAGTGTAACGTTAAGGAGAAAAAAATTTATCATATATTCAAATATGCTTGATCCTTAGTTGAACCTAAGTTTACGTGTAATCGAAGCAGTTGACAAAATCTCATTCAACGTTCACCCTACCTTTTCACTTACAAACCATATTATAATTATACTAGCATGTCAGTGAAGGCAAACGAAAGCTCTGTCACTTGTAACGATTAAGCGATACAATTGTTAATCAAGAACCAACTTTGAATAAGAACTTTCGAATTGATGGTTATGATATTTTCATGAAATTCAAAAAGAACTACTTTAAATCTTAAGAATAACATTTACAAGATGCAGTTTTTCATCAAATAAAAATCAAGGTCTTAAGAGATAGTTTGGATGGCCTTATCACCCATGTGTTTAACAGCCATTCAAAATTTTTCGAAAAATTCGCAAAATTGTCATATAGAAAAATACCCAAAAATTGTTCTTCAAAACATCAGTTTCCAAATATATACATGTTAAATGGCCAGAACAACAAATGCTACTCATTTTTGCAGTACACAAGAAATACACTCACAGAGCAATTTTCCAACCTCCTCCACACTGCAACAAAACAAAAACGGTCTCCGTAAATATAATAAGAATGCGCCAGAAAGTCGACTTGACTTTGAAAACATTGAGTTAACGGGAAATAAAAATGATATTATTAACAAAAGAAATTGTAAAAAAAACTGCAAATTAACTGAGCGCCCACAATTCACTATGCTACGGTGTTTTGCCGGCACTGCTACAACTACGTTTACTATTGCATAGTAGTAGTAAAGCGTATTTTTCACACACCCACATCGAACACTTTAAGTTGCAATGAAAACTCATGACGACAACGACAACAACGACGTCGACACAGCTAGTAAAACGAATTTTCACTCATTTCCTTATCGTCTGTGATTTCCTATCCAGACAGAGCGACAGACAGTAGGGCGGTTGCAGCGAGTGTGAGCGAGATAGACAAAACAGGCAAAAGTGAACATTGCTGCACTTGTGTGTGCGCCGGAAAATGCGCTTTTCCCAACAACAACAATAACACCAACAACAACTATACAAAGAAGAAAAATCAATGAACAGCATTTTCGTTGTAGACGTAGACGTTGTTCGTGTGTCCATGAACCAGTCGTGGAAACGATGATTGTGTGTCCAACCCCTGCAGACAGACATTGCATGCATCAGCAACAGCAACAGAAGTAGCAGCAACAGCAGCAGCCGGCACCACAGCAATAGGGTGGGTACCACTGAACTGATGACGCTGCGACGTAGTACGTCTCGATATGCCGCCACACGGTCTCGCTGGCAAACAAGACTAAAAAACTTTCACTTTTGAACACAAGGCTGCAGGAATGAACTAACAACATGCAAGAAGGTGGTGATGATCGGTGGGGTTGGGTTGAGTTGCTAACGCAACACAGTGCAATGAGCCGCAGCGGTTGTGGATGTGGAAATAGTCAAACACACACATATTTAGCTACTGCTATACAGACTGCATAGTGCGCCCGCATAGCTAAAAGAAAGTCACGAGACTTGAATTTTTTACAAGCGATTGCTTGTGTGTATGTTGCGGGTGGAGAGGGTTTGTAGCGGCTTTTCATGGCTGTGTACAGAAAGCTAGACAATGCAGCAACGTTGCTGCTGCAGAATGCGGTAAAATGTTTTTATATTGCAGGCAAGCATTTGGAGACACGTCATCAAAACTCTGGCCAAACGAGCGCCTTTTATTTTCAATAACAGCAAACTTAATCTTTGCGACGCAAGCCGGAGGCAAAATCTTTCTTTTTTTTTTTTCATACAGCTTATGTATCTATTGAAGATGCAAAAGGATTGAATATTTGAGTTGGCATTAGTTGCAGATTTCGGAAAGATTGGGAATCACTGCTACAAATAACAAAAAAAGCTCTCTTACAATTTTAGAATTTTCAAGAGTTATTTTCTAAGATGGGTAGTAGAATATGATACCAAAAGTTAAATCAAGTTTTAAGTAAAAAATTTGGGAACTGCTGACTTTCTTACTAAGTCTCTATATTTCTTTTAATACCGGTTTTCAGTAACTAATTATAATGAAAAATGTTTTTTTAGCTTTTACTTCAAAAGTGGGAAGAAAGTTTGGAATCACCACTTTTCTTCTACTTCTGCTTCCAATTCCATCTTCTTTATATCTCTTATTTTTTTCTTTTTCCTTTTAATACTTCTTTTTTCTTATTTTTTTTCTTATATTTTTTCTTATATCTTATTTCTTATTTCGTATGTTTTATGTCTTATTTCTTGTTTCTTATTTCTTATTTCTTATTTCTTATTTCTTATTTCTTATTTCTTATTTCTTATTTCTTATTTCTTATTTCTTATTTCTTATTTCTTATTTCTTATTTCTTATTTCTTATTTCTTATTTCTTATTTCTTATTTCTTATTTCTTATTTCTTATTTCTTATTTCTTATTTCTTATTTCTTATTTCTTATTTCTTATTTCTTATTTCTTATTTCTTATTTCTTATTTCTTATTTCTTATTTCTTATTTCTTATTTCTTATTTCTTATTTCTTATTTCTTATTTCTTATTTCTTATTTCTTATTTCTTATTTCTTATTTCTTATTTCTTATTTCTTATTTCTTATTTTTTTTTTCTTATTTTTTTATTTCTTATTTATCTATCATCGATCTTCTACTATCTTCGATATATTTAATTTTTTATTTTTTTTTAAATTTTTATTTTTTTCTTTTTTTCTGCTTTTTCTTACTTCTTATTGCTACTTTCTTATTTTGTCGTTCTTCTAACATCTATATTTTTTCATCTTTCTTTTTTATTTTTCTTGTTCTTTCCCTCTTCGTCATCTATTTTAATTTTCTTATTCTTTCTTCTGCTTTCTTTTTTATTCTACATTTTCATCTTATCTTTATCTTCCTATCCATATTAATATTCATATTCATATTCATATTCATATTCATATTCATATTCATATTCATATTCATATTCATATTCATATTCATATTCATATTCATATTCATATTCATATTCATATTCATATTCATATTCATATTCATATTCATATTCATATTCATATTCATATTCATATTCATATTCATATTCATATTCATATTCATATTCATATTCATATTCATATTCATATTCATATTCATATTCATATTCATATTCATATTCATATTCATATTCATATTCATATTCATATTCATATTCATATTCATATTCATATTCATATTCATATTCATATTCATATTCATATTCATATTCATATTCATATTCATATTCATATTCATATTCATATTCATATTCATATTCATATTCATATTCATATTCATATTCATATTCATATTCATATTCATATTCATATTCATATTCATATTCATATTCATATTCATATTCATATTCATATTCATATTCATATTCATATTCATATTCATATTCATATTCATATTCATATTCTTATTATCTTATTCATCATCTTCACTTATTTTTCTTCTTCATCATTAATAATAATGATTCATTATCGTCATCGTCATTGTCATTGTCATTTTCATTGTCATTGTCATTGTCATTGTCATTGTCATTGTCATTGTCATTGTCATTGTCATTGTCATTGTCATTGTCATTGTCATTGTCATTGTCATTGTCATTGTCATTGTCATTGTCATTGTCATTGTCATTGTCATTGTCATTGTCATTGTCATTGTCATTGTCATTGTCATTGTCTTTGTCATTGTCATTGTCATTGTCATTGTCATTGTCATTGTCAATGTTATGGTCATTGTCATTGTCATTGTCATTGTCATTGTCATTGTCATTTTCATTGTCATTGTCATTGTCATTGTCATTGTCATTGTCGTTGTCATTGTCATTGTCATTGTCATTGTCATTGTCATTGTTATGGTCATTGTCATTGTCATTGTCATTGTCATTGTCATTGTCATTGTCATTGTCATTGTCATTGTCATTGTCATTGTCATTGTTATGGTCATTGTCATTGTCATTGTCATTGTCATTGTCATTGTCATTGTCATTGTCGTTGTCATTGTCATTGTCATTGTCATTGTCATTGTCATTGTCATTGTCATTGTTATGGTCATTGTCATTGTCATTGTCATTGTCATTGTCATTGTCATTGTCATTGTCATTGTCATTGTCATTGTCATTGTCATTGTCATTGTCATTGTCATTGTCATTGTCATTGTCGTTGTCATTGTCATTGTCGTTGTCATTGTCATGGTCACTGTCACTGTCGTTGTCATTGTCATTGTCATCGTCATCTTTACAGTTATCGTCACATCATCACTGTCATCATCGTCATCGCCATCATCTTCTTATTTTTCTTTTTCTTCTACTTATTATTATTTTTCCTCTTTTTCTTCTTCTACTTCCATAACATAATTTCATATACAATTTTAATCTTCATTATTAAAAAGAGCAACGAGTTTCTCTTAAAACAGTATTAAGTAGGCGAGTACATAATTTTCCAATTAATGTTCAAGTTGACAGCAGCGGTGGACAGCCATATGACTCTATTTCAACAATCATGCTCAAGGTTTGTGAATCGCTGCTGCAGCCATTCAACATACAGGCACATAAAGCACACAACGTGCTCCTTACTTTCATCTCAGTGGCGGTTGAGACCTACCAAAAAACTCAACAACCACCATAACCACTAGAGGAAGCTTTTACTTGGCGTCGCTCGGTCGCTTTAAAAAAAAAAAATAGTAAAACAAACTTCAAGCCTATGCAATGCAATATATTCCAACATAAAAACCCACACCACTGCCACCATCCACTGCCATCAAAGACTGCATAAAACCCAACAACAACAACTACAAACAACAACCACCCAACAACAACAACTACAACAAATACCAACTTCATGTTGGTAAATTGTTCAAACTTTATGCCAGGAATGCACGTCGTGACGCGCATGTATGAAAAGTTTTCCCGCATGCAAAACAAGGCAGCTTTTTAGGGGTTGAGCAGCAACAGCAGACGATGGCCAAAGCGCAGTGATCAGGCAGGCGAACGGGCTGGCATGGAAGTTGTATAGCAGCACTGCAGCAATTGGGAAAAATACCAACAGCAGCACGAGCAGCAGCTGAAAAACTAACTAAAGCCCGGAAAAACTGGGCGCATTCGTTGCATGAAATTAAAATGTAAAAAAAAGAGAGAGAAAAAAAAAATAGACTGTGTGTGCAAACTAGATAAGCAAAGACTGTTTGATGGTAAGCTGGACGAGGCAGGGTCGAGAATGTTCAGCTGATTGAAAATAGAAAAATCTTGTTAAAATTTGTTAGGATTGCAAATAAAACAGGAGATATTTTTGTTTGTTTCTTTTGTAAAAAAAATGCCGGCTAGAAAAATAATGAAAATTTATTTAAAAATGCATTTGCTTCAAATTGAATGCAGGGTGTCGCAGTTAAAATTTTTAATGAAATCAGTGAAACAAAAATAAACAAACACTATATCAAATTGAACCGCTTAAAAAAAATGTATAAAATATAATCAAATTTAAACAAATAAAATAAAATGAATATAAAATAAAAATAAAATAAAATAAAATTAAATAAAATAAAATAAAATAAAATAAAATAAAATAAAATAAAATGAAATGAAATGAAATGAAATGAAATAAAATTAAATAAAATGAAATAAAATAACATGAAATAAAATTATATAACATGAAATAAAATAACATGAAATAAAATTATATAACATGAAATAAAATGAAATGAAATGAAATAAAATAAATAAAATAAAATAAAATAAAACAAAATAAAATTAAATAAAATAAAATAAAATAAAATAAAATAAAATAAAATAAAATTAAATAAAATAAAATAAAATAAAATAAAATAAAATAAAATAAAATAAAATAAAATAAAATTAAATAAAATTAAATAAAATTAAATAAAATTAAATAAAATTAAATAAAATTAAATAAAATTAAATAAAATTAAATAAAATTAAATAAAATTAAATAAAATTAAATAAAATTAAATAAAATAAAATAAAATAAAATAAAATAAAATAAAATAAAATAATATAAAATAAAATAAAATAAAATAAAATAAAATAAAATAAAACAAAATAAAATAACATGAAATAAAATGAAATGAAATAAAATAAAATAAAATGAAATGAAATGAAATGAAATAAAATAAAATGAATAACCTGAAAATAACCTATAACCTGATTGCGATAATTTCAAGGTCATTCCAAGGTTAAAATGAAAAAAAACTTAGGTATGAAGTCGAACTTCCTGATACATTTTTGTGGGTTTTTTGGGTCGCTGATTTAGATTTCGAAGTCAGTTAGTCTGTATTAAGGTAATGTCAAAATCATATGAAGGACAAAGTGATAACAAGAAACCACTTTCAATTACTTGTTGTATGAATTTTTTACGTTGTTGGTTGTTATAAACTGAACTCGAATTCAAAATCAGCGACTCAAAAATCTATCGTATCACTATTTGTTTTTCATTTTGATCTTAAACGATATTAATACAGATAAACTATTCGGAGATTTGGAATAAGAGTTCGAAAAACCTAATATTTATTAAATCCAATCCCCAAAACCAACATAATTATTCCGAAAAGGCGTAATTTATTTCAGGACATTTTTATAATTTTACCCTCAATGAAAGTGGGAAAGTGGTCGAATTTAATTTCGCTCTATAATTTTTGGCACATTTTCTTAATAAAGTTTAGTTTTAGTTTTCAAGCCAAGTTATTGGCTTTTATCAATACAAATTTTATACAAGGTATTAATTTTGTTGCAAATTGACATTCCGTAGATATGCTTAGATATTTATGTAGATAAATTTTTTGATTATTGATATCGAATTTTTTAAAAAATGTTCTCTAAAACGTTTAGTTAACATCAAATATTAACTATTCGTCTTGCTTTTCGATTGATTTAATGTGTTTAACAATCAAAAGCTGAATTAAAATATTCATTTTAGTTGCATGAGCTAAATTTTTGATAAAAATTTTAAAAATTTGGCAAAAAAACAACCCTAACAAACTGAAGAAATTTTTAGTACTTTCATTTTCTCGATCTTTTTTGTAAAATTTTCGCTATAAAGTACACAAAACTGCAAACATTTTTTTAAAAGTACAATTCCGATGCAAGTTATTGTCATTTATTCATTAATGATTTTATAAAAAATATTCAGTTTGCTTAGCATTATTTTTCTGAGCGGTTATATTATGATGAAAATGTTATATATTTTGCGAAACCACGACACATTTTCTACATACCACCATTTCCATTTCCATTACTTTCTTACGTTCTTATTAAATCTTTATAAAGCTTCTCTGTTACTATATAAGCCTTCATTTAGTTTCTATTTTTTTTTTTAAGCATTCTGGAATATATTTTTTCTTTTTCATAGAAAAATGTTTCCAAAAATATGTAAGAATTATTTAAAAAATTTATATAATTTCTTTTTAACTATTTTTAAGTTGTTTTATTTAATTTAACTTAAAAGCTTTTTAATATTTACGAATTGTCTGTCCTTTCAAATTAATCGTGTTTAAATTGTAGTATATGTAGAAGGGGCTTTTTTTACTTTTCATAATTTGTTTTCAAATTTGCAAATTGAGTTTGGTTTGAGTACTTTTTCCGACTAGATATTTTTTTTATAAATTTTCAAAATTCAATGCAACACCCTTTAAAATATGCAAGCAATCAAACAAACACACGTACACACACACACATTCATAACTAAACCTCACTTTGACCAGCAATCAAAGCAGAAACTTTGCGAGAACCCACTCACTCTGCCTGGCATTTCCTGCTCTCACACCCAAGTTGCTGCTGCTCAACCCACATCCCAAACCACCCTAGCAGGAAACGAGAAATTGCAATGAGCTGTTATTTTGCAGCAAAAATTTCCATTTATGCATTTTTGCAGCTAACACGTTTTTACATTTTGTTTTATTTTTTTTTTTGTTGTTTTTTGTTATTCGAGGGCTTGCAATATGGCAGCAGGTGGCTGACTAACAACACCCGCCAACACTGAGACCCGGTTAGTTTCGAGATTCTTAACGGCATTTGCTAGTTAGTGCCTGACAACTGCTGCAATATGCGGAATTTACTTTTATGCTTTCTTCCTTTTTTTTTTTGTTTTTGCTAGCTTTACAATTTATTTTTTGTGCACTACTCGGTAAGCTTAAAAAAACAATGTTTAAATCCTGAAGTTTTCCATTTTACCAGCTCAACTGGGTGGCTAGAGTTGTGCCGTCAATGCAAGCAGGTTGTATTTTTGTTACTATTGCAAGCATAGTATATATATATATATTTTTATATATACATATATATGAACGAGAAATTTATAACTGCAAGAAGCGTACAAAAAACTGCAGCATTTTTTGTTTCCGGTTTTAGCAAAAATAAAAACGACAACTTCCGCTTAGTTTCAAATTTTTTTCACAGTAAGCCAGATTTTTTAATTTGTAGCTATATAAATACAGAAGAGCATGCATGTAGACATAAACTAAGTTTATATTTTTATATATATATATCTCCATATATATATATATGTTTGTCTTTTTCTGTTTGTTTTTTATGCATGTGTGCATGCACATAAATAAATGCAAGTGTTGCCAACTGGACATTCGAAATGGGCGGCATTGCTTGGCTTGAACAAAAAGTTTTTAGTTTTTCTTTTTTTTATGATGCAGTTTTATTTTTTGTTGCGCCAAAAATACTGCAGCATATTTTTTGTTGCTTCGATGTTATGCATTTATCTAGATTTAACTTGAAATGCAGCGCCGTGTTGGGCGTGTGCAATAATGCAGCACTAGAAAAAGGCATGCACAACATTAAAAAATAGTACAAATGAAAGACAAAGAGCAAAATTTGCTTTTTTTAAATTATGACGGAATTATGTGTTTAATGCAGTAAAACTTACTTAATGAAGAGCTTTCGATCATAGCTAGCATAATTATGGGCTTATTTAGCAAAGACGTACCTGAAATTAAAGAGAAAAGAAATACAATTAATTTATAAGAAATAATATTTTTTAGTTTTTAAATAAATTTGTGATAAGAAATACTAAACTTGCTAAAATTTACACAAAATTTTAAAAAAATAGTAAAAAAATATTAATATTCTTTTGAGATATTTTTTTGGGCAGAATTAAACAATCAAAATAAAAAAAAAATTAAGCTGAAATTCAAAACACCGGCGAAATAATTCTAAACATTTTTTATACGAGTTTGAATACAAAAGTTGAATTTTTATGCGATAAGAAAAGGGCACGAGAAAATTTGAGCAACCTAGCAAGAAAGCCAAGTCTAAGAAGGAAATAACTTTAATTCGAAAAATTTTTTTAGCTTTGAACCAAGGATTTCAGGTGTCAAACCTATTCAGTCAAGTCTGACTTGTTTCGAAAATTGGGAGATAGATAAGTAGGAGAGAAATGGAAATCAAGAGAAGCAAGTATAGAATGTTCAATGTGTAACGGAACGCTATTTGAATTTGATGAAAGAATTATGCCTTCACCTCAGTCAATTCGTGTTATTTAGCAATCTATATCCACAAAAAACTCTACCATCAACTACAACTTCCAAAGTCGTAAATGTGTATATTGATGAATAATTAATTTCGTTTGATTAGAAATGAGGAAAGAATTATAGAAAGGTAACAGCGTAGGACCATAGCCAAGCCGGGATTCGAACCCGGAATCTCTGGGTTGGCAGTCAAGCATACTTGCCACTTGACTACTGAGGCTGCCATTTGCAGAAAAGATGCAAATTGCGTATTTGTAATACATTTGTGTGAAAATTTCAAAATTTTTTCCTAATGGGGCAAAAAAGAAGGAACGATAAAATTTGAGCAGCTTAATGAGAACAGCCGAATGGAGCTTACCATAGCAAAAATATAAGAAACTCTCGCAAAGAAATAAATTTAACTCGAAATAAAGAAAAAGAATTTGCGATTTTGGGGCGAACATATTTTTAAATAATTGATAGTTGAATTTAAAATTATTTAAAATATGCTTTATTCAAATATTCAAACCTGAAACAAATAAACCATTTTAATAAATGATTTAATAATAATTGAGAGCAGAATTGCTGAAAAAAGCTCTCTATAATTCTTTTAAAAAATGTTAACGCCTAACGTTAATGAGTGTAAAAATTTAAACATATTTTCTGACATGTATGACACATTGTTTACATCAACATAAAAAAAAAATATAAACAATAAAAACGGCTTATTTAAACTCTAGACAGCAAAAGCACCAAAAAAAAAACACCAACAACAAATTTGTCTCTGCGCTGCTATTTGCACTTCAAACTTATTGTCTTTATTTAAATAATTTCGGAATTTGTGTCAATTTGGCAACACTTTGCCAAGCATTCAAAAGAAAAAAGAAAAAACAACAGTTAGACACGCCTTGTTAACAAAACGCAGCGAAAAGCTATGAACGCACTTTTGTGCAGTACAAGTACCGTTAATTAGTTAAATCAACTCAAACTGCATAGTTTGTGGCAGCAAAACAACAAAGTCAGTCAAAAGCTGTAAATGTCTTTCCTAGAAGCACAACCAACAACAAACAAAAACGTGCTTCGCAGCAATGCAATAAAGAGCAACATTTTCTTTGTTTCTCTTGTCTTAACACTGCTACGACTTGTGGATTTATGAGAACATAAAAAACACAAAAATGTACAATTTTCGCAAAAGATTAATTTTAAAAACATTTTACATACAAATTAAAAAAAACCCAATCGAAAAATCGAAAGATATTAGGACCAACCTATTTAAAAAATTATGTTAATCAATGCTTTAGTTTCACGCTTTTAGTTTTGAAGTTGTATGGCAGGCGTGAACTTATGACCTATTCTTGAATCCAATACATATTTGTTATGATGATTTGTTTCATAAAAGTCGCCTTTCTCCTCAATATTAAGCTATCGCTTTTGAAGTACATGAATTATATGGGAGGTGTCACACCCCGTTGTTCAATATAATTTGTTCACACTCCATTTTTAAATACCATTCAGAACTGATATTCAAAGAGTATCAGTTCTGATGAATTCAATTTCAAGAATCTAGCATTCATACGTTGCAATTTATAGAGTTTTGGTAAATTGGAATATGAGCGCGGCCTACTAGAAAATTTCGCAATACATGTAAAATAGATACCGAACACACTCTTTGGTAAACACAAACTTTGACGGCGGAGAGTGTCGAAAGTAAATTCTTTAAAAACCTGTCGGTTTTTGTGATTTCACTGCACAAGCAAAGAAACAAAACTAGCGTCAGCAACTTCGTTTCAAAACCAATTCCAAGAATATTATATAAAAAAAAATTCTAGAACCAAAATTTGTAACACACAAACCTTTTACAAATACGCATATTTTCAGAACAAGTCTTTCCGGAAAAATTTAAATCTATTTTAAACCTGATAATTAAAATTCTGCTTAGAATCTTCTTTACAAGAAACCAATTTTTTCTATGAATTTAGGCCAGGCTTACAATTTTCAAAGGAGTACTTATGTAAAAATTAAATTGTGGCAGGCCGATTACAAAAAGTATATATTTTGTGAATGCAAGCGTGTTGGCTCATCATGTGCTTCATGAGATACACTTAGAGTAATAAGACCCATCGTGGGTTTAGTTTTGACCTTCTCAATTTAAACTAGCTCGATTTATCCATAAAAATTCGAGGATTCGGTAGATCGAAGATTTTGAGAGACCATCTAGGTTACTGTAAAACTAATTTATCCAAGAAAGGTGGCATTTTCTGTGTAGCCATCGCTGGGTATGTGTAGAGAATGCGTGTTTTTCGTTATTTTTTGTCTTCATCCCTGCATTTTTTACAGTGTTAACTATGGGGATATTTAATATGGGGGATAATGGGAGATCGTGGTTTCCGATTAAATACAGTCCTGTTAGAACGCTTAATCTATAGACTTTATTTGAATTCTTCTGTAGGAAATCAGTTCTTTTGAGCATTTTTAGTTTGGATTGGCATATCTTTCCCTAGTCCACATATTTTTAATTCTTTTAAGGAATACTTTCCTAGTGAGTACTATTTTATAAGTGGAGAGAGGTTAACCAATTGTATCCTTTTTTTATTTATAACAGTTGGGTAGTACCGGTTCGAGTGAGTTTGTCTGCGTTGCAGTTTCCGGGAAAATTTCTATGTTCGAGAATACAATCAAGAAAGATATTGAACGGCTCTAACATCTCATTTAGAGATCTGCAGCAACTAAGCACTATTTTGGTTTGTATTCAACAGATTCTAGGGCTTTGAAAGTGGAAAGATGATATATCATTTATCTGAAGACGGTTAACGGTTAACGTTGTTAAGTGGAAGGCTTCCAAGTTATCAAAGCTCTGATTCATATCTGAAGGCAATAGACAAATCAAACTTTGCGCACAAAAAAGCTTTTGTGCGATTTAGACTTCGGTTTTGGATATTGGGGAAAAATTTCTTGTTATTAATATTGTCTTATTAAGCTTCTTTTTCATTAAGAGATGGATTTTAGACCGATATTTTTCCATAAAACGAACTTTCATGGTTTTTCCAAAAAAAATCGTATGTTATAGCCGAGATAATTAAGCGTTAAAGCTGAAGTTTGAGATAATCAGACAGACTACTTCAATTTTCAATACATAAATTTATATGTTTTTTTAAATTAATTGAATTTTTCAGTTATACTTAAATATCAGTTAAATACCAAATTTCAAAATTGTAAAAATTAATTTTTTGAAATAAACCTTTTTTTTTGGATTCGATAATTTATTATTAAATTTGTGTATGAAAAATATTTTTAAAAATTTAAGTACTTGAAAATTTATTTTTAAAAATTTCTGACCTTTAAAGAAAAAACCTAGTTTTCAGTCATAATTAATGTACTTGACCCCATATTATTGCGTATATTTTGATCTTTCCGTGTGCTAAAAGTGCTATTCCATGTTGTTATAAAAAAAAAACTCGCGTGTAGCAACGTACACGTGGCAGAAGTGAAACTTCTTTAACAGTAAGAAATAAGAGAGATTTTAGTGTGAAATAGAGAGAGAAAGTATTTGAAAAGAAATTCAATCAATACGAAATGGAATAATAATTTTTTGATTCAATATTTGCATCCAGGGACCGTACCGAATATGGTTTTTGTCGAAAGTGTTACATATTAACTTTTATCTTTTAATTTTTATTTTTTCTGTCAAAAATAACAGTTTTTTGTGCCTTATAGTTTTTTTGGGCAAAAATAACAGTTATTTTCTGCCATTTATTTTTCGGTCAAAAATATCAGGTAATTTATATTTGTTCAAGTCATTTTACCGATAAAAAAAATGTTGATATTATTATTTTCATCTCATCGGTGAGACATTTTACACATGGTTTCAACAGTTCAATCTGCCAAGCGGCCTTTAAGAAAACACAAATTGCTTGATATTTTTGACCGAAAAAATTAAAGTCACAAAATAACTGCTATTTTTGACCGATAAAATGTGATAACATAATGATAAATGTGTAACCTTTATTTTTCCTCGAAATATACTAGGCAAGAAATTAACTTTTAAAGAATCAGTTTTTAAATTTAAAAGCGACGAATATTAATTCGTGAGGCTGAGGACATTTGTAACATAATGGTATATTTGAAAAAGTCTTTCGACAATTTTTTTCATTTGAAAATTGTAAAATAACAGATATTTTCGGTACTTGTTTTAGTTCAGTTGATGTTTTAGTTGCTTTCGAATGTCTTCGCAACATTGTTACTTTTTGGATGCTGGATTGCATTTGCATAGAACTCGTTGAAGGAGTCTCCGAAAGCAGAGACAAATCTTGTTGATTATTGTGTTTTGATTCCTGATCATAATAATTGCTATGTTGATAGAGGGCCTCATAAAGCAGCGAGCGTTGATTGTTCGTTGGTTGGCTTTAAAATTTTGTTGAGATGCATCAGTGTGTTTTTTGGGGATTGGTGTTTTGTAGATTCACCAAAATACACTGATGGTTCGTAAAAATGCATTTTGAAACTCAGCCGTTGTTGCAATCACCTTACCTTCATCATTAGTTTCAGACCCAGCTGCGGCTGTATTCTAAAGAGCTCTAATTCGCTCTTTATATTCACGAACGCGTTCTGCTCCTGTTTTAGCTATTTTTTTATTTTTTTTTCCGTGCA
Organism: Tetanocera ferruginea; assembly: GCA_958299015.1. NCBI lineage: Eukaryota > Metazoa > Arthropoda > Insecta > Diptera > Sciomyzidae > Tetanocera > Tetanocera ferruginea. Next base: position 143,309,989 of record OY282641.1, read on the forward strand.
TACTTGTAGAATGAAAATTAATGTTACGGTTATGTTAATAATGTAATGTTAATGTTAATCTAATGTTATTTTCAGTATGTTACGCGTTCAGTTTTAATTACATTTTGTTTGGCTATTTATCATGTGCCTACGTGGCGTGAACGTATAGATTCCGGCTCTTAAGCAACGATGTTCGGGGTTCAATTCTCGGCAGCGGCAGTAATTTTTTTTTAATTTTCATATGAATTGAAAACGTTAGCCTAGCAATTAAGTTTTCAGAATGTTTCGAAAACAAAAAAAAACAATTTTAATCAATTTAAAATGTTCTTTATTTATTGAAGCCGTCAATCAACTTAACTTAATATTACAATTTCTTTGCTTTATAAAGCTTTGTTTCAATTTCCAAATATTCTTAAATCTATGTTTCGATATCTTAATGTTCTATGTTTCTCGTACCTGTATGTATCTATATGTTAGTGTGTGTGCTGCGCTGCGATGGTCTGCGCTGCCACAATAAGTTCAGGTGAAAAGTGCAGTCTCGTGCAAGAATTGCATTCTGTGTGAACGGAAATTGGTCGGCTAGAATTCTCGATAATTGTTTACGACATTTGGAGTAAAGAATTATTTAGGATTTCGATTATGCCGAAATTGTGAAATTACATTAAGTGTGCGAACGGAAATTGGTCAGCCAAAATTCTTAAGAATTGTTTGCGACATTTGGAGCAAAGAATTTAGAATTTTGGTAATTATGAAATTAAATTACATTATTTTTAAATGGGAGGAAGGGGTTTGCTATAACTCCTAGCGTCACGAAAAAGTACCTTGAAATTTCACTCACCGCCAAAGAAGTTTCACTTCAAAAAAAAATGTATCAACTTCACACAAAAATCTGTTGGACAAAATAAAAAATCTTTGCCACGCAAGGGTTAACAACTACTTTCGACAATTTCAACATGTGAGTGCAAACAAAATTTCTTATGAAGAAAAACAAACAAAATGTATGCATTGCAACAATGACTAAAAAAACAACAATAACAACGGTATCAACAGCAACAACAACAACTATAACCGCACCACCACATAATGAAGTAAATACTTGGAAAATGCATCTTATGAAATACAACAACATTTCTTCAGACCTAGTTGTATGATTTTATTTCAACATAATAGAAAAAAAACCAAAAAAAACTTGCACTGCCATTTTTAAAGCTTCTTCTTTTTCCGTGTTTTTTTTTTTTGTTTTTGTTTTTCTTCAACTGCTGCTACTTTTTATGCATGCACATCGTTATGCTGCGCTTCGTTGCACAATACCTCTTTGGCACCCGCTGGTGCGCTCTCTACCCGTTACACCGCCCGCGCACAACATCATTAACTGCGTGCGTTCATTTAACACGCACTTGTCGCGGTGTGTTAAGGCAACACAAAGAGGGGCACAGCGGTTTAGTGGCGGGAAGTTGTTCGGAAAATATGGGGAACACACAGTTGTTGGTTTCTTTTGTGGCGTGCATGAATGAATTTTTTGTAATATTTTGTTTTCTTTTTTTTTAAACATCGATTGAGCAAGATATGCAAGCAACCTGCAGCAATCTTTATTGTGATTTCTTTTTTTTTTCTGGTTGTTGTTGGTGTTGTTGTTCTAGATAGCGTCTTATTGGCTCCTGCTTGTCTGAGGTGCGTGCAATTAAATGCAGCGCAGTCAGGCACTCCGTGCAGTTAAGCGCAGCAGTCTATAGAGTTGTGTGTGTATGGAGTGTAGCGTGTGTGTAATGCAGTGTGCATTTTATTTTGAGTTGGAAAATAAAACAAAATTGTGCAATCGTGGAAAATTTGTTAAGTGATGGAACATTTAAAAATATTTTAAGTTTATGAAGTTCTAAGCTTTCGCAGATATTTATAAATTATTTAATTTTTTTTTTTCCAAGTGTTTTTTTTTTATTACAGCCTTGTACCTTTTCACTTTTTTAATAATATTCTTAATTTTAATTCCTAGCAGCAAATTTAAAGCAAAAATTTAAATACTTATGAAAGCATGCAAAGCTTTTGTGAATGCGAAATGTAACTATTAATAAAAACGTTTATTAAAAGCTGTGCTTCAGCTTGGTTGATTCTTCTACGGCGCATTTCAGCCGCCTATAATGAAAGCTTTAAAAAATGCTTTTCACTTGAATTCAGTTAAAATTATTTTCTTATTCTATTTATTTTTATACAACCCAATTGACTTGTTTTTTACCATAATACCAAAGAAGCCTCCCCCAAACATTGTAAATTGAAAAAAAAAAAAAAACAAAAAACAATCTAAAAATGCAGCTTTAATAAAGGTATTCATATAATAGGCAAAACAAAACAACAACAACAAAAAAAAGACGTTTGCCATGAAATTGAGCTGCTTCTTTGAAGTGGCGCACCGCACTTAAGTGGATCCACTAACTCAACGAACCAAAAACCTAGCAATATGGCTATAGCCTCCGCCCCCAAAATGTGAAACCCTTTTAATACACTCCAGTTGTTTCTAATACCGCTGCGCTAATTATGAATGCAACTCAAGCTCATTTGTTTTTTTCGTTTTTGGTTTTTGTGTGTTTTCTTTCTATGGTATTATTTTTTGTCGTTACAAATGAGTGCGTTGTTAGTGAGTTAAAAAAAAAAAATTGTATTAAGAAGAAAATTTTAAAGATTTTTAATTTTTTGTTTTTGCTGTTAAGAGTCTGTGTGAATAATTTTTTCTTTGTTCAACAATGTTTTTGTATTTCAATTAAAGCTCTATTACGAAATGAGTTTTCAAATGCTTTTGATGATGATGAAGATGACGATGTTGTCGTTGTTATTGTTGTTGTTGCTGCATGTCAAAGGTAGTCAACAACAACAAAATGAACAAGCACTTGCAACATGCATGCATTGTTGCTGTTGCTGTTGTTAGGTTTTTTTTCCTGCTTTGAAGCGATGCGTGTCGCGCAGGGGTGCAACCAGGAATTTTTTTTGGGGGCGATTTTATCAAATGTAGAACTTATATATAAAAACAATTTTACGTAATTACAGCGGCTGAGTTGTACCGGTTAGTGCGTTCAATTTTTGCACTAATGGTTCCTTGTTCAAACTTCAGGCATGACCAGCACCATATTTTTTTTTTTTTTTTAATTAAAACGGTCACTGTCAGGACATTCTATCCGTACAGAAGGTGAACAGCAGTGGTAGCGGTCGTTTTAAAATAAACTGTCTTCAATGTTGTTTAGGATCTGTTCGGCCAAAATATTTTGCAAGCATCAGTTATAGGCCGTTTAATGGATTTTTTTTCTTGTTTGGCAGTTGTACGAAGGTTATAAGGTCAGCAAAAATTCAACATATTTCTCCCAACACATTCAGAAAAAAATACATACCTTTCTCCGATAAAAAATTTATCTATTTTCGATAATTCAATTAGAATAAATTTTCACATTTTCAAATACATATTTCTTCACTTGTGGGAAATTGAAATATTTCAGTGTCTCTAATAATGATAAGTATTTTTCTCGCACAAAAAATTCTCATTTATAGAGAAAAATTTAAGGAAAATGAAATGAAATAAAATGAAATCCTTTTTCAAAAACAAAAAAGTCTTAAGGCTCAAACAAGTTATGCGTAAGCATACAAAAGTTTCAGAGAGAAATCAACGAAAAGTATACAAAAGTTCAAAAACACACTTTTCCGTACTAAATTAAAAACAAAGTAAGCATGAAAAAAATTTCAATACAAATCGATACGAATGAAATGACAAATAAAAAATAATTTGTTTTTGTCGAAAAAGATTGCCAACTAAAATTATAAAAAAATATTTTCATGAAGTTTGTAAATTCATACATGCTTTATGATTGCAAATAGCGGTCTATTTCAGTACGAACCTCACTTAATAAATTTTTCCTATCTAAAACATATTTTTTACTGATTTTAAATAATATTTCGGTTCATAAGCGGTTAACATAAAAATTTAAATAATTTATTAAACAGGTTGCAACCCTTTTCTGCTTAGCAATATACGGTGTCGAACGCTCACTCTCAAGTTTTGAAAAGTAAACGAAAATTGAGAAACTGAACGAAAAATTGCTTACGCACAACTTGGGCGACGCAATATATTGCTGAGCAAGTACGTTCTTTTGCTTTTTTACTTTTGTATACTTCCGCATAACTTGGTTGAGCCTTTAAGGCTCAAACAAGTTATGCGTAAGCATACAAAAGTTTCAGAGAGAAGTCAACGAAAAGTATACAAAAGTTCAAAAACATACTTTTCCATACTTAATTAAAAACGAAGTAAGCATGAAAATAAATTTCAATACAAATCGATTCGAATGAAATGACAAATAAAAAATTATTTGTTTTTGTCGAAAAAGATTGCCAACTAAAATTATAAAAAAAAAACATTTTTTTAAGTTGGTAAATTCATCCATGCTTTATGATTGAAAATAGCGACAATTTCAATACAAACCTCGCTCAATAAATTAATCCTGTCTGAAACATATATTTTTAGTGATTTTTAATAAAATTTCGGTACATAAGTGTTTAAAATCAAAATTTAAATTATTTATTAAACAGGTTGCAACCCTTTTCTGCTTAGCAATATACGGTCTCGAGCGGTCACACTCAAGTTTTCAAAAGTAAACGAAAATTGAGAAACTGAACGAAAAATTGCTTACGCACAACTTGGGCGACGCAATATAATGCTGAGCAAGTACGTTCTCTTGCTCTCTAGCTTTTGTATGCTTACGCATAACTTGGTTGAGCCTTTATTCTCTAAAAATGATATATATATTTATATATTTCCCTTTTTCGTGGAAGCTTTTTATCATTTTTAGGGATTGTTAAGTACCACATTTAGAGAAAAGCATTATCTGGAGCAAACTCTATAACATATTTCCCTAAATATTATGTCTTTTTACTTATTCCGAGAAACTTTTTACTGAGTGCAGTGAACATTTTTCATCTATACATCACTTCGTTGTAAAAATACCCAATTGGCTGGCACAAGCTTTAAAATTCGTCCTTTAGTGAGCACTAATTATGCTCAAGTCCGAAAGTAAATACCGCTTAATTTCTGACACCTGGGGATAAAAAACAAAGAGTCTGAATTTGAAAAAATCGTTTGGTATTACTTGTCCAATACGCAAATGCTGACGAAATCGAAATAATATATTTTTAACGATAGGTCTTTCCTACACTTTTCAAAAATCGGTTAATATTTGCGCAATTTTGTGGAATTATGATGAAACTGATTTTGAAAATCCAATGGAAGATTATAAATATGGCGTATAACTATATTATGTCACTGGATGGGAGAACAGAAGAAAAATTAAACCAACATATTTTTTTACCTAATAAGCCAGTATTGCTTAATATCGGATAATATTTAACAATTTAGAGAAATTTTATGCAACGGATTTTGGAAAAAACGATGGAAAATTAGAAATTGTAAATTTTTTTCTCCACTTTCGGAAGTCAATCGGAATTATTTATATAATGAATCACATGACTTCACTATAAACTTAGTTCTGTAGTTTGTGTTATCGATGTTTAAAAAATGACTTTAAAAAAGGACGAAAAATAACAATTTAACGGGAAATTTCTTTGATTTTTTCAGTGGCGAGTGACTGAACCGATTTTCCTCAAATTTAGGCTTTTTTACTATGTCTTACTTTTGAATTAATTTGTTTCCAAATATTTCAAGTTTCCTCCATGCTAGAAATTGAAAAAATAACTCAAATCGAAGTATTGCCAGCAATCCTTCAAGTGGTCAGAATCAGAATATAACAAAAATTAAATATGTGTGAATGCATACCCAAAATAGGCAAAAAACTATAGATTTTCATGATACACTAAAAAAATTGTGGAAATTTTTGTGTTTACAAACTCTATTAAGACCCCAAAAAATCCATATTTTATCATTTTCGAAAAGAGGCTGTTTAAAATACGTCTACAATATGTATTTTTCATGATATTCACATAAATTTATATTAATTGGAAAATTATTGAGCTCTTCTTTCCATTGATATATCGTATGGTGCGGTTTAACCAAAACTAAATGCCACAACTATATAAAATGTGAGAAATCAATATTCAAAAGCTACCTTCAGCTCAATTATTATTTAATTGCCATAATTACTGTTTGATTTTGGCAAATTTTGGTGGATATATATATATATATTAGTGGGTACATATGAGTATTTAAGTACGCAAATCGATTTCTTTTAACCAGTTTTTAGTTAAATGTGCGCCAGATAGCGCTCTAGTACAAAATTCATGATTTTCGAATATTTATATTTTTTAACAGTTATAAAAAACGCATTTTTCATAGTACTCAGTTTTGATTAAACAACACCATACGATACACCAAAAGAAAGAAAGAAGAGCTCAGTACTTTTCCATGCATTTGAATGTCAAGAAAAATAAATTTTTTTAAAAATAAAAGTTGTTAAAAAAAATATTTTCTTGTTTTTGAGAGTACTTCTTACTTTTGAGTCGGTGTCCGGATCACTTTTTTTTCTCACGATTTTCCATACAAAATCGATTCGGCTTAACGTGCAGTCTCAAGGAATAAAATATGACTAATTTAGCAGATTATGCATCAACCAGAATCGATTTGAAATATACATTTGGGGTTTTCACTCATTTCATAAAAAGTGTGATTGCTTTTCATGTGAATCACTTTGTTTGAATACTATTTTGATAGGTACTGCAATAATTTTTGGGGGGGGGGGGTTTAAACTCCGAAACTCCCCCTTTGGTTGCGCTCATGGTGTCGCGTGTGCATTTTATGCGGTCTCCCTTAAACCATCATCTCTGGCTGTCATTATATTTTTGGGTTACTCTTTTTGGATTCTTTATTTTGTGTTTCTATGTTGCTCTACTTGTTGATACACTTTTAATTTTATTTTTTCAGCATGCTTCTTTTTGAAAAATTTTGTTATGCTGGCTGAGTTTGAAGCCTGGCACCTTAACTGTTTCACAACGAAGTGGCTTCCAAAAGAAGTTGCTTTTTATTTGTATTTTCCCTTAAAGACATGATACTATACAAATGGTTCCATTTTTCATTTTTTGTTGCACGAAAAAAGCTACAAATTCGAGCAGAGGTAGTACTCATCAGTCAATGAGGTTGAATTTAAATCAACAAAATAATTATATTATGACAAGGAATAAACAAATCGTGGTTTAAAACTAATTTCTTAAAATTACTCTATTGAAAACAAACAAATTTTAACTCTCAATTATTTTGTTTTTGTTAATTTAAGAGCATGTATCTCCGCAAAGTTTTTAATTATCTGTAAAATTAAATCGTAAGGAATTTCATTAAAAAAATTCAACAATTCTAAGAAGGAATGTTTCAATTAAGCAAAATAATAAATAAAAGCATCAAATAAGCATGAATTTATTAAAACATAACATTAAACAAATAATTTTAATATACATATAATATCAAACGTATAAAATTATAAAACAAATATATTAAAAAAAAACGACTTAAAATATAGATTTTTTACATTGTTAAATTTTTAAAATTTTGTAGTTTTTTACATGTTTTGTATATTTACATATTTTAAATATTTTGTATGTCTTTTTTTTATTCAACAAGATGACGATATATTTAAAATTTTTAATGTTTTTTTTTAAAAGATTTGCTATTTTATTTTTTTTTTATTATTTTGTATGTGTATAATTTTTGTATTTTTTGTATTTTAAATATTTTGTAAAAATTTTTTTTTTTGTTTTATATATTTTAATAGTTTTATATTTTGCATATTTTCGGATTTTTAATGCTTTTTATTTATTTTTATATCTACTCAATTTGTATGTTTTATTTATTTTGCTGATTTTTTACACATTTCATATTTTTTTTTTATTTTTCATAATTTTTAATTTTTTATATATAAAATATTGTGTATATTTTTTTATTATTTTTTTTTTATTATTTTTTTTATAGTTTTTATATTTTGTATATTTTAACATTTTTAATGATTTTTATGTTCTTATATTTTATTTATTTCTTATATGTTCTTTTGACGTAGAATTACGTCTTACAGCGCAGTTCGTATGGAGGTCGTTTTAACAGATTTTTTCAAGGCCATGAAACTTTTTTGGTGAATACTTTAGCGTATACCTACAGCCCTGAATACTCATCGTTCAAAGATAAAATATATACTTAAATATCAGATATATCCTACACTGAATGAATAACTAATTTTGGATTTCGTCACTATTATATTAAAGTCACAAAATAGTAAAATATAAGACGGAAATGCATGTGTTTATATAAGAAAATAAATTATCAGCTGCTAAATGCTGTGCCTGCTGCTTTCTTTGTTTTTGTGTCGTTGCTTTTGCTTGTATTGTTTTTGTTTTATACGAACTGATTCGCAGGCTTCTTCATTGGGTTCTTGCATGTACTACTTCTTTATTGGTTACTTGTATGAACTACTTAGAAATGAGTGCTCTTTTTTAACACAAGATGTCAATCACAACCTCTTTTCAACTCAGTCAATGCACTCAAACTGTCAAACTTAACGAAATTGATTTGTGATCCGGTTAGATTTAACTCTTGTGAAAAAGCAAGTTGGATCATATTTCGTTTTATGCTTTTACCGAATAGATGGCGTTAAATTTTAATTCGTGTTTTTAATGCAAATTAATTAGGTTCCCACATCTCACAGCACTAGCGAGTGTAGCTCGCAAAGTAAACATCGCACAGAGACGAAAATGGCACTAATGGAAAGGATATGTGCTCAGCATGAGATATAGTCACCATAGGGTTTTTTTTTAAATTCGAGGTCTTTAAAAAAAACAGTAGTTAAACTGACTGTAGCTCGCAAACTAAATATATATCACACTAAATACAAAACAGTCACAACTCAAAAAACATGACTTTTCAGGAGAAGCGAGAAGCTCGTGGTTCCATCGTATTCGGTACTCGCCATTGACGCAGATTGGACCATAGATCTTGCGAAGGATTTTTCTCTCGAAAGCTCCCAAAGTCCTTTCATCAGAGCTGCTCAACGTCCAGGTTTGTGATGCTTATAGTAGGACGGGCATGATTATTGACTTATAGAGCGTCAGTTTTATTCGTCGAGAGAGAGCTCTGCTTCTCAATTGCCTACTGAGCCCAAAGTAACACCAGTTGGCAAGAGTTATTCTTCGTTTAATCTCAATACTGATATCGTTGGAGGAGTTAATGCTCGATCCCAGGTAAACAAAGTCCTTCACTACCTCAAAGGAGGTGTTGTCAACAGTGACGTGGTTTCCAAGACGCTGGGATTGTTTGTTTGTTGACACAAGAAACTTCGTTTTATCTGCGTTCACTGCAAGACCCATTCGACTCGACTCTTTTTCTAGCCTGGAGAATGCTGCACTGACTTCGCGCGTATTTTGACCAATGATGTCAATATCATCAGCATACGCCAGCAGCATAACACTCTTATAGAAAATTGTGCCGCTGCGTCTCAGGTCAGCAGCTCGGATGATCTTCTCCATTACTATATTAAAGAAGTCGCACGATAAGGAATCACCTTGTCTGAAACCTCGCTTGGTATTGAACGGAAGGGAGAGGTTTTTCCCGATTTTCACTGCACTGCTGGTGTTGTTCAGTGTCATCCTGCAAAAACGTATTAGCTTCGCAGGAATACCAAGTTCAGACATGATGGAGTAAAGGTGACTCCTAATTGGGCTGTCGAAGGCGGCTTTGAAATCGACAAAAAGATGGTGTGTGTTTTTTTTTTTTTTCGAGGGTTTTTTTATATTTTAAACCTTCTTTTTATTTTTCGAATATTTTATGTATATTTTGTATTTTTGGTATATTTTTTATATATCGTATATTTTTAATGGTTTTTATTTTTTTAATTTAATACTTTTTATTTTTTGTATTTTTAACACTTTTTTTTGCTTTAATTTGTAATAATTTTTAATTTATTTTAGTTTATTTTTTATTTTTTTAACTTTATTTCGAAAATTTTTTTTTTCTTAATTTTTAATATTTTATATTTTTAACAATTATTTTAGTTGTATTTAAAATTTTTGTGTGTTAAAATTATTTTATTGTGCTGTTTTTTTAAAATCTTATTTTATATGTAATATTTTATCTCATTTTCAGCTTTAGTTTTACTTTTTAGTTTTTTTATCTGTTGATGGTTTGTTTTCTTTATTAGATTTAGTTAAATTAGTTTATTTTTTATATTTTTAACTTAATTTAGAATATTTATTTTTTTCTTAATTTTTAATATTTTATATTTTAAGTTTTTAATAATTATTTAAGTTGTATTTAAAATTTTTTTGTGTTAAAATTTTTATGGTTCTTCTTTTTAAATTTCTTATTTTATATATAACATTTTTGCTTTAGTTTTACATTTTAGTTTTTTATCTTTAATTTTAATTTTAAATTTTTACTCTGGTTTGTTTTTTTAGTTTTAATTTAATTTTTATTAAGTTTTAAACAAAAAAACAAATAATAATTTTTTTATTTTTTTTTTATCGTTATAGTTTTAATTTTTTTCTTCTGCTTTTCCCATTACTTTTATTGTTAAGTTTTATATTATGGTTTTGTTCAGTTTTTAATTTTAATTTTTATATTTTTTATTTTTCAATAACTTTTTTGGTTTTTTTTTTATTTTTGTCATATTTTTTTAATGTTTTTTTAATATGTTCTAATAAAGTACAGCTTATTTATTTTATTATTATTTGTCAAATGATTAGTTTTAATGGAGTATTTGTAATTTTTCGTATGCATTTTTTATATTATGTTTTTATTTCCGTATCATGCGGAATATTAGTTTCCCATTCGTTTATTTTTCAATAACTTTTTTTCTTCTTTTCGTTATATTTTTTATTTTTTATTACTTTGATATTTTTTATTTGCGTTTTGTCATAAACAAATTTATTATATAAATGCATAATATTTTATTTTTAAAGTTTTTAGTTTTATTTATTTTATATGTATGGCTTTAAATGTTTGTTTTTAATTTTTTTTATTTTATTTTGTTTTTATTTTTGCCTTTTTGTTTTAGATTTTTTTTATTTTATTAAATTTCTTTTTGGATTTTTGGACATTTTGGATTTATTTTTTTTTTAAACATCAAAAAAGCTTAAAGTACTGTTAATTAGTTCCGATGAATTATTTCCGAGTGTTATGATTTGTAAGCTCCAAAATGATCTTAAAATAATTTGAGCAATATCTTAATGTCAAATTTTATTTTTTATGGGTCTTAAGGTATTTATGTTTTTATTAGGGGTCAAGCTTTAGGGATCAAGTTTTCAAAAAATGGACATGCACCGAAGAAAAAAATACCCATATGTTTCCCCATATATTTTTGAACCGCTCTTATGTTCAAATTCAATATTTCCAAAAGCTTTTCATATCTGACTAACTTACTCTCCGAAGTTAGTTAGAAGTGACGGCGAAATGGTGTCCCATTTATCACATGGGAGTTTTGAACCCACATATAATATGGTGCAATAAATAACATTATTTCATTATTGTCCATAAATGTTCTTATTTTTGTCCATTCTTTAGCTTTTTAAGTTATTCATTATACTAATGGAAGTTCGAATTTAAAAATGCGTTTAACTACTAAACTTGGGTGAATTCTGAGTGGAAATTGATAAATTTTGCATGAGCGGTTTAAGGGTTCTCTGGGGACATAGAGGAATTTAAGGCGTCGCCATTAATTAAAAGATCTCAGTAGCTTGAATGTTTTAAGCTGGCAGCTTTGTCTTCAAAAGTTAAGCTAATTGCAAAAGCTTTATCTAAGAAAACATTTTTTAGTTATATTTTAATGCATAGTTTTTCTAGCAGAATATGATTTACAAACGTCAGTCATCACATTGAAATTTGTAGCAATACTTTTTATAAGCTTTTTAAAAGCTTTTAAAAAGTTGCTTAATATCATTTTTGCACTGCCTACCAGTTGCTATGCTGCTTGGAATTTTAATGTAATACTGCTCAGTTAGAGTTGAAAGAACGAACAAAACAAAAAAAAAAAAAAAACAAGTAAAGAAAGTCTAAAGTCGGTCTAGGCCGACTATGAAATACCCTAAACCCACTTTTCAAAAACAAAAAAATTTGTATTGTAAATGGGCGTGTCCGTGGGCTAATGAAGCCTATATTTTATGTGCATTTAAATGTTGATGAAAAACGTACACATACCAAGTTTTATTCCTGTAGTTCACAGTTAATTCCTTTATTGTGCTTTCGCTATGGGAGGTGGGCGAGTTTTTGGACGGATTACTCCCAATTTTTGAACACACCTTTGTTTTGTTATAAAATACATACATACCAAATTTAATTTCTCTATGACAAACAAAACCTTATTTATTGAGTTTTCAATTTTTGGGTTGTATGGGAGGTGGGCGTGTCCGTGGGCGGACGACACCCATTTTTCAAAAACATCTTTGTGTTGATATCAAACACATACACACCAAATTTGATTGTTGTAGGTTAATTATGAGCTGAGTTATGCAGTTTTACATTTTTGCATTGTATGGGAGGTAGACGTGTCCGTGGGCGGATTCCAAAAATATTCAATAGTGCAGATCCTTGGGTCCATGTGACTATGTGTACCAAGTTTCATCCAATTATCTCAACTCCTTCTTCTTATCCTGTGTATACGGACAACACACAGACGGACGGACGGACGGACGGACGGACGGACGGACATAGATAGCTCGACTCACGTGGTGACGCTGATCAAGAATATATATACTTTTCTATACCGGACTTGCTTCGTTCTATGCGTTACAAACGTTTGCACAAAGTTAATATACCCTGACCTTTCAGGTTTAGGGTATAAAAAGAACAACGCCAAAAATTAGCTTACTGCAAAAGCTGTCGCACAAGTTATACGCACGCAAGCACGCACCTACAGAACAACAACTAAGTAGCTGCTGCACGATCAACAGCAGAATTTTATATTTTATTTAAATATTCTTTTCTTTTGTTTTTTTTTTTTATTTGAACAGTGCAGATATTAAAATGTACGCACAAAGACAAAAAAAAAAAACAAAATAATAATTAATAAGCTTTATTAATTTATGCTGATAGGCTGTCTCAATTATTTTTGATGATTTTTTAAATGATTGTCCACCAAAAAGCTAAGAAAGCTTTTTTTATGTGTCTCACGAGCGTCAATTTTTTTTGCTATCAGCAGCCGAAAAGTATAGATCGGATCAGCAGTGCGTAAACGCAGCAACAACAACAACAAATAAAGCAACAAAAGTTTTTGCTCATTATCATCTATGTGCGTATGTGTGTGTGCTGGTGTGAGTGCTCTAAAAATACAGAAAGACAGTCATTTATATTTAATCGCACGCATACAACTGCAGTTTACGCACTACTATTTACATGTTGTTGTTGTTTTTTTTTTAAACGCAACCTTGTTTTGCAGTTGTTGCTTTGCTGTTGCGCTGCTGCGTCTCAAATGCGTTGCTTACGCGCTTTTTTAGTAGAAGCTTTTTTATGGTTAGTTTGGTTTTTTTTTGTTTTTTGTTAGTTTTAATAATTGTTGTTGCTGCTATTCGTTCACACATTTTTAATTATGTTGTGCGAGCTCAAGGTTTTTTTTTTTTTGTTTTTGGTTTTTATGCGTTGTTGTTGTGCACGCATTTTTTTATTATTTTTTTTTTGTGTTTGTTGGCTGCTACTTTGCGCTGCTCTGTCGCTTGACTGCGTAGCCGCGTCTGCCCCCGTTGCCCTAGTTATAGCTGCTAGCATGTACGTATGCGTGTGTGTGTGTGTGTGAGTATGATTTTTTGGGGCCAATTAAATTTTAGGCCTCGCACAGTTGCGGATGCGTTGCTGCTGCGGCCAGCTTTTGTGTGCTTTTTTTTCCCCTCTATTATTTCTAATTTATTTTTTGTCGAGTGTCTCTGACACAATCTTTAAAATATGCGTGAATTTTGCGTTTTGTATTTTTTTTCTTTCATTGTTGTTGCTGTAGATAGTGCGTTGTTGCTTTTTTTTCGTTTTTTTTTTTTACTTTTTGTGATTCTTTTTCTGCGTTCTTTGTGCATTTGCATTTGTGTGCGTTTAATTAATGGTTGATTTTTTTTTAGTATATTTGTGTGTTGATGACTATGATAAGATTGCCATGTATGTCAGCAACAACAACAACAACAACAAATTTTGCTGTAAGTTTTTTTGTTGTTGTTGTTGTGTAAAACTTATGCGTACATATTTTATGTCTTCCTCTTCCTTTTTTGTTATTGTTGTTGTTCTTCAAAGTAATCAAAGTTTAGAAATATTCTCATGTGATGTAATTTCAGTGGAACGCAGCAAAGCTCTGTGCAACAACATGTTTGTAAGAAATGTGTTGAGCTTTTTTTTTTGTTTTTTGGTATAAATTTATTATAGTTAATTAGTGCAGCTGACTGTCGAGAAATCATTAAATTTTCATAAATTGACAATTTATTTTGAAAAAAAACTACAACTGATAGCAAAAAAAATTATCTTAAAATTTTTTAAAAAGTCTAAAGTTTGCTTCTAAGCGTAAAGCTCAAGTTATTGAATATGAAAATTTATTTTCAATTTTTTGGTATGTTTTTGAATTTTTTTGAATTTTCTTTTAAATTATTTTTTCATCTATGTTTTTGAAAGTTAAGGTTAGACAAAGAAATGATTTAAATAATGATTAATTTTGATGAAATTGAAATCGAAATTGTGATAAGTTAAAAAACTTGGGAAAATTTTACAAAAGCTTTTACAATTTTTAAGAACATAAGTAAACTTTCGTCACTGACAATTGTTTCAGTAGGATTTTCAAAAGCTATCAAGAAATCTTTTTAGATTTTGTTTTTTTTTAAATATTTTTATTTTTTTTATTTTTTCAAAAAACTTTCTTTGTTAATGCATAACAAAAATGTAAAATGACTCAAAATCCATGAAACAAAAAAAAAACAAAACAAACAACTTATAAAAAAATTTTTAAGTTATTTAATATGAAATAAAGCAGTTCTACCGTATCATTTGCATAAAAAACTTTTTTAATTTTTTTTTTCATTTTTTCTTATTTTTTTTTTTTATTTTTTATCTATATTTATAAAAAAAAAATGTTTGATTTGACTTTGAACCAAAAAAAGAGAATTCTTGTTTAATTTTTCGCTCGGAATTGTAATAATTTAAAAAGCTTCGGCAAAGTATTACAAAAATTTAAAAAATTTTTAAGAACATCAGTAAAATTTTAAAATTTAATATTTTTAAAATATGATTATCGAAAGCTTTTTCAAAAGCTTATCAAAAAATTTTGTTTTTACTCAAAATTAACTTTTGACTCTAAGTTATGTCAACAAAAATTAATAACTTTTAAAAAATCTCTAAAGTATACTCTTAAACTAAAAGCTCCAAAACTTTTAAAGTTATTAAATATGAAATATTTATTTAATATTATTAATAACAATAATTAATTACTATAACTAATGTGTACAGTGAGTACTAGCTGTCATGGCCTTCGACTCTAAATATGAAATAAAACATTCCGACCATTTAAGTTATATTTATGAATTTCAAAAAGCTTTTTCTTATTGTTTTGTTTAGTATATTTATTTATTAAACTTATTTTCAACTGAAATATTTTTGGCACATAAAAAAAAAGATTCAAAAGGGATTAATTCTTGAAGATAAAAATAAAGATTTTTTCATTTTCGCCCGAAATTTTGATAACTTATAAGCTTGGGGAAAGCTTTACGAAAGCTTTTACATTTTTTAGAATATTAGTTAAATTTTTTAATTGCAAAAATGGTTTTAAAATGTTTATTGAAAGCTTTTTAAATTTTTCAAAATTTCTTAGATTTTGTTAATTTTTCTCTTTTTTCTTTTTAAGAATATTTATTCTATTTTAAAAAAAATGTTCTTTATTTCTGCATTATAACGGACTCGTCCGATTTCTATGTCTGCGTAGGTTTGCTTTTGAGCTTTGATGCTTTAACCCTAGTTTATTATTTAGTCTTTCAATAAGCTTTAATACATTCACTGAATGTGCTGGTAAAAAGTTGGACTGACTCTACATTATTTTATTTTTTAATTTTATAGATAAGTAAATAAAAATACTAAAAGCTCCTTAGATTTTCACTGCAATAACTGACTTTATTAGACAATTTAGACCAAAGCTTTAAAAATTAAATCTTTATATTAGCCTTTTTACAAAAATTAGCTTAAAAGCTTTGCTAAAACATAAATTTTAAAAGATCTTACAAGTTATAAAAACTCTTAAACTTTGAAAATTGATATGTGCTGAAAAGCTTTGAAAAGTTATTAAACCTTTAAAAGCTTTAAAAAGTTTAAAAAGCGTTTCATTCATTAAAAAATAAAACAAGTTTTTCAGCATTTTAAATTATGATAACCTTCGGTTCTATTTTATCACAGGTTTTCCAAAATTTTTGGAAATATCTACAGTTTCTTAAAAATTAAGAGATTTTGAAAAAATTTAATCAAATTTTTTTTCAACTGAAATATTTTTACAATGAGTATCTAGAAAAGCTTAGGCTTAAAGCTTTAGAAGGTTCAAAAAAACTTTTAAACTTTAAACTTAAGCTCATGTTTTCTATTAAAATAAGTTTTAAAAAAAGGTTAAAAAAGTTCAAAAAGTCTTCATACATTAAAACAACAAAATTGTTATTTTCTTAAATGAAGATCAACGATTTTTAAATAACTATAAAGTTGTTAAAAGCGTGATTTCATTTTACCGCTTAAGACTTTCCACAAAAACTTACAAAAATGTATATAAATAAAAAAATTTTTCAAGCTTTTAAGATTTTTGGAAAATAATCTGTAACAATTGATTAAATCTTAATCCATTAAAGAATTTTGGCCAAAGCTTTTAAAATTACATCTTAATCAAAACATTTTTACAAAAAATAAACCTATTTATTATAAAATTTAAAAATAAAATTTATTTGTTATAAATAAATAAATTAATTTTAAAAAAATAAAAAGTAATGAAAATTTTAAAATTTCACTCACAGAAATGTATTTAACTTAAGAAAACTTTAAAAAGCTTTTAAGATTTTTTAAGAATAATTGTAAAAATTTGACCTTAATTCTTAATCTATTGAAGAATTTAGGCCAAAGCTTTTAAAATTAAATCTTAAGCTCTGCATTTTTACAAAAATTATCTTTAAAAGCTTTGAAAACTGCAACATTCGATTCACAGAAATGCACAAAACATTAAAACATTCAAAAAGCTCCTAAGATGTTCTCAAAATAATTAGTAATAATTGACTAGACATGATGTAATTGATCTATTGAAGACTTGAGGACAAACCATTTTTTTCAATAAAATCTTAACCTCACCTTTTTTACAAAAAATATTCTTTAAAAGCTTTGAAGAGCTAAACCGTCCACTCACAGAAACTAGTAGCACCTGCGGTTCGAAATCGACGACTTTTTTGTTTGCTTTAAACATAAAAACTAGTAGGTGAATTCCTTCTTCGCGTTCTGATTCATTTAAAAAGAACAATCATCAAATCGGTTGAGAAACACGGTTCTTAACTGTTTTCCTGGCGCCTATTTATATATAGATTAACTTCAAACCTTTGAAAAATTCAATTTCCATTCACAGAAATGTATGTATCATGGAAAAGTTTTAAAAGCTCCTAAAATTATTACAAAATAGTTTGAAATAGTTGACTTTAACTATTGAAGAATAAAACTAAAGCTTTTAAAATAAAATCTTCATGCCAAACTTTTAAGAAAAAGTTGTTAAAGCTTTGAAAATTTAAAGTCATAAAATTTTGGAATTCTTCTTATAGCATGTGTTTTCTTTTAAAAATTTCTACTAAAAGCTTTCATGTGTCAAAAAAACTTTTCACATATTTTAAAATAAACAAATTGTAAGATATAATAAATTATTTCTAGTGATAGAAACCAAAACCATACAATAAGACCTCGAAAATTTTAAAAGAGCTTTTTTGGCGAGCCAACTAATGAGACGAACCGAGTAAGAAACGTAATCAGAAGCATGGATGAAAGAATACAAGGTTACGACGTCCGCATGTTTTACCGCTAGATGACGTAATTGAAGCCAACTTTTCCTATTGGCTAAAAAAGGATGGCAATAAGAAGGCAACATTCAATTGGCTCCAATGACGTCGATGTCGTAATCTTGTATTCTTTCATTCATGGTAAGAAACATATTTCACCTCTCTCGCGCCAAAAAAAGCTCTTTTAAAATGTTGGAGGTCTTACTGTATGGTTATTTCCAAAGCTTTCAGGTCTAATTGTATGTTTTTGATAGAAACCAACAGCACAAAATTTTTAGCAAAAGCTCAAATAAGCTGCTCAATAGGGAAAGATGATTTTCTCATCAAATATGTCAAAAAAACAATATGTTTTTCATAACAAATATTAAACTTGAAAATTTTATTAAAAAACTGTAAAGTTCAACAAGCTTAAGATTCAGTTAAGATAGCAATAAATAATCACTTAGAAAAGGCAGCTCTTTGATCTCAAACTTTTTATATACAAACTTTATTTCCGTATTGGGCTTTCTTTAATCCCTATTAAATGAATTAAAAATAGCTTTTGAAATGAGCTTAATTAGACTCGGCGGACCAACATATACAGCAATTTTGATGAACATTATTTAATTAATAATAATATATTTAAATTACATGAACTTATTTCTATTGCCTGAAGTTTCTATGCGGCCTAACAATTTTTAGGCTTGCTGATATGAAAAGAGCTTTTTTTTATACATATTTGCACTTTGCGTTATGCTTGCTTAAACAAAACACCCAAATAAAAAAAGAGCCAAAAAATAATGCTATTTTTAGTTTTCTTTGCGCTGCCATTTTATTGCTTTCAAATTTTTTTTTTTTTTGTTTTTTATCTATACATAGGCCTACTACAACAACAACAACAAATAATATGCTTTGGCTACATCTGCAGCAGTGGAGCTTTTTTTTTTTCTATGGCGTTCTGCTACATATTGTAGTTAGTTGCTGCTGCTGTTGCTGCTATTTGTTAGTTTTCGTCAGCACTTTACTGGGTGCGGCAGTTTTTGCATGCATGCATATGTGTAACTGCGTGTGTTCGTGTGTGTGTGTGTGTGTGTATGTGTTTTGTTGATTTCAGTTTTATATTTGTATTTTTTTTACTTTGTTTTTTTTTTAGCTTTTGCCGTTTCTGTGTGTATGCATATTTTTGTGTAATATTTGCACAAATAGAAACGCATTTCGTGGATTTTTGTTTTTTAGGCCTTCGTGTAGATGTTAGTTTGAATTTAGTTGGAAAAAAAAAAACTAAAAAGCAAAAATATAGCACCTAGTAAATGAAAGTTTTTTGTTTTTGTTTTAGCGTCTCATGCATACGAGGGGCAAAAATGCTTTATATATAAAGTATGTGCTCATGTATGTGTGTGTTTTTAAAAATGTTTTTTATTTGTTTATGCGATACAATGCAATTTCCGGGTGGTCGAAAATTTTATTAAAAAATAAATTCAATTTCGGGCGGTTCTCAAAGATGAGCAGCAGCAAAAAGCTGCGCAGCTGTCAGAATTTTAGCAACAATATCGGAAATAGCAGTAATAAGTTTATGGCGTAAATTTCAAAGGCAAAAGTTAAGAATTATATTACTATATATTATTTTTAAATTTTAGAAAATTTTGAAAAAGTGCAAAAAAAAATTATAAATAAAAATATTGCTTCATAAAACTAAAATTTTATTATGGTAACCC
The DNA here is from genome assembly GCA_958299015.1 of Tetanocera ferruginea. Lineage (NCBI taxonomy): Eukaryota > Metazoa > Arthropoda > Insecta > Diptera > Sciomyzidae > Tetanocera > Tetanocera ferruginea. The sequence goes on from OY282641.1 coordinate 143,329,638, forward strand.
TTTGCTTTCTTAATTCGAAAAAATCCATTTTTTTTTTTTATAAAAATGTTCTGAACATCATAAAAATAAGCTCCTGCAACCACTTTTAAAGAAGTTATACACATATTTGTAACGTTATGTTACGTTTGTAACGCGTATGAATAAAAACCAGTTATAAACTTTAAACGAGTTTTTCTCAAAGCCATGTTTTTGGGACTGATCCATAAAAAATCTCGAGATCTACTCGATGGATTAAAAAAAAACAAAGTGCAAAAAAAAAAATAAAAACATGTATTTTAAGTATTTTATTTTTGGACAGACGCAATTCTGCAAAAAAAAAAAACGAAAATTTTAGAAAATATAAAAAAAAAAACAATAATATAATCAAAAAACTTATCGTTTTTTCGGTTCGGTCGGTGCCCTGATCATCAGAGGCCTGATGAAATTATTCGTTTTCGAAATTTTGCTTTAAAATTTCCAGTTTTTCCGGAAAATCATGGATGACTTAAAAATCAACTTTTAGAAGACGCCCCTTAGTGACGCTAGAAGAAACCAAAAGTGGCCAAACATTATTTTTTTTTAATATTTGATATTTACTCACAAATGCACAGAAAAGCTTTTTTGAATAAATATAATACTTCTTTCATAATATTAAATTTAAAAAGCTTAATTTTTTTAACAAATAAGAAACTAAAGATCACCTTAAAATTTAAAATTTTTTTAAGCACTTCACGGTGAAAATTTTTCGTCTAACTCAATTTTGAAATTTCCAGTGGATTTCTTATTTAAAAAATTATTGGAAGTGCTATTTTATTATATAAAATAATAATATTAAATTAAATTAAATTATTATTATATAAAATAATATTATTTTTATTTTATTATATAATATTATATAATATTATAATATTTTATTATCGATATTCTTACTCACAAAAAACAATATGCCAATATGTTCTCAGTAAGCTTTCGGCTGTCCAGAAAAATCATAGAAGCCTGTTTAGGACCATATCATGGGGTTCTAACCCTACGACGCTTATTCCCAGATCAGGTTAGATTCGAACGGTTCAGTGAAATAACGCCCAATGAAATAACGCCCAAAAAAATTTCCATACAAATTTGGGCGTTATTTCATAATGAAATAAGGCCCAAAATTTTGGGCTTTATTTCATTTTATTTGGGCGTTATTTCATTTTTTAGTTTGGGCTTTGTTTCATTATGAAATAACGCCCAAAATCAAAAATGAAATAACGCCCAAATATTTTTCATACAAATTTTGGGCGTTATTTCATTATGAAATAAGGCCCAAAATATTTTAAATGATTTGATTTGAAAATATTTTGGGCGTTATTTCATTTTTGATTTGGGCGTTATTTCATTTATTTTGGGCTTTATTTCATTTTTTAGTTTGGGCGTTATTTCATTTTTTAAAGCCCAAAATATTTTGGGCGTTATTTCATTTTTTATTTTGGGCGTTATTTCATTGGGCGTTATTTCACTGAACCGATTCGAACGCATAGAGCCAAAAAAAAAAAATTTGGCGATTTTCTCAAAGTCAAAATGGGCTTCGAAAAGTTCATCCGTAAATGTTCGAAATGACAATTCTGATGACATTTCTGAGATTAACAAACGTCTATTTTGTAGATTCTGAGAAAATTGTTCCATTCACTTTTAATTTTGTATGTTCTTTATGCTGTTTTTAATAATTATTTTATTTTTGTTTTTTTTATGAAGTATTTTTTGTTATTTAGTAATTTTTTATTTTAAAAATTTTAATATTTTTAAAAATATTTATTGATTTTTTACTTTTTAATTTATGTTGTAACATTACAACATTTTAAATTGAAATATTTTTCAATATTTTTTTTTATTAGTTTTTTTATTAATAAGAAAATTTTTATAATTTTGAATTTTATATATTATATATTTTTTTTTTTTTTTTTTGTTTTGTAATATTTTTATGATTTATATTTTTCGCCTTCTTTTGGTTTGGTATGTTTCTACGAACATGTATGTTTTTATTTTCTTTTGTCATGCATTATACATACCTGTCATACACCATAACGGTTTTTTCTTTAAAGAGTATGATTTCTGACATTTCAACTTTTTCGATTTTTTTTCAAGTCACTTTTGACAAAAACCATTTATTTCAGGTATAAAGAATATTTCGAAAGTTATTTTGTAAGTTACATGCAAAAAATTGTGCATTTTTTATTAAAACTATTTCGACATTTCATTTTAATTTTTTACAAATTTTTTTTTATTTTTGATGTTAACCTTTTTTAATTTTAAATGTCTAATAAAATTCTTTAATTTTTGTTCTATTTAAAAAAGTTACGATTTTATTTTTATGATTTTATTTTCTTTAAATTTTGTTAAGTTTTGCAATTTTTTATTTTCAAGGTTTTAATTTGTTTTTTACTTCATGTAGTATTTTTTATTTCTTTTTGTAATCATTATGACTTTTATTTGTTTTTTATTTTTACTTTTAATTTTTTAATTTTTTGTTTTTATTTAAATTATTTTGAAAAATTTTTATTTTTAAAAATTTTAATTGTTTAATATTTTAAAGTTTTATTTACTTTAATTTTATTAACTGTTTTTGTATAATATTATTTATTTGTTTTAATTTATGCTTTTTATGCATTTTCTTTAACATTAAAATATGTTTTATTTCTTAACATTTAAATAATTGTTATTTTTAGTTTTTATTTTACTTTTTGAATTTATTTTATTTTCATTTTTTTCTTCTAATTTGTAAGTTCTTTACTCAGTTTTTTTTTTGTTTCATTTGTGTAATTTATGTAATGTTTTCAAATAATTTTTTTATTTCTTTTATTTTAATAATTTTTTTAATAAGTTTAATAAGTTTTGTTTTTAAAAATTTTTAATAATATTTATTTTATTAATTTTAATTTTAATAAATTAATTTTTAATTTATTTTTAAATATTTTTCAATTATTTTTCATTTAATTTATTATTTTAATGTTTGTTTTAATTTATTAAGATTAAATTTATAGATAAGGATAGATATATTATTAAAATAATTTATTTTTATGTTTTATTTATTTTAGTTAGTGTTTATTTTATATATTTGTTCCAATTAACATTTTTTTATGGTTTTTTATTTCATTTTTATTGCTTTAATGCATGTCTTCAGTTTTTAATTTCAACATATTTTGTTATTTATTTTAAAAATTTTTTTATTTAATTTTTAAATTTTACTTATATTTTTGTTTAATTTTAAATTGGTTTTTATTTAGTTTTGAATTTTTAGTTTTTTTTTAAGCTTTAATTTTTCTTTTTTTTAAATATTTTGTAATATTATATTTTATAATTTTTTAAAAGTTAACTTTAATTGCTAATTTTCTGTTCTTCCTGTTTTTAATCTTTTAAATTTTTTGCATTTTTTTTTCTATTTTTTGTAATAAATTGTTTATAGCCCATTTCAAAAGAGAAGAACATTTTTTAGTTTCATTTTTCGATGCGCAGTGAGAAATTATTTTTAAAGCTAGAAAATTTTTTAGAGCGTAATTTCTTGCTCTTTTTGTACTGTTCGCTGAACTTTATGCTTTTTTGAGTGATTTTTACTATTTTTCTATACATTTAAATGCGCAAACATTCAGAACAAATGATCGCACAAGTACGATGTTGAACCGACGGCCTGCTGCAACCTGCATCTTGAGAGAGAAATCAAATACAAATTACATAAAAAAGAAATTATTTTCTCAAGAAAAAATTCTGAAGTGAAATTTTGGCTAACAAATTATTTTCTGACGCCCACTTTTTTCAATTTTGATTGGTTGATTTTGAAAAATAAAATTCAGTACTTCCGCAGCGCAGTTGCGATGAACAACAAAATTCAGGAATACACATTAATTTTTTTTCATTTATTTTTCTGATCAGAGAATATTAAAATTTTTTTTTTAATTTCGACCAATCAGAATGAAGAACGCTCTCAAAACTATTTTCTTATTCTCAAACATGCGCGAAAATGTTCTTCTCTTTTGAAACAGGCTATAATTTAAGTTTTCATTGTTTTTATGTGTACAACATTCTTAAATAGCTGAATAAGCAAAAATTTAAGAAAAATGCTGAGGAATAACTATATAACGGGCGCTTGAAGGTAATTTTGTCCATACAGTTGCTGTACAGCACCCTTTGTACAGCCGTTCTACGGACTTTTCCATATATTTTTTCTTGTGCGACATTTGTAGGAACTTTGTACGGCCTCAGTTCAAAAATTTTAATTTTTACTCGGAAAGAGCTGTCCGATACAGAAAGTTTTTTTAAATTATAATACATTTTTTTAAATTTACGAATTTTGATTTTGAAAGTGACCAAGATGTTCGACTCCAAAAACTGCGAGTACTCTATGTTCTATTTTACAAGTACTTTCATATCTGACGACGTTATTTTAAATTCACCATCTTGGAATTATTGAATTGCAATGATAACGTACTCCGTAATAAGCTATTTCGGAAACCTCAAGCAATAAATTTAAGGCCAATTGCTCATTGTTACAAAAATATTAATAATTGCGAGCACCAAACTATGAGTACAAAATTTGTGACGACAACATAGATTTTTCCTTTCAAAGTAAGCTTTAAGATTCTTGTAACCCTCGACTCCCAAACGTAGGGTTAAGAAGCTTTTGCCTATCAAAAAATATAATAGCTCTACAGGATTGAATTTAGGACTAATAGGCATAACTTTTCTTTGGAAAAAGCTTTTTATTCTTTTGTACAAATGTAGACCTCTTCAGACCTGAATTTTGAAATTCATTTTTATAAATGTTCACGTATGGTTTTTGGTCTGAATATCATAGTTTGGTTCTAAATTCATGGTTAAATTCTGGATTGAAAACTATCGGCATGATTTGTTTATTTTTACATTTTCAGGTTAGAGTTCAAGACTGTGTAATTGAAGTCTGAATAACAATAGTTATCAGTATCAGAGTTCTGACTAATTTTTTAAAGAGCTTTTGTGATTTAATAAAGTGACCACAATTGAAGCCTGAATTACAATAATTATCAATATCAGAGTACTGACTAATTTGCGAATTTTAGGCTTAATTTCTAGGCTTGACCAGAGAGGCCTGAGTGAATTTTCTGCTGGGTGGTGTTGTTGTTTTGTGAACCTTATCGTCTTTCTAAAGTTATTAAAGCTTTTTTGCAGTAAAAAGTTATTACGAAGAGATAACCATAGATGTTAAAAATTAACCTCCACACTTCTTATACAAGATTTTAAGCTCTTATGTTAATTGAGTTTAAGATAAGGTACGGCCTGAACACAAGTCAGTTAAGAGGTTTCGAAAGCTTTTGATTTTAATTGCCTTTATAATGTTAAAAATCTAAAATTTCAGCTCGAAGAACCATTTTCTTCTCAAACATTATTCCTACTCAATTACATAAAGAAGCAAAAACATACATTTAAGACATCGCTATGCAAAAGTAAATAAACTATCGTTTATAATATCTTTGTTAAGATATTTTCAACATTTTCTTTAAAGAATGTTTAAAGAAATGTTCAAGTAATTGCTACAAGAAGCAACAACTTGTATAAATTGTTCAAGTAATTGCTTTAAGAAGCTACAACTTGCATAACTTTGCTTTAATAAGAATAATTTTTTTAAATTTACCGTTATGGCTTGAACTTTTCTCAAAATATATGCATTACCTCTTCTTTGAACCTAATATGAATCAGAAAATTATTAATTTGTACCAAACATGTGCATTTTTCTTTTTGTTGTCAAATAACAAGTGTCTCAACTCTTAGCTATATGGCTTCTCAACTCCTAAAGAATCCCCTTAAGAACTCCGCACAAACAAAAATTAGGTTTATAAAAAAATAAATTATAATAAAGAACAATCTTTTAAAATGCATATTTTTCTACACGCATGTAGAAATACGCATCTAAAAAAAAACAAAAAACAAAAAATTACACCACAATACTACAACATGTTTTTAGTTGCTGTGTGCATTTATTTAAATTTGGATATTCTTTGTGTTCCTTAGGCAACAACAATAGAGCTGCGACATAGTTATAAAGTAGGTCATCTTGCAAGCGTGCATACAACACAGTATTTGAAGCAGAAGAAAATAGGTTGTAAAAATTTGAACAGAAAAAAAAATAAAAAATAAAAAAATTAAAAATAAAAGAGCGCACAAACTTTGTTGCGTATGTTTATGCGTGCGCATTTAAAAGAAAACAAAAGTACACAACCAAAAAACCCCTACCATACATTATAATGTGCTTAGAAGAAAGACTGAAACCATAAATTAATATTCAAGATCATAGCTTGGGTTAGTTATAAATATGCGCAGTTATTTATTTAATTGTCCGATGTTAAGAATACCCTTAATGTAATAACTGCTTGATAAAACTAAATCAACATCACAGTAGGATTTGCAACTGAAAGATCACTTTTAAAAAATTTTAAGAAGTCTATAATTGTAATAAATATTGCCTGCGTCTACGCCTGAGGTGGTCCATTCCATCTTTAAACTCCAATTTTGGCATACTTTTTTCCCAGCATATCGACTGGTATCTCACTAATGGCAGCTGTAATGTTGTCTTCCAGGGCTGAAATTGTGACTGGTTTGTCCCTGTACACAAGAGAACTTTACGTTGCCCCACAAAAAATAGTCTTGTGGGGTCCAATCGTATGATCTTGGCGGCCATTGGACTGTTCCAAAATATGAGATTAATTGCTCATCAAACTGGCTTCTCAATAGGTCCATGGTATAGCCTGCCGTGTGGTATGTGGCACTTTGGGCCAATTTTGGGCAAAAAAAAAAAAAATAGGAAATCACCGCACGGTACCTTTCTCGCTAGTTGTAACGGTTCGATTTTAATTTTTTTTTAAAAATAATGGGCCAATAATGCTGCCAGCCAACAAACCGCACCAAACAGTGCATTTTTCAGGGTGCATTGGAAACTTTTGAACTACCTCTAGCTTCTTTTCAGACCAAATTCGGCAGTTCTATTTATTGACTTTGACCCATTGAGCCAAAAATGAGTTTCGTCACAGAAGACAATTTTTCGATTTGACATTTTGGCTTTACCACATGTTACGAATCACGCGTGAATTGTCAAAAAATGTGCACTGAAAAAACAAATACCAACAAAAATCACCCTTTATGTTTAACTTTTATAATAATTTTTAAATAAAATTTTGTAAAAAAATTACATGAAAATATTTTTGCTTCAATTTTTTCTCCTGAAAATAATATCCCGATATAATATAGCCTATGTCAATCTAGATAGATTAAGATGTCGAATAATAAAAGTTGCATTGAAATGTGTTCATCGGTTTTCGAGTTTATCTCGAACAAAGCAAAGCAATATTTAAGTATAGAAATGCTTTAATTAAAAATGTGAGCATAAAAAAATCAAAAACACACAATAAGAATACCTACAAAGTTATAAAAGATTTTCAGGCGAGCCAGCGGGAGGTAAACATGCTTCGTTCTCTAGTACGAAAAGAGTACGAACCGAGGAACGAAGCCTGTTTCAACTCTCGCTGGCAAGTCAGAAAACCGGCAAAGTTGCTGAAAGCTCACCTGAATTTAGCAATTTCCTTGTCGCTCTCTGCAAATAAATCAAACGTATGTTTGATACCGCTGCAATCGTTAGTTGTGCCGTATTTGAAACACTTTTTTAGTTTGTCGTTTTTGCTTTTAAACAAATTTTTAGTCAATTTTAACCAGTTTTTTTCTCTCTTTTTCTCTTTAGTTAGTTTTTGTCGCTTTTCACAAATTTTTATGTGCTCTGCACTTTTTATTTATATATTCATATATAATATATAGATATTTACTTAACTCTTATATTATTTTTCTCTTTAACCGAAACGAAATTTTTATGCAATTTAACACTTGTTGTTGTTGTTGATGTTGTTGTGTGTTATTTTATGTATTTATTTTTTTTTATTTATTTTTATCCAAACCAATAATTTTGAAGATTTATCAAATTTTTTAGAGAATCAAATTTTTGTAGATTTTTTGCTGCTGTTGTTTTGTTGTTGTTTTGAGTTTAGTTAATTTTGTATTTGTTTTTGCTGTAGTTGTTTCGTATGTTTGTTGTTGTTTTGTTTTTTTTTTTTTTTTTCTTCTGCTTTTAAAACATCAAAACTAAAACAATCGAGAGCGAAACGAAGAAAGTTTGTTGCGCGCCTTGAGTTAAATTCTTGAAATTTTTGTTTATGTTAAATAATGTTGTTAGTTGCTCTCCTGCTTGTTGTAGTTGTTTTTGTTGTTGTTGTTTTAGTAGTGCTGCGTAATTGCTGAAATTTCTGCTATTTAATTAGGCCAAAAGTGTTAAGCAGTACGAATTGTTGTTGTTGTTATTTTGCAATTAAGTATTTAGTTGTTTGCGTCACGTTTTTTTGTTAATTTTTTATTTGTTTCTTTTTCAAAAATAGTCCAAATTAGTTCTTTGTGTGTTTTTTTTATTTGTTTTAATTTGTTTATTTTTCGTTATAATTTTAACAGTTTGCCAAAAAACATAACTTTTCAAAATGTTATTTGAATTTTATTTGTAATTTTTTGTTTTTTTTTTATTTTAAATTTAGTCCACAAAAATGTTTTTCATAAATTTTTTCTTTAAAACACACATTTTTTTTAGTAGTCAGCTGTTTTAGCATCATGCAGTTGTTGTTGCAGCTGCATTTTGTTGTTGCTTCTTTTATTTATATATAAAAAGTTCCTTAGAGTCGACATCTTGTAAATGTTTTTGTTTTGAATTTATATCTGTAAGTAAAATGTATTGTTAGACAAAAGCTTTTGAAAGCTTTTTTTGGAGTTTTGTGTATTCTTCGAACTTTGCGCTCTTTAAATTGCGGGAAATTATATTTTGGCAAAGCCCAAAGCAAAACTCAATCAAAATTGGGTCCAAAAATCTCAAGCTCTTTATTGGCAGATAGCAATTTTAAATAAGGAGAAGTATTTATGTTCTTGAGAACATCATATTTAGGTTGTAAAATATTTTTGAAAACATCATAATTTCTGTCAGAAGCAAAATTTTTATAAATAACTAGACTTGATGGTAATAATTTTTTATAAAAGGTCGAGAATCCGTAATAAAAAAAGTTTGTTCAGGATGTTAGGGTTCAAATTTTTAAGCAAATTAATAAAGATTTATTATTTTCAATAGCATTCTAAAGACAGAGTTCATAGCCACAATTTGGTATCTCACTGCACCTGCTGTTAATCAGGAAGACTTGTAAACATCCTGTCTTGCTGCAGCGGTTATGTTAACGAATTACTTTGTTAGAAACTAGAGTTCATCACAAGAAATTTTCAATTCACAAAAAGGGTTTTAAAAACTGTTTTTTTTACAAAATGAAGTAAAAAGCATACAAAATTTCAACAAAATCAGTGAAAAATAATATTTTTATAAAACATTTATGAAACCTGATAAAGAATTGAAAGTATCAATTTTACTTTCAGTCATTCATAAATAGAATTGAATTTTAAAAACATCATAACTGCGAACAGAGTCCAAGTAAACAAAGAAGCTTTCAAAATACTAGAGTTTATTGCTTAAATTTTCTAATAAAGGTCGAGAAAGTTGAAGACATGAAGATTTTTAGAGAATGTCGGGTTATTTTTCTGGTAAGTTTGTAAATTGAATTTCAATATAAACCTAAAATATAAGAGGGAGCTTATTTTATTCAATACCATTTTTAAAGTTAATTTTAAAAACATCATAACTTGAAACAGAGTTGAAGTACAAAAAAAAGCTTTGAAAGTACAAGTGCTTATTGCTTAAATATTTTAATAAAGGTCGAGAAAGTTGAAGACGTGAAGACTTTTAGAGGATGTCGGGGTAATTTTTCTGGTAAGTTTGTAAATTGAATGCCAATATAATAACAAAAGTTATGTTTTAAATAAGAGGGAACTTATTTTATTCAATACAATTTTGAAACTAGATTTCGTTCAAATTTTTTTTTTTTGACAGATAACAGTTAAAGAAATATCATAGAGTGGCTCCAGTAGTAATGTAGGCAAAATGCTTAAAAAATATTACCACTTTCATCAAAATTGTGTTTGAGCAAAGCTAATAATTTGCGACGGAAGTACAAAAATCGAAAAATGTTTGCTGTTTACTAAACTTTATCGCAAAAAAATTGAAAAAAATATCGAATACTTGAAAAAACAAAATTATCTTCTATTTATCTGGGTTGTTCTTTGGTAAGCCTTCAATATGTTAATCAAAATATGACCTATGACTAATTTCATCGAAATATAACCACGTAAAACTAAAATTATATGATAAGAGTCAATACCTTGCCCCGGAATTAAAATAACCAAAAACTATTTGGATTTTACTAAACTTTATAGCAAAAATTTGGCGAAGAAAATCGAGTAGTTTAAAATATTAAGAATTTTATAGGGATGTGTAGGTAGGTTTTTCAAAATTTACTACTCTTATTAGAAAATGATCGCTAACAATTTATCTTATACAAATTGAATAATTTTTCTAAAAATTTTAGATTGATAAAAGCCAATAACTTGCCCCGGAAGTAAAATTAGCTGAGCATATTTGCTGTTTAGTAAACGTTACAACGAAAATTAAGCAAAATAGGTCGAGAATCTAAAAATAACAATAATTTCTTTGGTATGTATGGGTTATTTTTGGATAAAATTTAAAAAAATGTAACCCTTAATATTAACTTTCGCAACGTATCTTTAACAATTCGAGAAATTTTTATAAAAGGTTTGTCTTTTAAAAGCCAATAACTTGCTTCGGCAGTAAAATAAGAAAAAAGTGTTTGCAGTTTACTTAACTTAATTGCAAAAATTTTGAAAAAAAGGTCGAGAACTTCAAAATAATAAACGTTCCTACGGTATGTATGGGTTCTCTTTTTGCTAACTTTTACTCCCTGCATCAAAAAATAACCGCTCAAAACTTAAATGTAACAAATTTAATAATTTTGATAAAATTTTGGTTTAATAAAATTCAATAACTTGCTTCGTATGTAAAATAAGCAAAAACTGTTTGCAGTTTACTTAACTTTATAGCAAAAATTTTGCAAAAAAGCTCGAGAATTTCAAAATATTAAACTTTGCTTTGGGTATGTATGGGTCGATTTTTTGCAAAATTTTTAAAATTCTTTTCAAAATTAAGGTTCTTCTCTAATAAATTTAAAAAAAATTGATAAAGCATCCGCCAACTGCAATCATTCATGTTGTTAGATACAAACAAGCGGTTGGCCAAAAAAATAGTATCCAACAATTTTGTGTGCCGCATAAATTCACAAAAAGTCACAAAACTCCAGGCAAAGTTTATATGCATGCGCACATGCATATGTATCTATGTGTTTGACAGTTATATACACATGCATACATATCCAGTTTATAGCTGGGTTTTAATTATAAAATATTTCGAATGCACTTTGAACTACACTGTATTGCTTTTTTGTTGTTTTTTTTTTTATACAAGTTTTGTATTTTTTTTTTTTTTTGAGCTGTTGATGGTGGTGTTTTTGGTTTTTTTATTAACAGTTATGCAGTTTTTGCATTTTCACAGCACATACATACACAATTTCAGACACACACATGCACATACAAACACTGGTACACTTTGCGCAGTTCAGGGGGAGCGAGAGAGGGTTGCTTCTTGCTAGCTGGCTGCAGCGCCGCGGGCGCACAACTTCATTTGATTTTTCTTATGCTTATTTTTGTTGCTGTTGGTGTTGTTGTTGTTGGTATCCTTGTGCAATTAAATGCTGTCGAGCTTGTTGTTGTATTATTTATTTATTTATAATTGTTGTTGTTGTTTTTGTTGCTGCTGCAATAATGCAGACTTCAATAAGTCCTGCCAAAGGCACGTCGAGTAGCGCAGAGGCCGTTAAGGCTAGCAACAAAGCAGCAGTAGCAGCAGCAGCGTTCACAACAAACACGCGGCCGCAGCCAACCCTCAATGTGAAGGACGACGACTATGAGTACGACGACGAAATTGTTGTTAATGTTAAAGGAAGCAGCTAGTAAACTAGCTGGTGTGGGGCGTAAAATGTATGAAAAGAATGAAAAAAAAAAAACGAAAAAAATTGTATAAAAATTCTTGGACATTCATTAAACTGGGTAGATTTGAATGCATTTGAATTTGCTGGCGCCAGTTAGCTATTTTTTTTTTTTTTTTGTTTTTTTTTAATAAGAAAGTTTAGAGGCGCTGAGTTTGAGATACAAAAAAGCTTTTTCGTTAAAAGTATTTTCAATAGACCGTTTTATAAAGTTTCAACTTTTGAAAGAATTTTGTTTGTGCGAGGATTTTTTGTATCTTTTAAGTTTTTTTTTAATAGGTATCTGCAAAGTTGTATTTGAAATCTTTTGGAATGTAAATGTTTTAAAGTCATTATTTTTGAGTTGCAAATAGCTTAATTCTTCAAAATATAACCATGAAACTATGCTATAAAGTTTATGCGTTTTTAAGTTTTTGTATCTAGATATTTTTTGTTATCTTAGATTTTTGATATATATTTTTTCAGTACAAATGTTTAAAGTCATTAATTTTGAGATACAAAAAGTTTAATACTTGAAAATATTTCTGCCAAACCGTGTGATAAAGTTTAGGCATTTTTAAGTTATTTGTATCTAGATAGTTTTTGTTTGTATCTTAGGTGTTTGATATCTGTCTTTTGCATTTAAATATTAAAATACCCACTTCTTAAGCCACAGAAAGCTTTTATCTTGTTATAAAATGGCCTTTTTTAAGACTTTTTCACTCATATAAGATGCAAAAAAGCTTTTTACTTGAAAATATTTACACCAAACCATGATATAAGGTTAGCCATTTTTTAAAGATTTTTGGTTTTTCGATTTTTGTTTTTGTATCTTCGATATTTCAGTTGTATCTGGTGGATATAAATGTCACTCTTTTTAAGGTACAAAAAGCTTTATATTGTGTTATAATTCTCTTTGTTTTCTTATCTAAGAAGTTGTATTTTTTTTGTTTGTATCTACAAAGATTTTTTTTTTATATCTTTTAAGTTCGATTTTTACTTTTTGACACGTTTATGTCACACTTTTCAAAATACAAAAAGCTTTAGAGTTATATCAGAGTATCTGCAAAATTTCAGTTCTATCTGTTGGATATAAATGTTGAGTCACTCATTTTAAGGCACAAAAAAGCTTTATATTTTGTTATAGTTGTTTTTTTATGTTTTTTATCTACGTACAAAGTTTATTTTGTTTTCTTTTTTTGTATCTACAATATTTTATTTTGTATCTTTGGTGTTTGATTTGTTTTTTTTTTGAATAGAAAAAGTTAAAAAAGCTTTATACTGCAGGTTTTTTATTTTTTTTACTCTTTTTTGTTTGTTTGTATCTTTTGCATAAAAACGTTTAAAGTCACTGGTTATAAGACACACGCTTGAACATTTTTTTGTAAATATCGCATTTTAAAGCTTTTATTTGAATTAAGTTGTCTTGTAGCTGTTATTTTTTTGTTTATTTTTCTATCTTTTGCATAAAATAAATTTTTAGTCACTTTGTCGAGGATCAACCAAAAAAAAAAAAAACTTTCCATTTACATAGATAAAAGTAAAAAACCACATCATCACCGCATAGTTTATATTTGTATCTTAAAGTTATTTCAGTTTGTAACTTTTGCATACAAAAGTTTTTAGGCACTGTTCTTTTCTAACAAAAAAAGCTTTAAGCATTTGAATTTAAACGAAATTATGTCCATCAAGTCGCTGAACTTTAATTTATATTTGATTATGTTTTTGTCTAATGGTTATGTTTAATATCTTTTAATATATAAAGAAGTGTTTGCTTACAGCTAAAGAGACATAAACATTCTAACGAACGAATCATAATATCCATCACACCAAAATAAATTTTGTATTTTTATGTATTGTTTTGTATCTTATAGAATGTTTATTTAGAGAGTAAATTAAGTTTGTTATGAGCTTTTAGGACACACAAAATTTTTCTTAAAAGTCATAAAAAGCAACAATCAAAGCAAAGTAAAATTTTTGTAATTATATTGATTTTTGTATCTGGTGGATGATTGTTTTTTTATACGAGAGTTAATTAAGTGAAAGATGCAAAAAAAGTTGCTAAAAGATCTATTAACATATACAACAAAATATCTACCAAACACCAAAGCAAACAATTTTTTTTATTTTAATAAGTTTTTTATTTTTTTGGATATGTTTTTTATAAGTTTATTTAAGAAAATTATTTTTTTGGTTTTAACAAAAAGCACTAAAGCTCCAGATAATTACAATTTTAATTCAAACATTATAAAAAGTAATAATGAAACAAAAGTAAAATGTTTGTATATATATCGATTTTTGTATCTTATGGATTCTTTTAATTATGAAAAAAAAATTTTATTTAATGCATTTTTGAAATTTGAAATTTAATGATTTATTTGTATAAATTTATTTTATGCCATTAATTTTTTATTTGAACAAAATAGCTCCAAAGCACATGAGACATAAAATTTTACAAGCATTTTATAAAAAATATTCACCAAATCAATATAAATTTTTTTTAATAATTTTTCTACGTTGGATTTTTTTGTTTTGTTTTATAAAATTATATTTAAAGCTTTAGAGACACATAAAATTAAAATGAAAAATTCAATTAAAATATTTAAAAAATATCTACCAAAAATTAAAGCCAAAATAATATCATTTGTATAAAGTTTTGTATCTTTAATCTACATTTTAATTTTATTTAAGTTTATTTAAAGTCAATATTTTGTTGTTTTAAAAAAAAAAGCTCCAAAGCTTATGACACAAAATTTTACAAAAAATTTCATAAAAAATATGCATCAAATAAAAGTAATTTTGTTTTAATATTTTTTCTATCTTAAGTATTTTTTTTATAAAAGATATTATTTAAAGCTTGTGAGACACAAACAATTATTCTAAAAACTTCTAAAAAACACAAAAAAATTAACCAAAAAATAATTTATTTTTAAAAAATTTTTATCTTTTAGATTTATTTTTTTTTTTTTTAAATTATAGTTACAAGATTTTGTTGTTTTAACAGAAAAAGCTGAAAAGCTTAAGACACAATTCTGCAAAAAAAATCATAAAAAAATCAAACAAATCAAAGCAAAATTTGGTGTTTTATCAATTTTTGTATCACATGGACTTTTATTTTTGAAAAAATATTTTATTTTATAAATTTTTGCATCTTTTAGATTTATTTTAATAAATTTCTTTTTAGCCCCTATTTTGTTGTTTTAACGAAAATGCTCAGACGCTCATGAGACATAAAGTTTTACAAAAATTTCATCAAAAATATGCGCCAAATCAAAGAATTTCATTTATTTTATAGTATTTATTTATTTGTTTTATTATTTATTTATTTGTTTTTAATAATGTTTCTATCATGGATTTTTTTATATAAGAGTTTATTTAAATTTTTAGAGACACATCAAAATAAAATGAAAAATTTAATTTAAAAATACACAAAATTTTTACAAAAAAACATAAGCAAATAATAATTTTATTTTATTAAATTTATTTTTTTATAAATATTTTAGATATTTATTTTGTATTTTTTTAGAAGTTTATTTAAAGACATTATTTTGTTGTTTTTACGAAAAAACTCAAAATCTCAAGACGTACACAAACAAATTTACAAGAAAGCCATACAAAATATGAAATTTTGAATAAGTTTTGTATCTTATGGATTTTGTTTTTTTTTTTATATTACAATTTATAAGAGCTTTAGAGATTTTTCTTTAAAACATACAAAAATAAGTACCAAAAAACCTAAGCAAAACATGTTTTTATATTTATAAATTTTGTAACTTTAGAGTTTGTTTTAATAAGTTTATTTAACCTTTAAGTATGGACGTGGGGTCTCAGAGGCCCCATATTCAGACATATTAGCGATTTCCGAGAATCACATGAAAATGATTCATGTTTATGTTTTTTTAAAATAAGAAAATGTGATAAGAAAATTTGAAAAACCAGGCAATAAAGTCTAGGGACCTGTGAGACTCCAGGTCCTTGTTTGTACAAAAAGAACTTCATGTCCATACTTAAAGATTAAAGTCATTATTTTGTGTTTTAACAAAAAATAGCGTAAATTCAAGACAAAAAATTTTACAAAATATCATAACAAATCAAATCAAAGAAAATTTTTGTTTCATTTTTATAAGTTTTTGTATCTTTTGGATTCATTTAATGTTTCAAATGTTAATAAAGAGCTTTAGAGACACAACAAATTTTAATAAAAAAATTGTTGTTTTACACAAAAGCCGACACACACACAAAATTACAAGAAAGTTAAAAAAAAATATGAAATTTTAATAATGTTTGTTTGTATCTTAAAGATTTTTTTATGTAATTGTAAATAATTAAGAGCTTAAGAAACACAATAAATTTTACTTTAAACTTCATTAACATACAAAAACAAGATCTACTAATACCCAAGGCAAAATTTTTTTATTTTAATAAATTTTTGTATCTTTTAGAATTATTTTTTTATAAGTTCAAGACTGCATTTAAAATGAAAAAAGCTTTAATGCTTGAGTTTTATTTAATTGTATCTGCTCGTTGACGATTTTTTTTACTTCTATGAGTATCTGAGTATTTGAGCAACATTTGGATAGGTATAAAAAACTATAAAAAAATAAATTGTTAATTTTTCTTTAATAGTGAATTAAGATCTTTGGCTATAACAGCGAATTTTGGGTTAAAGCGCCTATAGTAGTTGCAGAAAAAAATCTTCTAACATCATCGGCGTTTGTTGGGGCCTGTGTAGTTTTCTATGACCTTATATTTTGCTGGATCAGTTCTTATATTCTCAGTTGTAATGAGATGGCCAAGATATATAAATTTTGGCTTTAAAAATGAGCATTTATCTGGATACAATTTTAAATTAAACTTTCTCATTCTTTAAAATATTTTTGTTAAATTTTCATTGTGATGCTTTAAACTGGATCCAAATACAATAATATCGTCTACATACAAGAAGGCTTCCGCATCTAAGCCGCTTAATGCCATTAACCCTAGAACCATAATGTACGTAAATTTTACGTGTATTATTCATTAGTATTAACGTAGTATAAAATAACGTTATGGTTCTAGGGTTAAACTGCATGCGCTGAAAAACTGTTGAATTATATTTTGAGCCTAAATGGTAAACGTTTGAATTGGAAATGTACGTTTCCTGTTGAAAATAATATGAGAGGACGTGAGTCTTTGTGTAGGTCTATCTGGTGGAACGAGCTGGTCATGTCCAAAGTCTAAATATGTTTAGCTCTTCCAAGTCTGTCAAGAACGTCTTCTATTTTCGTAAGTGGGAATTTATCATTTACGATTTTCTCGTTCAGTTTTCTAAAATCCACGACGGGTCACCTATTTTCTTCTGTCGCCTGTTGATTTTTTCGGTTCTACGGTATTAGTGGAGCATTATAAGGACTGACCGGTCTGATTCGATTATATTATCTCTCAAAAGATGTTCAACCTGTTTGTATATTTCTGTCATTTGTGTTTGTGACATTCTGTAATTTTTTATGTAAATCGGATGTAAATCTGTTGTTTGTATTTGTTGTGTGTAAAAATTGTTTACGCTTAAATGCTCTCCAGTAAGATGACTATTTGTCTGGTATTCTGGTATTCTTTAACGATCACTATTATTGAGTTTTTGCTTCTGCTCCATTGCAACCAATGTCCGAATTATTGAAAATTTATTTATATTGAAATTTTTTTGTTATATTTTTATGTAATTTATTTATAAAAACTTTGTAGTTTCATGGCAACTTAAAGTATCTACAGCACTTGTGCTTACTTATAAAAACTTCAAAAGCTTTCCAATGGCTTTATTTATGAGTAAATCACTGTTTTTAAGTTTTTTTTTTTAAAGTTTTTAGGTATCTTCTCGGTTCTAAGCATTAAACAATATATTTTTATTGGATAAAAATAAGATGTAATGTTCTGCCTTGCACACAGGTACAAAAAAAAGGCTTTTGCACTTCAAATGTTTTTTTACCAGATGTTGCTTTGAAGACAGCAAAATTTTAAAAACTTGCAAATATTTTTAACGAAAGCTTTTTTATAAATTTTTTTTTTAGGAAAAATAATGTCCTATATCTGGCCTTAAAGACACAAACAAAAAGCTTTTGCGCCGCAAATGTTTTTTTTAATTATAAAGCATTCAAGTTTTTCTTTCATTGAAATATATCGGTTCAGCTGTTTTTCTTATTTTAAAGTATCTGTAGCATCTGAGCGTTTGTTTTTCAATGTTGTAAAGCTTTTTTGTGCTTTTTTGCTTGCATTTGTCATATATTTTTTAGTTTTCTTTTTATATATTATTAAATATTTTTGTTTTTTTAGTATCTAAAGTAGCTGAATATAATTTTTCATTTTTAAAAACTTTTTTTGTGTAAACTTTGTTAGCATTTATTTTAATTTTGTTAAATTTTTTAATATTTTGTTGAAAATTTGGTGTGTTTTTGTATCTTAAAATATTCGAGCATTTATTTTCAAATTTTAAAAGCTTTGACGTTAAAATTTTGTATGCAATTTTTTATATTTGTTTATAGTTTTTTTAAATATTTTAAGCAAAATTTTGTGTTTTTGTATTTTAAAGTTTATTTCAAATTTAAAAGCTTTTTCGTTAAAAGTTTTTTTAAGCATTTCTTTGTTTTATTATCAATCATTCAACACTTGATGACAATCAACATTTGGGTTGATTTTTATTCAACATGTTGTGTGGTTTTGTATCTGAAAGTATCTGAGCGTTTTTTTTTTTGTTAATTGAAAAGCTTTTACATACAAATTTTTTAGGCTTTGCTTCATATTTTATTATATTTCTTTAATATTTTACTCAAAATTTTGTGTTTTTATTTCTTAAAGCAACTGAATGTTTATTTTTTCAACACTTAAAAGCTTTTTTTTCAAAGTTTTTTATGCATTTCTTTGTATTTAATTAATAATGTTTTGTTGGTAACAAATTTTGTCGTTTCATTGTTTTTATGTCTATTTTGTTTTTTTGTTTTTTTTTTTTTTTTGACAAACAAATGTATCTAACAGTTGTTTTTTTGTTTGTTTTCTTATATTTGAATTGTATACTTTTTGCATTCCGGGTTTTTAAGCGTTGTTGTAGCAGCAGTTTTACTTGTTTTATGGTTTGCGCTTTAATTTTATGCAAATTAGTAATTTCTGCATCTAGAAGATACACTTTTCGGCGCAATACACACGTACACAGACACACACACACATAAACATACAAACACGCACACATTCACTCTCTCTTAAACACACACACACACACACAAACCAATAGCGAGTGTTTATTTTGTCGTAAAACTAGTTTAAATTTTTTCACACAGCTCGCATTTATTTATTTCAGCAATCTTTGAGATACTTTTTGGCACATATTTTTATGTATTGCATTTATTGTTACAGCCAGCTACAATTAATACACTTTGAAGCTCAAAAGGTTTGTTGTAGTTTTGCAATACATGCAAGCTGTTTAAAGGCTGGCAGATACAGTATCCGTGAAGTTTATTTAATAAACTATCTTATATCTAAATAGCTCATAACTTTAAAAAACGCACTTTTGGTACTTTAGTTATTGTTTTGAACTGATTTTTTTTTTGTCACTTTAAATATTTGCACTCAGTTTTAGGCACGCACACACATCCTGTAGATACTTTTGTATCCACAATTTTTAAGTTAATTAGTTTTTTTATAATTTTTAGAAATTAAACAACTTTTAGTTTTATTCAAATTTTTCGGCATTTAACACTTTTTTTTTTTTGGACCGTCAACACATTCTATAGATACTTGGGGTCATGTTTAAAATAAATTGTTTCTTTCAGCTTCACGTGCACTAAGTTTTGTTCAAAAACTATATTTTTTTTTAAATTTTTCATTTATTTTTTTTTTTAAGACACTATTTAAGCCATTCACATACTTGCCACTGTCAAAGTATCTCATAGTTTGCACTTTTATCTTTTAAGTTTCAATACAATTTATATATTTTTCCAAACTGCACGCGTATCCATCATCTTATCTTATCTTACATTTATTTAAATCCGCACATTCGCCTGTATCTGCACTACTCAAGAAGTATCCATCAGATATGCGGCTGCTGCTCTACTTCACGCGCCTCAGAACCATCAGCGAAGAAGCACAATAAAAAAAAAAAAATTATAAAAACTTCCAAATTTCCGAATGTTTTTTTTTTGTCATTAAAAAAAAATAAAAAAAAAAATATCGTTTGCACTTAATTTTTGTTGCAATTGCGTGTTGTTTTATTTTATTTTTTAACTACGCGTTTAAAAGTTCATCAAAATGTTTATTTATTTTGTTTTGTTGTTGTTCTTGAGATTTTGAATTTTTTTTTATAATTTTAATATATTTTTGAATTATTTTTTTGTTTTAATTGTAGTTAAAAATTAGAAAACGTTAACGAGACGAGTGCACAACAACTGCTGCGAGCGAGCACCTCCGAAACCTAGGGCCGAATAGACGAACATGAATTCCATGAATTGCGTTTCTGGCCCACAAGCCAACAAAACAGCAAAGCAGAGCGCACAAAAACTGCGGCGAAGACGACGCAGTCAGCAGCAACCGCAAGCAACCACCGCAGCAGCAGCCAACAGCAATAGAAGAGCGCAACAACAGCAGCGAATGCGACGAAACGCAGCGAAAAAGCAAAACAAAAACAAATTGAAAAAAACACCAGCAGCAGCCGCAGCGCAGCAACACAGCAAAATGACAAGAGAGCATTAAAAGAGCGCATAGCTATTGAGTATTTCTGCACTAGCACTGAGTTCGTGGAATTTCATTCAATTGAATTCGCGCTTTTGTTTGCAGCTTCGACGCTGCTGCGCTGCTGCTGCCAGGCAAGTATGAAATTCTTTACTATGTGTGTGTGTGTGCTTAGAATGCAGAGCATGCTGCTTGCAAGTGTTCGCCGCAAGCTGCTGAGAGCAACAACAGCAAAAGTTCTGTTTAGTTTTTTTTTTCTGCTTTGCAATTTGTAACCTTCGCTCTTTTAGCTTTTGCGCTCTCTCAACACTCACTCATACCAACTCAAACTCAGGCACAGTGGTTTTATTTTTGCGCTATGCTTTGTGCTTACATTTCTGCTGCTGCTTCTAATTGGAATTCCGTCAACGTTGCGCTGTGCAACATTTTGTGCTGCGTGTGTTTTAGTTTTTTTTTTTTTTTTTTTATTTCTCAGCTGCGCTGCTGTTGTGTTGTTGCTTGGCGTACAGCAAATTTTGCTGCTATTTGCACACACAGCACAATTACAACAACAACAACAACAACAGCGACAATTTTTTCTTGTTGTTATAATAAAGCTTTTTGTAATTAATTTTTATGCTTATGCATGTGAAAATTTCTTTCTCTCTTGTAGCTTTTGTTACTTCTGTCTATTTTATACAGCAGCATAATTTTTTTACATTTCTTATTGCATCGATTTTTTTTTTGTCTTTCTCTCCGTTGTTGTATTGAAGTGCGTATCTTTTTGCCCCTTGGTAAGGGGTTAAAATGCAATTTGCTTAATCATAGGCCTAGTTATGCAATATATAGGGTGGTTTCTCTCAACGCACTCACGCAATCACTCATTCTCGGCTTTCTCTACACTGCGATTGCGATACATAAAATGTAAATTTTTACGGCTTATGCGTGAAAGGCGAAAATTTCGAAATTGTTTTTCTTCGGAGTATTTTAGCGAAAATCTTAAATAATGCAAACTCCAAATAAAGGATTTAGAAATTGCAGTTATTTCAAAAAGATGTCTGACTGGGTTATAAAACAGAAAATGCAGCATAACTTTGGTATGCTTTTCTTCTCTCTGACCAACACCATCCCATCAAGCATGATATTGAAGTAGTTTTAAGGGATTTTTTTAGCTTTAATCAGATTCATTTCCGATGACTTTTGATTAAAAGGTCTGCAATCTGCAATCTGCAATCCTATTCCGAACTTCGAATCCAATATTATTTTGTTTGGCGGATTATAGATGTTCTGACATCAGAAATTTCGGAATAAAACTGTATTATTCTAAATTTCCCATTAAGGCCCGTTAACTGATCTCAATTTTAAACAAAGTTTAAAATTCCTTAACCTCAGTTTAAATTTTAACGCCGATACCTCATCTCAAAAAATCTAAGTTTAACTTGGTCACGCAAGTTTAAATTTAAACACAGAAATTCTAGGTTTAAAAAATTACAACTTAGATTTGTCAAAAATTCTCTGAGAACATTGGAAATTTTCTCAATAATAAACAAAAAATGATAAATCATGATATAATAATTTTACCAGGTAGTGTTGATAAATGTTGATTCTCTCAGCTACAAGTAAACGAACTCTTGTCAAAAACAGCTGTTCGTTGGCCACATTCAGCTGTTGTGACAGCAACACATCGGGGAGCGCTATTATCGGTATTGAAGTTTCAGAAAAATTGTCAAGTTTATGAAATATCAAGCAAACCGACAAACTAAAAATTTTCTATTTTGAAATGCATTTTAATGCGCAACTTCAACTATTTATGTGCATCAAGTTTTGACTAAACAGTTGCCAACTGTTGGGTACGCTGAATGTGACCAGTAAAAATTAATTGTATGCTATGACGAATTGTGAGCGCTCTCTTTCTTGTTATATTTTTTGACAGAAGTTTGTTCCCAACAGAAACGTCAATACTACCTTGGAGTAATTATATCATGATGAAAAATAAAAAAAAATCATACTTCAAAAAATTTCAAATAATAGCTGTGTTTTTTATCAAGCGAGTAGTTAAAAAACGACCGCTTATCATATGTATACTCGCTTAAATAACACAGGAAACTGTTACTCGCTTAAAAGTTTGCCGACCAAACGAAAAAAAATGCTTCCAAGTTATGTTTCAATAATTATATAAATTTCCTACAAAGGTGGCAACTATATCTGATTGATAGTCAATAGTGATGTATGAAATGAACATTTTTTTGTACCAAATACTTTTCACGAAATACTCATAATTTGCTTTAGATCAATATTTCAATAAAAATATATAATAATTTAACAGGTAAGATAAACAAAATTTATCAAATATACTCATTATGTAAAACTATGTTGTTTGCTTAAGCTTTTAGCACTGAAAATTTTTTGAGTATCGGGTTTGTTTTCAGAACCGAGTCTCCAATGCTTAAAATCAGAAAATTTATGCATCACTAATTGTCAGAACTTTGATATATAAAATAAATTTGTCAAAAATTGTTTACAAAAATTTGATCAGAACATAAACAACGCTTTTGACTTTTCAGAAAATGCTTCCAAGTTTTAAAAAAATTCTTAAGCGAGTAAGCAGTCGTTTTTTGACTACTCGCTTGGTAAAAAACACAGCTAATAAACAAAAAAAACATATTTTTACTTTTGAAAAAAAAAAACAATCCAATGAAACTGACAATTTGCATTATTTCATCAAAAATTTTTTAAATATTTTGATGTTCTACGTCAAAGTTGTAGAATTTTTACTACAGTGCCGCTCAAATATGTTTTTTAATCTCAGTTAAAATTTTTAAACAGAGTTTAAGTAAACCGATAAAAATGAGATAAGTTACGAAAATAATTTTAACTGAGTTTAAAATTTAAACTCTGTTTACGAAATCTGAGGTTAAGGAATTTAAACTTCGGAGATCAGTTAACGGGCCTAAACCTGATAACTCGAAGTTTAAAATATTTTATTTTTTATGTGTTCCTAAAAATTCCCTAAAAATTATTTCCTAAAAAGCTTCCATGAAAAAGAGAAATATTTGAAAATATATCGTTTTTAGAGAAGAAGACTTTTATTTTTGAGAAAAGATTTGTTTTTATTGAGGAAAATGCTTTGCATAGTGAAGTTTTTATCAAAATAAAGGAAACATTTTACATTTTCAAAAAATTTTTCTCTATAAATGAAAATTTTTTGTGTGAGAAATCACAAGTGAAAAATTGTTTTTACGAAAATGTGAAAATTTATTCTAGTTGAAGAAAATTTTACTTGGAATAGAAAAAATTGCTATTATCGAAAATGGACAAATTTTTTATCGCAGAAAAATAGGTGTTTTTTCTAAGTGTACTATACTGAGCAGTGCTGTCACTTGAAAATTATAAATAGTGGTAGATTGTGTCTGAAAAGAGTGGTAGATTTAAAGAAATTAGTAGTAGATTTTTTTCCTATTTTCAAAAAATGGGGCTTACTTGCAGTAAACTCATAAAAATTATGGTATAGCTTTATTTTAACATTCATTAAATTTAATTGGAAAGAAAAGACAAAAAATTGTTCTGAAATTATTTTCCAAAATTAGCATTACATCAATTTTCAATTGTGAATACCGGATCATAAAGACTGATAAACGAAAAATCTCGTTATTGGATGTCGCTAAATTTTAGACGCTCGTGGCCCAAGCCGTTTTTTAAATTTCCGTAATTCCCACTGCCAATCATGAGATGCAAAGTACAAACTGGACCGCGATCAAGCCAAGAGCTGCTCGAACCAGAAAATGAGCAACTTTCAAGCAAAGTTTTCATGTGCACCAAAAGATTGTTCGATTAGGTTATATTGAATTTGAAAACTTTTAGAGTTGCAACTTAGGTAACGTTTTCGTGTCCCGCGAAATTAAAAAAGGAGAATTTCGGGTAATTGAAAAAGAACTGAAAATCAAATTTTTATTTTTTTTTGCATAGATTTTATGATTTATTCCAATGCAATACTATTCAAATCCAATCACACATTTAAAAAATTCCATTTCCTGTCTCGGTAAAATATTACAAAAATTAAA
Source organism: Tetanocera ferruginea (assembly GCA_958299015.1). Classification (NCBI taxonomy): domain Eukaryota; kingdom Metazoa; phylum Arthropoda; class Insecta; order Diptera; family Sciomyzidae; genus Tetanocera; species Tetanocera ferruginea. The sequence continues at coordinate 143,354,353 of OY282641.1, forward strand.
TTAAAGAAACAAATCATAGATAGAATTCTTTAAAAATATATTAGGGGTATTCACGATGTGGTGTATTTTTGATAAATGCTTACAAAATTTACAATATTTACAACACATTGTGAACAAACCTTCACTAAAGTCTGGGAAGTTCACCATTTAGCATTACGAGAAAATAAAAGAATTGAAACGAAGCACTAAATTAAATTAACTTTTATTAATTAAACACACAACCCAGCCAGTACATTCATCCATGCTTAGTGAAAAAGCTTTTGTTGATGAAATATACAACGAAATTTACAAAGAATACAATAGGGTTTCGTCATTGTATTTTTGCTACAGGGTTGTATTTTGAACACTGTACATTTTGTTTTTGTAATTTTACTTCAAATATCAAATTTATCAAAAATACACAATACAAGGGCACATACACCACATCGTGAATACCTCTATTGATTATTGAAATTGTGACAGAAATAAAATAGTGGTAGATTTTAGGAAAAGGTAAATAATGGGTGGTAAAAGTGGTAGATGTCAAAAAAGTCGAAAAAAGTGGTAGATCTACCACAATTGTGGTAAAGTGACAGCACTGATACTGAGGCCATAGTACAACAAGGAAGGTAGTATTATTACTGACTGCGCTGCCGAGCTGTGGGCATAAAGTGTCAAAAACAAGTGATGTACACTGAAATAAAAACATAAAGGGAATTTTTTCTTTAAACAAATCAAAATTTGTATAGTTTTGTCTTCCCATCATTGCGCTAAATTATATTATTCTGTTGTCAATTTTTCATAAGTTCCGCGTGCCTTTATCAAGCCCTAACCACTTTTGAGAGATTGAACGCATTCCTGATCCAAATTAACAATACAAGTGTTTGCAAATCAAACTCTTCTTTTTTTAAAATCTTCCCCTTCTCACAAAAATCATCTTTTTTGTAAACAAAAACAACACCGTCAATTGTCATTACAGCATTTTGACACTATATGCCTACGCTAAACAGCTGTTTCAGTCTGATTAATACTACCTTCCTTGTTGTACTATGACTGAGGCCATTCTAGACTTAAATTCAATCAAATATTATATGTGTTTAAATCAGAGGTGCACATAAGAGCTTCGGGGAGCCCTCGGCTTTCACAGACAAGTCGTGTGAGCGAAGCTGCCGAACTTCTTCGACGATAGCATTGAATCAGTTTGCGTTTGATCTTCACGGAGTAAGCATCTTATGCGCAAATTGTTATGTTGAATTTTTGTCTTGTACACACATACTTAGATAAAAATGTTGCGTTTGTGTTGGAAGCTCTGCCAACGCTGTGCACCACTGGTTTAAATGAATAGTAGCGAAAACTATTTTAAAAAAAATGTCAATTTCCATTCTTTTTTATACTTTCAAATGACCTAAGATTGTACAGGGAGTAAGAATTTGGTGGGAATGATATAAAAAAAAATTATAAAGGCAGAGATTTTAAGCTGGTGTACGCAGTGAATCCTTGATTTATGGCTGCTGGGTTGCATATTTGGAATTTAATTTATATTTTTCCATCTTGATATCAAAATGGAAAATCACCGGGGCATTTTCCACTGGCCTAAAACTAGAATTTCCTAAAGAAGTCCTCAGCTGTTCTAATATTCATTTGGCCAAATTTTGTAAGATTACATAGCAATCGCTCTATGGCTGATAACAGCACCTTACCATGGCTAGTAGCAAAGACGATCTACTCGTAACTTAATTCCAATTTTTCTTTTCCAATGAGATTTTGATATAAGTATATATTAATGTACAAGACAACAGTAACATTATTAAATAAAATTAAAAAAATCGTGTCGGGACGGCTGTGACAAACTAAAAAAATAATGAGTTATGATATTTTGTGAACGCAGTAACCGATCCTTGTTATTAAATGTTCTTAGATATGTATGTTTTAAAAATTAATCTTAAAAAATACCTAAAAATTCAAAAATTTGAGAATTTCGATAAGTTATTAAGAAAGGATTTTTTTAATTTTCACGAAATTTTTTATAGTTAATTTTTTGCAGTACCTATTAACTTATTTTTTTCAAAATATGTATGACCAGCTATTTTTTATTAACAAGAGACAAGTGAAGTTATCACAAAGTGAGTTTTTAGAAAAAGTGGTAAATTTTGTATGGAAAAATTTTACAAATTTTACAAAGTTATTTAAAATTCTTGAATTTTGACGAAACTTTATGTAATTTCTTTTTTAAGTATTAACTTTTGATAAACCAAGGGACGTCCCGTTTTTTGCATGATATTTCAAATGTCCCGCCGTCGTAAGTGTGTTTGACTGCCAACCCATAAATCCCCGGTTTGACTATCGGCCAGACCAACCGACCGAGTTCTTAAACTTTAAAAAAAAAAAACAAAACAAATTGGCCATTTCAGCCCTTGAAAGGACTTTGACCGAGCTTCTTATGATCAATTGTGTTGTGTGTGTGTTATTAAATGTTTGCAAACAATTAACCGAGAACTGGACCTACATGTTTTATGCTGATTCCGAACGGCTAAAGTTTATGTTCTCAAGAAGCTTTACATGGCATTATTTACTCTCTGAGGTTTGCCATTGTCTGCAGAGGGGAGGTGGCCGATCTGAAAAATTTCTTAATTGAAAAATCTTTTCGCCGCGACTGGGGATCGAACTCGGGCTCCGAGCGCGCATAGCCACACACTTAACCCGCACGCCACGGTCACCACAACTTAAACTTTAACCTTTCTTAAATTTTTTCCTTATGTCTAATTAATAGAAATTAAAAATTCATCAATATTTATGTCTCTGGAGTTGTAGTTCGTGGTAGAAATGATTGTGGAATGACATTGCTTTATAACTGGAATTGACTAAGGTAAAGGCATAACACTTGCCTCAGATTGAAATTTAGGGCTCTGTTACACACAGAGCATGCTACACTTGTTTTGTTTGATTTTTCTTTCTATCCGACCTATTTATCACCATTTTCCATATCCCATTCTTCTGAAAATACTTTGTGCAAAGGTAAGAAAAGAACCTTAATATGATTTCAAAAATACAATTTTTTGATTAAGTCCATTCCATTACTGAATACCAACATCCATCAAAAATATTGCATTGATTTCCCAATTAATTCTGAATACAGTCGTAAATGTTTATTGATACCATTGCCCTTTAATCTACAAAAGTAGCCTTTTTTCAAAACAATTCTTGCAATAAGCCATATCATATATACAATTTTTAATTTAATTAAAATTAATTTTCTACAAAAACGAAACAAAAAATTAAGTTCTTAAAGTTTTAAAAATTGCTTGATAAAAGTGAGGAGTATACATTCAAAACCAGATAAGTCACACAGATCGAATTGTTGAGAAATCGAGAAATCTTAATTTGGACAGACATTTTTAAGAAACAAACCAACTATGCAAAATAATGCTAAACAGGAATAGATATATTATTCGAAAAAAAAAACTGTCTCATAGTGCAAAAAAATTCGTATTTTCAATTTCAAATTTGAACTGGGTCTGGTTTTGAAAGTTAGAAATGAATCAAAATTTAGATTCTGCCGTTCAGGGTCTCAAAAGTTAAAGGAACTCATTAAAATAATTTCTGCATACTTTTTTTTAAATCGGAGGAATTCCACCAAAGCAATTTCGATTCTCCTGAAGGTCCTTTTTAGTAAAAAAATTTGTTTTTGCTTTTAACTTTTTAATTTTTACAGAACGCATAACCAAATCCGCAAAAATGTTAAATTTATTACTCATACCAACGTTTTGACATAAAAAAGTTTTTAAAATTTGAACGAAAACTTCACAAATGAAAACTTGCTTGGACTAATCTGGTTTTGATTGAAAACTTACAGTGGACATGTCTGCTTTTGATTGAAAAGCAGATTTTTTAATGAACTTTCTCTAGGATTTTTATCATTTTTTATCAAAGCGGATTTTATGGAGCGATGTATTGTAACATTAGCTTTACAATGGTTTTTCTAGCTAAATTTGTTTTTCTTGTGGCTTATCTGGATTTGAATAATAATTTGTGACTCCTCAATTTAGTTCATAAATAAATTAGCCACAAGCTTCCAAATCCAAATATCTCAACGACTACTTGATTGATCGATTTTATGTTTGGGATACGTTTTCTTCATCTCAAAGTGAAAGATAAGCTACTGACAAAAAGAAGGAAGGTAGGATAATCTATACAATAACTTTGCTCATAAAAATTTATTAGGTAAAATACTATACAAAACTTTGTTGCAAAATAAAATTTACCGTTTCTCAAATAAAATCGTAAAAAATCCAATTTTTAGTTCCAAAAATGAATTCAAAGACAAATTCAGCGAAAAAAATGTAAAGTGCTAAGCTTAACTTATAACTGCCTAATGGCTACTATTTACATACCAAAGAAAGCGTTGACATGGAAAAAATTCTAGTGCGAGCTAGATAAGAGACACTGCGCAAATTGTCGAACGACCCCAAGCACCGTTTAAGGGTAGTTAATATCTTACAAAATATTGAATTTTTATATCAAATATTTAAAGGCTCAAAGCACAGACTTTAACCGTTACAGAATCTATGTGGAATTATTAAGAAGGCCGTTTCGGAGAGAATATCAGCAAATAAGGATTCATTAAATTACTAACCAAAATGAGGTTGATTTTTTTATCCTCAATTTCTATCAGATAACACGTTTCGTGCAGGTTACTTAATTATAAAGAAAATCGTAGCTTTTTGTTTCAACATTATAATTAAACTTTAAAAAACTAAGTGATAGTGATAAGAAAAAAAAATTATTTTCGATCACGTCCAAGTTCTAATCAAGGTGAAAAACTGGGTGGTTCAAGTAGTAACATAATCAACTGAGATAAATATATTTGAAAATTTTGAAATTGGGGTTCAAATGGGATTTGTGGTAAAATTCAATTCAGTATTTTGAGAAATGCTTAAAAGTTTTTCTTAGTTAGTTCGATATGAAAGTTCTGTATTACTTAAGTAGTGAACTTTCAAATATTTCATGTAGGTACCTACAACTCTTATCATTTAATAATTTTTAAGGATACTAAAGTACCTACCTACAATCAGTCATAAGAACACCAGTAGACGATCAATAACTTGACTCGGCTGACTTTCATTCAAACAAAACCATCATTAACGGTTATGTTCTAGGATTAATATGGCTAAATAAATCAATTATAAAAAAATATGCAAACGATATGAATAAGGTTATATGATAGCTAAATATTTTCTGATAAAAAAATAATGTTATGCATAATAAAACTAAAAACAATGTCAATTGTCAGTTAATAAACTTCAATAGCTATTCTAATGAATCTGTTATCGATCAACAGATCTTCATGTGTTCAAAATATTTATCTTAAATTAACTACAAAGAATACTTATTTCAGTATTTTGCAACAACCAAAAAACATTAACGAGCTCATAGATTAAAGTAATTATGTAAATGATGTAATAAAGACAAGTGCCAGAAAAGCCCAACATGTGCAGCCCGTTTATAACCGCACAGCAGCGGCCCTGGTAACGATCGCCTCCATAGCAAAAAAACAACAATTGGCAGAATACTTTTTCGCTCAGAAAAAAAAAAATAAAAAATTGAATACATATCAACAAAGCTGCAAATGCTGAGCAGCAAAGATCAGCAAAACAAGAGCTTTCAAACGCAATTGTATAAAGAAAACACAACTAGCGCGTTCTCACACCAAAAGCTTATACGTAGGGGAAATGTTGACAAACATTCTGCGCGCAATAGAGAGAGAGAGAGAGAGAGAGAGAGAGAGAGAGAGAGAGAGAGAGAGAGAGAGAGAGAGAAAGATTTAAGTGAGTTTTTTTGCAGCTATAAAAGAAACAGAAAAAAGCATCGAATAAACGCAGCGGCCAAAAATAAAGAAAAAAATAAAATCCAAAAAGAATAAACAGTGAGCGTGAGAAAATGGCAGCAAAGAGAGAACGCAGCAGCAAAAGAGCTTTAGCTGATTTTTACGCAATCTCAAGAAACACGTGTAGCGAACGAACAAGCAACGAACGATTAAAAGAACGTTGAAGAAAACAGAAGATTGCGAAGTGGCAGGAAATCGCAGCAACGAATGAACGAACGCATTGTTGCTGAGGTGAGGTGAGCGGTGATTGGGGAACGACAACTGTGTGAGAGCAGCAACAGCAATGAAATTGCTGTTGAATTGTTGCTGTTGCTGCGCCACCCAATGAATAGTGGCGCCAAAAGTGTGCGAGTGTGTGTTTGTGTGAATTTGTATTTATAACATGTTGTTATTGTTGTAGCTGTGCAAAAGCTCCAATTCGAGTACACAAACAGACACACACAATCGCACGCATATTCATTAAAATTGCGTTCGTGCGTTTTGTTGGAGCTCTTTGTCGTTGCTGTTGATGTCGCTCACGCACTCACTGCGTTTTTGTTGTATTGCGCCGCTGCTCTGTGTGTTGCGTTGCGTTGCCTTCGTTGCGTGTGCTGCGTATTCGTTCATTAAAAAAGCACGAGTGCCATTGCAGAATTCGTTTGCCTGCTCTTGTTTATTCTGTTTCCTGCCTACTTCTGCCCCCACCGCACAAACGGAGCACTAGTTATTCTTGTGTTGCTGCTGCTGCTGCCTGGTTTTTGTTATTCGTTGAATTTTGTGTAAACTTGTTTTTTGTTCCTTTTGAGTTGAGCCAAAACCATGTTGCCCCGCACTGCTCCTCTTCTATGTTCCTAACCCACACCCACTAACACTTTCAGTGCGTTTGTGTGTGTGTGTGTTTGAGTGCTGTTTTTTTTTAATTTTTTTTTTTTTGCTTAAAACGCACTTTTTTGCAGAAAATGCGGAGGCTTTCATTGGACTTGCTTTTTTGGCTTTAAACATGTTTGTGCTTCATTTTGGGGCTATTCTTCTTGCTAGCTAGTTGTTGTTGGGCGTGCGTTTTTGTATTTCTAAGCAAGTTTGTTGTTTTTTTTTTTTGCTACGAATTTGAACTTTTTTCGTGTTTTTTTTTTGTTTTTTTTTTATGTACGCATTGTATGTTGTTTGTATATTTTATGTACTTCTTTTTTTGTTGCAGATTTCTATGTTATGCATTTTTTGTTATTTTCGCTTGAGCAAAATTTTCTCTATCTTTTAAATTTAGTTTGCGTTTATTTATTTTATTTTGTTCGTATGTATGTATGTGTAGCGGTTAGGGTTTAAAAGTGATTGCATTTCATTTTGGTTTTTGTTGTTGTGGTTTCTTTCGTTAGTTTTTTTTTTTTTTTTCTTAGCAGTTTATTTTATTTGGTTCAACAAAAAACTTAACCAAATTAAAAACTACGTATGTGAATTGAAAAGGCACAGTGAAAGCTCTATTTGCGGACAACTTAAAAAACTAACCTTTTCGTGGAAGTAAAATTTTTTAAGATACACCTCCCTTAATACAGACCTCTATATAAACGTACGGTTTGTTGGAGCTTTCATCAAACATAGTACCATAGTAATCACAAAAGCTGTACCACTTTTCAGAAATATGTGTAGGTACTAGGGATGTTACGAAGGTGAGTTTACCGGAAGCGAAGTCGGAACCAGAGTTTTTAAATTTGATTTATGGGAGCCGGAGTCGGAACCGGAGCCGAAGTCGGAGTCGCAGTCTTAGAAAGATGTGTTAGTTAACTGTTAAGGTAATGCCTTATAAAATAATAATAAATAAAATTAAGTGACTCTAAAACAGTGATCGGCACCCATGAAGCACATGCTTTGCCAAAACTCTCACGTATTTTCATGCTCTTTCACTCACTCGACAAACAACTAGTGCCGAAGCAGCATTGTTTTGATTAATATGCTATTTTTTGTCTCACTTCCACTTACAGTCTCATTTTTAATTTTGCCGACCACTGCTCTAAAAGTAGTTAATTGTACTTAATAAAAAAAAGCTTGGCACACTGAGAAAAAAACACATACCTTGCTCCGGTAAAAAATTTCTCTATTTTTGATAATAGCAATTTTCTCTTTTTCAAATAAAATTTTCTTCAATTAGAATAAATTTTCACATTTTCGAAGAAATATTTCTTTACATCTAGGAAATGGAAATATTTCAATGTCTCTAATAATGATAAGTATTTTTCTCGCAAAAAAAATTTCTCATTTATAGAGAAATTTTATTGAAAATGAAAAACTTTTCTTATATTTTGATAAAAAATTCACTATGAGAAGTATTTTCTTCAATAAAAACAAATATTTTCTCAAAAAAAAAAAAAAATTTTTCTCTAAAAACGATATATTTTTCTATTTCATGGAACCTTTTTATCATTTTTAGAGAACTTTAAGTATCGCAATTAGAGAATAGCATTCTCTGGAGCAAACAAAGTCTATACCATTTTTCTCTAAATATGATGCCTTTTTTATCATATTCCGAGACACTTTTTTCTGAGTGCAGCTTTCTCCCCATCCAACCAATTTCTTAGAGGATCATATGTGAGACCGGCACCGCTAAAAAGTTGCTCACTTGCCATTGATCCTGGTGGACACTATAAATATTAACGAGCAATATTTTGAAATTTTTTCATTTACTCTCCACCATAATGGATCGTCAATGATGTGAATACGCTTTTCTTTCTTGTACTCATTAAGTATGCTCGCTACTCATCAATATGTTACATAAAATGTATTGAACATTATTGTTTACTGATGGCGATTCTAGCCTTGCTCTTTTTTCTGCAGAAACATCAGAAACGTATCCATTTCTATCCTACAATTAGTTATAACTCTGAGTCAAAATTGTCGGAGCCGAAGTCGGAATCGGAGGTTTAAAATCAATCGGAAATTCCGACCTTTCGGAACCGAAGTCGAAGCTCCCTTTCCCCCTTAGAAGGTACATACATTTTTATCTAAATTTGTGCATATGTCTGTCTATATCTTGTTCGTTACATGTTAATCGTGTGCATCCCATTATTATATGGGCATTTCCGCAGAAAAATCTACCGTGACCAAAAAATTAAAAGTTAACTCACATTTTTTTTTTTTTACTTGTATTATCAAAGAGAAATATTCAAAATTAATTAATTGCTCGAAGTTTGCCTGATTTCGTTACTGAATTTGGTTGCAGGTATTTTAGTGGAATTTTTTTTCCAACTTCTCATGGTGGATGGGGTAGGAGTTAAAAAAATATTATATACTAGGGGATGTTACCTGGTTTTACTCGGAGTTGTGCCTTGCGCACAGGAAAAATACGATTTTAAAAACTGCTCTCATTTTTTAAATTATCAATTAAATTTTTTAATTTTTAAAATTATCGTTTTTTTGGGGTTTTTCCCGTTCCCTCCGTCAAAAGTATGTAGTCTTATTTCCGTAAAACAGTACCTGCCGGTCATATTTAAAAAAAAATTACACCTTCAACTCTTCATCTGGGTTCTGAGGCCAATCACGCAGTTTGAAAAAGTGATTTCGAGAACAATGCGATTAAAGTTTTTCTTAGCATGCATTTAATATGGATTTTTATCTCAAAAACAAAATTCTAATTTTAAAAAATCCTTTTGGGATCGATTCGATTTTTGGATCGCCTTTGTTCAACTTCGGTTTTGGTCGATACTGTTCGGTTGATTTTTGTTCATACACTCAGAAAAAAGTGTCTCGGAATATGATAAAAAAGGCATCATATTTAGAGAAAAATGGTATAGACTTTGCTCCAGAGAGTGCTATTCTCTAAATGCGATACTGAAAATATTCTTAAAATGATAAAAAGGTTCCCACCAGGAAAAGCGAAAATCCCAAGATAGCTTCTTGGCACATACTTTTAGATTCGGAGATCATAACCCTTTGTTCCCAAACGTCATGTACTTTTTTGTATGAAACTGCTACTACGGGGGTATTGATCTATTTTTCACTTCCTTGTGGTAGTGAAGAAGTGATTAACCAAGAATCGTCGTAGCTTCTTTTGACAAGGAACAAGAGATTAGGATCTTTTTGTTATCACTGGAAAAAGCAATCATCCCAAGATAGCTTCTTTCCACATGCTTTTAGATTCAGAGCTCATGACTCTTCGTTTCCAAACTTCATATACTTTTTTGTATGAAACTGCTACTACGGGTGTATTGATCTCTTTTTCATTTCCTTGTGGCACAAAAAGAAGTGATTAGGAAAGAATCATTGTAGCTTCTTTAGACTACGAAGGAGAGATACATATGTATTATTTGTTGTTTGCAAAAAACAAAACAACACAAAACAACAATGAAACACAAAAAATATTTTGTAGTTTCTATTTTAAAAATTTTTTAATTTTTTCCAAAGCACTTGATTGATTTTTGTTTTTAACAGGTTGAAAAAACCCAGCTGACAAAGGGTGTATTAATCTCTTTAATGCTTCTCCAAGTAGTGAAGAAGCGATTAGTCCAATAATTTCCCTTTTTTTTTTTTGGTTTGTTCAAATCGGTTATCAGCTTCCTGTACATCACCAAAGCTTCTCATAGTGAATTTTTTATCAAAATATAAGAAAAGTTTTTCATTTTCAATAAAATTTCTCTATAAATGAAAATTTTTTGTGCGAGAAAAATACTTATCATTATTAGAGACATTGAAATATTTCCATTTCCTAGATGTAAAGAAATATTTCTTCGAAAATGTGAAAATTTATTCTAATTGAAGAAAATTTTATTTGAAAAAGAGAAAATTGCTATTATCAAAAATAGAGAAATTTTTTACCGGAGGATGGTATGTGTTTTTTTCTCAGTGTATTTATATATCTTCTGCTCGTATTCGTTAAACTTATTTTTATTCATTAGTCTTTGGTTCTTGACTTCGGTCGCCTTGATTCCTTAATTTTTGTCGAAAGAACTTTTAGAATCATAGGATCTATTTCAGTAACAGATACAAATGCTTACCAAGTTTCATTAAAATCGGTTCATCCGTTTTGACGTGAATGAGCCAGACATTAGTTGATTAGTTGATGTTAGTTGATTGAATAAAGCCCCCTCCTACGGAAGTTTTTGAAATTTAAGTAGCCTCAATTCCGTTGCAGGGTCAAGTTATATCACGTACCAAATTTAAGTAAAATCGGTCAAGTCATTTGAGAGTTATTGAGTCTTAAAAATGTACTACTTAAAGCGCCCTCTTGCCGAAATCTTTATAATCTTTATAATCTTTATAGCCTATGTTATATCTTGGGCGCAGTTGAACCTTCATATCAAATTTCATTGAAATAGGTCCAGGTATTTAGGAATTATTATAGTGTGCCACGCCCACATATTTCCGCCCACTTTTTTACACCCCCTATGAACTTCCTCTCTATGAAACGTACATGGTGTCCAAATTTCAGCACAATCGGATATACGGTGCGCGAGCCTATACGGAAAAGACAGACAGCCAGACAGACAAACAGACAAACATTTGCTTTTTATATTAGTTTATTATTAAACTTTGTGTTTTATTTAAGTCACATATTTTTTAAACAAATTTTAACTCAAAATGTTCGGATGGAAATTTAAGTAACGTAACGCCAGTAACGTCACGCCAGATGACTTAGCCTAATAAAAAAAAAACCGAGAAAAGATTTTTTAATTTGATAACCAGCAAAATAAACTCATATTATTTTCAATTCTTCCAAATAAAGTTTTATATAAAAAGTCTTGCCCAATTCGCAGAGTTTTGCAAATTTTTTAATCTTAGTCGAAAACCACTTCTGTTTTTTGTAACGTCACGCCAGTGCATATTTTTGCTTATATCTTTTAAATCTTAGAGTCGATTGATATAATTTTTTTTTCTTAATATAGTGCGACTTTATTACTTTGCAAATATAAAAAAAAGTTTTTAAAACTTAGACTTCTTCATTTTTTTTTTTTAATTTTTTCGTGCAAAACGTACATAACGCCAGTTTGGAAATGCACATATTTTAAGATACACTCTTATTGGTATTTCTTCTACTTATAAGTTATAAAATTTTAAATAGATATTTATGTTACCTGTGAGCTAATGCAGCTCTGACACTGCGGCATCATGTGATGTCTATTATTTAAAGCAGTTCAATTGCTTTAGTTTTTTTTCAGAAGACATAGTATATTTTCGAGGTTAAGATCAGCAATATTTCTTTGTGTAACTATTTCGCTGCCTCGGTTTCTCTTCCTTATATGGAGAAGAGCTGGACATTCAATAAGAATATCTCTGGAGGTTTCTTCATCAATAAGAATATCTCTGGAGGTTTCTTCATCCTCAAGGCATAGTCTACATCAGGGGCGGATCTGGAAAAAATCTTGGGGGGGGGTAAATTATCAAAGACACACATTTTCGATTTGAGAATATTTTGCCTTTTTACTAATAGATAAATTGTACTTTTTTGAATTGAAATTATTGAATTGTTTAAGAACCATTTTTCCCAGACACATACACGCACATTTCCGTATTTATTTATTTCTCCCTTTTTCTGGAATAATATCTCAGCGAAAAGTAAATAAAAACTCTAAATCTAACAAGAGCAGCCCACGTAAAATTGTGAAATTTTTTCGTCTTTGAACGTCGATATCTTCGAAACTGTCGAATATATTGTTATTGAATGTGCAAAAATTGAAAGGTCTAGTATTTCTTCGTTGAAATCAGTCATAGTAAAACAAATCGGTAGATCAATATAATAGATATAGCAATATTATCAGAAAAAAACTGATTATCATGTTTTTGCCAAAAACTCGAACTGATGGAGAAAAATAGAGTCCATATTTGATATCAGCAGCCAAAATTCATTCGGGATTGTTTATCAAGATCTCTGCACCTTTCATAAATCTTAATTTTGTTACTGACAAAATCATCGCAAAATTATCAATAACTTCGTTAATATTTATTTAAATGTCTCTAAGTATATGCAATAATGCGAGTCCATTCAATCGTTCTCAATTCGAACGGAACCTATTTTTAATCGTCGCAGTATAGAAAAACTTCGCTCAGCTGTTTCTACACTGATAGGAAGCGTGGCAAAGATAGCAAACGTTATAGAAATTAGTGGAAAAATGTCATTATTACAAAGAGTAAAAACGGCGTTAATACCATTAACATTAGTTTCGCTCTCCTATTTACACTGCCAAATTTTAAGTTCATGAAATAATTGAATTTGAATTAGTTTCTTACTAAAACTGGACTAAAAGTTTCAGTTTTATTTCATGAAAGTCGGTTGTGGTAATTTGGTTGGTTTGTTGCAATTATAATTACTATTACCGCCCTGGGGTCGCAAATGGCCCAATTTTTGTTTGTTTATTTATAGTTGTATAAAATTGTCAGTGCACTCCTTCTCCGCACTCTAATTCATTTAAAAACAGAATTATCAAAATCGGTTGAAAAACACGGGAGAAAATGGTTCTTAACCGTTTTCCCTACGCCTATTTATATAAAGATGAAGTTAAGGTAGGATTGAAAAATTTCAGAATTCCAAACAATTTAGAATTTACTTAAACAACAATAATTGTATGCAACAAATTATTTGCGCAGTTGATACAATTTTAGCAACTTTAACGTAACATTAATTCACTTCAAAACAACCCTGTTATAAAGGGTGTTTTTTTAAGAGCTTGCTGATTTGAAATTAAAATAAAACACATGCCAAATTATGAAATAGCCAAAAAAATTTTTATTTGGTAGATAATTTCTTAGCAGTTAACATTTAAATATAATTTCGGGCATATGGCCACCACGACTATTTTGCACAAAGGGCATTCTGGAGGTCCACTTTGCGACCCAAAAGTCTTTGAGGGCGTATTTCAACATCCATATCTTGAAGATTAGGCAACAAAAATTCATTGATCATGGTTCTGTATCGATTTCTATTCACGGTAACGCGTCGTCTTTCCTCATTTTCAGAGACAAATCGATAAATTAACGTTTTCTTCGACACTGGCCTCAACGACAGCAATATTTTCTTCTGTACGCACTCTTTTCATTCTTATCGGTGGCTTGGAATCCAAAAGAGTGAATGTAGACCGAAATTTGGCAATTACGTTCTTTATGGTGGTCTCAGACGGACGGTTATGTGCACCGTCTATTTATGGTAAAATTCGTTGGCACATAGGTTGCAAAAAAGTTTGGCAGGTTTTCAGTAAAAATTTAGAAGAATAAAATATTTTAAGTGGCAACTCTTGTCTGCATTGCTCAATTATTTCATAAAAAGGGCATTTTTAAACTAATTGTTAATATTTTGCAAAAATATAATTATTATAAAGCAAAAACTTACGCTGAGGTAGTGACTTCAAGTTTTTTATTTGTAAGAAAATAACGCGTCTTTAAAGTTGATTGTTTAAAAAATGGCTGTAAATTTGAGAACATAACGATCTGTTACTTTATTTTCAAGCTCATTTAAAAAAAAAAGCGAAGTTACTACCTTGACGTAGGTGTTTCCTTTACATATAATTATATTTTGGTTTGTCATACAAGCAAAGGTTACGAGCAAAATGGTCATACTCTTCTCGCATCGCTTCATAAAAACGTCATCTACACGCAAATGACGTCACAAAACAAAAATAAACAAATTTTTTTTTATATACTTTAATAATTGTTGAAATCAATAAAAAAACTAGAGTTTACCAATGTCTCTGACCATTTTTTTTTTTAGTATTCTTTCAAAACACGCCTTCAGAATCGCTTATGTATACATAAAAGTAGCCTTAAGCTGTGGGCATAATTATTTTCTTCAAATAAAGTATGAAAAAAAAAGTATTTGAAAGTTCTTGGGGGGGGTAATTACCCCCTTTACCCCCCCTTGTATCCGCGCCTGGTCTACATAGTGAATAAGTAGCGAGGTTCATTTTTTTAAGGTGTTTCTTTAGTTTGTAGTGCCCAGTTATGATTCCGGTCATCGCCTTTAGATATTTTTTCCTTAAGTTGATAAGGAATTTCGATTTCTTAGATGAGAGTTCTGGGAATATTCATTTAGTGCATATCTGTTCTAAAAAGTTCTTCCAATAATCTTGAGATTCACAGAATGAGATTTTTTTGACGTGCTGATTATCAGAGATTCTTACCAACACCACTGAACGGTTTCTGTCCTGTAAATGGCGATTCTGCTCCCTGTTTGGCTAGAGAGTCTGCTTTCTCATTCCCGTCAAGTCACAGTGGGCAGGAATCCACTGTAAGGTAATTTTATTATTTTGTGCGGCCAGGTGGTTAAGACGTTGACAGTCTCTAACACTAGCTTGGATTTAATAATTGATGATTTCAGTGCTTTTAGGGCAGCCTGACTATCAGAGAAGACGAAAATTGTTTTGCCCCTAACATTATTCGGAGAGTTCAATCTGATACATCTATTAATGGCAAGGATTTCCGCTTGAAAGATTGTGGTAAACAAAGATTCCAGCTCTAGTGCTTTCCTCCATTTTGCAACCGTCCGTATACCACATAAGGTCATTTTCGAATGGGCTTAGTTTCTCGTGTTCCCAGTTAGATCTGGGCGGCAATAACCCAGATAATAATTGAGGGCTGCTGTTGGAGGTGGACCTGATGCAGCCTGCCATACATATCCCTGCACTCGTTCTTCAGTACTCGGTTGATCCTTCTAGGGCTTTCGACCACCACATAACAGACGCATATAAAAGTGTGGGTCTGACAATCAAAGTGTAGAGAACAAAGTTTCTGTCGTTAATGGCTATGCAGAGAGGGCATCTCATGAACGGATTCTATGAGAAAGTAATTACGTCGGAGACCAAATCATTCTTCAAGTAATAGAAGCACTTCAAAACATTTTTTCGTACAGAAGCTTCGAAAAACAAATTATTACACTTTTAACTAAAAAGTACATTCACATGGTATATCATATATCCAGTTTAAAAAATGTTCGATTTAAAAAATTTCTTCTTTGAATATAGTTTAAATTAAGTGCGCATCACAACTGGAGTGCTTAATTTTTAAAATATCACCATAATCTACCAGGTTAGGAGAATTTAAATAAGATCTGAGCTAAAAATCAACGATATTCGCTATTATTTGCTCCTGGTGAGATTAAACTTGACCGGAATCGAATTCACCGATAAATTTTTTATGGGGACATAATAATGTTGTAATTTTCGTGATAATTTAGTGACAGCATGAAAATTAATAAATTCATCTAAACTCAGAGGGCCCGAAAAACATGAATTTTAACTTTTATTTCTTATTTATGAAAAGTGTGGTTAATTTTTGGCGTTTTACTATAAATATGCAAGTACCTTGAGTTAAAGGGGGGAACTTGAGTTGTAACGAGTAATAGGATTTGACTGTATAAAGTATTTATATTAATACGTTTTGAATTAATCAATAAAAAACATTTGTCTATCATCCTATAATATGAATATTACTTTTACGATATTTCTAAGAAAATAGAAAAACTCATTCCCATGAACGTGGGTCACTTCATGTACATCTTTGCCCCCCCTCCCCCATGTGCGATGACTGTGGACGCCCTTGACTACTGGTAAAACTACTTTCTGAAAAATTGGTACCTTGGTAAATATTTATTTAAAACTTGTCTTAATATTTTTTTTGGTTTTGAAATTTTTCGAATTCCCGTCTTTTTTTTTTCATACAAAATCTGCATTTGTCCCATATTGCTGGAGATGAAATCTGGCAACATTAATATTTAAGTACTTTAAGAATACTTCTACGGCAAATATATCATAGAAGTTTTGTAATAAGTGTTTTAAGATGGGTGTTTAAAAGTTGAAAAAAAAAAATTTTAAAAGTTTATTAACATTAATTTAATTATTTTTAATAGCCTAAAATAGTTAATAAATTTTGATAAAAGGTTACATTTAAAACTATTAAATTTTTACCCATAGTAGATTGTTAGGTAACATGCATCAAGAACGTTTGAAACATGTTTTTTTCTTTGAGAAATAAATCTAGGTGAATACATTTAAAGAGGCCAAAAAAGTTTTTCTGACCTAAGTCCAAATTTTGAGGCTACATTTAAAATTACAAGCATGTACTTGAAAAGTTTTTAAATTAAAAATAGGAAATAATGAAAAAGAGGAAATTTGTTCTAAGGAATATGAAAAAGAGGACACACAAAGTCATAAATAATGAAAATGTTGGGAATGGTAAGAAAAAAGTAAGGAATGTAAGTAAAAAAGTAATGCCCATAGAGAAAAAAAACTGTGTTTAAGTTACATTTCCTTGAAAAAATAGCCATAATTGACACTAACTGGAGGACATTCAATTTTGAATAAAAAAGGAGGACATGTGTTCCTTTGGGATAACATCTGGTAACTATACCCAGAGGGAAGAGCTATATCGTTTACAAGTAGAAGTCAAGTGTAATGCTGGGTTTGGAATTCTCATCGATATTTCAAGTGTAGTTCTTAAAATTGAAAAAATTGTGAAAGGGCTGTAGTCAGGATTTTTCTTTGGGGAGTTTTTTGATAGTAAAAATATAATAGATGTCAAAAACAGGTTATACGAAAATTCCCACATAACTTTCGAAATTAATTTTAATGTGGATATTTTTATATGAAAAAGGTTTGCTTTTGACTTACTGAATTTTTAAAAAGGGTGACAATTTTTATTTTTTTTATTAGCTTCGTGTAAACTGTTATGAATTATACAAACAAATCAAAATACAAAACACAAAAAAAAAATATACAAATAATTCTAAAAATAAAAACGTTTTAAAATTATATTAATATTATAAACATAACTCTAACTTACGTTGTGATATCGCCAAATCACTCTTGACTTTTTCTGAAAACCCGTCAACCACTTCGCACTGCTCTCTATAATGAATGGCCATAAATAGCTTTCTAGATTTTTGTTCAGAATTTCGTCTCAAATATTTATTGGAAATGACAACTCAAACCTATTCAATGCCAAAGTCAAAACTGAGATATCGAGCATTTTATTTTTATCATCTTACTGATGGCTTAAAATAACTTTAACCGCTTTGCACTCGTAAACAGACTAAACAGTTTCCTATTGTTACAAGACAACATTTATAATTTTTCCCCATTCTGACATTTACTCAACACGAGACCTTATAAACTTAGCGTACATCACATTTTCTTACATGAAATACTCAAATTGTATGCATAACACAATAATTTTTGCTCCATGTTATATAAATAAAAATTATTTTGGATCATGCTGAGGACCACAACAGAGTATTTTCGGGAAGGTCGTTGTTCGACCTTACCTACCCCACATGTACGAATTAGCTAATACTTATAAGGAAAATAATAAAAAAAAAAAATAACGGGAAAATCAAAATCTTTCAATGAATTAAAATTATGCACATCTCTGTCAAGACGGGGGAATAAAAAAAAAAAAAAATGCCAAAGAGTGTTGCCACCTGCTGTTATGCTTGCATGTCGCTTCTTACCTGATATTTTTATCCAATATATACTGTGTAAATATAAAATCAATTGCTTATATATAAAATATTACCGCAGTTGTGTTTTTTTTTTGTGTTTTTTGTTTTTACATAAGCTCTACAATAATATTAGATCAGCAAAGGAAACCATATGATACCGAGACAACAACAACAACCACAAAAACAATGCATTATGTAATGCAAAAACAATGAATGCTTTTGTGAGTAGCTATGAAAACCTGGTAGCAGAGTCAAGAAGAAGAAAAAAAAAAAATAAAAAAAAAGGTTCAAGGACAATAAATATTTCACGCAACATTAGCAGGATTCATCGAACACAGCGCAATTGTGAGTAACGCTGCGGTAACTCTATTCTATGCTAATGTAATCAGTTTGAGAAGTAAAAGATTTTCCTATATTTTCTGCCGGCAATTCAATTTTCTTTGTTTTTTTTTGTTGGTTTTTTCTAACTCGTTTTATTTTCTACTTTTTGTTGACATCTAAGAATCTTATAGATGAATTTTGTGCGTGTGTGTGTTGTTTTTGTACTGATGATTATTTTGAGTGACTGCTCGGTTACACAATAACTAGTAGTGGCTTTCTTGTTGTTGTTGTTGTTGTTGTTGTTGTTGTTGTTTTTGTTGTGCATGCTGCCAGTATTTTTGTAAGACCGTTTCTATAATGAATTTCGGTTAATAAGCCTTGGTTTTTGGTTATTTTGGTTATTTTTGTCTTGTTGTGTTTTTTTTTCGCCTCCTTTGCCATCTTATCGATTATTAGGTAAACGACCTACATACTTGAGGGATGCCTGCTTCTATCTTCCTGTCTTGCTTCGCTCGCTGCTTCCATTCAATGTTATGGTAATCAGTTAAATGACAAGCTGCATGAGCATCGCGGCAACCAAGGTAAGTTTGTCTGTGTCCTTTTGGGAGTTGGGTTTGTATGGCTGATAGTGATGGTGGTGGTGTTGGTGGTGGTGGTGGTAGTGCCATTACTGCCCTTTAATGTTGTTGTTTTTTTGTACTTTTTCTCTCAGTGGTTTGCTGCTTTTGTTATTGGCTTCAAAGAACTTGCTCGCGTGTAAACTAGATGCGTTAAAAGCCTTGAGTATCGCATTAAGTGTTGCCAGGCCATCTTCAAAAATAATTTTTTTTTCTTTATTTTTTTTTTTTTTTTGCCTAAGATGGCTTCCTGAAATTAGCTGCCAACATCTTTTGTGGAAGTTTAAAATTTTGGTTTATTCAAGGTTTGTCTATATTTTTGTTTTTGTATTTCTTGCTTTTAAAAGTTATTTTAAGAATGCTTTAAAGTCACTCTTGGGAATCGCTCTACTAAGCTTTATTGTGGGTTCTGGGGGGGGGGGGGGTGGTGGTGTGATATGTGCACTTTATTTGATGGCTTTTATAGCATTACAAATTTTGTGAATCATTGTTTTTGGCAGCTTTAAGTTTATTGATGAGTTTAAAATGGTTCCATCAAAGGTCGGTGCTGGTAGTGTTGTTTTATTTTTGAAGACATTTGCAATAAAAAATTTTAGTCATGTAAGATTTCAGATTAAAACTTTTTTAAAATATTTTGCACTTCTTTTTTAGATTAAAAAATTTATTATTTTAAAATTTTTTAAGGCTTTATTGTCGATGTTTGAAATTTTCTTTTTGGATTTTTTCAGCAGTTTTTGTGGGTTATATTAATTTCCTTCAAGAAATATATAAAAATGTTCACAATGATTTAAAAAATCAATTCGATTAATTGTTTTAATTTTTAAAATCATCTTCAAATTTTCGGCTGATGTGAAGAAACTATTAAAATTTTGGTTTCAAAATTTTTTATTGATGAAGGCATATTTGAAACTCTCATAACTTGATTGAGAAGCAAAATTACCAAAAAAAATGTACAATTTACTTATCTTTATACAGAAAATTTTTCAAAAAAGATCGAGAAATTGAAAATAAAAAAATTTAATTGAGATGTTCGTGTCGTTTTTATGCATTTTTTCATATTTTGTTTTACTTATGTGGTTTTTAAGATAGATCCTTGGTCCTTTTTAGATAGAAAAAGATTAAATAAAAAAAATTTTGTAGGTGTACTTTTGATTTTAATTTTTTTTTTTATTTTTTTTTTCTTGATATTACCACATAAGATTTTGTGGTAATTTTTTTATATTTTTAACGAAAAAGACAAATATGACCACAATGATTTAAAAAAATACTCGATCAACGGCTCTGAGATTTTAAAAATCTTGGCTTGATGCAAAGAGGCAAATAAATTTTTGTTATAATACTTTTTATTAATTAAAGCATATTTGAAACTGTTATAACTTAGTTCGGAAACAAATTTATCAATAAATGTTTGCATTTTACATAAGTTTATAAGGAACATTTTACAAAAAAATTCGAGAAATTGAAAATAAAAAAATTTTCTCGAGATGTTCGTGTCGTTTTTTTCATATTTTCCATATTTTTATTACTTATGTGGCATTTTGAATAGAAATTTGAATAAAAATTTTTACCTTGATCTTTTATAGGTTGAAAATTAAATATTTCAAATTTTTTATAGATGTATTATTGTTTTTTCAACAGTTAAATTTTTGTTTTGTGGTTTCAATATAAGATTTTGTGGTAATTTCTTTACATTTTAAAGAAAACTGACAAATATGGTCGCAATGATTTTTAAAACTACTCAATCAATTGCTCTGATTTAAAAAATCTTGTTAAAAATCTTGGTTTGATGTTAAGAGGCAAATAAATTTTTGTTATAAAACTTTTTATAAATAAGAGCATATTTGAAACTGTCATAACTTAGTTCCGAAACAAATTTATCAACAAATTTTTGCATTTTACATAAGTTTATACAGAACATGTTCAACAAAAATTCGAGGAATTGAAAATAAAAAAATTACACAAGATGTTCGTATCGTGTTTTTTCCTGTTTTTCATATATTTATTACTTATGCGGAATTTTGAATTTAAATTTATTATAAATTATTCACATGATCTTCTATAGGTTGAAAATTAAATATGTATTTCAAAATTTTTGTAGGTGTATTTTTGTTTCTTCAACAGTTAAATTATTGTTTTTTGGTTTCAATATAAGATTTTGTGGTAATTTCCTTACATTTTTAAAGAAAAAGACAAATATGGCCGCAATGATTTTAAAAAAATACTCAATCAATGGCCCTTGAGATTTTGAAAATCTTAATAAAAATGTTGTTTTTTTTGTAAAAATATAAATCAATTTTTGTTATAAAACTTTTTATTAATAAAAGCATATTTGAAACTATCATAACTTACTTTGGAAACAAATTTAACAATAAATGTTTGTGTTTTACATACGTTTATGAAGAAAATTTTCTAAAAAAGATCGAGAAATTGAAAATAATAACAAATTCTTTGAGATGTCTGTATCGTTTTCTTGCAATTTTTTCCCATATTTTTCATCACAAATGTAATTTTTCACAAGTAAACTGAAAAAGTGTAATTTTTTAAAAAATTTCACTAATAAAAGTCAATTGTAATGAGTAAGAATAGAACTTGTTTAGCCCATTAACAGCCGAATGAAAAACGAATGTTTAAAATAAACAATGTTTGAATGTTTTAAAAACGAATGTTTAAAATAAACAAAGTCATTTCTAACCGTTAAAGAGCTTTTGCAATAGTTTTGCCGTACAGTGGCGCCTAATGGGTTAAAATAGTTGCCAGGATTTAAAGTAAAAGTGAATTTAAAATTTTCCAAAACTCAATATAAAATACATACATATGAAAATACTCCAAAATGTGCTGTTTTTGAAGCGATTTAAAACTGTCATAATTTCTATGTCATTATGACTAATACGAGTACAACAATTAAGATGTTCTATTAGCCTCAGTCTACAATGAGCATTGACCCAATTTTCAAAAAGTCAATCCAACATCCATACATACACAAAAATTAAGATTGCAGAAAAGTTCAAACATTCTAGTGCTGCGATGTGTTGCACTTTGCGATCTCTATTTCTACATCCTCTACCATCACTACTACATGCTCTTGTCTAGCCCTGCCACATAACAGCTAATTGCCGAAATATTCTCTAAAAATACTGTGTAATTTCGTACCTCTGTCCTACTTAAAAATAAGCTTTTGTTGAAGTTTTTTTTTTATTTTATTATTTTTATGAAAATCATTCTTAATTGCGTTACGCACTGCGTTTCATTACACTGAGTGCGTTTTTTTTTTCTATGGTTCTTTTTTGCGTAAATTTATTGGATAACCACAACCTAAAATGTTGGTTAGAAATGGAATATTTTCAAATAATTTAATTTGATTATAAAAATACATTAGTACTCATAAACAAGTTTTGGAACGAAGTTTATGACAAATAAATGACTTTTTTAGTTTTATTACAACATAAAAAAAGGGTCATCAAAATTAATTGAAATTTTTTAAAGAGCCCTTTTTTGTTGCGTTAAACTTTGATTAAATTGACAACGTGTCGATTTTGCATATTTTTGTGAACTCTTTGATTGGTAAAAGAAGCGGTTGTAGTTTGTTATTCAATTATTTTTTAGTTTATTGTTCTGTATAAAAAGTAGCTTTTAAAAATATTTGGTTAAAATTTCATCGAAGCATATTCAGGATTGGGCCACTGGCAACAAATTTTCGGAGACGTCTACGGTAGAAGAGAAAAGAGTCTACGGTTTACAGCAAAAGAGTCAACTTTTGAACCAGAGATGATGAAAGTTTTTTCGTACGTGCTTAATTCAAATCCGCATTTTGTTTCTTTTTATCAGGTCAAGTTTTGGAGATATAGCTAAAAATTTAAATAACGGTAAATTTTTTTTTTATTGCACCATTTTCTTTTACGCGTCTTTCAATTTAAATCGCTTTAATGGGGATAAGCAATATTAAGCCTTACTGGAATTAATTAACTTTGCGTTAAACATTTTTTAGATTTTCACATTATATGACTTTTTACAACACTGTTACTTTTTATCTTTACATGTCATTCAAAAAATTTTGTTTTAGTCGGATGGAAAATCTCGGGAATTTAGAAAACATTTTACATTTTTTTAATGCAATTTTTATTAATAATTTTGACCACTTTGGACGGACCACTTCCGTCTTCTCTGGTCCGAGACCCTGTAAACCTGTGTTATTGGTAACTTGAAAATAAACTGCTTCCAAGGAGTGGGCTTCTTGTTGTTTCAATCAATGCAAGCAGATGTATTTTAGTTGTTAAAAATATTTTTCATTACTCTGAGGTTCTTGTACAATTTTGTTGTCTTCTTTGGTTTTTAAAAATTTTATAAAAGAATTAAAATTGTTCTTTACAATAACTTCAATTTCAAGATTTTCTAGAGCTTACATGTTCCGTTCTTTTAATCAAGCCGTAAATTATGAACTTAAAATGCGTTCTGAAGCGGCATTTGTATGCAGAATGGAGAAAATAATATAAAAAATTTTTCCAAACTGGAAAAGGTACCACTTTTTAAAAACTCCAACCATTTATTAACTGTATTTTTATTTTTAACATTATTTATCAAATTTAGTAGTACTACGAATTCCTCTACAAGAAATTTTTATTATTTTTGTTATGTTAAACCTTTTTTTTTAATTAAATAGAGGGTGGCATTGCGAAACATATTGAAATCGAAAAACATTCAGGCTTGTTCACATTTTTAAAATGCGTCTGTTTTGCATTTTTCTATAAAACTTTTTCAAAACATGCGCTCCAGCAAAATTTAAAAAAATCCGTATAAATCAGTACTTAATTTGACGAAATCAGTATTTTGACGTAAGTTTAAAACTTGCCGGAGTTAATGATCAGAATTTAACTCATATGGCATTTAAAATTTTTTAATTGCACTACAAATAAAATTGAAAAAAACTAAAAATGCGAGTTTTTTCCCAGTTTTATGGACCAAGGTAAACATGTAAGGTAATTATTATATATAAAAATAAATAAATTTTTCAAAAAGTTGGCGACTAGGATAAAAATTCCAAAAATTTTTTAATGTTTTTTAAAAAATTGCTTTTACAAAAAAAAAAATTACATTAAAAAGTTTAAAATTTAATGAAAATTTAAAATTATATGTTAGAAAAGTAAATTTTTAATTAAATAAAAATTTCAAACAAAATTAAAAATTACAAAATAAAAAAAAAAAAAAATTAAAATCTTAAAATTAAAAATTTTAAATGTTCAAGAATTTTTATTGGTCTTATTATTTTTCTCATTATTTAAAATTAAATAAATTTTAAAAAATTAAAAATTTAAAATATAAATTAGTTTTTTCCCATTTTAAACATGTAAGGTAAACATGTAAGGTAATTATTATATGTAAAAATAAATAAATTTTTCAAAAAGTTGCCGACTCTAGGATAAAAATTCCAAAAATGTTTTAATATTTTTTAAAAAATTGCTTGTAAATAGTTTTTTAACCATACTTAATTTACAAAAATTTGGTAAGAGATGACGGAGATATGATTTATTGGATATAACTCCATTTTTATGATTTTTACTTTAAGAAATAATGGTACCTCCAAACTTTACAAAAAATTGCGATAAAAAAAATAAATTAACTTTTATTCTTATATGAAGAAAAAGAACCTTTAGCCAAAAATTTCAAGAAAATCAAAGAGCATGACATCAATCAGAACTTGCATCAGGCGTGGAATGACCGTTATAAGAATCATATATAAAATTCTTCTTAATCTAACAAAAATTATATTGCTTTTCTAATATATAACACTCAGAAAAAAGTGTTTCGGAATATGATAAAAAAGGCATCAAATTTAGAGAAAAATGATATAAGACATTGCTCAGAGAATGCTTTTCTCTACATGTGATTCTACAAATTCCCAAAAAATTATAAAAAGCTTCTATGAAAAAAAGAGCTTCTTAAAAAAACTAAAAGATATATCGTTTTTAGAGAAAAAACTTTTTTATTTTTGAGAAAACATTTGTTTTTATTGAAGAAAATATACTTCTCATAGTGAATTTTTTATCGAAACATAAGAAAAATATTTAAATATTTAAAAAAAAAAAAAATATACAAAATATTTTCAATAAATTTTTCTCTATAAATGAAAATGCTTTTTTGTGCGAGAAAAATACTTAGCATTATTAGAGACATTGAAATATTTTCATTTCCCACAAGCGAAGAAATATTTCTTTGAAAATGTGAAAATTTATTCTAATTGAAGAAAATGTTAATTGAAAAAGATAAAATTGCTATTATAGAAAATAGAGAAATTTTTATAGGAGAAAGATATGTGTTTTTTCTGAGTGAAGAAATAATTACATTGTTTTTTAAGATTAAAATTTATGAGCTCTTTATATCGAAGTGTCCTTTCTTGGAAGACGACTCTGTTCTTTCATAGAGTCCTTTCTTTCACACTTATTTCGAATTTTTTTGTGGTGGCCTTGGTCCAGTAGCGTAGCAAGGGGGGGGCGGGGGGGGCGGTCCGCCCCGGGTACACGCCAAAATGGGGTGTAAAATTTGGCAAAAGAACTTTTTACCACATAATTTTTTTTTTTTTTAATAAAAAGAACACACCTCAATGACTTCGGTTTTATATTTGAATATCAAGAGGGTGCAAAAGTGAATGAAAATATTTTTTACCATCACCACGACTTCGTTTTTATTGAAACAAACTTAAACTTTATATTAAATTTTGTTCAATATTAACGCTCACACTAAAACCCAAGTCAATTCCATATGTAATTTTTCATTGGTTAGGGGTGCAATTTCCAAACAAATTATATTAAAATTTTCTTGATATTAAGATGGAGTACAAAATTAAAAATGTAAAAACCCTTTTTTTATATTTCATTAAGTTTTATAAAAAAGCACTTTTTTACATCTTATATTCAGGTTAAGAAGTGTTCAAACTTGCTAGCAGAGTAGACATTTCTAAAACCATTAAGTTTCGAAAACCTGCATGATTTTCAGAGTATGATGAATGGAGGCGTCAGTTTTTTTGTAAGCAATACATTTCTCCGGAACTTTTCAGAAAAACATGTTCATGTCATAAATTTCAAAAACAAAATATTCTTTATGATTTTGTGATTACTAAGTTCTGAGACTATATATCATAAAACAAACTTCACTTACAGCTTTTAACCTGCTAGAACATAATTTTGAATAGTAATATGTTTTGGGTATACTGTTACATAAAACTACTAGTTTAAAAATCATTTATAAACTTTTAACTTGCTTAAAAAAATTTCTAAAAAATTAAATTGATTTAAATTCATTAAGTTTTTTATTTAAATTAAATAAATGGCGTTTAATGACAATTTTATGGCCTTCTAACGTTTGTTTTTTTTATTTTGTTTTAAAGATGTCCATTAAAAACTCTAAGATGATTTTCCGACTCCATTATTTTGCTGAAATAATTATTGTTCTGTTCAAAAATCAACCAACAAAAACTAACAAAATTACAGTTTTTAATAGAAGATATGATGCATAGTTCCTTAAAAATTATTCTAATAATTAAAATTAAATTTTGTTCTCAATCAACGAATGTGAAGAAACACCAGATTTCTTGGAATTGTCATATCTTTTTGAGCCATTCATGAGTCTTGACCTTGTTCAACCTGGGCAAGTTTGCTTTGGGAGTTATGTAGATAATGAGAATGAAAAAAAAATTTCTGATATCAATTTGGTATCACTGTAATGATACTAAGATATTTATGGTGGTATTTATGGTGATATTTATAAAGCAGTCAAATGTTACAGACCTCAATCTTGTCTATAAAAGTCCAAGCGGAGATTAATATAGATACACTGAGAAAAAAAACATACTTAAAAATTAAACAAAAATTATTAAAATAGAAATTTAACGCCTTTGTTTTTCTACAAAACAATATTTAAAACAAGTGTGTTTAATTTTCACCTACCTATAAACTCCTTTCTTTTTTTATTTTTCTCTTATTATTTTTTTGAAAAAACAAACAAACATTTGAATTCAATGACAATTTTTGAATTTTTTGAATTGGTTTGACAAATATCGAACATATGATAAAATAAAAACTAATTAATTAAATATTAAAATATTTCAAATGCAAACTTCATCGAATTAAGTTTACATTTGGTATTCGGAAGGTCCCGGGGGTAGCTGGTTGTGAATCTGGTGCTAAAACTCGGAAAAGTTAATAAAATGGCATCGAAAAAAATATGCTTTAAAACATGAGTTTTTAATTTTAAAATGCTTGTTTTAAATTTGGTTTTCATAGAAAAAACATTGTTTTAAAAACAAAAACTTTTGTTTTGAATTTAACTTTAAAAACAGCTCTGTTTAATTTTTTTGAATTTATTTCAAGCTCTATTTCAAAAACAAATTCGTTAGATATGAACACACTTTCATTTAATTTTAACACATTTTTTACTCAGTGTACTATAAAGAAATTGATAAAAATTATGAAAAATGTTTATAAATGAATTTTAATATTTAATTTAAATTTTATATATAAAATGGGGGTTGATTTCGAAAAAAAAATAATTATATTAATAGATATTCAGGGTCACTAGGGAAAATTTGTTAACGTTTTGCAGGTCCTATTTTTTCTTCAATTATGCAAAATTGTTCGTAATTTTTTCAAAGTTTTCTATATTCAACTAACTAGAGTTTTTATATTTAAACTGATATTGTGTGGTTTACTCTTAGTACATTTGTCTCTCACAACTTATAAGCCCGGAGACAAAAATATTGGAACAATTCAGAAAAAATTCTTTAAGTTTCTGAAAATTTTAGATTCTTACTTCTTTTATCAAATATTCATGGATAGCATAGTTTTGTTTTTTTTTAATCTCTTCTAAAATATGTCATTTTTTAAGAGGTTGATTCGAAAATATGTAGTAAGATTCATCGACTTATTGTATAAAAAAAAATCTTCTTAAGGGGTGCACAATTTAGTTTCCGCCCCGGGTGCGACCAACCCTAGCTACGCCACTGCCTTGGTCATATGAGCTTTGTGTTGTTTGGTATTAGAGCCAACAAACTGCGGTAGCCCGAGTTTCTTCCTCACTTCTGGCAATAAATTGGTTTTTTCTTTTACAAAAAATTAATGAGTCACACACCATAATTTAATCATCGGTCAGGAGCTCGGTCAGAGGCCTTTCAAGGGCTGAAATGGCGAGTTTTTAAAAGTTCTGAATTATGTGTTTTTATGGGCTCACACTTCACTCTTAAAATTGCTTGTTGCAAATGAGTCCCAAAATTATGAGTGCTTAGGAAACCATCATAAATCTGACTCTTTTAGAGTCTTTATTCTGAGCTTTCAATTTAACTTAGAATTCATATCATTTTTCGTTGGGTGTATTTTTGTCTATCATTGCTTTTTGTTTTTTTTGTTTTTTTTTTTTTTTTGTCTATCTGTTGCGTGCGTTTGCTGTGCACTGATTTGGTGGCTGACCCAATTTTTAACCCCACATTTGCCTTGCTCTAATTCACAAACAATTTTTTTCTAGTTCTATTTTCTTCACATATTCTCATTTGTCTGTGTCTTACATGCACTATGCGTGCATTCGGTAAATAAGCATTTTGTAGATATGGAGCTTGGTGTGTTCTACTGTGACACGTGCTTGCATAACTCGACAACAACGTGTAGAAAAATTACATAAAATTTGACAAAAGTTAATTAAAAATTACATTAAAAAGTTTAAAATTTAATGAAAATTTAAAATTATATGTTCGAAGTAAATTTTTAATTAAATAAAAATTTCAAACAAAATTAAAAATTACAAAATAAAAAAAAAAAAAAAAATTAAAATCTTTAAATTAAAAATTTTAAATGTTCAAGCATTTTTATTGGTCTTATTATTTTTCTCATTATTTAAAATTAAATAAATTTTAAAAAATTAAAAATTTAAAATATAAATTATTTAATAAATTTGAATTCAAAAATAATTTAGAAGTTTAATTTATTTTATTAATTTTAATGTTAATAAAAATAAATAAAGTTTTGTATAATTTTCATAACCAATAAAAATTAATTGAATTTTTGTGCAAAAACAAAATAAGAAAATCTTCTAGTTTCTAGCTATTTTTTATAGTTAATTAATGGCTGCTAAAAACTTCTTTATCTGCTTGAACTTTTGTGGCATCTAAAGACAATATTAAAATATATCTATGTATCTACAGAAATAAGTTACGAATTATGCAAATGTTTTAAGTTTCAATAACTACAATTTTTTTATTACAATTTTATGCAAAAGAATAAGAAAAAAAAACAACAAAAATTGAAAGAAGAAGATAAACCAACTTTTATGCTTCCGCCGCAAATAATAAGAGCCAAACAGGAAACAGGCAGAAAACGCAAAAAAAAAAAAAAAAATTAAACCCACTCCAAAGAAAATTCTGCAGTTTTCAGCAGTTTTTGGAACTCGTTGTTGTTGTTGTTGTTGATATTCTTGAAGCATAGCAAATAATGGCGAAAATAGGCTGACGCATTTTTCATTGGCAGATAAAAGAAAGGAAAGAAAAAAAACAAAACCAAAAACATTCGACGAATTGTTGGAAAAACAACTTTTATGATTTTCACTAAAGTACGTTAATGTTTTTCCTCTTGTAAGTTTTTATTTTTTCTTATTTGGTAGGCTTAAATTGCGTTTTTATTTAAATTTTGATGTTAAGGTAATGATTTTATAGCAACATAGATATGGAACAGTTATAGTGGAGAGTCATACAAAAAGTACGCTTAGGTGTGGAAAAGTAAGAAATATGAGAAAATTTTAAATTTTTGTATATTTTTTCAAACACTTAAATCTAACGAATCTTATGAAGCAATATTACGAAACAATGTTATTTTATCAGAAAAAATTATTTATATAAAAAGTATTTAATTTAATCATTTAAAATAATATTAATTATATTATAATTATGATAAAATTATATAATATTAAAATAAGAAATCAGAAATCTTTTATCAATTTCACTGAGTTTCGCCATTTTGTGCACCATTTTAAGCTGCAATACGCGCCCATAGCTTTCATTATAAAAATTACAAATTCTGATTCGTTGAAATTTGCAAATATGTATATGCAAGCCATACAAATGCAATTTCAACACATACACAAGTGTTTTTGTCGACAAAAACTGCATAAAAAATATAAAAAAAAAAAATTAAAAAAAAAAACTTTATCGCATCAAGAACTACCTATAAACTACAAAAAGAGGCATGAGACAAATGCAGCAGAATAGGCATGTGGAGCGGAACGGGCAGTTCAAAAACTGGATTCACATGATTCGTAGTGTAGCGTTTATAGAGCACAAAAGGTTGTTTCTTCAACGATCACCAGTTTTGGGGGCACGCGGAGGCAGCATTTGATGACTCACGCACACACATGCACTCAACGTGCCCGTTCCAAGTTGGCCGTTCGTGCGAAAACGTAATTTTTTCTCTTTGTTTTTGCTTGGAACTAATCGCATTTTGCTGTAGTCGAGTTATTGTTGTTTTTTTTTGTTTTTTTTTTGCTTTTGCTTTCTTCTTTAGTTTTGAGCCAATCGCATATCTGCCGCCATTTTTACTTTAATCTATAGAACTGTAATGCAGAAAAAACACCATCACTTCATTAATTAACCAAAGTAATTAACTTTAAATTACAAACTTAGCTGAAATAATAATAATATATAAAAAAAAAAAAATAGCACATGCTTCACCGCAGTAAAATCTTGTAAAAATGATTAATTAAATCGGTTACAAGTTGGTGTAACGTGAATAAAGTGCTATAGAAAAAAAAAAATAAAAAATAAAAAAATAAAAAATTACAAAAAAGGAGCACACCAGTACACAGTAACTTAACACCATCATTAACCAGCACTTTATTCTGTTATTGCTGTAAAAATATTGGCTCTTATACAAATACAAAAAAGTTTATGTGGGAAATTTTTAAAACATATAGTTAGTATAGGTAGTTAGTATAACATATAGTTACTCATAATCAAAATACTATTCCAAGTCCA
The DNA here is from genome assembly GCA_958299015.1 of Tetanocera ferruginea. Classification (NCBI taxonomy): domain Eukaryota; kingdom Metazoa; phylum Arthropoda; class Insecta; order Diptera; family Sciomyzidae; genus Tetanocera; species Tetanocera ferruginea. Next base: position 143,385,543 of record OY282641.1, read on the forward strand.
TTAATTGTATCTCGTTACTACCAAAACGTCAGAAGACTACGCACCAAAATCTCTGCAAGTTTCTTAAGGCTCTTAAGCTTCCCTCGATATTTTGATATCTTAACATCAATCCTCGATAGAATCGATAAAAACGATCTCTCCTCAGGTCGTAGTATTCTTCTTGGTATTCAAAATCGCTTCGATCCAACCTTTGTAAAAAATTCCCATACAGCTAAATGTGAATTAACATGTGCCCAAGTTTGTATCTCACAACAGAAGATATTCATTATCTGCTGTTACATACGCTCCCTCTCAACCAGTAAATGCTTATCAGCTTGCAGTTGACGCAATTAAATCGCTTTTTGATCTTATTGATCCATCTGATATTAATCGATTTCTCGGTGACTTTAATCTTTCTATCCTTCAATGAGTACTTTCAGACAACGAGTGTCACTGTTTTCCTTCAGAACCCATTTCTGAAAAGAAAATTCTCTTTACTAGCTCTATTTTAGACTCCGGACTTTACCAGTTGATCGCACTGAGAAAAAAACACATACCTTGCTCCGGTAAAAAATTTCTCTATTATTGATAATAGCAATTTTCTCTTTTTCAAATGAAATTTTCTTCAATTAGAATAAATTTTCAGATTTTCGAAGAAATATTTCTTTACTTCTAGGAAATGGAAATATTTCAATGTCTCTAATAATGATAAGTATTTTTCTCGCACAAAAAATTTCTCATTTATAGAGAAATTTTATTGAAAATGAAAAACTTTTCTTATATATTGATAAAAAATTCACTATGAGAAGTATTTTCTTCAATAAAAACAAATATTTTCTCAAAAATGAAAAGTATTTTTCTCTAAAAACGATATATTTTTCTATTTCATGAAAGCTTTTTATCATTTTTAGAGAATTTTTAGTATCGCAATTAGAGAATATCATTCTCTGGAGCAAAGTCTATACCATTTTTCTCTAAATATGATGCCTTTTTTATCATATGCCGAGACACTTTTTTCTGAGTGCGGAGTAACTATCAATATTGGAAGACCTTGTCTTTCCTCTAGATTCAGATATAGAATCTAGAGAAGACTATAGTGTAGTTTTCTCGTGTAGTCATTAACATCCATCTCTATCTTTTACCCTATATTAAAATAATAACATCATACAATAATAACACACATTTTCAACACGCGTACATCTTCAACTTTCGAAAAACTGATTTTGTAAAACTTGAAATTTTTTTTCAGTAGACTCCGTTTCCAACATCTTTTCAATAATGCTCATGAAAAAGTTGATAATGCTGTTACTCTCTTCTATGCCAAAATTTTCAATTGCTTCACATAATCAGTCCCCTCTTATTAGGCAAAAGAACTTTTCGGCATCTCCTCCCTGGTACAATAAGGAACTACGCTCACTTCGTAATAATAGGAAGTTTTTAATTTTTAATTAAGGAATTCTCTTTCTTCTCTTGACCTTATAAATTATCTTCATACCTCTAACCTTTATTCTGCACTCTTTGCATATATATATGAGTCTTATCTAAATTATATTCAAACTATATTGTTGTTGGATCCCAAAAGCTTCTACAAGTTAATCAATATCAAAGGAAAATTTCGCAACTACCCATCTACCCTTACTTTTCTCACATATCTCCTTAAACAACCCGGAAATAATTGCAAACCTATTTGCAAATTGCCTCAGTTAGTCGTTCAAAAGTCATAACTGTACTAATGAATACTTTTCTTCATTAAGGCCATCAAAGCTCGCTGATTTCTGTTGATGTTACACTAGCTGATGTCGTAGAAGAGTTATGTTATCTAAAAGATGATTATACTCCTGGACTCGATGGAACTGCCTGCCTTGTCATAAAAAATTCGAAAACTTGTTGGCTCATACGCTTTTGGCTTTCTTTCAACTTTCTATTTCTAAGTCAGTTTTTCACAAGTTATGAAAGAACTCGTACATAATAACTCTGCATAAAAAGGACCTAAAAGTTATATTTCTAATTACAGACCTATTGCAGAACTGTCATGTACTCCCAAAATTTGTAAAAGTATTATCTGTGACATTATCTTCTTCTTTTGACATTCGACATTCACAGTTATTCACAATTCCTTCCCTTCTTCTTCAAATGTACATCGACTTCCAAAAATCTCAAAGAATTTGTCTCAAACAGTTTTTCTCGTTGGAAAGTTGAACGAAGTTAATGCAGTTTCCACCGACTTCAGTAAAGCGTTTGACAAAATTTCACATAATATCGTCTTTTTCAATCTTAAACCATTTGGTTTTCCATCTCAGCTTAAATCATGGATTAAATATAGTTTCGAAAAACGCCGTTATAATGTCATATGCAGATTTTCCAACTGAGAATCTTTTACAGCTAAATCTGATGTCTAACAAGGCAGTCACGTTGGTCCTTTGTTATTCGTTTTTAACTATTTCTGATGTTGGTGGTATTATCAAAGAATTCAATCTTTCTGCGTATAGTGATGATTTAAAAAATGTACCTGCGCAAACAAACTATCAACGATTCTCGCAATCTTCAAGACGTCCTGGTCAGCTTTTCTTCTTGGTGTCAAAAAAATTTTCTAGAACTCAACGTTAGTAAATGTCAAGTTATAACATATTCTCGAAAACGCCTCCAACTTACCCGAGAACATATTACATACTTGCCAAATCAGTTTCCTCTGTAAGCTATTTACGGGACTTAGGTGTTATTTGCGACAGGGAACTTAATCATAAATCATATTGATAATATTATAAGTAGATCGAATTATTCACATGATTTCGTGAATAACTGGTCCGAAGAGTTCTCCTATCCTTACATCCCAAAATCTCTCTATCTTTCCTTTGTAAGAACTATCCTCGAATATGCCCACCAGGCTTGCTCTCCCATCTAGTTACAACATCCATTCAATGTGAATCGAAGCCGTTCAACGAAGATTCATTCGTTTTGTTCTTCGTGATCCCGGTTCTGACATTTTAAACTTACCTCCTTTCGCTGACCTTCTGAAGTTGATTAACATGCAAACTCTTGGAAAAGGAATGGAAGTTCCGATGTTCTCTTCATTCATCAAATAGTATGCGGTACCATTAACTGTTTAGTACTTCTTCAATAAAAAAAAAACAAAAACAAATTGGCCATTTCAGCCCTTGAAAGAACTTTGACCGAGCTTCTAATGATCAATTGTGTTGTGTGTGCTATTAAGTGTTTGCACACAATTGACCGAGAACTGGGCCTAGATGTTTTATGCTGTCTCCGAACGGCTAAAGTTCATGTTCTCCAGAAGCTTTACATGGCATTATTTACTCTCTAAGGTTTGCCATTGTCTGCAGAGAGGTGGTGACCGATCAGAAAAATTTTTATTGAAAAAAAAGTTTTCGCCGCGGCTGGGGATCGAACCCGGGTTCCGAGCATGCTAAGCCACACACTTGACATGCATGCCACGGTCACCACTTCTTCAAAAATATCCTTTAATACCAACCCACGCAACCGTAGAAGTAAACCTCTCATCCACCTTAACTTTCACCGCACCGCCTATGGAAGCAGTGAACCTATAACCACAATGATTCGGGTAACCAATAATTTTGTCACTGAATTCTATTTTCATTTGAACACAGCTTGACTTCGAAATATTCATCTTAAATCCAACGCCACTTCTTCCCTCTCTCTAATGTCTTCTTTTTGAATGCTGCAACCATCTTAATATATAAAAGACAAGTCTCCTGCTCCGTGCTCTATATCGCTCAAACTGTTGTAGTTGTTATTGCTATGTATAGGCTGAACATGTTAGCCTGGACCAGAACCTGTTTCGCTATTACAGTGCTTTTTATTTATCAGTACGGACACATTGACGACGACTGGAACAAAACAGCATTTGAGGTGAATGAAAAATATCATATCGTCTGCTACTTAATTATTTTGAATACGACCCGTCATATGACGGGCTTACAAGTATTGAAATAATTCGCCCGATTAAAAAGCCTTTCAAAATTTACTTTTTCGTTGTTCGGAAAAATATTTGTTAAAGAATAAGAAATACATACGACACTTCCAAATGTGCATACATAGAATATATAAATTCCCATTTTTCATTACCGCTCATGTATTTTTTACTTTCACTCATGAGCTATTCTTGCTGCCCTTGTATTTGTGCATGTCTGTTATGAATTGATATGTGGTGACCGTGGCATGCAGATTAAGTGTGTGGATTAGCCCGAGTTCGATCCCCAGTCGCGGCAAAAATTTTTTTCAATAAAAAATTTGTTTCTTATCGGTCACCACCTCTCTGCAGACAATGGCAAACCTCAGAGAGTAAATAATGCCATGTAATGCTTCTTGAGAACATGAACTTTAACCGTTTGGAGTCGGCATAAAACATGTAGGTCCAGTTCTCGGTCAATGGTGTGCAAACATTTAATAACACACACAACACAATTGATCATAAGAAGCTCGGTGAAAGTCCTTTCAAGGGCTGAAATGGCGAATTTTTTTTTTTTTTATTTTTTATTATATGAATTTCGGCCGCTTAACTCATTAAGTAGTTCACGTTTCCTTGGTATAAGTACACAAGATTCATGTATTTTTGTCACTTGTCACACGAAACGTTTCTGTTCTCCTCGTATTTGTACAAACATTTAATGAATTTTATTCACAAAAATTATGAATGATTCATGTTCTCCTTGCATCTTTTCACGGCATTTACGATTCTTTTTATTGGAATGTGCATCTTTACACATTCTCTGTGATCTCATTAGGCTGTTAGGAGATCATGTAAAAATTTATAATTATATTGTAATTTTTTGGTTTAGTGTGCCTGTCGAAGCCAATTTTCGCAAAAATCTCAATGGTATCTTTTAGTTATCAATATATCTATAGATCAGTTATCTGAAATCCAAAAATATTAAAGATAAAATACATATTTAATATCGCTTTTGTGGAAAAAGAATGACATAACTACAAATATTTACTTTAATGACAAATAAAGTAGTATTTAAAATAGTCGAAATCGGTTGAGTACCTCCCTTTGGCCAATATACGTTACTTACATGGTTTTGTGTAGAAGACACATACAAAAGTTGTTCGATCTTTGTAAACCTCAGTCAGAAGGCTTACAAAAATAGAATAACAGATGTATATAAAAACAAGTAAAGAAAGTCTAAAGTCGGTCTAGGCCGACTATGAAATACCCTAAACCCACTTTTTAAAAACAAAACATTTTTATTGTAAATGGGCGTCTCCAAGGGCGGATGAAGCCTATATTTAATATGCATTTAAATGTTGATGAAAAATTTACACATACCAAGTTTTATTCCTGTAGCTCACAGTTAATGCCTTTATTGTGCTTTCGCTATGGGAGATGGGCGGATTCATGGACGGATTACTTCCAATTTTTGAACACACCTAAGTTTTGGTATAAAATACATACATACCAAATTCAATTTCTCTATGACAAACATAACCTTATTTATTGAGTTTAAAACTTTTTGGGTTGCATGGGAGGTAGGCGTGTCCGTAGGCGGATTACGTCCATTTTTCAAAAACATCTTTGTCTTGTCATAAAAAACATACGTGCTAAATTAAGCTCTGTAGGTTAAACAGAGGCTTATTTATTGCGTTTTCAATTTTTGGGTTGTATGGGAGGTGGGCGTGTCCGTTAGCGGATGACGTCCATTTTTCGAAGATATCTTTTTGTTCGTATAAAACACATACAAATCAAATTTTATTGTAGTTGGCTAATTATGAGCTGAGTTATGCAGTTTTCAATTTTCGCGTTGTATGGGAGGTAGGCGTGTCCGTGGGCGGATGACCTCCACATTTCAAAACCATCTTTGTTTTGTTACAAAAAACATATGTGCCAAATTTTAGCTCTGTAAGTTAAACAGAGGCTTATTTATTGCGTTTTCAATTTTTGGGTTGTATGGGAGGTGGGCGTGTCTGTAAGCGGATGACGTCCATTTTTCAAAGACATCTTTGTGTTGATATAAAACACATAAAATTTTATTGTTGTAGGCTAATTATGAGCTAAGTTATGCAGTTTTCAATTTTCGCGTTGTACGGGAGGTAGGCGTGTCCGTGGGCGGATTCCAAAAATATTCAATAGTGCAGAACCTTGGGTCCATGTGGCCATGTAATATACCCTGACATTTCAGGTTTAGGGTATAAAAATGGTTGATATTGGATGAATCCTAGGGGTACCTCCCTTGGACCTCCCTTGTACATGGATTTTTTTATGGGAGGTTTATACAAAAGAAGGCCGTTCTTATCGAAAATTGGCCAAAAGGGTTGCAAGATAGAGTTATAGATGTGCAAAATTCGACTAGATACTACAGGTACTTCCCTTGGACTAATGTTAATTGTTGACATGATTTTGTATGGGAGACACAAAAGCTATTCTAACTAGGCAGGCAAATAGAGTAATATATGTGTACCATAACAGAAGTTCCCTTTTTTTTTAGTAATACCTTTTCGAAATTAACTCAATTTTTAATATTTGTCCAAACAAAAATTATCAATCTTCGCAACAACTCACTTATTTGATGTCTTCATATATTTCTTGTTTTTGAAAAAAAAAAAAAAACAAAAATAAAACAGTTTCGTGTAAATCTAAGATTTTTTGTTGTTACGTACTAATTCGCAAATTTTCATTTTTCTGTGTTTTTTGGAGGTAATCATTTTTAAAAATTTGTTTTGTCAAAAAAAATGAATTTTATGAGAAATTAGTTAGAATTTTTGAAAACAAATGAAATTTATTAAAACATTAACCTAATTTTAAATTACTTGATTTTCTTTAAATACAAAGGTGTCGGTCGAATATTAGCCCCAAATTTGGCCTGATATACTGTAAATATTTCACGAGAAGGCCTGAAAAAAACTAAGTTCAACTTTGACTTATGCCAATTTTTTTAAATTTTTTTGTAAATCGCAGCTAGTTTTATGAAGAGTAAAACTGAAAAGCAATCAAACCAAAATAATTACTTAAGAAAAAACATGATACTAAAATACGAGACAACAAAAAACCAAAAAAAAAAAAAACATTAAAAATCAATAGATAACGTGGCACATAAAGTTGTTCTAAACAAGTTAAGCAATAGTTGTTTTGTTGTTATTTCTTCATGTTTTTAGTGGGATTGTGTTGGATTTTTGCTCAAAACATGCGTAAAGATTTCAATTAAAACAACAAAAACAGCAACAAAAACAACAACTCTTTTAATGTGCTGTGATGTCAAAAGGGGCCCTTTAATCTCTATTCTAGCTTCATGCATAAAGACGACCGACGCTGCTGTTGTTGTTGTTTGTTGTTGTGGTTTTTTCAAAATATTCTAAAGAACGCAATGTTGTGATCTTTACGACTGCGAGAACCTTGCGTACCAACACATGCATATCTTGTTAGTATCTGTGTTTTTTGTAGCATAAAAAAAAAAAAACAACTCAGCACAAAAAGGCATATAAAATGCGTAAAGTTGCTGCTAGTTGGTTGGCGTCAGTGCCAAATGGCGTGAGGAGGATGGAGGAATGATTGAAGGGGTTACAAAGAGGGTGATGGGGCCTCACTGCTGCAAAGATTACCTCATCGCGTTCATCGAAGCATCAGCATCAGCACCAGCCCAGCACCAGTCAGTAGTGATCGAGCACCATGCTCTATGCGTGCTGCGTGCGTTTGTATCATGTTGTTGTTGCTGCTGCTTCTTAGCAGCAATTTAGTTAGCTGTTGCTGCTGCTTTGCTGTTGTCAGCAAATGTTGAAATTAATTTAAACAAAAAGTATTTTATTGTAGCGAATATATCAGCGCATGAGGAGGCAATAGGCTGTTTTTTTTTTATATGCACTGCATATGTATGTGTGTTTCATGCGTTGAGCTTTTTATAAAAATTCATTTTATTTCATTTTATTGAAGCATTTTTTAATTTTATGGTGAGCAGAAAAAAAAGAAAAATTTGAATATGAAAAAAAAAAACTGGCATAAAATGCTAATTACTAATCATGAAAACTCGTAAACCGAAGGCACATTCAACACTTCTTTACCCTAGGTCAATATTTTTGAAAGTATCGGTGGCATGACTTCATGCTATGAAGCGACCTGTTTTCGATGCTGTGTGCGCTGTATTCTAAAAATATTCAGATTTTTACAAAAATTGTATACCAAGAGAAGTTTGATTAGTGATGATTGCATTATTCTATGCAATATACAGCTATGGAAAAATAAATAGCACATTTGAGTGTTTGTGCTTTTTTATGACAAGCACTAAAAATAAAGTCAGACAAATTTTAATTATTGCATTATTATGAGTGCAATTCTATAATACTATTTTGATCTTGACATCATTGCAAATATGTTAATGGCTTATATTTGAGGTCTCTGCCTAAAATTGTAAACGCTACATCAGTCAATATAATAAGAACTCACCATCTTAATAATATAATCCTTTTAAACAAGAAAAAAACTGTAAAATAAAATTTTATCAAAAATTATTTCTCCGTAAAAAGAAATTATATTCAAGAAGTCAAACAAAAAAAAAAAAAAAAATTGACTGCATATTACAATAACAAGTATAAAAGCGATATCACATCACATATCACATAACATATCTACATTCACCTCGAATATTGAAATATTGCAGTCTAAACAAGAAAGAAAAGATTAGTTCATAAAAACAAGTCCACGGAATAGTTCATAAGAAGTAGTCCTGATTCTTGTTCATAAGCACTAGTTCAAATTAACTAGTCCACGGACTAGTTAATAAAGACTAGTCCAGAGACTAGTTCGTAAAGACTAGTTCAGAGACTAGTTCAGAAATACTTGTCCAGAGACTAGTTCGAAAGGAGTACAGAGACTAGTCTGGTTCAAAATGACTACTTAAGAGACTAGTTCCAAAAGACTAGTCCAGAGACTAGTTCGAAAGGACTAGCCCGGAGACTAGTTCAAAATGGGTAGTCCACGGACTAGTTTATAAGGACTAGTCTGGAGACTAGTTCATAACGACTAGTCTGGAGACCAGTTCATAACGACTTGTCTGGCGACTAGTTCATAAAGACTAGTCTGGAGACTAGTTCATAACGACTAGTCTGGAGACTAGTTCATAACGACTAGTCCACAAATGAGTTCATAAGAAATAGTACTGAGACTAGTTCATAAAGACTAGTCCAGAGAGTAGTTTATAAAGACTAATCCAGAGACCAAATCATAATGACTAGTCCACGGACTAGTTCATAAAGACTATTTCACGGATTAGTTCATAAAGACTAGTCTGGAGACTAGTTCATAAAGACTAGTCCAGAGACTAGTTCATAATGACTAATCCACGGACTAGTTCATAAAGACTAGTCCAGAAAATAGTTCATAATGACTAGTCCAGAGACTAGCTCATAATGACTAGTCCACGGACTAGTTCATAAGAACTAGTCCAGAGACTAGCTCATAATGACTAGTCCACGGACTAGTTCATAAGAACTAGTACAGAGCCTAGTTCCAAATGACTAGTCCAGAGACTAGTTCAAAATGACTAGTCCAGAGACTAATTCAAAATAACTAGTGACTAGTTCATAAAGTCTAGTCTGGAGACTAGTTCATAAGGAATAGTCTGGAGACTTGTTCATAAGAACTAGTCCACTGACTAGTTCATAAGAACTAGTCCACTGACTAGTTCATAAGAACTAGTCCACTGACTAGTTCATAAGAACTAGTTCAGAGACTTGTTCAAAATGACTAGTCCAGAGACTAGTTCAAAAAGACTAGTCCAGAGACAAGTTCAAAATGACTAGTTCAGAGACTAATTCAAAATAACTAGTCCAGAGAAAAAACAAAACAAATTGGCCATTTCAGCCCTTGAAAGGACTTTGACCGAGCTTCTGATGACCAATTGTGTTGTGTGTGTTATTAAATGTTTGCACACAATTGACCGAGAACTGGACCTACATGTTTTATGCCGACTCCGAACGGCTAAAGTTCATGTTCTCAAGAAGCATTACATGGCATTATTTACTCTCTGAGGTTTGCCATTGTCTGCAGAGAGGTGGTGACCGATCAGAAAAATTTTTTTATTGAAAAAAACTTTTCGCCGCGGCTGGCAATCGAACCCGGGCTCCGAGCATGCTAAGCCACAACTAGTCCAGAGACAAGTTCAAAAAGATTAGTGCACGGACTAGTTCACAGACATGTTAAAGAGAACTAATCCACAGACTAGTTCATAAGGACTAGTAAACTAAATGACGCAGCGTGTTCAAAATTTGACAGAGTCAACTGGCAGATGCTTGTGATGCCACACCACATAATATTTTAATATTTTGTTTATAACTATTTTTAAAATATTTTAAAAAGCCGTTTATTTTGTAAAACATTTTTTTTAAATTTTCTTAGTTCAGTCAATAGCAACTTTCTTTCTTATTAAGAATCGTTTTTGTTTTCTTTTTCAGATCACCAGAAGGGTTGGAATCATGTCAAGAAGGACGCATCCTTTTTTTTATCCCTCCCACTTTACCGGAATGTTATTTTTTAATTTTCAAAAAAATTTTAAAATTTGCTTTTTTGTATTGTTAAAACATCAATGAAATTTTAAACAAATCTTCGATTAAATCTTTAGCTTTAGCCAAAATGATACGACACTTGGGTTGGTTTAATTCCTGAAGTTATTTTTGTCTGGCGACGGCAATGTTTATTTAACATTACATAATTCTAGTTTTTGGCAGATTTTGTTATATAAGTATCTTTGCCATGAATCCTTCCTTCATTGACTGCAGGTGTAGTAGTTTAATTAACTACATGTAAAGACATTTAAAATATAATTGAAGTTTTTGAGAACAAAATAGCCGAACATCAAATAGCCGAACCCTATGCAAATTCTCTAATATAGGTATTATTTAACTATCTTGCCTACCTTCACTTCACTTTTTATGAATGGTCATAATTATTTGTGAATATACAAGAAAATAGTGAAAATTGAACTTAGAAACGCAATCAAGGCAATAAAACTGCTGTAATTAAGTATTTGACAAAATCGTTTATTTTGAGTTATTTTCAGCACAACGTGAAGGAGACGAAAGTGAATGAATATTTTGGGCTTGACCCGATGTGTTGGCATTTTTTGTTATTTTTTTTTTTAATGCCATGACTAAAAGTGGCTCTAGAATTCAGAAAATCCGTTGCTCATGTTAGAATTTCCATTAAACTGCAATAAAAACGCAAATAAGAAACAGGAGAAAAATAATAAAAAATTATTATTGCCACAAAAAAAAAAAAAGAGAAAAAAAAACAAACTTAGATGTATGTAAATAGGACATGAGAAAGGGTGCATGTATGCGTGTAGTATGACTTTTGCATATGTGTGGTGGGCCTGAGATTATTTATACGATTGCCATTATTTTGCAGTATCGTAGGAGTGTGTGTGTTTGTTCGAGTGTGAGTTAAAGTCAAAGTTTTGTGTGTGATGTAAGGGCGGAAGCGCGTTTTGTCGCTGTTACACAGCATGAAGTTTTCTTTGATGACATTCATGCGTGCATATGTGAGTGTATGAGTGTGTGTGTTTGAGTAGGTTCAAATGACATCCTGCGGATAGCTGCTGACCGCTAGTCAAACAGCTCATATGAAGTAAGCATTCATGGGTGCGATACGCGATTTTCATGTTGTTCTTATTATTATTGTTGTTGTTGTTGCGTTGTTTTTCCTTTATTTGATTTGTGATTTATTAATAATGAACTCCATCTACCATAGCCTGTTTATGTTTTTATACACTTGTACATATATTTTGTTTTTACTTTTTTATGCATACTAATTTAATACTTTTTTTGCCAGCATATCTTATAATAATTTTACGCTATTTATACGAAATGCACACCCTTTTAATTAACAGTTTTTATGTATTAAATTTGCATAGATTGAGCAATAACTTTTTTAGTTTTTGTTATTTTTTTTTTATTAGAAATTCAGGGTGTGACACGCATGAGGCGGCACCTGAACTAAGAATTACAAACAAACTAAAGAATAGGACGTAATTATGACTCTATTGATTTCAGTTAACGGTGATGATATTTGAAAATATGTTGGAATTTTGTTGCAATTTATTTTGAAATTCTTAATTAATCTAATATTTATGTTTGGCAATAGTTTTGACATAAGCACAATAAAGTAAAAGAAATGCTTTTAACTAACATATAACTCAGTTTTGTGGTTGAAAAACGCTGTTGAACTTGAACAATCACAAAATTTAATATTGTCGGTTAAGAGGAAAACCAAACGGGGAAAGGGTTTGAGGTTTTCAAACTTTTTGTTTTTCTCAAAAAGTATTTTTTTCAATTATTTTCCAGAAGTTCATCATTTGAACTAATTTTCATAAAAATAAAATAAAAAAAAAAATAAAAATAAATATTTATTTATAAAAAACAAATAAAAGTTAAATATTTATTTATAAAAATAAAAATATCAAAAAAAAAATATTCATTATGTTTTCTTTATGATGAAATTTTGAGAGTAAATAATTAAAAGCACACTGAACCAAAAAAGTACACAATAATTATGAATTTTTACATGATTTCCATGAACTTATGAATTTTGTTCCAGTAACGAATAACATGAGTCACATTAGAGGCGTAGGTATGGGGTGGTCCACGAGTTGAAAATTAAACACGCTTGATTTATATGATGTTTAAGAGAAACGCAAAAAACACGTTAAATTTGTATATAAAATTTTTTTGCTAAATTTTTAAGTCTGCTTTTCCTCGCTCAAATTGACTTAAATTTTTAAAACAATTTTAGTTTGACCTTTTAGCAAACCATAACCGATTTGATAAAGAGGAAAAAGCGAGAACCAAAAAATGTTTACTGATAAATTTTACATGAAAACTTGTGTTTCATGCGTTTCATGAGTGTGTGAGTTAGTTTTAGAGTAAAACTCAAAAACGACCAGATGACGTTTATTTTTGCAGATCTTAGTTTTAGCACCCATTCTCTAGGAAAGTTCGAGGGGAGCGAAAAACAATTGTCACTTTTGAAAATTCCGTACACTTCATGGGTACTCTTACAAGTATGTCTGTACTTTACTGAGCGTTTTACAGGACATTATTTTTTTTGGACCTCTGCTAAAACCAAAAGCTATCTACGCCACTGAATCACATAAACTATTTATAATATCAATGCAAAAAAGTAGAAATAAGAAAAAACCACGAGCACATGAATATTTCATAAGCCTAGTGTTTAAAGTTCATGCAGTGTCTGTATACGATACATGAACCAATACAAAAATTTCGTTAATGCCATGAAAAAAACAACAAGACTCATTCCTTATTTTTATGAATAAAATTCATGAAATTTATGTACAAATACAAGAAGAACAAGAACAGTTCATGAGATAAGTGATCAAAATACATGAATCTTTTGTACATAAAAAAGGGAAATGTGAACTGCATGTAGAGAAAAGGTTAATTTAACCAAATTTTAACCAAAAAATCAATTTTAATATAATTAAATATATACCTTTTTTAAAGCAGTACTCTTGTCTAGAGGCACAAATTTTGGATATTTTTTTTTAAAATTCGATAAAAAAAACTAAGAATATTTTTTTCAGCCATTTTTTTTTTAAATTTTTTGATATTTTTAAAATACATACAAACAAAATTACATAAAAAAATGTACAATTGAAAAATTTACAGGCTGGCAAAGTGAGAGGGTATTAAATAATAAATAAGGGTTGGTCCTTGTTGACATGATTCCAGCGCTTCTGGTAATCTAAAAAAAGTAAAAACTTCTGAATTTATAAGAATGTCGCTTTGGTCTGAACTACGAAAATTAAAAACAAGCACATTTTTTTTACAAAATGGCGGCTGTTTGAAAACAAAAAGTGATTTTTTTATTTTTTTTTTCAATGTTTTGAATTTTTAATTTAAAGTATAAAACAAAATATTTACATAATAATAGTTCGAACCACGGTTAATCAAAAAAAAGGACCTAAGTGAAGAAAGTAGGACCAATTTCTTCAGACTTTCACTGGCCCACAAATCTTGCTTGCAATAGGTCTGTTTCCGTACTCACTTCAAGTATCTTGAAGTTACTCGAAAGCTTTTCTTTACACATTTTTCCAGCACGAGAAAGAAGAAGAACAAGCAAAATGTCACTTTTTGTCTATTACAAATCTCTATTACTCGAACTTTACTTGAAAAATTTTTTCAAGCACGAATATCGAGTTTCAAACAGCTGAATATTGGCAATTGGTTAGAAAATTAATAAAAATAGTTAAAATAATCAAAATGAATGCTTCCGAAAGTGTTTTAAATAAAAAAAAAAGCGATTAAATTTAATTTTATTCAAAAAACAGCTGTTGTGCTTGAAACTTACTTGAAAAAGTTTCCGTACTTTTTGCCAAATTTTCAATCGATTCAAAAAAAACAAATTGGCCGTTTCAGCCCTTGAAAGGACGTTGACCGAGCTCCGATTTCAATTTGAGGACTTTGACCGATGATCAATTGTGTTGTGTGTTATAAAATGTTTTCACACAGGTAACCGAGAAATTGACCTACATGTTTTATGCCGAAAGGCTAAAGTTTATGTTCTCAAGAAGCTTTAAATGGCATTATTTACTCTCTGAGGTTTGCCATTGTCTGCAGAGAGGTGGTGACCGATCAGAAAAATTTTCTCCGAGCGTGCTAAGCCACACACTTAACTTGCACGTCACGGTCACCACACTAGCTTGTACCACAAATAAACTGAACGAGTTTCTATTTATTAAGAAAAGTTTTCAAGATATTATCAAAAACAAGTTTTTTTTTGCACTTTTTTAAGTTATTTCATCATACCTTCATAAATTTTCATCTGACTTGCAAAAATTGCACAATTTTCAACTGATTTAGACAGTAACAGGGGTACAAAGTTAAAAGAATGTATGTTTTAAAAAATAATTAATTATTAATTGATCCTTATTCCAAAAACAATAAAATATTCATATTTGTAAGATTTATTGAGAAAGATAATTATTTCACAAAGATTTTGTAGCATGAATTTTTCCAAATCGGTTAAAAAAATTTAAAAATTTTTAAAAATTAATGACGAAAGATCATATCTACATTTTTATATAATATTCTTGTTTTTGTTCGAAAATAGTTTTTTGCAGGCTATGGCCATTTTTTTCATAATATTTAAATCCTAAAAATATGAAATATATTTTTTTTTTAAATAAGCAGATCAATTTTAATATAATTATTTTAAAAATAACGCAAAAATAAACTTTTTCATAAACTTCGCTTTGATTAACATACTGTATGAAAGAGGACACAATTATCTTTCAATATGCAATTTTTGCAGCTCAGATGAAGCTGATATGGTCCACTACCTAAAAAAAAAAATACTGCAAAATGTGTTTTTAGGATATCTCAAAAATTATTCATTAGAAAATGGTTTCTATTTCGGAAATCTCAGAACAGAAATAGAACAGTGTTGATTTTTGTAAATAAAGTGGTTCTGTCGTAATGCAACAGACCATTTGCTTAAGTTATGTACGTAAATATTTTCATAAAAGGGATCAAGTTAAGAAATAGAAGACTAGCGGACCAAACGTTAAAAAATTACCATTTTTGGGCCAATTGGACCAAAAAGTGGCAACCGTGGTTAAAACCTTAGAGGGATATATAAAGAAAGTCTACATCAAATCTCAAGTTAATCGGTTCATTAGAACTTGAGAAATCACGTCAACCGTATTAGAAAAAATAGTTTTGAGAAAAACGCGTTTAAGTAGTGGATCAGGTTAATAAAATCTGGTTGACTCTGCTAACCAAATTGGTCAGGTAAAAATAACTTGAATCAGATAAGATAAATTTTTCCATGAGTGCAGAATGCATGTAATTTGGTCTGTAAATGCATAAAGTAGTTCATGCTTCCGTTGTATAAGTACATGAGTTTCATGCATTTGTAACTCTTATCTTTTGAACTTGCTGTCCTTGTAATTGTACATAGATTACATAAATTTCGGCCACTTAACTCATAAAGTACACTGCTCTTGTTCTCTTCGTATTTGTACATGCATTTTATTCACATAAATTATGAATGATTCATGTTCCTCTTGTATTTTTTTCATAACATTTAAGAAATTTTTTATTGGATTATATTTCTTGTGCACGCACTTTATGAACTATAGACTCTAGTGCATTGATATCATGAATAGTACATGTGAATCATGTAATTGGTTACTGGACTGAAATTCATGAATGCAATTCACGAAGATCATGTAGAAATTCATAATTATTGTGTAGGTACTTTTTTGCTTCAGTGCAGGTGATCTACGCACGTGATCTACGCACGCACAAGAACTACGCACGCACCAAACTGTCGAAATACTTGTGTAAACTAGCATAAGGTTTTTGTTATTTGACTTAACCCTTTGACACAGGAATGAAATGTAGCAGAAAGAAAAATATCGGAATGACTTTATTTTGTTATTTGTTGTTAAAAAGTCTATCTTTACTCATTTTTAATGTTTTTAGTAGAAAACATGTCTGAGTGATGGATTTAAGCACTTCTTTTAAATACTTGTTTTGATAAAAATTTCCAAAAACAAACTATAATTGATGGAACTTTTTTTTGATATGGATAACGATAAATACAAAAACTGACTTTTTCAATAAATCAAAGCCTATAATATATATTTTTTTAATATTATAAAAACGAAGTTTGCTACAATTTCGTTTACTTTGTTGACGCCTCTAAAGAATGCACGAAACTGATGACTTCTTGACAAGAAAACTATAAAAAATATGCGTAAGTTGGTTGATCATGAAATGAATAACGGCATAAAATTGAAATCAGCCGATTTTATACAAAGGCGAGTTAGCAACAGGCTTTACAAATCGATGTACAGTATAGTGTACACCACTCGCCAAAGGGTTAAGAAAGACAACTAGTGTGACGCCCTAAAATAAGGGATGGATTTTTGGGAATTTTATCAAAATAAAGTTATACATTAAATGTTTAAAAATTGTATAGATATATTCGAGCATAAAAAGTGAACCCTCTTTGAACGAAAATATTTAATTTTTAATAAGTTATCATTCCCCAACTCCTGAGTCACAAAAAAAAAGAAGTTCTCCCACTGCTGCAGTGATGGCAGCTTTCACAGATTTTCCTAAAACACATTACCCGTGCCACGATTGTGAAAAATTTTTTTAAAAAAATATTATCATCTTTTTATGATCAGCTGTTAGAGTATATTCTTATAATAATTGAAAAAAAAAAACAAAAAAAAAATATCGCAAACTACCAAAGACTAATATATTCGGAGTTCTGTGCCATACTTCTTGGCATTGGCTGAAAAAAAGATTTATAAAAATGTAAGCTTTACCTTAACCTTTTGCTTGATAGTATAATCGTGTAATCAGGAACTAACATATAACAATCTTTTGCAATTTCAGAACATAGAATAACTTGTCTATCTTTCTATATATGCTGAGGCTGTATGAGAGCTTGTACAGTTAAAAACAAGTTAAAAAAGTTAAAAAAGCTCAGCAAATAAAAGCAATTCTATTTTCAAGTCTTTGATAGAATAGCGTAGAATCATTCTAGTTATTAAAAAAAACAAGCTACAACAATGTAACAACAACATCAGGAACAAAAACAGCCGAGTTGTTACAAAATCAAGGCTAACGAATTTTTGTTGTTTTAAAGTGGTGTTGTTATTGTTGCTGGGTGTTGGTGTTTGTTGAATTCTTGATTGTGTAACCAACACTTTGCTGCAAGCTATAACTTTACAACAATAAGAACAACAACAACAGCGACAATTACGTATTTAATTTATCAGCAGCAACAACATTAAAAATGAAAAAAAAATACAAAAAAAAAAAATATAAAACACAAAATAACAACTACAACAAAAACAAACTCCAGGCAATTTACTTAATTATGCTGAAATGTATGAGAGATAAAGATAGAAAGAGAGACAAAGAGAGAGAGAGAGAGCTACGATCGGTATAATTGAAATTGTTAAAAAAATTCTACAATTTTGTTTTTGTTAATTCAGGGAAAATATTTGATATAAAATATAATAAGTGTTCAGAAAAAACATGGTTTGGTTATATGTAGCACATCCCTGTTGATGCTTATTGAATCCTTAAAAACATATGATTTTACTTGTGTTTTGTTTGCAATTTGTTTGCCCATGATCTAGTAGAGGTACGTCACAACGCTAGAGCACTGAACTTCGCTTCTTAAGCGAAGAGTCCAGGGTTCGATTCGCAGTGATGATGATACATTTCTTTTTTATATTTCGTGCAATTAAATCATATTTTTTGTAAATATAATGAGTTTTCAGTTAAAATGTGGTATGATTATAATAACTTAACCTCAGTTAATGCTACTGAAACTTAAAATATACGTTTGCTTGAGTGTAGTTTGCCTCTTGTTCATCTATGAGGCAGTAGAAGTACGTCACGACGTGTTTGAATTTTGTCAAACACCGATTTAAAAAAACATGTATATATTTTTAGTTTTTTGAATAGTGTAAGAGTAACGGACAATGAGTATTTTTTACCTTGCCTAGCTAAAATATTTTATTTAGCTCTCTGAACTTTGCCATTTTTAGTTGAACTTTTCTTTTTAGTTGAGCTGTTGAGCTGATGATACTTAAAAATTCATATTTATTTTCCCAATAAACTTCTAAGAAGTTAATATAAATGGATTGTACTGAAGCAGGTAAGTAAAAATAAACGTTTAGTGGTTTGGATGGTATTTTATTTATTCAAAATTAGTAATTGTATTTTAAAAATGTATTTTTGTATTTTTGTTTGCAATTTGTTTGCCCATGATCTAGTAGAGGTACGTCACAACGCTAGAGCACTGAACTTCGCTTCTTAAGCGAAGAGTCCAGGGTTCGATTCGTAGTGATGATGATACATTTCTTTTTTATATTTCGTGCAATTAAATCATATTTTTTGTAAATATAATGAGTTTTCAGTTAAAATGTGGTATGATTATAATAACTTAACCTCAGTTAATGCTACTGAAACTTAAAATATACGTTTGCTTGAGTGTAGTTTGCCTCTTGTTCATCTATGAGGCAGTAGAAGTACGTCACGACGTGTTTGAATTTTGTCAAACACCGATTTAAAAAAACATGTATATATTTTTAGTTTTTTGAATAGTGTAAGAGTAACGGACAATGAGTATTTTTTACCTTGCCTAGCTAAAATATTTTTTTTAGCTCTCTGAACTTTGCCATTTTTAGTTGAACTTTTCTTTTTAGTTGAGCTGTTGAGCTGATGATACTTAAAAATTCATATTTATTTTCCCAATAAACTTCTAAGAAGTTAATATAAATGGATTGTACTGAAGCAGGTAAGTAAAAATAAACGTTAAGTGGTTTGGATGGTATTTTATTTATTCAAAATTAGTAATTGTATTTTAAAAATGGGTGTTTTTTGAGGATTTTTTGAAAAAAATTTTGGATATCCGAAGGGTTTTGTTATATGCGGCTGTCCGTGGCTGTACATTTTTCTTCATAAACTTAACACTGCAGGTGTTCACATCTTAAAAAAATAAAAACTCGTTGACCGCTTCGTTTCGAAAAGTGCGAAAAGTCCGAATTTTTTTAAAAGCCCAAAAAACGGGTAAAACCTTGAAAACCTAAAAATTCAGGATTTATAAGTAAATAAGTTTATCTCTTCTATTTTAATGTCAGGTTTAAAAATGAAATGAAAAGCTTCGTTCCGAAAAGTGCTGAATTTTTTTAAAAACCCAAAACACGGGTAAAACCTTGATAAATACTAAATTTTTAGGATTTATAAGTAAATAAGTTTATCTCTTCTATTTTAATGTCAGGTTTAAAAATTAAAATAAAAAGTGACGCCATCAAAATTGTAAAATATTTATAAATCCCATAGTTTTTAAGACATTGACTTGAAACTTGAAACGCATATTTTTTTTTTCTTTAAAGTGAATTTCAAAAACTTTAAAAATCTGACAAAACGTTATGGACACAGCTAAATTATATGTAGACTTATATCCATGGTATCCGATGAGACCAACAATGCATAAAATATTAATACATAATGCAATTGTTGCTATTGAATGCTATTCTTCTTATTCTTCCTTTCAGAAAAAGCAGATGAAGCAAGAAATAAAAATTTTCGTGAATATCATCAAAGCTATGCAAGGAAAGCTTCAAGAGAATATTGCAATACTGATGTACTAAATCGATTGCACTTAACTTCCGATCCTTTTTTAGCTGGAATAAGGACCATGCCGAGGAAAAAAACAAAACCATTTCTTAAGGAAACTTTGGCGGATCACTCACATATTATCGAAATTAAAAGTTAGTCATTTGAGGAAGACGAATCATTTTCTGATGACCTTTTCACGGCTTGATTCATTAAATGACGATTGGTTTTTAATTAATTTCTTTTGTTTTATTTCTTAATTTGTATATTCAATCAACTATTAAAAACTTTTTCAATAATAATAATTGTTGCAATGTTACCTTCTTAAAGGAAATTGAAACAGGAATTATAAATTTAAATAAAAAAATATGGGCTCACACAGTATTTTTTTTGACAAAAATTCTGAATTTTTTCCAAAATTTCCTGATTTGATCTCAAAAATATTATATTTTTTACTAAAATTTCTACTAGTAATGTATATTGTTGGAAAGTCCATGAAAATATCTTTCTAAAATTTCTTTGTAGAATGTTTTGCATCAAAAACTTTCGTTGCTAGAGCATTTTTAGTGAAACAACCTCCTATCACCTACAAATTAACCGATAGCTGCTCAGTGGGTTAAATACACCTCCACTTGCCATACATTTTTTGCTTGTTTTTGCATTCCCCATACTTTAAAATCATAAAATTATTCTGTCCAATTAAATTGTTCTGGATACTCCACTGTGCGACAATAGAGCATTTGACTCTTATGCGATGAATCCGGGGTTCGATTCACAGTGGTGCTGATAAAATAATATTTTGATGGTATGCAATTTAAAGCTTGACACTGCTGACTGTAGCGTACAGCAGGCAACAAAAATAATTTAAATTACAACAATTATAAAAAAAATATCTATGAAATTATTAAAAATGCGGCGCATAAATTTTCGTTGCCATCGCCAAACCAATCGTGAGCTGCTTGATGATGATCGCAGTCAATGCTGACAACATTGCTTTTTTGTTGTTGTTGTTACCACTGCTGTCGATGATAAAGCTTAATCGCTCAGCCCAAGTAGCTATCTACGCATCCACGCACTAACATTTGTATGAAGCTTGTTAGGAAAAAAAAAAAAAACAAAAATTACAACAACATGCAATACCATGCGTAGCCACTTCATAAATACAGTTTATGGTAATTATTGCGTTTGTATGCGTGGAATGGCCAAACGATGTGGCTGCGTTTATAGAATGCCAAAAAAAAAAAAATACGAAAAAAAAAATTACTAAAACTGCTTATAACAGCACAAAAAAAAAAAAACACAAATTCACGCAGTTTTTGCGTTGCTGAACTGTGTGTGGCTATTGTTAACTCATAATAGCTGGTTAATGTTGTTGTTGTTGTTGTTTCTAACAAGTGCTGTAATTGTTACCGTAATAACAGCACTTATATTCGCTTTAATTGCAATAGCGTTGCCACCTAGCAATACTCTCAAACAGGTTTGCAATCAATTCATAAACTTTGCCTTCGTTCAAACTTGATGTTAGAAGAGTTCTAAGCAAGCAACTCAGAAAATTAACCAACACGATATTGCCGCCCTGCAATAAAGCGTTAAAAATATGACTTCAACTAGCTTTTTAAAAAAAATCTAGAAATACGCAAATTCTCTGACAACAGCCACAAATCATGCATATTTTAAGTTCTTCTCACATCCTGAAATGTTCAATCTTCATAATTCCTGCCCCTTTCATCCCCTTGATATTCTACTGTAGTTGAATTTGGCGTAGGCGCTTCTAGCTCAAATAACACTCCCATAAACACTCAAAGTAGCTACTATACCGTTATCTCTTCTCCTAGATACAGACAGACAGCATCAGTGAAAACAACAAGCTTCATGTTTTCATTACTTCAAATTCACTGAAGCCTATCGATGGAATTGCAGAATATGTAGCACAATAATGAAATTAAAATACATACGACATAAACAACAAACAGTACGAAGGAAGATAAACATGAAATAAAAACAACAACAACAACAACAAAAACAACAACCATAACAGCATAAACTAAAGCCACTAAAATTAGAACAATCTATTGTATGGTAGAGAGAGGCACTGAGCAAAAGTGAAAGTCAAGTTGTATCCTTTGACTTTTTGAAAACGCCGACGACAGTGGGAAAATTGTAAAAATATAACAAAAAAAAATTTATAAAAAATGGCGATTACCAAAATACAATATAGCTTCATGATCTATTTTTATGTTTATTCAATAGAAAAAAACAAACAGAAATCAGCTAATTTAAACGATTTTTAAAGAGAAACTTATACATATATTTTTTTAAGGTTTGCAACTTTAAAACTTAATTAAAGCAAATTAAGTGATTTTTGTATTAAATTTCATTAAAAAACACCAAAAAAACGTTTACCATTCAAATAATTAAAATAACTAAGTTTGCACTAAAAGCTACTTTGGAGTCATTTAAAACAATCTACTTTTATGTACAATATTTTTGGGAGTGGCTGAAGTAGGCTTAATTTAAAAATTAAATAGGCGCTATAAAAACAATAATCTTGTTGATTTAAGAGTTTTTTTTATTTTTATCTAGCAGAGAGTTTCCGGCATTACTCGGGCATTTATTTAATTGTTCCTTTTTTATTTGCTGCAGCTTATTTTAATGTTAATACAACAAAAAATAACAAGGTTCCGACAACGTATTCTGACAGAGCGAACAAAAAAAAAACCAATACACGTGTATCGACGTTTTGATAGTTTACGTCTGAGTTTTATTTTAGGGGTCAAAGTTATGCTCTTTTGCACTTTCTTATGGTTGACATAGCAAGAAGCCATGTGATACTTATATTTTTTTGGTATAAGATGTGTTTCGGAACATTTTATTCCCCTAACTTTAAGTTTCTGAGGAATATTTCAAGTCCCTTTATCAACAGGGCAAACGGATATCCATAAAACAGGAATACAACGGCTTAAAATGTTCCGTGTTTGTCATAAAATTATACAATAATTCTCTGCATACACCAAAGCTCAAAATTCAACTTGAACTTGAAGGGTTAATTTAAAACAACCTACTTTTCCCTACAATATTTTTGGAAGTGGCTGAAGTAGGTTTAATTAAAAATAATTAATAATTAATAATAATTAATTTAATAATTTTTATTTAAAGTTTTATTTTTATTTACAACAAACAGAGAGTTTCCGGCATTACTTGGGTATTAAATTAAATTAAGTAATTAAATTAATACTTAAAAAAATTTTCACTGTGCAACTAAAAAATAAAATAAAAAATAACAAAAAAAAAAACAAATTGGCCATTTCAGCCCTTGAAAGGACTTTGACCGAGCTTCTTATGATCAATTGTGTTGTGTGTGTTATTAAATGTTTGCACACAATTGACCGAGAACTGGACCTACATGTTTTATGCCAACTCCGAACGGCTAAAGTTCATGTTCTCAAGTAGCATTACATGGCATTATTTACTCTCTGAGGTTTGCCATTGCCTGCAGAGAGGTGGTGACCGATCAGAAAAATTTTTTATTGAAAAAAACTTTTCGCCGCGGCTGGGGATCGAACCCGGGCTCAGAGCATGCTAAGCCACACACTTAACCTGCATGCCACGGTCACCACTTAAATAACACTTAAATTAAAATATAAATAAAAAATAAACAAAAATTAAGAAGGTTCCTATAAGGGATTCTGACAAAAAAAGAATCGGAACTTTAAAAATTTACATCTGAGTTCAACTTAGGATCAGATTCAAAATTGCCAACTTTTGCACATTCTTATGGTAAGCCGGCATAAGAAACCACTTGACATTCAAAATAAAATATATTCATGTAAAATGGCAAGGATAAAGGATATATATTTTTGTGTTTGGGAAATTTATGTAACATACTAAGAGGAATATTTTTGTGGAACATTTTAAACTGTTAACTCTTTAATGTACACTCAGGGAAAAAATGCTTTTATATCAAACAAAATATGAGTTGAAATAACAGATTTCACTGTTAAATACCACACTAAGGGAAAAAGTTATGTAGTCAGTACAGAGACAGCTATGTAAAATCTATGCACTGCAACTTGTATGAGAACGCAACAAGAGCAGTATTTACTGAGTAAAGGGAGCGTGTACTGACTACATATCAATTTATTCACTTTTTAAAATGAATAAAAAATGTATTCAATACATCATGTTATGTGTTGAATACATAGCAGACTTCAATAGATACAAGCAACGTGTACTCAATCAACGTGTTATGTAATTTTTTACAAAAACTTTACTCAATACATAAAATATAGACTCAGTACACGTCCCCCTTTACGATTGAAGTGCCACATTTATTCAGTACATAACATATGGACTCAGTACACGTATCTGTTGAACATCGGCACACGATTTTGCTGTTTTATGTCATTCGTTTCTTGATTTTCAAATAAGCAACACCTCTAAACTCTAGAACAAAAGCGATGATTGGATAAGAAATAAATGGCTGGGTTTCTATAAGTAATTGTCAATTATTTTGTGAAATCTAGTCATTTCTTTATTAAGTTATTTATTGCAAGTGTTGAGAGGGTGATATACGCACAGACATTATGCATGTACTCATTGCATAAAATTATGTTTTTAACATATGTAATGAGTAAATGATGTATGTACTCATTATATAAATGTATGCACTAAAAATATGTAATGAGTAAATAATGTATGTACTCATTGTATAAAATTATGTACTCCAAATATGTAATGAGTAAATTATGTATGTACTGAGTCAATAATCTATGTAGTACGTACATAAGATCTTTACTCATTACATAAAATTATTTGTAACAGCTTGCGATGAGTACAGTGTGC
The DNA here is from genome assembly GCA_958299015.1 of Tetanocera ferruginea. Classification (NCBI taxonomy): domain Eukaryota; kingdom Metazoa; phylum Arthropoda; class Insecta; order Diptera; family Sciomyzidae; genus Tetanocera; species Tetanocera ferruginea. The sequence continues at coordinate 143,410,491 of OY282641.1, forward strand.
ATGTACTCACCACATACATCCATGAATTCACGACACATATTTATGCGTTGAGTACATAAAATTCTTACACCGCTTAAAAGCATTATGTAGTCAATAGAGATTTCAACATGTACTGAATACATGAAAAATGTAAAATTTTTGTGTGCAGAAAACTATGCGATGAGTACATAAATTTATGTATTGAGTCCATAGGTTTTTCCCTCTGTGCATCCTACAAATTAAACTTTCAAATCAACAGTCGGTTGACTGTTAATCTATAGGACGGACACGAAATCCATATAAAAACATACTTATTGAAATTTTATCACTATTCATGAAAGAAAGTTCATGTTTAGCCGAGTGTGCTGACGTGTGCGTCTAGTACTTGTCTGTCCTAGGCAGGGGCGGATCTGGAAAAAATCTTGGGGGGGGGTAAAATATCAAAGACACACATTTTCGATTTGACAAAAATTTTGTATTTTTACATATAGACAAAAAGTACTTTTTTGAATTGAAATTATTGTATTGTTTCATAAGCATTTTTTCCAGACATATGTACGCACATTTCCGTATTTATTTATTTCACCCTTTTTCTGGAATAATGTCTTAGCGAAAAGTAAATAAAAACTCTAAATTTAACCTATTTTAGATTTAAGGTTGATTTATTCAAATTGTTCACCTTTATTCCATTATAAAAAAAGTACACAATTATATTTTCAAGTATGTGCAATGACAAAACATAGTGCTTTCAATTCAAATTAAAAAAAAATTAAAGGGATTCGAAACTCATTGCTCTGACGATAGGACTATGATATGGTACACTTTGACAAATAAATGAACAAAAAAAAATGATCTTGAATTTGAAATGAATTTTGCTAAATCTATTATATTGATCTACCGATGTCTATTACTATGACTGATTTCAACGCAGATATACTAGACCTTTCAATTTTTGCACATTCAATAACAATATATTCGACAGTTTCGAAGATATCGACGTTCAAAGTCGAAAACATTTCACAATTTTACGTAGTCTGCTCTTTTGAAACCCTTGTATCTTTGATATTCTCCAACGAATTTACAAAAATCTTTTTTTACTTGGTAGAAAATCCCTGAATTTTAATAAACACTTAGTTTTTTTTATTATATTGCATATTTTCAAAGAAATTGAAATAACAAACAGTTTTGTACGTTCAATTTTATTCAAATGCTCACCAATTTTTTATAAAATTATTTTCTACTTGCGTACTTTTTGAAGAGAATTTTAATAAAATTGAATGTACTCCTTCTCCGCACTCTAATTCATTTAAAATAAGAATTATCAAAATCGGTTGAAAAAGACTGGAGAAAATGGTTCTTAACTGTTTTCACTACGCTTATTTATATTAAGATGAAGTTAAGGTAGGCTTGAAAAATTTCAGAATTCCAAACAATTTAGAATTAACTCAAACAAGAATAAATGTTATCTAAATATAAAATATGACAAAAAGTATTACAGATGTTTATAATATTTTCATAAGGACCATAGCTGAAATATTTCTGAAAAATATTTTAACTAATGATGAAATAATTTATGTAAAAACAGACTATTGGATTTTACATTGTTTGAACTTTTTTTTTTTAAATTTATAAAGTGAAAACTAAAAGTAACAATTCACGTATTGTTTTTTTTATTAAAATTTGTTGGCACATAGGTCGCAAAAAAGTTTTGCAGGTTTTCAGTAAAAATTTAGAAGAATAAAATATTTTAAGTGGCAACTCTGGTCTGCACTGCCAAAATCTTAATTGCGCTCATTACAAATCAAAATCAGTGTTGCTTGCTCAATGATTTCATATAAAGGGCATTTTTAAAATAATCGTTAATATTTTGCAACAATATAATTATTATAAAGCAAACAATTACGATGAGGTAGCGACTTCAAGTTTTTTTATTAATTTTTATTTGTAAGAAAATAACGCGTATTTAAAGTTGATTGTTTAAAAAATGGCTGTAAATTTGAGAACATAACGAGCTGTAACTTTATTTTCAGGCTCATTTTTAAAAAAAGGTGAAGTTACACTACCTCGACTTAAGTGTTTGCTTTACATATAATTATATTTTGTTTTTTGAAGATGACTACAGATCGTGTTAATGGTCCTACAAGCAAAATGGTCCTACTCTTTTCGCATCGCTTCATAAAAACGTCGACTACACGCAAATGACGACATAAAACAAAAAAAAAAACTTTTTTTATATACTTTAATAATTGTTGAAATCAATAAAAAAACTAAAGTTTAACAATGTCTCTGATCATTTTTTTGTAGTATTCTTTCAAAAAAGTCTTCAGAATCGCTTATGTTTACATAAAAGTACCTTTAAGCTGTGAACACAATTATTTTCTCTAAATAAAGTATTAAAAAGTAAAGTATTTAAAAGTTCTTGGGGGGGGTAATTACCCCCTTTACCCCCCCCTTGTATCCGCGCCTGGTCCTAGGTTCAAATACCGGCAAGGCCAACAAAGATTTTGTTTTTATTTCAAATATTTTTTTTTTTGAAGTGAAACTTCTTTGGCGGCGAGTGAAATTTCAAGGTCTCTTATTCGTGACGCTAGGCTAACGTTTTCAATTCATATGAAAATTTAAAAAAAATTATTGTCGCTGCCGAGAATTGAACCCCGGACATCGTTGCTTAAAAGTCGGCATCTATTCTATTATGCCATGTAGGCACTTGTAACTGATCAAACAATATGTAATTAAGACTGAATGCGTAATAATCTGAAAGTAACATAACTAACATTAACATTACATTAACATTAACATTAACATTACATTATTAACATAACCGTAACATTAATTTTCATCCTACAAGTATGCACGGAAAAAAATAGAAAAATAGCTTAAACAGGAGCAGAACGCGTTCGTGAATATAAAGAGCGAATTAGAGCTCTTAAGAATACAGCCGCAGCTGGGTCTGCAACTAATGATGAAGGTAAGATGATTGCAACATCGGATGAGTTCCAAAATGCATTTTTACGAAACATCAGTGTATTTTGGTGAATCTACAAAGAACCAATACCCAAAAAACACACTGACGCTTTGTTAAAATGTATTTTGGAACTCAGCCATCATCTCAACAAAATTTTATAGCCAACCAAGTTGATACACTCAACAATCAACGTTCGCTGCTTTACGAGGCCCTCACTCAACATAGCAATTATTATGACCAGGAAGCAAAACACAATAAACAACAAGATTTGTCTCTGCTTTCGGAGGCTCCTTCAACGAGTACTATGCAAATGCAATCTAACATTCAAAAAGTGAAAATGTTGAGAAGACATTCGAAAGCAACTAAAACACCAACTGAACTAAAACAAGGAACGAAAATAACTGTTATTTTACAATTTTCAAATGAAAAAAATTGTTGAAAGACTTTTTCAAATATATTATTATGTTACAAATGTCCTCAGCCTCATGAATATTAAGTTCCGTTTAAATTTAAGACTGATTCTTTAAAAGTTAAAATTTAAGTGTTAGGTTCTGCCTTGTATTTTTCGAGGAAAAATAAAGGTTCTTTTGACTTTTATTTTACCTTTAATTTTTTCGGTCAAAATTATCAAGCAATTTGTGATTTTTTTAAAGGCTTGACAGATTGAACTGTTGACACCATGTGTAAAATGTCTCAGCGATGAGATGAAAATAATGGTATCAACACTTTTTTAGTCGTTAAAATGACTTGAACATTTATAATATATTTTTGATATGATATATCTGATATTTTTGACCGAAAAAATAAACGGCAGAAAATAACTGTTATTTTCGACCGATAAAATAAATGTCAAAAGTAACTGTTATTTTTGCCCAAAAAACTATAAGGCTCAAAATAACTTTTATTTTTGTCGGAAAAAAAAAACAAAGAGATAAAAGTTAATATGTAGCCGATACGGCCCCTGGATGCAAATATTGAATCAACGGATAATTATTCCATTTCGTATTGATTGAATTTCTTTTCAGATACTTTCTCTCTCTATTTCACACTAAAATCTCTCTTATTTCTTACTGTTAAAGAAGTTTCACTTCTACCACGTGTACGTTGCTACACGCGAGTTTTTTTTTATATACAAAATTAAATTTGCAATTTTTTTTTCAAGATTCTAAGCAACTTATTTTGAAGTTTTTTTATTTTTGATCAAACAGTTAATGAAACAGAACTATTATTTCAACTAGTTCTTTCCCGTCAAAAATGACGGGCCCGGTTTAATAAAGAAAAAAACAGGATTTCCTTTAAGCTTAATTAGAAATCAGCAATGGTTATTTATTCGATTTTAAATTGTGCGAATAACAATTTTTAGTTCCAAATATTTATAAAATACCTTAAAGTAAAACAGAAACTGAAGTAGGTACGACCGTTATAAGTTTACAAAATTTTTGTAAAACTAAAAATTTCAAAATAAAAAAAATTTTTGAAATTTTAACAAATCACAAAACAAAAACGTCAAAAAATATGCGATGAAATTAAAAAAAAAAAAATCTAGCGTTCCGCACTCACATTTTACGGAATTATGTTACAGTAATAATAATAATAATAATAATAATAATAATAATAATAATAATAATAATAATAATAATAATAATAATAATAATAATAATAATAATAATAATAATAATAATAATAATAATAATAATAATAATAATAATAATAATAATAATAATAATAATAATAATAATAATAATAATAATAATAATAATAATAATAATAATAATAATAATAATAATAATAATAATAATAATAATAATAAAAATAATAATAATAATAATAATAATAATAATAATAATAATAATAATAATAATAATAATAATAATAATAATAATAATAATAATAATAATAATAATAATATTAATAATAATAATAATAATAATAATAATAATAATAATAATAATAATAATCATAATAATAATAACAATAATAATAATAATGATAATAATAACTAGTATCGCCTGGGGTCGAAATTCGACCAATTTATTGATTGCCTATTTATAATTATATGCGATATGATTAAAATAAGTTCGAGGCAATAACTCTTAATTGTTAGGAGATATAAAGCTATTTCCTTCAAAAAAATATTTTTTTTTCATTTAATTATTTCTTTCAAAAACAGAACAACAACATTTTAAAAAAATTTAATTTTGTCAATGAAAGTAAAAACCCTTGATTTTTTGATGGCACGGACAGTTTATTAATTTAGTGTCAAGACAAAATAAATTCACATAAAATTCGGTTTAGACTTTGAAAGAAAATCAAAAATGCAATTTTGAGTTTTTGTTTTTTTTTTACAACAAAAATCATTTTTACCACATATTTTAAGAATAAATCAAATTGTATGGTCTTTTTTTAAAAGGAATAATTTAAATATAAACAAACAAAAACGGTTTTATTTTCAAAAATTTTTTTAAGTTAACTGATAAGACTTAAATACAAAAAAAAAGAAATTAATAAAATCTATTCACAGAAGGCGGAGATATTGGCTTCCCAATTTAGAACATTTAATTTGAGACAGTTTTTTTCTCTCTCTTGGCATTTGGTTGAAACACACGCTAAATAACTAACGACAATATTAAGAAAATTAATTAAAAATACTTTTGGTTAGAACTTTGCTGTAATTTTTATCACATTTGAAAGAAAATTTAACAAACTTTTAGAAAAAATTAGAAAAATTGAAAAATCGTTAAAATCCGACGAAGATATTCACATGAAGATTCAAATTTTTGAATTCAAAACACATTTTTTTACAAATTTTACAATTGACGAATGGATAAAACTACATTTTTTTAAGAAATTGTTACTTTAAAAAAAAATTCAAATTCGACCAACTCAAAAACTCTCCCCCAATCAAATTTCGTTTTAATCAATGAGCGGGTTTTTTTCTCAAAAATTTAATTTTTCTCTTAGAAGGTTGGGAAGCCCCTCTATCAGATATATCATTTATATATACATTCTGCACATCTGGGCAACATAACCTTTCGAATGATATAAGTTTTATTTATTTTGAGTTTTAGCCCTTCATTTTGTATCACAAAAAAGCACACTAACGATCAGCAAGACACGATAAGCAATAGATTTTTGTATGAAATAAAGTCGTGCTTCTCGTGTCTTGCTGATCGTTGGTGTGCTTACTCGTGATACAAAATGAAGAAGTTAATTAATACCAAAAAAAGCGTACGACAAACTTAAATGTTCACGTATTAATACATAAGATTATTATATTACAATTTTTGATACTTACACAGCTAGGGTTCAAACCCACGTCCACCGCATGACAGTCTAGCACACTTTCGCTGAGCTATTGGCAATGATGTAATAAATATTTAAAAATAACACATTTAAAAATATTGCTTATAGAAAATATTTATTTCAACAAAAACACAAAAATATTTCAACAGATGATTTAAACAGCACAAAAATACTTTGAAACGTTCATCCAACAAAAAAAATGGTTTACTTAAACCCAAATCTTTCAATCTAACAGTGTTATCTGATCATTGAGAAATAACAGCGGCCGACTGTTAATATTACAATTGATATACTCAGATACAATTTTCTGAGTGTATGGATTTGTTTTGTCCCTTTGTGAAAAGTGCAAAAAAATACCCATAAAACAGGGATATAACCCGTAAAAATACTCACAATAAAATTTCAATTTCTACAAAAAATCTCCACATTAAAGTTTACACATTAAATCTCAAAATTCAACATGAACTTGAAGGGTCGACTTCCAACCTTTTTCAGAATTGATGCTGAAATGTCCGACAAAACCGGCTTTTTCGGGGCTAGTTTGTATGAAAACAAGAAGACAAGGGGGTAATATTCACATGGCAAATTGTCTGAGAACGTCAAACTGAGTAGACCAGCATAATTCATGTCGAAATCCTTTCAAGTCGACTCAAAACTCCACGTGGAGTCTCCTGAAAACGGCAAACTAACAAACACTTTTTATTTTTAAATATGTTTTTTTGACTAATTTGAGCCTTCAAGTAAAGGTTGTGCGTTCGGTTTGAAGCCCACCATAGAAAAAACTATTTCAACCGAACTAATAAGAAGAAGATAAAAACCATCTCCAATTTTGATGACAACTACCGCCAACGAAAAACTGATCATGATTTACGAATATTTAATCGGAATATCCGGACCCTAAATTGGAATGGTACCTTTATACAGTTGATCGATATCTTGGAAAGATATAAAGCTGATATCACTGCAATCAAAGAAACTCTATAACAGTATAGCCATGGGACAGGGACAGAGGTGCTCACGGCAGGTATCAGTGATGCTATAGCGGAGAAAAAACACGACCTTGGATTCTGATTTGTAGTTGGCAAGAGAATACCGCATCATGTCCTGCGATTCATGCCTGTGAACAAACAACTTGCCATAATCCATTTCAAGGCTAAGTTCGTTAACATCAGCCTACTATGTACGCTCGCTCTGTCAGAAGACAAAGACGATGAGACCAAAGAAAAAGGGACTACAGGAAAGTTCGGAAAGTTCAGCCTCCATGACAACACATCCATAACGAAATGAGGTTCATTGACTTCGCTGCAGTACGAAACATGGTCGTAACTAGCACTAGATACAAGGATCTTTATATTTATAAGGTCATCTGGTTATATCCTGTTTAAAAAACTCGCTATCAAACTGATCTCGTTTTGACGGTAGGCACTCTTCCAGTGTATTAGAAGTACTTACTATCTATGATACCAAAATAGACTCGAATCATTATCTTATCGCAGCCAAAATCTGCACAAGCCTGTAAGCAGTTAAGAAAGAACGCAATTTACACAAAGAAAGTTAGACGTCGACAATAAAACAAAACGGACATGCAATACTTTCAATACTTTCAATACAATCGCACTCCTGCTTCAAGAAATCACTCTTCGGATCGACGATATATGCGCGAAGTGGACTCACATACACCACTCTATGCGCACAGCTGGCCTCGCCGAAAGCAATGGTTTGATCAAGAGTGTCGCGGCGCCACTGCGGAGAAGGATGTCTAGTACAAGGCCGCCCTGAAGTCGGCTAGAACGCGTGCTGCTATGCAGTAGCGTAGCAAGGGGGGGGCGAGGGGGGCGGTCCGCCCCGGGTGCACGCCAAAATGGGGTGCAAAATTTGGCAAAAGAGCTTCTTACCACATAATTTTTGATTTTTTTAATAAAAAGAACACACCTCAATGACTTCGGTCTTATATTTGAATATCAAGAGGGTGCAAAAGTGAATGAAAATATTTTTTACCATCACCAGGATTTCGTTTTTATTGAAACAAACTTTAACTTTATATTAAATTTTGTTCAATATTAACGCTCACACTTAAACAAAAGTCAATTCCATATGTAATTTTTCATTGGTTAGGGGTGCAATTTCCAAACAAATTATATTAAAATTTTCATGATATTAAGATGGAGTACAAAAGTACAAATGTAAAAACATTTTTTTATATTCCATCAAGTATTATAAAAAATCACTTTTTTACATCTTATATTCGGGTTAAGAAGTGTTCAAACTTGCTAGTTTAGTAGACATTTCTAAAACCATTTAGTTTCGAAAACCTGCATGATTTTCAGAGTATGATGAATGGAGGCGTCAGTTGTTTTGTAAGCAATACTTTTCAGAAAAACATGTGAATGTCATAAATGTCAAAAATAGAAATATACAGTATATTTTGGGTATACTTTTACATAAAACTATTAGTTTAAAAATTATTAATAAACTTTTTACTTGCTTAAAAAATTTCTAAAAAATGAAATTGATTTAAATTCATTACATTTTTTATATAAATTTAATAAATGGCGTCCTATGATAATTTATAGCGCTCTGACTTTTTTTACTTTATTTTGAAGATGTCTATTAAAAACCTGAATCCTTTATTTTGCTAAAATAATTATTATTATGTTCAAATCAACCAACAAAAAATATCAAAAATACAGTTTTAAGAGAAGATAAGATGTACAGTTCCTTAAAAATTATTCTAATTATTAAAATTAAATTTTGTTCTCAATCACCGAATGTGAAGAATCAACAGATTTCATGGAATTGCCAGCTTCTTTTTGAGCCATTCATTGCTCTTGACCTTGTCGAACCTGGCCAAGTTTGCTTTGGGAATTATGTAGATAAAGATATCAGATCAATTGATATCAATCACATCTCTTATTATTTCTTTGAAAAAACAAACAAAAATTTGAATTCAATGACAATTTTTAAATTTTTTGAATTGGTTTGACAAATATTGAAAATATGATAAATTAAAAACTAATTTATTAAATATTAAAATATTTCAAATGCAAACTTCATCGAATTGAGTTAACATTTGGTATTCAGAAGGTCCCGGGGGTAGCTGGTTGTGAATCTGGTGCAAAAACTCGGAAAAGTTAAAAAAATGACATCGAAAAAAATATGCTTTAAAACATGTGTTTTGAATTTTAAAATTTTTGTTTTAAATTTCGTTTTCATAGCAAAAACAGTGTTTTAAAAACAAAAACTTTTGTATTGAATTTAGCTTTAAAACAGCTCTTTTTAATTTTAACACATTTTTTCCTCAGTGTACTATACAAAAATTGATAAAAATGATGAAAAATGTTTATAAAAGTATTTTAATATTTTATATTAATTTTTCATTTAAATTTTATGTAGAAAATGGGGATTGATTTCGAAAAAATATTCATATTAATAGTTATTAAGGGTCACTAGGGAAAATTTGTCGACGTTTTGCTTCCAGGTCCTATTTTTTCTCCAATTATGCAAAATTTTTCGTAAATTTTTCAAAGTTTTCTATATTAAACTAACTTAAGTTTTTACATTAAAACTGATATTGTGTGGTTTACTGATAGTTAATTTTTCTCTTACAACTTATAAGCCCAGTAGACAAAAATATTGGAACAATTAAGAGAAAATTCTTTAAGTTTCTGAAAATTTTAGATTCTTACATCTTTTATCAAATATTTATGGATAGCATAGTTTTGTTTATTTTTTTAATCTCTTCTAAAATATGTCATTTTTGTAGAAGCTGATATGAAAATATGTAGTAAGATTCATGGACCTATTTTGTAAAAAAAAAAATCTTCTAAAGGGGTGCACAATTTTGTTTCCGCCCCGGGTGCGACCAACCCTAGCTACGCCACTGCTGCTATGGAGCGATGGATGAGAAAAGGAGAAAGAGAAACGTCTTTTCAGGCGAAAAAAAATGGGGGGGGGGGGGTTAGAAAGCGTGACTGCGAGAAAATTGAGATGCATAGCTACAGGGATAAGGCTCGAAAATTTTTCGAAAAATAAGACGCCTGACCGATGGTTGTAAGCCTGCCTCCAACAATGATTATCCCATTTTAACTGTCTTGCCATTATCTTGTTAGAGATGTACAGAGTACACTGATGTTGTGGAGGGAACACTTCTCTAGACTTTTGACTGGCAACGTTGCCAACAGTTCCGCCAATTAAGATGATATTCCGGAAACCCCAATTATGGATGACAACGTTGAAGTTCCGCTGGCCGGCTTCATTGAGTTCTAACAGCTATAACTCACCATTAAAACGCATATTTTGGCTAAGACTAAAGTCCATCGTTAACCAACTGATTAAACCATATAAGTGTGGTTTCAAACCTCGAAAACCTTCGACCAGATATTTACCCTACGATAAATCTTGGAGAAAATCTTAGAGAAGCAAATCAACACACACGATCTTTTGTCGATAACAAAGCTGCCTTCGACAGTCCAATAAGGAGTTGGCACCATTACAGCAGACCCTTACGTGCCTGAAGTTGGTATTTCTGCAAAGATAATTTGTCTCTCGGAAAGGATCTCGCCACCTCATTCAATACCAAAGAAGATTTCAAACCAAGTGTTTCCTCCTTGTGTAAATTTTTCAATTTAATGATGGATAAGATTATACGACCTGCTGATCTGAGAATTAGTGGCATGAAATTCCAAAAGGTGGTTCCTTAAGCGGGTTTGGTTTCTGAAAATTGATAAAAAAGAAACTTTGCCAAGGTGAATGAAATATTTATTTGGAGTGATACATCAGTGCCTACCATTTTTTTGTTTTTTTTTTGTTTTTTAGACTAAACCAACGCTCAGGGGATGCCCCCTATAAATGCGCAAGCATTGTGTTGGTTTCGAAGAGAGGTGATAGTTTAGTAGGAGGGTGGAAATTTGGAGTAATGACGGTGAAGATTTGTTTTAAATTTGCACAGCTTGAATCCGTCGGGAAACACAGACGCAGGGAGACTATTCCACAATCTTACAGTGCGACCAAAGAACGAACTATCTCTGAAATGCGAAGTTCTGTTAGACACAGCGGCAATGGTACGGGGATGGGCTTGGAGAGCTGCCCTAGTGGATCTAGGAAACACACGTGCTGGTGGCGTCAGGCCGTGTATTTCTCTTGAACACTTCCCGTGGTAATACCTATACAGAAGGCTCAGGCAACCAACATTGCGTCGATGTGCAAGAGAGTTGAGGGATGATGAAATATTTTCATCCCCTATCAAATATATCGCACATCGTTGAATTCGGTCCAGAAGCTCCAAATAAGATCTTGAAGCCCCTGCCAAAATGTGCGAATTGTACTCCATTTTAGGCCTAATATATGTGGTGTAGATAGTGCGAAGGTCAACTGGAGTGAAAAATTTTTTGCACCGTTTTAAAAAACCTAGGCACTTGGCCGCTTCTTTCGACACATCGAATATATGATCATTCCAGCGAAGATCGGATTGTATCGATAAGCCCAGAACGCCAAGAGCTGCTGACTCCGCAATATCCACACCGTTCATATTAAGGGGTGCTAAGGGACAATTCACTCGCTTGTGGGTTAACAAACGTCTGAAGTGGTCTATCCGAAAGCTCCAATTTTGGCATACTTTTTCAAGAATTTCGGCCAGTTTCTTACCAATGGCAGCTGTAATGTTATCTTCTAGGGCTGCAATTGTGACTGGCTTATCTTTGTACACGAGAGACTTCACGTAGCCCACAAAACATAGTCTAGTTAGGTCAAAACACATGATCTTAGTAGCCACTGGATGGGTACAAAACTTAAGATTAACCAAGTCCAAGCGGATAATTTTGGTCAAAAAATAGTTGTCTGTAACGTTACGTTTATCTTTATTTTTGTAAAAGAATGGTCTAATAATGCCACTATCCCACAGGCCAAACAGTTCACCAAACAGTGAATTTTTTAGGACGCATTAGCAGTTCTTGAACTGCCTCCCATTGAACCCACCATTTTTCTATAAAAAAGTGAATTTTCATTCAACTTTTCTAAGGTCCATTCACCACGCAAACGATGCGTCGTTGTGGTAAATCACACGGCTTCAGTTCTTTCACCAGCTGTATTTTGTATGGTTTCATAGTGAGGTCCTTGCGTAAAATGTTCCAGATGTAATCTGCATAACATAATCTTCTAATATATAAAAATCTCGTGTCACGGTGTTAGTGTTTGAACTCCTCCGAAACGGCTGAAATGATTTTAATGAAATGTTTTATATATATTAAGTAGATATGAGAAAAGGTCGTAAAGTATTTTTCACCATCCTACCCGCGAGGGTCGTGGCAACTTTTCAAGACAACAAATTTTCAGTTTTACTTTCTTCTATGAATCGCACATCAACTAAACTTGGTAAAAACTTACTATTGAGACATGCCCTACGATTTTTAAGTGTAAGCGAATTTTGGAAAGGAGGGCATGGCACCGCCCATATAATTTAATTTTTTTGGTATCGAATAGATTTGAAACTAAATGTCGTCTAACAATGAAACTCAGTATGAAGTAACTGATTGGCCAGGTCTTTAAATTCTAAAACTGGCATGGGCATTAGAAAACAGGGCATGGTTCCGCCCATATAATTCAAATTTTCAATATAGAACATTTACCGGCTTTCAGCGTAAATTCCGCCAACGATGTCAGCATTGAAATCAGACGAAAAATAATTCTTGCCAACAGGTGTTACTTGCTTTCGCTCAGTATGCAATTGAGAAACAGAGTCTCTTTCGACGAATAACAATCATGTTCTACAATTCAATTATCATGACAGTCCTTCTATAGCACTTGCCCACGGATTGCAAATTTAAATTTTTTAAGTAAAAATGATTCGGTGGTATTTTGCAAAGTCTTGTTCTAAAGAATCGTATGGTAGATGCGGTTTTTGCTCCACTGTTCAGTCGCACTCTTTTTGGCGACACTGTTTATGATATCTCTGGCTAAAAACTAAGCCCTTGCATAGATCAAGTATTTCCGCTAACAGGAAAAATTAAAACAAAACTAACGAAATAAAATAAAACAAGCCGCCATTCACTCACTAACTTAAGACTAGATACGCAGTGAAAGTGAATTCTTTGGCATTCGACACAAACTGCGTCAAGTAGTTGTAGTAGTCGTAGTAGTCGTTGTGCAAGTAATCGTTGTGCCACTGGCGCCACATACAAATCTTCCAGATAATAAAAGTGCTTAAAGCACACAAACAAACAAGCACACACGCGCGCACACACACACACACACACATACATATTTATATGGCGTGGAAAGTTAGGCTCCTTCTGCAAAAGATGTGGCCAGAATCAGTTGCTCCATTTGAGTTGATGCTTCCGTTCAGTTTTAATGTTGTTGTTTTTGACAATTTGAGCTGAAATTTATTTGGCCAAGTTATGTTTGTCTACTGCTAGTTCAGCTACCACACACACACACACACACACACACGCAACACCCATCCACTCAACACACCAAGCAACCAAACAACCAGCCAACAAACAACTACCAACAAATACTGCTATTTCAGCTAGCAACTCCTTCCATTTTATTTGCGCCGTCATGACATACTCTCATTTCGCAAAGTAGTGCAGTAGGTTTTTTTTTCATACTTTCGTCCTTTTGCAAAGTTTATTTTTTTTTTTTATTATGCTCTGCTGTTTTACTTTTTGAATTTTCTTTTTGTTTTGTTTTGGCTTGGTTTTTTTTTTTTTTTTTGTGTTTGTAACGTCATTCAAGACGCCACTCGGCCATTAAACTGATAAGGACCTGCGCCTGCAAAGTCGTATACCGTTAACTGACGCCATGGTTTGCCTTACTCAGCCTCCTTCAACAAGCACTGGGAATGTCCTTCGTCGCAAAAGGAAGTGCAAAAGTCAAAAATATAAAATAATAAAAAGAACAGCAAAATAAAAAAAAAAAAATATAACAAGAAGAAATATAAAAGAAATTCTCATATTTTTATTGACAGAATGACATTTTGGTATCTTGTGCTTATTGTTGTTGTTGTTGTTGTTGGTAGATTCTAGTTGCTCTAGTCGATGTGTTGTTGTCGTTGTCGTTGCTGTTAAGTTGTTGCCACTGTCATAGTATATAAGTTATTAACGCCAAAATTTTCTACATCGTTGAGGAAATTGTTTGGAAATTCTTAACATCACTGTTATTGTTGTTGTTGTTGCTATAGTTGTTGTAGTTTTTCTTTTTCAATTTATGATGTTGTTTTTCTTATCGTTGTTGTTTTACTTGTATCGGCATCATTGTTGTTTGTACGATTATTGTTTGTTTTTGCTGTTTTATTCCTATAATTGTTGTTGTTGTTGTTGTTGTTATTATGGTTGTTGTTGAAGTCCTTGTATCAAAGCACTTTCACTGAATTGATTTGATATTTGCTCCGCACATGCAAACTTTTTTTTTTAAGTTGTTGTTCGTATTGTTGCTGTTGCTGCTGCTGCTACTGTCCAACTAAACATTAGCAACTTTTTCTATTTGACAGCAAATTTTTATTACCTTCTTTGCTTTAGACAGTCAGTTAGTTATTTTGGACGGTCGTTCAAATTTATACCGTTTGTCAGATGTCATTCGTAGAGTTGGTTGTTGATGCTTTTTAGTTGCGTAGGCGTGCGGGCCAGGCCGCCGAACATTAAATGTAGTTCTTTAAAAATTACTTTTTTTTATTTTCTTTGGCTTTTGATGTCTTTCATAATGATAAAAACAAAAAAAAAAAAAATCCACAAAATAAGAAGCCATCATAACGAAACCTACAATGGTATAGAGTACCATTGAATCCGTTACTCTGATAAGTGTGCCACATGTTTTCTTTTTTATTTTTATTTTTCTTATTTTTATTTTTAAGTAAGACTTTGAGATGTGAGTCGCCGAATGATTCATCAGTATTTGTTGTAATAAGCTATGATTTTCAGTTTTTCCTTTGTTTCTTAACTCAGATCCAATTACAACCTTAGAATAAGTGCTTTTCTTAATGCCTCTATTACTGAAGGTCAAACAATTTTTGCCAACAGAAGAATTCGCAAAATTTTTCACAAACTATTCTAAAGATTTTAATTTAAATAAACTACTTCAGGATTTTACAAAACCATCGCTTTGTCGCGTCAAGGCAAAAATAAAAAAAACAAATAAAAAAGTTCCAAAACTCAAAAGTTATTTAACTAGCAGTAAATAAAATGAGTAGTTAAATAGTAACAGAAATTCGATTTGTCTAAAAAAAGAACAAATAGTGTACGTGTTCATAATTTCTAAGTAATTATACATGGCTTAAGAGTATTCATACACAAGCCCATATAAAAAAATAACTAAATTATGTAAACGTACACGCAAAGAAATTTTTCGTTTACCGCAACTGAAAAATTCACCAACTATACTTCGTTTGCGAACTGTATTTGCCGCAAACGAATATTCAGTTATCATCAACTTAAAAATATTCTTGCTTGAAACGAAAAAGCATCGAACTTAATGAAATTTTATCATTGGTTTGGAAGCTCAAGTTTAGCCGAGTGTGCTGGCGTTCGAGTCTAGGAACTCGATGGACCTGGGTTCAATCCCAAACAGGAACACCAAATATTTTTTTTTTTTAATCAATGTTTTTTAAGTAAAACTTATTTTGACGGTTCCTTTTGACCAAGAAGTTAATGAAACAGAATTACAATTTCTATAATTAAATTAAAATTGTTGATACTTACACAGCCAAGAATCGAACCCACGTCTCCCGCGTGACAGTCTAGCATGCTTCCATTGAGCTTTTGTGAGATATTGTGTAGAATGAATTTTTTAGATTACAAATGTGTGTGTCATAAGAAATGGTTTTCCTTTCTACAAATTAAGTTTTCAGTTGAACAAAACAAATTTTTCGATTGCCGTTGATGGCAAATATTAAACACTTTTCATCAACGAAATCAAGCATTTTTTTTTTTTGTCAGTTGAGAACTATTCGCTCATAACAAATTAATTTTTTTTCCTGCAAACGAAGTTTTCAGTTGGAAAAAACAAATTTTTCGTTTGCTGCAATTTAAAAATCACTGCCCTTTATGACAAACAAAATTAATTTCTTGCAACAAAATAACGTGTTTCCCGCAACTAACCATTATTATGCCAACTGTTCAAACGTTTACAAAAAATTATTTGAAGCACGACAAACGAAGTTCGTTTGCAGCAAACTGGCGATAAACTTTTTTTTCTCTGCGTGTATAAAAACGTTCGCAAATATGTCGTACATTTAATTCCTAAACGCGAACACTTTCTTTGAGAATTTCTTAACAGGAACTTCATATCATGTGTGTCGTATGCCAACAGCATTTCCAACGAAAAGGACAAAAACAACAACATGACTACCGACAGGTCCAATTTCAAATTCATTCAAATAACAACATGCATCTTTTCTTATTGTCAACGAAAAAGACATAACATATGTACATGAGATTCATGAATTTTTGTCACTTATCTCATCAACAGTTCTTGTCCTCCTCGTATTTATTCATTAATTTTGTAAGTTTTATTAAAAAAAGTTATGAATTAATCCTGTTTTCCTTGTATTATTTTTTCATGGCACAACAAGAAATCATGAAAAAATGTTTGGATTTTAAGCTCATGTCCAACAAAAGCACATAAAAGATTAAAAAAAACA
This sequence comes from Tetanocera ferruginea, assembly GCA_958299015.1. Classification (NCBI taxonomy): domain Eukaryota; kingdom Metazoa; phylum Arthropoda; class Insecta; order Diptera; family Sciomyzidae; genus Tetanocera; species Tetanocera ferruginea. The sequence continues at coordinate 143,427,371 of OY282641.1, forward strand.
AATTGGCCATTTCAGCCCTTGAAAGGACTTTGATCGAGCTTTTTATTGTGTTGTGTGCTCAATTGTCTTCAATTGTGTTGTGTGTGTTATAAATGTTTGCACACAATTAACCGAGAACTGGACCTACACGTTTTATGCCGACTCCGAACGGCTTAAGTTCATGTTCTCAAGAAGCTTTACATGGTACTATTTACTCTCTAAGGTTTGCCATTGTCTGCAGATAGGTGGTAACCGATCAGAAAAATTTTTTTATTGAAAAAACTTTTCGCCACGACTGGGGATCGAACTCGGGCTCCGAGCGTGATAAGCCACATTTTACCTGCACGCCACGGTCAGCACACTTAAAAGATTACCTTATCAATAAATTTACAATTGTCAATGCCCAGAATAAGGCTGTTGGGCAAGTATTTTATTAAAGTTATGAACTTTATTAAACGTAAATCCGAAAAGTAACCAAGACTGTTCAGAATCATGTGTTTAGACATGGGTTCGTTCCAGCAAAATATATTTTATCAGAAAGAGCTATAGTGGCTATTCTATGAAGAAGTTTTAACCCGATTATTGGGTTTAGATAACTTCTAGATTATTTTTGTGACCCTTACAACCATCAATCTTTTCAACCAACTTAATTTTTTTTAACAACATCCTCCAAAGGCGAGAGGAAAATACTCTAACTGCCATGAATACAATTAATGGATTCCTTATAAAGCTTCATTTATGGTTCACCTCTATACAATAAATGATTTTTTTTTCCTGCAATATGTTCCTTAATATACAATATTATTAGTCCTATATTACATCCATGATAAAGTTTAGCTAGAAAAAAAATAGTAAATAGATAACTATAATATATTATATAGTAGTTATCGATAACTATAATAGTTATCATCCGACGGACATAATGCAAAATCCATCAAAATTTAAATTTTTTGGACATGTTGGAAAATGTATTGGATTAAGCTGCTGACGACATCTAAAAAGCTGTTGCCTTCTTAATTTAACGAAAAGACGAATATCTAGCGCTGTTAAGGAAAACTTCAAGATCTCTAGTACTATTTTCCACTTTATACTAACTAAGCGAATTAACATTTTCATCAGTAGCGAACAACAAAGTGGAAAAGACTACAATTAGGAAAAGATTTGGTTGTTTGTCACCAAAATAAATACATGATTGAACTAATTTTTAAAGAATAATCAGGCATAGCTTTCGCAATAAAACTGCTGTGTTTTATTGTAGAGTAGGACCTCCATTTTTAAGTTTTTGCTCTGACCCTGGATAGGGGGTCACGAACACATGAAGGTCACGATGCACAGGTTGAAAAACACTTGTTTCCTATGGACAAGAATATTTATATCTGAATAACTGCTCTCCAATAACAAGAAGGGTCTTAAAAAAGCTCAATTAACAGATGAAAGTTCATTGCATTCGGTTAAATATGCTCAAAATAAAAATGTAGCCTAAAAAAGATATTCCTTATAAATGTTGTGTGTTACTAATGTATGTTATTAAAAATTCCACTTTGCAAAATAGGTTTAAAAAAATTTTAAAAAATAAATTTTGAAAAGGGTTTGAAAAGGTTTTACGAAATTCTCCTTTTCAAAATTATAACAAAAATCGAATTATCCAAGGTCATTTGAAAGTCAAGAAAAGAATCAAAACCTAACTCTTTTCTTATCACTTTTCTTAAGATTCTTTTTTTAAAATTCTTCTTTACCAATTTGCCCCTTTAAAACACTTTCATTTTCAAATCTCTTCACAAAATTTGCCTTTACAAAATTAAAAAGAATATGTTGACATTGATAAAACTCACGCGAGCTTTTGCATTTTTTATACGTTTTATAAGAAAAATTTCATTAAAAAGGGGAATTTTGGAAAGTGAAATTTTATTAAATGGTAATTTTTCAGAGGAAAATTTCATTAAAGGGAAATTTTTAAAAAGGAAATTTTGAAAAGGGTTATTAATTTTAAAATGTGCTGTAAAGTGGAAAGGGGAATCTTCGAAAGGAGATATTATAAAATTCTACCAAGCAAAAACAATAAAAAAAAATCTTAATATATAAAAAACTAGCTTCCTGCTCCGTGCTTTATATCGCTCAAACTGTTATAGTTGTTATTGCTATGCTTTTTAAAACATGTTCAGCCTGAACCAGAACCTGTTGCGCTATTAAAGTGCTTTTTATATGAAAACTTTTTAGCCTAAAAGTATGCACACAAAATTTATTTGAGATCTATCAGTAACGACACATTGACGACGACTGGAACAAAACAACATTTGAAGTGAATGAAAAATTTCATATCGTCTGTAACTTAATTATTTTGAATACGACCCGTCGTATGACGCGCTTTTACGCTAGTATAACATAAAACGCGAATACTGATAAAACGCAAGAGCTTTTTAATTTTGTATACATTTTACCAGGAGAATTTCGAAAAAAGGCAATTTTGAGGATTGTAATTTTGTAAAGGGGAATATTGTTAAGGGGAATTTTGTAAAGGAGAATATCGTTTTAAGGAAATATAGTAAAGAAAATTTATTAATCATTTAATCATTTATGAAAAGGAATCCTTTTGTTAAAGATTACAAGAATCTTATAAATACAACATAAGTCACTAAAGGCACATTATTTCATATAATTTAAACAAATTTAACGCATTTGTTTTTCTACAAAACAAAATTCAAAACAAACGTGTTTAAATATCAGCTATAGACTCCTTTCTTTTTTTTTAAATTTTTCTTATGTCTTTGAAATAACAAAAAAAAATATCTATCCGGAAAATATTACAATTTTTTAATTTTTTGAATTGGCTGTACAAATATGGAACATAACATAAATTAATGATTAATTATTTAGTTCATATTTAAAATTCAAACTTTATCGATTGGTGGCAAAATTTGGTATTTGGAGTGTTCCAGGAGTTGCTGATAACGAATCTGATGTTGAAAACTCAGAAAAACTGGAAAAATTGCATTGAAAAAATTAAGCTTTAAAACATTTGTTTTAAATATTAAAATTCTTGTTTTTTATTTAATTTCATTTTTAAACATTGTTTTAAATAAAAAACTTTTGTTTTAAATTTAAACTTGAAAAACATTTGTGTTCAACCAAAATGAAATTGTTTCAAGCTCTATTTCAAAAACAAATTCGTTTGATATTAACTAGTGTCCGACCGAACGTGAATTTTTACCGAAGCCGAAGCCCATTCTTCGGCAAAATGGAAATAATCGGCCGAAGGCCAAAGCCGAAGCCGAATAAGAAACAAATGTTTTCAAGTAAAAAAAATTATAAAATTTATTCTATGCTTTTGTTAAGGGCCGATGTTGAATGCGAACCACACCTAAACGTCAAGTTTTTTCTGCATTTCATTTGGCATTTCTCAATTTCAGACTAACTCAATTTGAACCATGGTAAGATACATAATCGAGCCACGCGCTGAAATTATTCAAGAAATGGCAACAGTGGATGATCAATTTTCGAAGAAAATCATCTTCAGTGATGAGGCACATTTTCACCTCAGTGGATTTGTCAATAAGCAGAATTGCCGCATTTGGGCGAATGATAATTCAAGAGTGATTGTCGAAAAAGCAATGCACCCACAAAGAGTGACTGTTTGGTGCGGTTTATGGGCTGGCGGCATCATCGAGCCGTATTTATTCCAAAATGTGGCCTCAGGTAGTTACTGTGAATGTTTTTCGCTATCGTGAGATGATAACGAACTTTTTAAGGCCCGAATAGGTAAATATGAATGTGGACAATATGTGGTTTCAACAGGACAGTACCACTTGCCACACTTCATTCTTTGAGCTTATTTGAAAGAAAAGGTGTACATCGATAAGCCAGCAACAATTCAAGAGCTTAAGGATGAGAAAATTCGGCACATTAGCGGCATAGAATCTCAATTATGCCTCAGCGTCATCGAAAATTTGGAGCCATTTGGCCGATAGTTTGTTTTATACATAATTGAACCATACCAATATTATCATAATAAAAAGAAATGACAGTAATTTTCTGAATAATTTGTGTTTTATTCAAAATCAACATCGGCCCTTAAAATTTAACCACCCTTAATGTTCATTTCAATACAAAAAAACATACTGAAATCATTAAATTCGAGTTAAACGCAAGAGTTTTTCTGCAAAATTCGGATTTTTCTGTAATCGAATTATTGACGTCAGAATAAAGTAGAAAAAAATTTAATATATTTTCGATCCAGTCGAGAAAAGCTACAGAAATGTAATACTAACTGAAATCTGACAGAAAATTTCTAGCGTTAACTCGGCTTTTATATTACCGTCCATACAAAAGCAAAAACGTAACAGTCGGACTCGCTGCATTTATTATTTGAATAAAATTTTCAAAGAATGAACACCAACTGATGAAAGAACAGAAAAGGAAAGAAACACAAAACGAACAATGAAAATGTTTTAAATGTTTACTGAATAATTCAAAAAATTCAAAAACTTATAAAAAAAATTGTTTAGCAAAGCAATAACATTTGGCAAAAATAATCGGCTAATTCGGCCGAAGCAGTAGCCGAAGCTGATGATCAAAATATCGGCCGATTATGCCGATTACCGAAGCCGAAGCCGAATAATCGGTCGGACATTAATATTAACACAATTTCATTTTTTTTTTTAATACATATTTACCTCAGTGTAATTAAAAAAAATGTTTACATAATTATAGCTGGCACCAACAATAGAGAGGTATATAAAGAATATACACATCAAATTTCAAGTTAATCGGTTCATCAAAACTTGAGAAATGACTTCAGACGCATTAGAAAAAATACACAGAGAAGACTTAATTTTCAAAACTAGCAGAACCGTGCTACTTTTTAAAACGTTTAACCCAGATTTTGCACGTCTAAAATGTGCTTCTAAAACGCTTATATGATTTTCTATAATAAACATTTTAAAATGAGGTTTTAAAACGTTCGTTTGATATTTAAAAATTAACATTTTAAAAGCAGCTTCTAATTCTTCTACGATTTTAAAATTAGCTTCTAATTGTTCTAAATTGTTAGCTAGCAAATCAATCGATCGTTTTAAAAGCTTATTTTGAAATTAACGTTTTTAGAACTTAGAACGAAAATAAACGTTAGAGGCAGTGGCGTAGCTAGGGTTGGTCGCACCCGGGGCGGAAACTAAATTGTGCACCCCTTAAGAAGATTTTTTTTTATACAATAAGTCGATGAATCTTACTACATATTTTCGAATCAACCTCTAAAAAAATGACATATTTTAGAAGAGATTAAAAAAAAAACAAAACTATGCTATCAATGAATATTTGATAAAAGAAGTAAGAATTTAAATTTTCAGAAACTTAAAGAATTTTTTCTGAATTGTTCCAATATTTTTGTCTCCGGGCTTATAAGTTGTGAGAGACAAATGTACTAAGAGTAAACCACACAATATCAGTTTTAATATAAAAACTCTAGTTAGTTGAATATAAAAAACTTTGAAAAAATTACGAAAAATTTTGCATAATTGAAGAAAAAATAGGACCTGGAAGCAAAACGTTGACAAATTTTCCCTAGTGACCCTGAATAACTATTAATATAATTATTTTTTTTTTCGAAATCAACCCCCATTTTCTATATAAAATTTAAATGAAATATTAAAATTCATTTATAAACATTTTTCATAATTTTTATCAATTTCTTTATAGTACACTGAGGAAAAAATGTGTTAAAATTAAATGAAAGTGTGTTCATATCTAACGAATTTGTTTTTGAAATAGAGCTTGAAATAAATTCAAAAAAATTAAACAGAGCTGTTTTTAAAGTTAAATTCAAAACAAAAGTTTTTGTTTTTAAAACAATGTTTCTATGAAAACCAAATTTAAAACAAACATTTTAAAATTAAAAACTCATGTTTTAAAGCATATTTTTTTCGATGCCATTTTATTAACTTTTCCGAGTTTTAGCACCAGATTCACAACCAGCTACCCCCGGGACCTTCCGAATACCAAATGTAAACTTAATTCGATGAAGTTTGCATTTGAAATATTTTAATATTTAATTAATTAGTTTTTATTTTATCATATGTTCGATATTTGTCAAACCAATTCAAAAAATTCAAAAATTGCCATTGAATTCAAATGTTTGTTTGTTTTTTCAAAAAAATAATAAGAGAAAAATAAAAAAAGAAAGGAGTTTAGGTAGGTGAAAATTAAACACACTTGTTTTAAATATTGTTTTGTAGAAAAACAAAGGCGTTAAATTTCTATTTTAATATTTTTTGTTTAATTTTTAAGTATGTTTTTTTTCTCAGTGTATCTATATTAATCTCCGCTTGGACTTTTATAGACAAGATTGTGGTCTGTAACATTTGACTGCTTTATAAATAACACCATAAATACCACCATAAATATCTCAGTATCACAATATTACAGTGATACCAAATTGATATCAGAAATTTTTTTTCATTCTCATTATCTACATAACTCCCAAAGCAAACTTGCCCAGGTTGAACAAGGTCAAGACTCATGAATGGCTCAAAAAGAGCTGACAATTCCAAGAAATCTGGTGTTTCTTCACATTCGTTGATTGAGAACAAAATTTAATTTTAATTATTAGAATAATTTTTAAGGAACTATGCATCATATCTTCTATTAAAAACTGTATTTTTGTTAGTTTTTGTTGGTTGATTTTTGAACAGAACAATAATTATTTTAGCAAAATAAAGGAGTCGGAAAACCATCTTAGAGTTTTTAATGGACATCTTTAAAACAAAATAAAAACGTCAGAAGGTCATAAAATTGTCATTAAACGCCATTTATTTAATTTAAATAAAAAACTTAATGAATTTAAATCAATTTAATTTTTTAGAAATTTTTTTAAGCAAGTTAAAAGTTTATAAATGATTTTTAAACTAGTAGTTTTATGTAACAGTATACCCAAAACATATTACTATTCAAAATTATGTTCTAGCAGGTAAAAAGCTGTAAGTGAGGTTTGTTTCATGATATATAGTCTAAGAACTTAGTAATCACAAAATCATAAAGTATATTTTTATTTTTGAAATTTATGACATGAACATGTTTTTCTGAAAAGTTCTGGAGAAATGTATTGCTTACAAAACAACTGACGCCTCCATTCATCATACTCTGAAAATCATGCAGGTTTTCGAAACTTAATGGTTTTAGAAATGACTACTCTGCTAGCAAGTTTGAACACTTCTTAACCTGAATATAAGATGTAAAAAAGTGCTTTTTTATAAAACTTAATGAAATATAAAAAAAAGGTTTTTACATTTTTAATTTTGTACTCCATCTTAATATCTTGAAAATTTTAATATAATTTGTTTGGAAATTGCACCCCTAACCAATGAAAAATTACATATGGAATTGACTTGGGTCTTAGTGTGAGCGTTAATATTGAACAAAATTTAATATAAAGTTTAAGTTTGTTTCAATAAAAACGAAGTCGTGGTGATGGTAAAAAATATTTTCATTCACTTTTGCACCCTCTTGATATTCAAATATAAAACCGAAGTCATTGAGGTGTGTTCTTTTTATTAAAAAAATCAAAAATTATGTGGTAAAAAGTTCTTTTGCCAAATTTTACACCCCATTTTGGCGTGTACCCGGGGCGGACCGCCGACCCCCCTTGCTACGCTACTGGTTAGAGGCGTTTAGTGTAGTTTCGAGAAAAGCGCTTAAAAATTTCAATTAAATTCACTTTGATATTCATTAGTTAAAATATCAATAAATATCTGATAAAAAATTGCTCAAAAAAAATCTTCTTGTTTTTTGTATCGAATTTTAAAAAATATTTTTTTCCTTAATTCTATTAAAAAAACAAAAACAAAAAAAAAAAATCAAAAAAATTGAGAAAAAAACTTCCTACACTGAGAAAAAAAAACCATACTTTAAAATTAAAATAAAATTTTTAAAATATAAATTTAACGCCTTTGCGTTTCTACAAAACAAAATTTAAAACAATTGTGTTTAAATTTCAATTATACACTCCTTTCAATTTTTTTTTCATTCATTATTTCTTTTAAACTTTCTTTAACATTTTTTGAATTTTGAATTTTCATTGGTTTGAAAAATATAGAACATAAAATAAAATAAAAACCAATTCAGTTTTTCAATATTGAAATATGTATTTAAAATGCAAACTTCATTGAAAGGAGTTAAGATTTGGTATTTGGAGGGTGCCAAGGGTCGCTGATTACGAATCTGTCATCAAAAACTCGGAAAAAATTAAAAAATGGCATCGAAAAATGTATGCTTTAAAACATTTGTTTTAAATTTAAAAATTTTTGTTTTAAATTTGTTTTCTTATATAAAAACATTGTTTTAAAAACAAAAACCCTTGTTTTAAATTTAACTTTAAAAACAGTTGTGTTTAATTTAAATGAATTTGTTTCAAGCTCTATTTCAAAAACAAATTCGTTTAAAATGAACACAATTTCATTTAATTTTAACACATATTTCCCTCAGTGTATATTTTTTTTTAGAAGTCAACAAACACTTCCTGGAAATGGATTTTGAACACGATTTCTACATAAAACTACATTTCCTTAAAAACGTTTTCAGCAAAGTTTGGTAATAAAAGCAAAGTTTTAGAAAACTACATTTTGAAGACTTTATAATACACTATTATGACTATTTTCTTACTTTTCTTATAAAACGATATTTAAAAAATATCCTTTTTTATAGAAAGAAAACCAGACGCAATATGTTTAAGAAAATAAAAAAGTCATGCAACCGAGTAAAAACGCGCATATCAGCTAGATTCCTACAAATCTGGCTATAATATTTATAGCCTCTTGCTTGCTTATTAAACTTATTTTCCGATCATGCAGGCAGCATTCTAATTAAAACTTAGCGAACGAACCAGTGCTGCCGTTTTACAATTTTGAATAGTAGTAAATTTCCAGTTTTTGGGGAGTATTTTGCAAGTTTTAGGAGTACTTTAGTTCTTGGAAATAATGACAAAAAATAACTTTACCAAAACAAACATATAATGATATAAAATGTTATTATTTTTCCTTTTTATTAATTTACCTTGTTTTTTCATTTCATTAACAAAGTTTTTTCATTAAAATGGCTATAAATTTTGACATGATGGCAATATCACATAGCTTCATAGTTGTAGCCAATGAAGCACACCTTTTTATTGGTTTATCCAAGTTATAATTTTTCCCAATCGGTTCAAAACTACACTCCAAAAATGAAACCTGTGCCAACCTTGAAGGGCTTATTGCATAAACATGATAAGCCAAAAATAAAAATTTTTAAATAATCGCCTTTGAATCATTTTAAAAATACATAATATAGACGTTGCATGTTGTTGTACTTTTAATACTTGTATATGTTGTTATCCAACATGTAGAAAAGCTAATGAATAATAGTGGAATGCACAAAATTTACTGTTTGACGATTCCTTGGTATAAGAATTCCTTTGTTTTGGTATAAGAAAATTTTTGTAATTAATCGTTTATCATCTTTTGTTTTTGCAGTACTAAACTGCAGAAACTGAAATTTCGTCAAATTTTTAAAGCAATGAGTATAAATTCCATAAATGGAAAGATATCGCCGAATGGTTTTAGATTCACATAAGTTATGTTCTTAACTAGAAGTCTGCTAACTTATTTTCCAAATTCGCGAATTTTTTCCATTTGGCCGCCTCGTTACACTAAAATTATTTTTTGCATTAATGGTGAGTTAACATTAGGCCGTTTTGAGCTATTAATAAATAGTAGTAATTTTTGTATTTGGGGAGTATAGTAGTACTCAAGAGGCAATAGGAGTATAATACTCCGATAGTAGTACTTTCGGCAGCGCTGGAACGAACTGTAAGAACAGCGCAGACAAGAACCACAACAAAATGGCAGGCAAGACAAAGACGCATATGCAGGCGAAGGCAATGAATGCAACAACAGCAACAACAATCTAAACTTAACGAACAATGCGCCATGCATTATTAGAGTGAGTAAGAAAGAGCGCGCAAGCAAATTAACGGGATGGTGCTGTTTGTTGCTGATCAGCGTGAAGTTTATCTGTTTCGTTCAATATGAAAAAACTTGAGTTTTGCAATGGTTTGCAGCTTGAATGTAGGTCAGAATGGAGAAAAGATAAATTCTAAGAACAAAGCGAATGCAGGCACATGCAATAGGGTTGCCAGATCGAAGGTGAAGCAAAACAATAATTGAGCCTAACTGAAGTTTGAAATGTTTTACTTTAATATAAAGCAATAAAACTATAATTTCAGCATTAAATTAATAAAATTCAAAAACGAATCGAAACTTTGCATATTTAACAATTTTATTGTTACGTTTATGTGTTAAGCTTAATAAGTCAAAAAAGCTTGCAAAAATGACTGCTACACAAAATTTATGGCTGCAGCTCATTAATTTTAATAAACACGTTTAGCAGACAGACGCACGTAGTAGCTGTTGCTGCTATTTTTCTTGCTATTGTACAATCTAATACAAAACGCACGCATGTGTGTAAAGCTTTAACGCACTTTTTTTAAAAAATATTTTAAGTATGCGATTGTTTTTTGCTGTTGTTAGCAGCTAGCTTGTTAAGCATTTAAATAATGCATGTGGGAAAGAAAAAATATTTCAGCAAATCTATAAATTATGCATTGCCATATTTTGTTGTTTTTTTGCCAAAGTGTTGCCAACACATTTTGTGCACACATTGGATTGGCAAGCGTACGCAAAAAAGCAGTTGCGCTAACAGCTATGCGGTCATACAGCAACAACAACAACAACAGCGATAATTGGTCACATTGTTGCTACCTGCATACATTTTGCTAGCTGCTTTATTCATATCTTTAAATGCCATTTTATTTATTTTATTTTTTATTGTATCTGTTGTGCGTTTCTTGATTAACTTCCTCAATGTTTAGCTTTTTTTATATTTTTGCCGCTGTATATTTATATGTGTATTTAGCTGCGTTACGCACTGTACTACAGCATACAACAAAAGCAGCAAAAACAGCTTTTTTTTTTCTACCCTTGTATTTGTTAAAAAATTAACAAATCGCTAGACTAACTTAAGTATGCTATTAAAAAAAAAATTGTTGTATTTTATTTTCAATAAAAAAAAACTAGCTACTTGAAGGTTATGTTCACGGCTACACGCATCGACTACGCGTTCGTCTCTTGGCTCTGCGTTTATTTCAATGCGTGCGTTTACTGTAGTTTTATTTATTTAATGTTTTTTATTTTTCAGCTGACTACATAGCTATATTGTTTTATTTAAAATTTTGTCTTCATTTTCTTCAACTTGTCGCAGTCGTTTTTGTGTTTTTTTTTTTTTTTTTTCGGTTTTGTTCAGTTCTAGTTTTTTCGGTTTAATATTCTAGGCCCTTGAGAAGAAGTGCGTTCCATATTATTTATTCAGTTGTATGACGTTGGTAGATTTTAGAAATCTTTATTTGTGTTATTGTGCGTGTTTTTTTTATTTTTTTATAAGGCACATACAGTATTTTTGTTTTTTTAGTATGACAGTAAATTTTTTGGCTGATAAGAATTTTTCAAATTACATAGATTAAATTGAGATTTCATTTAGAATAAATACTTGCACAATGGCGAACTTTTGACATTTGTTATTGTCAATAAAATTATTTGCATTTTGGATAGATTTTGAACTTTTCATTTGAAAAACAAAAAAAAAAAAAAAGAAACAGTTTCGATAGTATCGTAAGTGTAGACGTTTAAGTTGTAACCTCTTCTACTTTGTCTCTTTGGTCCGATTGTTTTGTTCATTTTGCACGTATTTTTATTGATCTTCCAAAAATTTAAAAATATATTAATAACACTCAATTATGGACTACTTATCGATGGCAAAACAAAGAAAAAGTTAAATACACTGAGAAAAAACACATACCTTGCTCCGGTAAAAAATTTCTCTATTTTTGATAATAGCAATTTTCTCTTTTTCAAATAAAATTTTCTTCAATTAGAATAAATTTTCACATTTTCGAAGAAATATTTCTTTACTTCTAGGAAATGGAAATATTTCAATATCTCTAATAATGATAAGTATTTTTCTCGCACAAAAATTTCTCATTTATAGAGAAAAATTTATTGAAAATGAAAAACTTTTCTTATATTTTGATAAAAAATTCACTAAGAGAAGTATTATCTTCAATAAAAACAAATCTTTTCTCAAAAATAAAAAGTTTTTTCTCAAAAAACGATATATTTTTCTTTTTCATGGAAGCTTTTTACCATTTTTAGAGAATTTTAGTATCGAAATTAGAGAATAGCATTCTCTGGAGCAAAGTCTATACCATTTTTCTCTAAATATGATGCCTTTTTTATCATATTCCGAGAAACTTTTTTCTGAGTGTAGTAAGTATAATTAAATGAGCAAACAAAATGAAAAACAAGCAAAATTAAAAATTTTTTCGATCATTGAGTTCATTGACTTTTGAGTTGAAAGAAGGCGAAGCAAATGCACTTTCCATTGGTGCCACTTTCGTCTCTGCCCGATATATAGTTTGCGAGCTACAGTCAGTTTAACTACTAATTTCAAATTAAAATTAAGACCCCGATTTTTAAAAAATCGTATGGTTACTATATTTCACGCTGAGCACATGTCATTTCCTCTCGTCTCTGTCTGATATTTAGTTTTATAGCTACACTTTCTGTTCGATGTATAGTTTGCAAACTACACTCACTAGTGCTAGTGGGATGTGGAATCTAAATTAATTTGCATTAAAAACAAAAATTAAAATTTTACGCCATCTATTGGGTAAAAGCATAAAAAGATATATGATCCAACTCGTTTTTTTCACAAGAGTTAAATCTAACCGGATCACAGATCCATTTCGTTAAATTTGACAGATTGAGTTAATTGACTGAGTTGAAAAGGGATTCATGAACTCTGGTTTCAAAATAGTATACTAGAACAGTAGTGCATACATAAACCCAATGCGAACTAATGCTTACAATACTGCCAAAGCGAACCAATCAGTTCGTGCAAAACCAAAGCATACAAGCATAAACAACGAAACAAAAACAAAGAAAGCAGCAAGCACATTATATATTTTATATATCTTATACTTTACTATTTTGTGACTTTAATATAATAGTGACAAAATCCAAAATTAGATATTCATTCAGCGCAGGATATATTTGTTATTTTAGTATATATATTATCTTTAAACGAAGAGTATTAAAGGCTGTAGGTATACCCTATAGTATTCGCCAAAAACGTTGCCTAATGACCTTGAAAAAATCTGTTAAAACGACCCCATACAAACCGCGCTGTAAGACGTAATTCTACGTCAAAAACAAAGTATGAACACTTTTCATTTCTACACTTACAGCCTTATTCTGGTGATTGACAATTGTAAAAATATTGACAAGGTAATATGTATTTCATGTTTTTTTTTTTTTGAGACAGTTTTATATAATTTCTATTTGTTATACATTCCTTTTCTTATGTTAATTTTGATAAAATTTTTCATCAAATAATGAGCTTTCAATATCATTTCAGAATGATTGATTTTTGCGCTTGTCAATAAAACCTGCAATTTCAATCATCAGAATAAGGCTCTTAAGATATTATCAAGGATGCAACGGTTAAAAACTAGCACAACATAATACTATATTGCTGAGAGTACCAACATCACATGCAATATGCAGTACCAATATTCCATATTATATTTTAAATAGGTATTAGTTTTATTAAATTTTATAAAAAACAAAAAAAAAAAAAAAAAAAAAAATCAATTTATTTAACAAGGACAAGTAATTAATTCATTACTTAACGTTACGTTTGCGTCTTAAATAGGAACGCAATACGTTAAGATTCTTGATATAACGAATATATAAATTACTATACTTAAGTTTAATATGTTCATTTATTCTCATTTTCCCTCATCTATCTTTTATATAATCAATAGTCAAACAATTTTTTATGTTCTAACATTCCTTCTAAGATGTTGAACTGATTTTGAACTGACTTTCGCGGTGCCATAAAATAATAGGGGTATTCTCGCAGTATAGCAATGATGCAAAATTTGTAAAAGTGCAACCTTGCAATACTGAAATATGCAACACTGCGGGAGCGCACAAAATCATAAATATTGTGAATATCAAAAAAAATGCCGCGAACAGGCGAAAACAAAAAATTTAAATACTTACTCTAACGCACACGTACTAAAATGAACAAACTTGTCTCAATCAGAGTGCACGGTTGCACGTCCACTCAAAACATGGGTATCACTGTTGCACAAATTGCACGAATTGCAAAACTTGTTTCGATTGTATTTTGTTGTTGTGTCATTGCACGGGTTGCAAGATTCTGCAACTTTTGCTATTCTTACACCTTGCAAGGGTTTTGCAAGACAGCGCGAATACCCCTAATGTTTAAGCCGTAAGTATAAGTGCAATCCTGTTGCAGGGTATCCAGAAATTAACTCTTAATAGATGCGTTATGGGACAAAATTTTTTTAGATTGCATTGTTATTTAATGCCAAGAGAGAAATAAAACTCTCTGATCTTGAAAGTTCTGAATTGGGTAGTTCTGACTATTTTTAATATTCTTATTAATTGACTTAAATAATATATAAATTTGTTTACTTTATCCTTTTACAGTTTTTTATTATTTATATCATTTCTTTTAAAAATAATTTAATTTTGTACTTCATTTAATTTTTATCGAATTATTTTAAATTTTTATTTTTTGGTAAAAATTGTTTTGCAAGATGATCAAGAAGTCAGTAAATCAGGTTTAGGGTGTAATGTGCGATAAAGTTTTAAACATTAGAAATTTACTGTTCCCCAACCTTCTTAAAATGGGTCGTGAAGTTCTTTCGTCGTGAAATTAAGTATATGAAATATATGAATTAAGGAGGGACTTAACATTCGCGGCAGAGAAAACAGACCTGTTTTAAAAATTCATAACTCAGGCAAAAACAAAAATTTTTCCAAAATTTTTTTTTTATTGCAGAAAATTGAACAAATTACAAAAAAAATTAATGCAAAAAAAATATTTTTCTCTCGAACTTGGTTTTATAGAGCTCCAAACTGGCGGCAGAGAAAAAAACGTAACCTCGTGGTTGCAGCGCTGGGAGTCGCATAAAATTGTCCGATCTGGCAAAAAAAATGACTTTTTTAAATCTTAACAAAATTGGTTATCGTATAATAGGAGCTTTTTGTAAAATTTGAAAAAAAGAAATGTTGACTCAAAAAAAATTGAAAAAAAATTTCAAAAAAGCTCGTGTCATACGGTAGCGAACAAGTTTAAAAAAATACAAAAAAAACTTCGTCAAAATGAGCCCCCTAGTGCCGCTACCAGTACGAAAAACATGGCTTCGAGATAAACGCGTTCAAAGTTTGTGAACAAAGAAAAATGCAAAGAAAAATAAAAATGCGTAAGTAATAAAAATGCGTAAGAAAATACGTAAGAATTTTCTTAGAATCTTAAGAATATTTACTAAAATACAAAATTATAAAAAATTCTATTTACAAAAACGGCCAACGTCATGTCCCCGTTAAGTAAATATATTAATAATAAATTAAGAGAGCTTTTGAGGTAACCGAATTTAAGTTTGTTTCAAAAGTAAAAATTTCTTTAAAAAATTTATATTCAAGCTTTATGCATTCATCAATTGCCAAATATGTTTCAAATAGTATAAACTGTTTCAAATAATAATATAATAATAATGTTATTGGTTACTGTACGAAAATTCATGAATACGAATTATGGAAATAATTTAAAAATTCATAATTATCGTGTTTTCTAACTAAATTCACAACTAAACCAAAAAAGTGGTTTAGTTTATAAACTGGGGTTTGCCTGCAAGCCAGGGCCGTAGCCAGGATTTTCCTTTGGGAGATTTTGAAAGAAAAAAAAAAATTTATAAGTACTTAAAGATCGGATCGAAATTTAGATTCTGCCGGTCGGGGTTTCAAAAGTTAGAGGAACTCATTAAAATTTTCGTTTTATGAATGCTTTTTTTTTAAATCGGAGAAAAACCGCCGAAGAAATTTTGATTCTCCTGAAGGTCCGTTTTGGTAAAAAAAACATGTTTTTTGCTTGTAACTTTTTATTTTTCACAGAACGCATGCCCGTAATTTTGAATTTTCAATTTTTTTCAACGCAATTTTCAAAACGCAATTTTGCCGCCAATGTAGGGTTTTTCAGGTTATATCAATCTTTTAAACGACGAAAAGAGAAAAGATTGATATAACCTGAAAAATCCTACATTGGCGGCAAAATTTTCAACTTGACATTTCTTATGAGTGTGAGCCAAAATCTTCAAATACTAATGATGCAGTTCGATTCCCCATACCCGAAATTAAGGAAGTAGTTTATCCATGCTCTTCGGTTACGTCTTCGAATTTATAAAAAAAAACTGTCACAGTGATATTTTAATCACCACTTTTAGTCCAATTTTGGTACATGTGCATTAATACAATTTTATAGAGAGTGCTTTTTAAAAAAATATATATTTTGTGTGAATAACACAATAATGGTTATCATGATAAAATATTAATTCTTCCATTAAAAAAACATCAAAGTTGAAAGAATTTAATAAGATCATATAATAAAATAATTTTAATATATAAAAGACAAGCATCCTGCTCCGTGCTCTATATCGCTCAAACTGTTATAGTTGTTATTGCTATGTACAGGCTGAACATGTTAGCTTGGACCAGAACCTGTTTCGCTATTACATTGCTTTTTATATGAAAAAATTGTTAGTAAGTTAATGTGTCATCAGTAAGGACGATGGTTAAGCGCACTAAAGTGATAAGTGGACCTTTTGACGAAAATAGGTTTATTGCATTTTTAAATCCACCAATATAATATCTACCTTGTGTAAATGTATTGAAAATGCATAGCCAGTGAATGCGTGTCAGTACACAGTTAAAATTAGTATTTTGTATTGAGATGTATTGAAATTTTAAAACCAAAATCGACGTTCCTGAACATTTGAAATTTTTCACTTATCACTTTAGTGAGCTTAACCATCGATATGAAAAATATGACAATTTTTGAATTTGTTGAACATAAGATAACATAATGAACATAATAATGAAAATGTATTTCTAAACTGCTGGAAATACATCACAAACAGCTTTGTTTAGGAATGGGTTAAAATAATAAAATAAAGATAGCGTTCGCATCTCGAATACTTTATTAAAAATAATAATAAATTTGTAAAAAGTTGAACTAAAAACTTAAAACTCATTTACTGCATTAAGATTTTAAAAGATATCTGGAATTGACACAGATTTGTAAGTTAATTTAATTCACTCATAATGTTAGAAAAAAGCAATTTTCGTGGCTTCTTACAATTTTTTGTGACCATAATTCAATTAGAACCTTCTTACTAGGAATTTTCTTACCAATCAAAACTCTCTATAAAATATTAAGAATTTAGATTTTCGGATATGTGATAGAAGACAAAAATCTAAGGTCGACGTAGGGTTTCAAACTCGCGTTCAAAAATCAGAGAAAATTTCGTGTTTTTGCTATAATTTCGCTATTTTCCATGGAAACATTTACAAATTTGGTACCAAACGAAAGCTCTTACAAAACCACACACGATGACATCGATTTTTCATAAGAAAATTTTGATGTAATTTTTAGAAATGATTAATTGATATCAAAAAAGTATGTTGACACAATTATTTCATATTAATTTATGTTGGATTTAAGGCAATTTGTAAAAAAAAAAAAAACAAATTGGCCATTTCAGCCCTTGAAAGGACTTTGACCGAGCTTCTTATGATCAATTGTGTTGTGTGTGTTATTAAATGTTTGCACACAATTGAACGAGAACTGGACCTACATGTTTTATGCCGACTCCGAACGTCTAAAGTTCATGTTCTCAAGAAGCTTTACATGGCATTATTTACTCTCTGAGGTTTGCCATTGTCTGCAGAGAGGTGGTGACCGATCAGACAAATTTTTTATTGGAAAAAACTTTTTCGCCGCGGCTGGGGATCGAACCCGGGCTCCGAGCATGCCAAGCCACACACTTAACCTGCATGCCACGGTCACCAATTTGTAAACTTACCTTTTTTTTGTTTTTTTAAATTTGTTACTGTTTATAATGAAATTTTTGTTTTATTGAAATGCATTTATTTTTCTTAAAGAAAACATTTCATTGCATTAAAAGTACCCAATATGGGTATCAAAAATTTTATTTTTTCATGGCCTATTCTCATGTTTAAATATTTTATCGAAAAAGTTGACATTTCATAGGGCTTCCTTCTAAGTCTCATCGCACCAGTAAACAATAGTTTTAATCAGCCAAAGTACCAAATATAGACATTTTTACGATAAGCAAAAGAAATGGAATGCATTTATCATATTTCTTTAAACAAATTTTTTTTTTTATTTTTAGCAGGAAAAATCATAAAAATCTTCTTCTAATTTCAAAACCTCAACTTTGTGAATAAATAACTCATCAGATATAAAAATAATTTGTTTTATTTAAATTTTATAATAAAAAAAAATTAATTTTAAAATAAGTCCACGTCCTTCAAAGAGCTTTTTGTCTTAAACTCGTTTTGATATGGATTTTTTAAACAAACATTATATATTTGCTAGATCTTTAAAAAAGTACCACTCAATGTAATGTCTACTCTACGGTACCTTTGAGGAGTTTTGAACCCTAAAAACCACCATCCGCCTCCCCTTGGCTACTGACCTGTCGCAAGCACATGCGCTGGACGACGTAATGGAACAATATTGTAATTTCTGGTTTTGGGCGGTTCTAACTCCATAAGCTGTTACTGGCACGATCTACGTTACAAAGATATTCAAATGTCCCAAAGGAACTTTGGGGGCGGAATTGTCATGATCTGGGTAACGTTCTATGAAGGAAAGAAAGGTTGAAATATCTTTTATTTCAACAAAAATTAACTCAGCCATGCATAATGAAATGTAATAAGATGTACTAGTCAATTTCCTGGAGGAAAAAATGAACGTTAACTATACATTTCATCAAAATAATGCATCAAACCATGCATCAAGGACATTTTTGGAGTAATTTAGAGTCTTTAATTTTAGACAACACTCTTTAGCTAGTTAACAGGCCGGACTTGGATCAGGGCTGTTGATGGGGGTATTAGACTTTATTCGGCCAATTGGGATAATTTACACCCCACTATTTTTATGTTTTGATTATGCTTTTTTATTTATTTTTATGCTTTTCCGATATGTTTTCTGACTTACTTATTTAAAAATTCACTTTTCAGAAGATCCAAAAAAAAAATAAGTCAAAATGTCAGTCAGCCGAGTTCGTTATACCAGAGAAACGTGCCGAATAAGGGTAACGTTGAAAAAAGTTGGCTCATATTATTTTTTTAACAAAGTTTAATCCAAAAACGTAAGTTTGTTTAAACGAATGTGTACCACCGTATTTGAGTTTCATTGGTGTAAATTATATTTTTTTTATGAAAAAGACTAACTTTTCGTATCATTCTTGTTGGTACCTGTTTCACCTAATTAGAAAAGGTTGCTCTTAAGTATGTATGTATATATATATTAAGCCGGATCGATTTTGTATGGAGAAAAAAATGTCATACGGAAACCGACTCAAAAGTTAGAGGGACTCTTAAAAACTATTTCTGCAAAATTTTTTTTGGATCGGAGAAATCCCCATGGAGCGGTGTTGGTTCTCCTAAGCCCTTTTTTTGGCCAAAATATCAAGATAAAATAAATATTTTATAGGTGTTTAAAAGAAACTCTTTTCAAAAATGATAAAAAATCGACTTATTGGGGTGTCAAAAGAGTTTGTAAGGACAACAAATTTCAAGGAGAACCAAAACCGCTCCATGGGGATTTCTCCGATCAGAAAAAAAAAATTATGCAGACATAGTTTTAAAGAGTCCCTCTTACTTTTGAGTCAGTGTACGGGGATATCTAAATTTCGATCCAGCTTAATATATACTAGTAAACCTGTTGCCCGAATTCGAGCAATTCAAGAAAAATTAAGTGTTAGAAACATTAAAGACGTTTAATATATGATATTCTATTCAAGAAGTTATTATATTCAATAACGATATATTCAGTCTCAATAATGATATAAAATATCATTTTCTGAATGGTTGAACTTGAAACGCATGATCTGACACTAAATTTTTTAATGTAACTGTAAAAATACGAAGACGGACTTACACTTATATTACTACTGAGACCAACATTATTACTATTCGAAAACATCTCAGCTTAACTCTTCCAGCTATAAAACATAACTAATTAAAAAAAAAAAAAACGCAGTGAAAAATAGATTATTATATTAGTTAATTTACCTATTAATTATATAGATATATATATATCGTCTGTTCATAAGAAGAATGACGTAAATGCAAATTTTGTTAAATACGGTCTATTGGGTAATTGTTATCCCAAATATCAAACTTAACAAACCAAGGTCAAAACTATAAGTCAGAATTATATCAGTATGCATCATGCAATTATTCTCGGTGAAATACTTTGTTTTTAATAAAAGTTTCGTGCTGAAAATGTTATCAACCGGTTAAAATTTTAGCAATTTACTATAGGGTATTTTAGAAGATGCCCCAAGGTTTCAAAATGCTAAAACATAATGCAATTATTTATACTAGTTTAATAGTTACATTCGCTTAAACACCTGGGACGGGTGTGACGAGCACAAGTTTAAAAACTAAAAATTCTGAGTTTAACATTGAAATTCAGTCCATCTGCCACAATGAGACCATTTTTGACTTGCAGTTATTAAAATTTAATATATTTTCTGTAGAATACCAGTGAAAAATATTTTGAAAAAATGGCGATAACCATTCTTTTTTAAACTTTTAAATGGGACGGGTGTGACGTAAGATTGTCCCGGGTGTGACGAGTGCGAATGATGTGGGAATTATATATAAGAACATATAGGTTTAATAACTTTCACATATTTTTGACACTTAAATCAAAAAAATATGTTTTTAATTAATGTATTAATTTAAAAAAAAAAATATTTTTTTGCAAAAAATTTTTTTGCATGAATTTTTTATCAAATTAATACCTATACAAATAATTTCAAGTTTTTAATATATTTAAAAAAAAAATATTTTTTTGAAAAAAATTTTTCGCATGAATTTTTGATCAAATTAATACCCATACAAATGATTTCGCTATACATGAATTTACGAAGCTTGTTTTAATCAAAGAAATTATAAATATACTTGCAAAAATTTCATTATTAGAAAAAATTTTGAAAACCGTTCCGGGTGTGACCAACTTCTTGTAACGGAAATGAAGAATAAAATAATTTATTGAATGAAAAAAGTTAACAAATTTATGTAAAACATCAACATCCTTACTTTAGGAAAGTTTCCTTCTTATCATAAGCCCATGTTGCTTCTTAGGAAAACTAAAGCCTTTTTTGGGACGGGTGTGACACAGAAAAAACACTCAGTTTAAATATTTTGTACTTTGAAAATGCAGTAACCAATCATAATTACAAACTACAGTGGAATTCGGTTATAGCGACCCTGAAGGGACCGGATTATTTCGTCGTTATAACCGAATGTCGTTATATGCGAACATAATTTTTTTTGTTGTTTTTTTATTAATTTAATTAATTTATTATAAAGAAAATTAATTCCAATTATAAATATTAAAAGCTTAAACATAAAATTTAGTGGAAATACATACATAGACGATATACGTTATTGAAGTATGTTTATGAATAAAATAATAACATATCAATATGTAATAAACTTATATTTGCTTTAAATCAGTGATGCCCAGAAAAATTATCTGAAGAGTGCTACAACAATTACAACAAAAAGCCAACAATAATAACAAATCATTGGATTCGTGGCACAATAATTTTTTCCAACAACAAAAACACATAAAAATAACAACGCGCATACAACCAACATCCACGCTAGCCCAAAAGTTCATATAAATTGAACACACAAAACAACAACACGAATCCTTCAATGTGCGAAAATACAACATAAAAGTAATAAGAAGTAAGGTTGAAGCTGAAAACTTAATTCGGCGAATTACAACAATCATTGCAATATTGAAGTTGTTGTAGAGTAGAAAGAGTGGAACATGTTAAAAACAACAACACGAATGCTGGCAGCACCCAAGAAAAACAACAAAAGGACATACAAACAACAACACGCATGCTGCCAGTGCCCAAGCGCAGAAGCTAAATTGTTGAATACACAAAAACAACAACATGCAAATGCTTAAAAAAACAACAAAGCATTAAGAAGCAATGATTTGACTTCAAACTGAATTCGTCGAATTACAACAATCAAGAAAACATCGAAGTTGTTGTAAAGAGTGGAAAGAGTGGAAAGAGTTAGGCGCTGGGCATCTCTGCTTTAAATAATCTGTATTATTGACTTGGCGTAAGTTGGTCTTTGCAGTGTAAATCCGCTCTGACTTCCGTTCAAGTTCAAAAAAGGTATTCAAGAGACAAATTTTCAGCACCTTAACCGAATAAAGCAAACCTTCAAAAACTTTAAAACTAATGTATACCTTGTCTGTAATAAATAAAAACAAACCACACAAACAAATTGGCCATTTCAGCCCTTAAAAGGACTTTGACCCAGCTTCTTATGATCAAATGTGTTGTGCGAATTATTAAATGTTTTCACACAATTGACCAAGAACTGGTCCTACATCTCTTATGCTGACTCCGATAGGCTAATGTTCATATTCTCAATAAGCTTTACATGGCATTAGTTACTCTCTGAGGTTTGCCATTGTCTGCAGAGAGGTGGTGAACGATCAGAAAAAATTTTTTATTGAAACAACTTTTCGCCGCGACTTGGGATCGAATACGGGCTCCGAGTATGCTAACACTAAACCTGCATGCCACGGGCGCCACATACTGTAATAAATACAAACCTTTTAAAAGAAAATAAAGCATTAAATGCCGCTCTGGATGGAGGAATTTGATCCTCTAATGCAATCTAAGTGTGAATTTATTTTATAATGGTTATTTTGGTTTCATAAAGCGAGAATTTCAAATATCTAGTTACATTTTGCTTTTGACATGCATTCGTCGTCGCTATATGTGAAAATATTTTACCATATTTTATGAAAACTGCGTCGCTTTATGCGAACTCGTCGTTATATCCGACGACGTTAAAAGCGAACTCAGTTTCTAAGGAATAATCAATTAAAATGTGCGGACTTCAAGAATACGACGTTATAACAGAAATGTTGTTATAACCGAGGTCGTTATAAGTGAATTCCACTGTATTCTAACACAACATTAATATCTTTTTTAATATTACTAACCTTATTTTTTTAAAGTTGTATCAAAAGATGACTGATTTCAAGGTTTAAATTAAATCAAAATATTTAAAAATTTTTTTAAACTCGAAGTTTGTTTAGTTAAATTGTCAAAATAATATAAAAAAGCATTTAATTTAAAAATATTTTTGCAGCAGGACTAACTTAAAATTCCACTTCAATTCGAAAACCAAAAATTACTTCAAATACATGCATTTTAGAATTCATGCTTCCGTTCCTCATTTCTGTGGAATGAGCCGTATTTAAAATTTGTTTTTTGCCTCTACTGCACAATTACGGTTTTTAGCACTTACGTCATTATTCTTATGAACCGACGATATATACATTTGTATTAGGGCTAAGCTTAAATTTTGCTTAAGGATTAAACATTTTTTTATAAGTAGTTCTGATTAAGTACCAAAATCTGAATAAAAGTGTTAGGAAGTCTTTTTGTGTGTTTCGACGGATTTATAGTATGTTCAAGTGGTCTTGAATAACCAATAAAATAATTAGTTTAAAAAGCTATTAAATTACAAATAAAGCAACTAAATATTGAATGATCTTTTAAAAATGATAACATTTTGTCTTTGTTTATAAAATTAATTAAAATTTAATTAAATACAAATTAATTGAATGAGTTAATAAAAAATTATAAACTCATGTGATTGGCTTGAATGTCTTTGTTCTCAATATTTTTGTTATATTTCTGATTAAGTATAGCTAAATTTTTAATTAAATTTTGGTAAATGGTAGGTCTACTTAATAAGAGTTTAAAGAAAATTCTTGAAAAGTATTTGTCAGAACTTTTCAAGAATTTTCTTTAAACTCTTATTAAGTAGACCTACCATTTACCAAAATTTAACTAAAAATTTGGCTCTACTTAATCAGAAATATAACAAAAATATTGCTTAGATATCTTAAAAAAATAGCTGACAGTTGTGTCAATTTCTACCTTAACCCTCGAAATATTCATTCATTGCATTGAAAAACTCTGCGTTATGTCATTGTCATTCAATTTAAAACGCACACGCTACGTTATGAAAATATCTCAAACTACGCTGCAACAAATAAGAACCGACAATACTGTTTGTTCTATCGAACTGAAAACCTAAAAAGCAAAAACCGGTACAAATTGACCTTGAAAATGCTATCACTTCCGACAATAGAAACGAACAGTTTATTACACTTAAATGCTGCATATTCATAAATATTCAGCAGTTTACAGGTTTTACGACTTGTTGTAACCTCTAAATATAAAAATAAGAGCCCTTCAAATGCACGAGTTCCAATTTTAAGAGCAACAACGAGAAATATCGAAAAACTTGCTCAGACGCTGTAATAAAAATTCAACAAAAAACAAAAAACAAAAAAAAAAATATAACAAGCTAAACAACAAATATAAAAAACGTGACGATGACGGAAAAGCAATGTGTTAACCTTGATGAACACTATCAAAGGGCCAGAACGCTTAGATGCCCTTCAAAAGCTACACCAACACGAGCGAGCAAACGAGCGATTGAGTAAAGTTTTATATGAGTGCTCAATACTTGAGGCAATGTTGAAGCTTTTGTAAGTTGTAGTAGTTAATAGGTAGTGTAAGTTGGCCGAGAATAATTTTATCTGTTTACTTTTGCTATGAAACATGCTCATGTGTAATATTTAAAAAAAAAACGCATGATTTGCTAAAAGAGGTTAGAAAAATAGAACAGATTTTATACAAAAGATAACAAAGCATTTAACTTTTAAAGAGAGATTTTACATAAAAATTTGTTGAATTTAAAAAAAAATTGTAAAAAGCTTTTTTTTAACATTTTTTTTTCAATAATTTGCCTTTATTGACATTTAAAAACTTAATTTTAAATGGCAACTTTTCAGCTGTTTAAACCTCATTTGAAAACCGCTCTCTTATAATATATTTTAAATATCATTTCAAAAGCTTTGAGCTATAAAAGCCCTTCGCTTTGCACACACGCAGCTATTTTCGTTGCTGTATGTAAACAAGCTCCATATCTAAGCATAGTTAACGATCTCCAAAAACAAAAAATACAAAAAAAAAAAACTTGATAAAAACTTAAACTTCTATCAACGCACTATAGAAACCAAAAATATTTCGATTTTATCTACGTATTTGCGTTTTTGTGATTTCTGTGATTTTCTTATGGTCATAAGAAAAACTGATTTTTTGTTTTTTTTTTGTTTTATTTTTCTTTGCTTTGAGCCAACTTGGTTGGAAGTGCCCACTTAATAACATGTTTTTCTCATGCACTTTGAGAACCTTAACAAATGGTGTCCCAGCACCATGGCGCCATAAGCGCAACCAAAGGGGGGTTTTGGGGTTTAAAACCCCCCCCCCCCCAAAATTATTGTAGTACCAAGCAAAATAGTATTCAATCAAAGTGAGTCACATGAAAAGCAATCACACGTTTTATGAAATGAGTGAAAACCCCAAATGTATATTTCAAATCAATTCTGGTTGATGCATAATCTGCTAAGTTAGTCATATTTTATTCCTTCAGACTGCACATTAAGCCGGATCGATTTTGTATGGAGAAAAAAAAGTGAGCCGGACACCGACTCAAAAGTAAGAAGTACTCTTAAAAACTAGAAAATATTTTTTTTAAACACCTATAAAAAATGTATTTTTCTTGATATTCAAATTCATTTAAGATTACAAAAGTACTGAGATTGGAAAAGTACTGAGCTCTTATTTCTTTTGGTGTATCGTATGGTGTTGTTTAATCAAAACTGAGTACTATGAAAAATGCGTTTTTTATAAGTGTATATTTATAAAAATATAAATATTCGAATATCATGAATTTTGTACTGGAGCGCTATCTGGCGCACATTTAACTAAAAACTGGTTAAAAGAAATCGATTTGTGTACTTAAAACTCATATGTACCCATTTCCAAAATTTTTTTAGTGTACCATGAAAATCCTTAGTTTCTTGCTTAACTTGGGTATGCATTCTGAAGAAAAAAGTTTATGCAACAAAATTCGTTTTCTGCAGAAAAGACGTTCAGAAGAACCAAAACCGCTCCATGGGTATTTCTCC
This sequence comes from Tetanocera ferruginea, assembly GCA_958299015.1. Taxonomy (NCBI): domain Eukaryota; kingdom Metazoa; phylum Arthropoda; class Insecta; order Diptera; family Sciomyzidae; genus Tetanocera; species Tetanocera ferruginea. The sequence continues at coordinate 143,453,648 of OY282641.1, forward strand.
GATCCAAACAAAGTTATACAGAAATTGTTTTTAAGAGTCCCTCTAACTTTAAAAAGTCAGTGTCTAGTCAAATTACAATTTCGATCCGGCTAACTACACATGTTTAATTTTTGTTATATTCTGATTCTGACCACTTGAAAGGTTGTTGGCAATACTTCGATTTGATTTATCTTTTCAACTTCTAGCATGGAGGAAACTTGAAATATTTGGAAACAAAGTAAGACATAGTAAAAAAGCCTAAATTTGAGGAAAATCGGTTGAGTCACTTGCCACTGAAAAATCAAAGAAATTTCCTGTTAAATTGTTATTTTTTGTCCTTTTTTAATGTCATTTTTTTTAACATCGATAACACAAACTCTACAGAATTAAGTTTATAGTGAAGTCATGTGATTCATTATAAAAATAATTCCGATTGACTTCCGAAAGTGGAGAAAAAAATTTACAATTTCTAATTTTCCAACGTTGTTTCCAAAATCCGTTTCAGAAAACTTCTCAAAATTTTTAAATATTATCCGATATTAAGGAATTATGGCTTATTGGGTAAAAATATGTTGGTTTAAGTTTTCTTCTGTTCGCCCATCCAGTGACATAATATACGCCTTATTCATAATCTTCCATTGGATTTTCAAAATCAGTTTCATGAAAATCCCTCAAAATTGCGCAAATATTAACCGATTTTGGAAAACTGTAGGAAAGACCTTTCAATAAAAATATATTATTTCGATTTCGTCAGCATTTACGCATTGGACAATTAATACCAAACGATTTTTCAAATTTAGACTCTTTGTTTTTCATCCCAAGGTGTCAGAAATTAAGCGGTTTTTACTTTCGGAGTTGAGCATAATTAGTGCTCACTAAAGGACGAATTTTAAAGCTAGTGCCTGCCAATAGGGTATTTTTACAACGATGTGATGTATGGATGAAAAATTTTCACTGCACTCAGTAAAAAGTTTCTCGGAATGAAAAAGACATAATATTTAGAGAAATATGTTATAGAGTTTGCTTCAAAGAATGCTTTTCTTTAAATGTGGTACTAAAAAATCCCTAAAAATGATAAAAAGCTCCCATGAAAAAGGGAAATATATAAAAATATATCGTTTTTAGAGAATAAGACTTTTTTATTTTTGAAAAAAGATGAATTGAATGAATTTTTTATCCAAATTTAGTAGAAATTTTTAATTTTCCTTAAATTTTTCTCTATAAATGAGAATTTCTTGTGTGAGAAAAATACTTATCATTATTAGAGATATTGAAATATTTCCATTTCCGAAAAATATCGAAAATAGAGAAATTTTTTCTCGGAGAAAGGTATGTATTTTTTTCTGAATGTGTGGGGAGAAAAATATTGAATTTTTGCTAACCTTATTGGGACCCGAGTAAAAATGAAAATATTTTAGCTCAAGCCTTATAACCTTCGTACAACTGCCAAACAAGAAAAAAGTCCATTAAACGGCCTACAACTGGTGCTTGCAAAATATTTTGGCCGAACAGATCCTAAACAACGTTGAAGTCAGTTTATTTTAAAACGACCGCTACCACTGCTGTTCACCTTCTGTATGGATAGAATGTCCTGACAGTGACCGTTTTAAATAAAAAAAAAAAAATTATGGTGCGCTGGTCATGACTGAAGTATGAAGAAGGAACCATTAGTGCAAAAATTCAACACACTAACCGCTACAACTCAGCCGCTGTTATTACGTAAAATTGTTTTTATATATAAGTTCTACATTTGATAAAACCTCCCCCAAAAAAAATTCCTGGTTGCGCCCCTGCATGGCGCATATCTATTAATACACGCTTTATATATTCCATCAATAAGTTTGCACGGGCTTGTCAAGTTTTATGAGCTTTTTTTTTTTTGTTCATGTAGTATTATTATATTAATGCATGATGCATGCATATCAAGCTATTCAAATATTCAAATAAGTTATTGACTTGTAGGTTTATGTAAAGTGGCGCTCTGTCTGTTTTTTTTTTTTTTTGTTATACCACTTTTGTTTCAAGGTCATTGCAAAGCACTCTCGATTTCATGCGGTAGGCTCGATTTGATTAACATATTCGATATTTTTAGTTTTTTAAGTATGTGTTTACACGTGCATTTATTTAATGGAGAGCATGATAATTATAACTTTTTTATAGATAATAGATACATTCGGTTTTCATATTGATGAGTTATGGAACGCATTAGCTTTATGAGTGTTTTATTTTTCAACCTAGTTTTGCTTTTACATTTGTTTACACCATACATCTTTGGCATATTTTTCAAAAGTCTATATCGTTTCATGCGTATAATTCTTTTTGTATTTATTATATCAAATTCAAGTTCAAGGCCTTTCAAAACTAAAAAACGTTCCAAAAATATTACAGAAATCTGTTAAAAACTTAAATAACGGCCAGTTTTATTTGTCAACTGGCCAAAGATATATCGTATGCGTTTGTTTCTTTTTCAAAATTACTATTTCTCATAATGTCAAAATTAATGACAAATATTACTGGTCATATCTCTTTGCGCTTTAGAGTAATTAAAATTTTATAGCTCAACATTTAGTTGTTTATGTTGTTAAATTAAATTATAAATTTAAATAAAAAGATAAAGAAAACATCTCAGGGGATATAATAAATGGGCAAGAAGCAAATGTCCAATCGAAACCGAATATTTGGTTCTGTTTATAATATTCGGCCGAAACCAAAGCTGATTGCACTGAGCGACACCAAAAAAGAACTGCAAACACTCCAATGGTTTTTTAATAACTTTTGACCCATAGAAAATTTTGTCCAAAGGAATTTTCTGGGTTAGTTCAAATAACAGATTTTTCAAGGTCACATAACATATGATAATAAAGGGTGTTTTTTTATAAGGTTTTTTTCAATATGGATTACTCTATTATCTGACAGTTGTTTTGACAGTTTAAAATGACGTCTCTACTCAGTATTGTTTGGCAAATCATCGTGAATAGGTTAACTCCAGAACAAAGCATCCAAATCGTGGAAATTCATTTTCAAAAACAGTGTTCAATTAAAAATGTTTATAGAGCACTTCGTGAATTTTATGGTGTACATAATCTTCCGTATTTTTGGTTGAATGGATATGTCAACAAGGAAAACTGCCATATTTGGAGCAAAGATATTCCAAACGCCGTTCAAGAATTACCAATGCATCCCGAAAAATGTACTATTTGGTGCGGTCTATGCGCTGGTGGAATCATCGGTCCTTATTTCTTTAAAAATGAGGAAGGACGATGCGTTACCGTGAATGGAAATCGATACAGAACCATGATCAATGAATTTTTGTTGCCAAATCTTCAAGATATGGATGTGGACGAAATGTGGTTTCAACAGGATGGTGCCACTTGTCATACTGCGGACGAAACAATCGACTTATTGAAAGAACATTTCAACGACAACATTATTTCAAGAAATGAACCGGTGAATTGGCCTCCGTGGTCATTGGATTTGACGCCACTTGATTATTTTTTGTGAGGATACGTGAAATCATTGGTTTATGTGGATAAACCAGCAACGATTGACGCTTTGGAAACCAATATTCAACGTGTCATTGCTGAAATACGCCCTCAAATGCTTGAAAAGGTGGTCGAAAATTGGACCTTCAGAATGACCTTTGTGCAAAATAGTCGTGGTGGCCATATACCCAAAATTATATTTAAATGTTAAATGCCAAATTTTTTTTTGGCCTTTTCAGAAATTGGCATGAGTTTTTTTTTAAATTCAAATCAGCAAGCTTTTAAAAAAACACCCTTTATAAGTTAGTTTTCGTTATTCTGTTGGAAAAATATTATTTTTTATTAAAAATATTTTTTTACAATTTTATGGGTTTTCTTTTGTTTGTTTGAACAGAAATTGAAGTGGACGAACTATTCTGACTAGGAAAATACACCTGAAAACGATACAAGAGTCGGCAGAATTATAACGAAATACGATCAAAAATGTAGACTAGATTCAACAAAGAGGCATGTCACTGTTAGAAGAACACATTTCAGTCAATATTGAAACTCGGATACTAATATTTGGAAGGTGGAAGGGATCATAAAAAGGGTGTGTCATTTTAAGAAAACTACTGTATATCGATTAATACTAGTACTAGGAAACTCAAATCTGGTACAGGTCTCGGTTGAGTTATTATAGAGTATGATCAATAAAGTAGTTTGGATTCGAAAAAGGCGTGACACTTTAATAAAAATTGAAAGTGCCAGAAATTGAAAATAACCATTAAACTTTCAGAAATTTATAAAACTTTATTTTTAAGAACAAATTTTTATAAATAAAATTTTACTTAAGAGTAATATTACATAATATTAATTCCTGCAAATATATTAAAATCATTCAAAAGATTACAAACATTTTAATAAGAAACGACATAAAAGAGCATTTTTTTAAAATTATCAGCTTAAATGATTTTGTTTATGAAGTTTATGCACATCTGGTGACAAACTTATTGGTGAGTCATTTATTTTACAACAAGATAATGCAGCATGTCACAAGAGTAAGTTCATAATGAACTTTTTGAATCGAACTGACGCGCCAGTGCCATAGCGTAGAAGTTTTAAACTGGCCGACCCAAAGTCCTGATTTAAACATTATTGAAAATTTGTGGGGGTATATTAAAGGAAAACGAAGCGTTTGCTTGACTAGGACCAGGGAAGAGACTTTATTTGAAATAAAAAGTCTATGGGAGCAAACTCCGGTAGCAATTTTGAAAAATCTTGTAGAATCAGTCCCAAAACGTCTTCAAAAAGTAATACGCTAATGGGGGATATATTTTTTATTAAGTTGTTAAGTTTTGGTCATAAATTTTCTTATCTTTAAGTTGATTTTTGTATAAAACAGAACTTTCAAAATAGTTATGCAATCTTTGAAATTAAGTTTTTTCTAATATATTTTCTTTATAAGTTATTTTTAAGAAAAATCACACATTTCTGGTAAGATTTTGACCAAATACAAAAATTTTGATTCGTGTTTTCTCAAACTATTTTAAAAACTGAAAATATTTGCCTTTTCTTTTCGTCAAAATAATTATGCCGACTACTGCACAACTGAAAATAAGTTTTGAAGTATTTTGATACTAATAAAATACTATTCATAAAAACTTAACTTAAATTTTAAATATGAATGATTTTTAATGGGTTGGGTCGGTTTGAAAATGAATTTTGTTTTTGCCTTATGACATTGTACAATATGTCCAGAATATTCTCTCTAAAGCTTAAATCAACACTTATTTTTGCACATTGGATGTCATGATTTCCCAAAAAGTTATAACCAATCTGGGTTAAATTTGGAAACCTTCTTCAAGATACATTTTCTAGTGCTTGAAATATTTAGATCGTATGTTAACAAAAAATAATTATCATATGCTTTGTTTGAGCCTTCGAAACCCACCCCGCCCATTAACTTAACTAAACTTCTATTTGAAAATATTACACCCAAGAGTTGAAACTTATTGCTGTGATATGAAGCCTTTGTAAAATTGATTTTATATATAAGTCCGAAATTTGATAAAACCCCTCCAAAAATAAATCCTGGTTGCGCAACTGGTGTATTGCTCGTATCAGCTTGAAAGATCGGACAGTTTTGAATCCGATATGTGGCGTTATTTTTAAGTCATGCATTCTTTTAACAAATTTTTTAAACAGTTTTTTTTTAATATTTTTCAAATTTTCTCATGTAAAATATAACATACAACCACAAATATGCATAAACTTTCCTACACCTCGACTCATTGTTTTGAATACGGTTTACAGGATTTCTCATAGGAAAAAAGGATTGACCATAATACTTTTTTAAATTTTGTATAAGCGAGTTTAGTTTTATTTTGTTAGTCAGTTTATTATTATTTATGCAAAAGGCATTTTTTTTTTGAGGCATAGAACTTAAAGTTGGCAATACTGTTTGAACTGGTAGCCATTTTGTCAGCTGTGAAGTGATTTGTGTATACTTTGGTTTGACATTTCAACATGAATAGACTGACGGCTCAACAACGCTTCCAAATTGTGCAAATTTATTTTGAAAATAATGGTTCCGTTCGAAATTTTCATAAAAGAATTTTGTTTAGAGATGAAGCTCACTTTTGGTTGATTGGCTACGTCAATGCACAAAACTGCCGTTACATCCAGAAAACCTGACTGTTTGGTGTTCTTTATGGTCTGGTAGAAACATTGTTGTTTAATATAAATTTAAATATCATAGGAGGTTTAGGGTATTCCATAGTCGGGCTAGACCAACTTTAGAGTTTCATTACTTGTTTTCTTTTAATTTTGGAGTCCCTATAAACGAAATTCTCAAAAAAAAAAAAACTTTTTAAGTTTTTCTTTTCTTTTTCAAATAAAGTGTTGAATATATTATATTATTATAAACTATAATATTATTCCGTAAAATGTGAGTGCGGAATGCTTGATTTATTTGAAAAATTTCATAGCATATTTTTAGACATTTTTGTTTTGTGATTTATTGACACTTCATAAAATTTTTATATTTTTTTCATTTTGAAATTTTTCAGTTTTACAAACAAATTTTTAACTTATTTCATCGTACCTACTATAATTTCAGTTTTTACTTTAATGGATTATTTTTAAAAGCGACTTACAAAATTGTTGTAGTTTTTTTATTCTACATTAAATCTATCAAACATTTTTAGAAAATTCGCAATATTTTGTATCTATTACAGTTTATACAAAAACAAAACCGTTTTATTACTAGTTTCTACAAATTCTTCATTGACTTTATTTTAAATAGAACAAAACAAAACCTAGAAAATCTAAAAATTTTTGGCTAATTTTCCTTTGTTTCCTTTTTTTAAGAAAGCAAGATTCTGAGGCATCTACCTTGTTACTGTATCATGGTTTTTTAGAATGAAAATAATTGAAATTTTTTGGCTTGATAAGCATTTGAAATCAATGTACGTATTAACTTTTAACTAATAAAATAGTAGTTATATTACTGTTTACTACTTCCATATAAGATAAGTGTACTAAAATTGACTTTAGACTTTAATCTTCAATCATAAGATTCATCTGACGGATTAAGTTGCATTCGGACTAAACAAATATGGTCAACATCTGGGGACTATTTCCCTAAATGTTGGCCATATTTGATGTGCCACCTTTTCTATCTATTGGTGTAGAGGTTAAAAAACGCATTTGCTTATTGGAAATTTTCATTTATTTACCCTTGCCGGATTTTTGTCAGGGCTACATTTTTCGGATGATTTTTCGGTCGATTTTTGAGATTTTCCACTGGTGTTACGGTGTTTCATATTAAAAAAAAAAACACCGAAAAACCGGGTTAAATACCGACCGTTTTTGCCCATCCCTAGTCATGACAACTCGTAGTCGGGTTATGGCTGAAGGCGTGCCGTGCCGTCTCCAATTTCACCAAGCAGGGTCACAGCTTCTATGGCCTGGTGAATTCATGGTGAAGACATGGTCTTCCTCTTCGTCGTCGGCTTTCGCTTCAAACACCTTCATCGCTGGAGCTTGTTCATCCATACGAAAGATATGACCCGATATGGCACGTGGAGTAGAAGAAGTTGTTGTTTACGAGGGTCGTATGAATATAGCGAACGGTACACGGTTAAAAATCTTGGACTAAATTTTAAACTTTTTTGGATTACATATAGGACACGACCAAAAAAAGATTATTTTTTAATCCAATGAAAAGTTTTAAATTTTTCAATCCAAAAAGGATTTATTTTTAATCCACAAAAAGTTTAAAATTTCTTAGTCTAAAAAGGAATAATTGTTAATCCGCTGAAAATTTAAAAAATTATAATCCAAAAAGGATTAGATTTTAGTCCAAAAAAGTTTAAAATATTGTTATCTGAAAAGGATTATAATTTAATCCACAAAGGTTTAAACACTGTTTACTGTAATAATGTATATAATAATATTTTGGTTCAATCTTATTCCTAAATTACAGTGCGGCAGTTGCAGCGTCAGTGGCAGTGGCATTCATCAGCTGTTATTTTAGGAATACTGTTGTTCAATGGTGAAACTTACAAAGCAGCAGTGGTCGTTAGCAGTACTGCCGAGGTTAGCCCTATTTTTAAATTCACTGCCAACATGCAAATAATTAAACTACTAAGAAAAATTCCACATTCACTGCTTTTGATGCTGACGAAGCCACTGCTAGATTCTAATTTGCAGGCAGTAAAATACGAAACAGCTGATCACTGCCGCTGCCACTGACACAGTTGCTGCAACTGCCACTGCTGCATTGAATTCAGCTATTAAATAACATAAATACTTTTTCCTAAAAATACTACCTTAATGCAAATTTGTAGTCCAAAAATAGTCTTAAACTTAAACTTTTTCGGATTAAAAAAAATTAAACTATAATATGGAATAAAAAATAGTACATTTAGGATTAAAAATTCCTTTAAACCAAAGTTTAGATTAAAAACTAGTCCAAAATTTTTAACCGTGTATATAAACACTTTTATAATTTTTTCTCATATTTTAGGAGACACTAACATGAAAAATGTAGTACATTAAGAAGATTATTTGGAGGGGAGATTACGACGATGAAATTTTTGTTAATACGGCTTTTGGCAAGCATGTCATCTAAAGGCAGGCAAAATTTGCTTTATTGCTTTAGGTTTGATTTGGCAAAGATGTCTCTTTGAGGGGGGCTTGGAAGCAATGTTAATCAGAGGGAAAACTTATTCAGACTGAACTTGGCCTCCATCTCAATGTGTATGAGAATTGATATCAGCCCTAAGATATCATTGAGGGCCGCTGTTGGGGTGCATCTGATACAGCCTGGTGCTACTACCTGACGGCACCTTGCCACAAGTCTGCTACAGTTATAGGCTAGTTTCAACAAAACTATGTCCCCGTCTTGGATTGAACTCATTTTTCACCGAACTTAAGTCCCATCAAATCATTGTGGTTAAAATTAAAACACACAATAAGGGAACACAAATTAACATCGTAAGAAGGCCTTCAACATGCTTTGTTATTCATATTAGGTCAGTGGTGTAGATAGCTTTTGGTTCTGGGAGGGGTAAAAAAAAGCAATGACCTGTAATACGTAAAGTTAAGTCAGAGATACTTGTTAGAGTACTCATGAAGTGTATGGAATTTTTAAAAGTGACAATTGTTTTTCGCTTTTCGCGAACTTTCCCGCGAGAATGGGTGCTAAAAAAAAGATCTACAAAAATAAACTTGGTCTGGCCGTTTTTGAGTTTTACCCTAAAAATTACTCAAAACCCCCATGAAACGCATGAAACGACCACACAAGTTTTCATGTAAAATTTATCGGCAAAGATTTTTTTGGTTCTCACTTTTCTTCTTTATCATGTCGGTCAAACTAAAATTTGTTAAAAGGTCAAACTAAAAATTTTTATTAAGTTTATAATTCTTAAAGAACATATGTATTCTTTAAGAATTATATTTAGAGCTTAATGCCAAATAATTCATGAAGTAACAGGCTTGCTGCAACAACAAAAATTCTTTACAAAAGAACCGAGCAGACTAGACCATGGTTTCGTCGGACGCTACTCCGACTCATCAGTAGTCTCTGTGGTTCATGCAGTCCACTAACTTTGAGAAGCTAATAAGTGCAACTGTCGTAAAACCAAAAAGGAATTACCAGAACTTTTCACTTTCTCAAAGCAGTGTTTTTCTACTCTTTTGCTAGTCGCAAAATTTCAAAAAATTGAGTGCATTGTGGCGCTTTTTGTTTACTTCTTTATCACGTGTCCATCTAGGTTCCAACATTTTGTTGGTATTAAACCATAGAAGACGTGAAGAAGGTTTTTTCTTGAAAGCAGATGTTAATTATATGCGCAAACATATAATTACTCATCATGTTTTCTTTAAGAATTACAAACTTAATAACAAATCAAAATGCCACAATTTTATAACTCATAAAAATTTTTTAAAAATTTAAAAAATTGCTTTAAAAGCAAAAACTTTTGTTTTAAATTTAACTTCAACAACAGTTGTGCTTGCATTCAATTTCTATTATAAAATTTTTAGCTCAGTTCATGAAAAATATTTGTAGGTGAAATGTTTTCACGTGTATTTAAAGCACTAGTTTTTCTGTTCTGTTGACTAAAATCTAGATAAGATATAAATAAGAAAACTCATGTTTGTTTCGATGATTCCATTGAACAATTTTATAAAAAAAAAATATCTTAAATATTTTCTAATCATAAAATTCTTTCGATAATCGCAAAACTACTTTTAACTTAATAGAATCAATTGACAACAACTTTTATATTTGGCTCATGGCTCTGGTGGGGGGGGTCTTGACCCGTGGACTATACCCATACCTACGCTACTGTATTAAGTCATATTAAAGAGTGTCTATTTCTTTTGATCACGTCTGCATATACAAGGTGTCCCAGACCTAAGGGATAATAATGCAGGGGATGACCACCCCACCCATACAATTTTTTGCTCGTATCATGATGAGGAATCACCCTCTGCATTATTGTCCCCTGATCTGGGAGACCCTTTTCAGAATTCGAAACTATAGGTAAAATAATTAGACTTGAAACTTGAAAATAAATCTTGTTCGTCATCTCTTTTTGTTAGTAATTCATTAGTAATGAAAATTTTAGAAGTAAACAATGTTTCTATAAATATTATTTATTGTTTTTGCTGTTAAATTTAATTCTAAATTAAAAATTATATATTAAAAAAGACAATGAAAACATTTCAAGAGATAATAAATGGACAAGTAACCCAAAACAATTGATAATAACAACAATGTGAAAACAATAAAAGATAGATTTTTTTTTGTTGTTTTGCTTATCTGTCCGCACTATAGTAGATTTATATTATTTGTTTGTCATTTTTGACAAATTGTCGCCAAAATAGAGATGAATACGCACTCTCGAACAATGCCTTTAAATCGCTTGGCAAAATTACAACAAATATTGCATAAATAATAGCAAAAACTAAACAGATATAAAATTGAAAATTTGAAAAAATAAATGATTTATGAAGCAAGTTGGAGAAAATTTGAAGAAATAATTTGGATTTCATATTTATTTAACATGCACTCGTCTTTATATAACATATATGGTGATAGATACTTAATTTGTAGAGATATGTATGCTTGAATATGTGGGTGTGTGTGAGTTGCGGTGTGAAGTGTCAAAATAAGACAGCGTTACGCCGCCTACAACAGTCGCAAAGACATTTGCGATAAGCGTGCGATATGCTTGCGAGTGTAACGATTGTTCCAAATTAATTGAGATTTAAAAAAATAATAAACTTGTATGGTTTATTACAAAAGCTACATATAAAGGATAATAAAATTAAAACTAATAAGCAAAATTTGCTTGTTAGTTGGCTATAAATAACAACAAAAACTTTAATAAAACTTGACTCATTGATTTTTCAAAATTTAAAAACTGAAAAAATTTGATTTTTCATTTTTTTTTCAAATTTTGACTATAAATAACAACAAAAACTTTAAAAAATATTTTTATGAAACTTGACTCATTGATTTTTCAAAATTTCAAAACTGAAAAAATTTGATTTTTCATTTTTTTTTTTTCAAATTTTGACAACGTTCATCAAAATTTGTTTAAAAAATTTGCAAAATTAATATTATAAGATCTTAAGCATTATGGGTGGTCTCGCCCATCATAATTTTGAGCGTCTGTATAAACTAAAAATATATTTATTTTGACAGAAAATAAATTGTCATTTGCTGTGAAAATTTTTAATAAATACCATTTATTACAAAATAATAACAAGTACACAAACAAAGCTTGTTGAAGATAGCCAAAAACTGGCTAGAGCTTTTTTATAGTTTTATGATGTATATTTTTTTCCAACTAGCACATTAAAATTGAATTTTGTTTGAAACGTTTAAACGCCTATGTCAGGCGCCTAAGTGACAGCTGTCACATTAATCTTGCAAATTCAGACACAGCCGGCTATTTTTATTATGTTTTTTTCAAAAATAGCTACATTTTCAGACAATAATAAAAAAATTTTAATAAAATAATAAATTAAAAAAATAAAATTAAAAAGCATACAAAATTTATTTAAAAGCTTAAAGTTTGTTATTGCTTGAATTTCTATATAAGCGCTAGCAGCGTGCTTGCATACTTCGTGCTGAAACTTAAAGATTAAAGCTTTTTTTTAGTTAACTAAGCTTTTAGCGCATTCGACAGATCAACTCTAGAAAACCACAAAAAAAAAAAGTAGCTGAAAAAAAACATTTTGGCTTGAAGTTGCCAAAAACTTGCACTGCCACATTTGTCAACCCTTTTCCCCCCAGCCACTGCCCCAACCCAGCACTCTTCGCTATAACGCTCTCTTTTACGCATTTGTAGTGCGCTCTGAGCTTAACAAAAAAACTACTCATCTTAACACAGCTACAAAGCGACTGTTTATTATTATTTTTTTATTATTGCTGTTGTTGTATTAATAATATTATTGTTTTTGTTGTTGTTGTTGTTCTTTCTGTTGTTTTTATTTGTTGCTGCTTTTGTGTATTTTGTTTGTGTGCTTTTCTATTGTGCGCTCCAAACGCAGCTTTTGTCGCGCACGCAATATTTTTACATCTGCACATAGAACTACAAAAATAACAACAACAACAATAACAACAATAATAAAAAAATCTTCAAGGTTGCTCGGTTGATGACTTTGACTAAAAAAAAAAAAACAACAAAATTCATATAAAAAAATACACACACATAAATATGTGTGTTTTTTTTTTATTTTTCCCCATTTTTAATTTTACCCCAAAAGTTTTTATTCTTTGCAAACTAAGCATGTATTTGTAAATAAACGAAAAAATAAAATAAAAAAAAAAACAACAAAAATTCGCTCTCACAGTCGAGTTATAAAAATGTCATAGAATAGAACTAGATTTTAGCATAGAACAGGTAGCGCAGGTAACGCAGATACGCCGCTATCTAAACGCAGATACAATGCGCTGCTGTTGTTATTGTTGTTGGCGTTATTGTTGTTGTCAGTGTGTGAATTAAAGTTGCCGCTTACATTTTGCTCTCTAATTTCGTAAACAACTTTGTTTATGCTCGCATTTAAGCATTTGTTTTAAGAAGCTGTTTTTTTTTTTGTTCGGTTTTTCTAAAATAATGCCAGCAACAGAACTTCTGGAAATCTGGTATCTACGCGTATGTAACTGTGTATCTATGCAAGGCAATGACATATGTTAATTTTTCATATCATTATTAAATATCTCTTTTTTTTTTAATATTGTTATAATTTTGTTCTTAGCAAAATATGATCAATATGAGCTTTTTTCATGATTTTGGAATAGCAGATTATCGATAAAACATTTCATTCATAATTGTCTATCATATTAAAGAATATATCTGCATACATTAAAATTATAGTTAAGAATAATTCATTTGCCATTAAAAGAAGCAGTTTTGCATCTAAACTATAGTTAAGTTTAGTCGAAATCGGTGATTCTGAAAACAGCAAATTTCTTCATAGTATCAATTTTCAAGATTTAAAACTTTAAATAAATTCGTAAATCATAAAATATATCTTTGTGCGTGCTAAGTGTGTCGAACGAACGCGCTGGAGACTGTTCTTTTAAAATTCCCTCAAAAAACGCTATAATTCATATTTTTCACCTTTTGTTGATAAAAACATTTATTGATTTTCACTTTTATTTTAATTTTTTAATTTATTCAAATTTTTATTTTTTCACATTTTTATTTTTTTTTTCATTTTTTCATGTTATCAATTTTGAATTTTTGAATTTTTTCTTTGTTTCATTTTATCAATTTTTCATTTATTCGTTTTTTCATTTTTTTTTGTTATTCAGTTTTTAACTTATTCATTTCTTAACTTTTTTTGTTATTTTGTTTCTTCGTTTTTTCATTTTTTCATTACTTTATTTTTTCATTTGTTCATTTTATCAATTTTTCATTTTTTCTTTTTTAATAGTTTAATTTTTTTTCATATTTTAATTTTATCAATTTTTCCATTTTTTCAATTTTTCAGTTTTTAATTTTTTCGTTTTTTTAATTTTTTCAGTTTTTCATTACTTTATTTTATTTTTTCATTATATTATTTTTTTTCTTTTTCCATTTTTGTTTCATATATTAATTTTTTAACTTTTTTTTGTTTTTTGGTTTTTTCGTTTTCTCATTTTTTCATTACTTTATTTTTTAAATTTTTTGTTGTTTTCATTTTTTTCTCTGTTCATTTAATCAATTTTTCATTTTTTCTGTTTTTAATTTTTTAATTTTTTTATTTTTTTTTTTTTTGTTTTTTCGTTACTTCGTTTTTTCTTTTTTTCATTACTTTATTTTTTAATTTTTTTCATTTTTTCATTTTATCAATTTTTCATTTTTTTCCTTTTTTTCATTTTTAATTTTTTTCATTTTCAATTTTTTTATTTTTTAATATTATCAGCTTTTCGTTTTTCATTTTTAAAATTTTTCATTTTTTTTTTCAATTATTCATTGTTTAATTTTTTGGTTTTTTCGTTTCTTCGGGTTTCCATTTTTTCATTTTTTCCTTTTTTAATTTTTTCACATTTTCATTTTTTCATTTACTAACTAATTAATTTTTTTGTTTTTTCGTTTCATCGTTTTTTCATTACTTTATTTTTTACATTTTTCATTATTAAATTCTTCATGTTTTAATTTTTTCGTTTTACATTTTTCAGTTTTTCAATTTTTTGTTATTTCGTTTTTTTTATTTTTTCATTTAATTTTTCATTTTGATTTTGATTTTTAATTTTTTAATTTTTTAAATTTTTCATTTTTTCGTTTTTTCATTATTTCACTTTTTCAGTTTTTCATTACTTTTTTTTTATTTTTTTTCATATATTCATTTCTTATTTTGTTTTTGTTTTTTCGATTTTTTCGTTTCTTCTTTTTTGCATTCTTTCATTTTTTTATTTTTTAATTTTTTTCATGTTTCAATTTTTTCACTTTTCATTGCATCAATTTTTCTGTTTTTAATTTTTTCATTTTTTTCATTTATTCATTTTTTTTTTCGTTTTTTCATTACTTTATTTTTTAAGTTTTTTAATTTTTTAATTTTTTCCTTTTTTTAATTTTTTCAATTTTAATTTTTTTCATTTTTTTAATTTTATCAATTCTTTCATTTTTTAATTTTATCATTTTTTCATTTTTTTAAATTTTTTAAATTTCTTATTTTTTCATTTATTATATCACTAATTAATTTTTTTCTCTTTTGTTTATTCGTTTTATCGTCTTTTCATTACTTTATTTTTTACTTTTTCATGTTTTCATTTTTTCGTTTTTAATATTATTATTTTTTAGTTTTTAATTTTTTTCATTTTTTCGTTGTTTTAATTTTTTTAATTTTTTTATTTTTTGATTTTGATTTTGATTTTGATTTTGATTTTGATTTTGATTTTGATTTTGATTTTGATTTTGATTTTGATTTTGATTTTGATTTTGATTTTGATTTTGATTTTGATTTTGATTTTGATTTTGATTTTGATTTTGATTTTGATTTTGATTTTGATTTTGATTTTGATTTTGATTTTGATTTTGATTTTGATTTTGATTTTGATTTTGATTTTGATTTTGATTTTGATTTTGATTTTGATTTTGATTTTGATTTTGATTTTGATTTTGATTTTGATTTTGATTTTGATTTTGATTTTGATTTTGATTTTGATTTTGATTTTGATTTTGATTTTGATTTTGATTTTGATTTTGATTTTGATTTTGATTTTGATTTTGATTTTGATTTTGATTTTGATTTTGATTTTGATTTTGATTTTGATTTTGATTTTGATATTGATTTTGATTTTGATTTTGATTTTGATTTTGATATTGATTTTGATTTTGATTTTGATTTTGATTTTGATTTTGATTTTGATTTTGATTTTGATTTTGATTTTGATTTTGATATTGATTTTGATTTTGATTTTGATTTTGATTTTGATTTTGATTTTGATTTTGATATTGATATTGATTGATTTTGATTTTGATTTTGATTTTGATTTTGATTTTGATTTTGATTTTGATTTTGATTTTGATTTTGATTTTGATTTTGATTTTGATTTTGATTTTGATTTTGATTTTGATTTTGATTTTGATTTTGATTTTGATTTTGATTTTGATTTTGATTTTGATTTTGATTTTGATTTTGATTTTGATTTTGATTTTGATTTTGATTTTGATTTTGATTTTGATTTTGATTTTGATTTTGATTTTGATTTTGATTTTGATTTTGATTTTGATTTTGATTTTGATTTTGATTTTGATTTTGATTTTGATTTTGATTTTGATTTTGATTTTGATTTTGATTTTGATTTTGATTTTGATTTTGATTTTGATTTTGATTTTGATTTTGATTTTGATTTTGATTTTGATTTTGATTTTGATTTTGATTTTGATTTCGATTTTGATTTTGATTTTGATTTTGATTTTGATTTTGATTTTGATTTTGATTTTGATTTTGATTTTGATTTTGATTTTGATTTTGATTTTGATTTTGATTTTGATTTTGATTTTGATTTTGATTTTGATTTTGATTTTGATTTTGATTTTGATTTTGATTTTGATTTTGATTTTGATTTTGATTTTGATTTTGATTTTGATTTTGATTTTGATTTTGATTTTGATTTTGATTTTGATTTTGATTTTGATTTTGATTTTGATTTTGATTTTGATTTTGATTTTGATTTTGATTTTGATTTTGATTTTGATTTTGATTTTGATTTTGATTTTGATTTTGATTTTGATTTTGATTTTGATTTTGATTTTGATTTTGATTTGATTGATTTTGACAAAAAGATATAGATGACAAAAAGCGGTTAATTTTGAGTAAATGGGACTTCTTTGTTTGGTATCAGATTTATACGGGAATCATTATTTTATGGTCAAAAAAAAAAAAAACATTAAAATTGCTGGCATTTAGCGAATTCTCAACCGATGTCTATATTATTTTATTCAATGGAATGGTCTTTTATAGTGCAGGTTAGTTCCGATTCTACGATAAATTCTACTGAATAAAATTGGATTTTGTTTTCCATTTCCGATAAAGCAAATAACTGCAAAACGTCATTGAACGTCGTTGCAACCAAATTCGAAGACATAATTTTTAAAAATCAATTAATAAAAATTGTGAGGTCACACAAGGGGCGTTGAACTCGCAAATGGTTAATCTTTAAGAATTTTTACAGATGGTTCTTATAATAATTTAGCGGTCACACTGTATTATTAGAGACATAGAAATATTTCCATTTGCCACAAGTGAAGAAATATTTCTTCGAAAACGTGAAAATTTATTCTAATCGAAGAAAATTTTATTTGAAATAGAGAAAATTGCTATTATCGAAGAAAAAAAAATTATTTATCGCAGAAAGATACGTGTTTTTACCGAGTGCTGTCAAAAATCGTTGAAGTTTAAACATTCGTCCGTCTTTAAAATTTCAGTCAAAATTCGATCAAATTTAAAAATTTCAACGAAAATTTCGTTAACAGCGAACCCAAAAACCTGTACACGTACCCTTTTCAGTTCAAAATCGATCATATAAAATTTTTTACAACACATTGGATCTGCCTTTTCTAATTTTTAAAATCTGATGTCAGATTCGTAATCAACGATCCCAAAAATCTTTAAAGAAACAGTTTTAAGTCTAAATTCGATCAAGTTTAAAAGTATTTATTATTAAGGCCTTCTTTATTGTTACAAATTCATCCACAATATTGGACCCGGCATCTTGGAATTGTACTCTATTTTCGTACTCTCAATGAGGTTCATCAAAATTGATAAAATAGTTAATAAATTTAAAAAAATGTTCCACAAGTCTTATAAACAAAACGAAAATCTGGAAAAAATCAACAAGTTCTGCTTAAAAGGCATAATTTTGTATCCACCATGTTTGATTTCCAATCGCTAATGGTCTTTTCTGTTAAAAGAACTATTTAAGTCACCAGAATCAGAGAATTAGCATTCTACTTCATTGGCTTCATATTTAAAGTAATGATTATTCGAATGAAATTGAAAACCGTCATTTTCTGTTCGCCATTTTTTGAGGATTCGTATGAAGCATGAACAAATACTGTAGTATATACATTTTAAGCAAGATTTAATAAGTTTTTCACAAAAAATTCCGCTGTTTGAGAACTTTAAACATTTTTCATTATTTTGGGCCAAAAATCGTTAAGATATATATTCAAACACGAATATTTTCATAAAGATACAAATATATTATTATTATTTTAAATGGCTTGTTATACAAATTGTCATCTGATTCGATATGGAACGACCAACATTGAAGATATATACATTTTTGCTCAAAATGTAGACTGCAAAAAAGTTCAAGAGAAACAAAAAGTGCAATCTTTCAACATTGAACCTCTACACATGAACCAAATCTATATATTTTCAACTTATTTGTGAACCCTTTTGGACAGAAAATTACTTTTCCGCCACTCGAAAATAAATCATTTTTGAATCAATCGTCAAACTAAAATACACTTTTTTGTTTTTTTAAAATGTAAAGAATATCTTTCCCGAAAATTTTAAAGAATTCATAAATGAAGCTAGGGATTTTTCTTTATCATTGACAAAACATGTTGATTCTACCATACATTTCATTGACGAAATTCTTATATAAAATTCCAATATTCGTGCATGAATGAAATACAAAGTCGTACACTAAGGGAAAAAGTTATGTAGTCAGTACAGAGACAGCTATGTAAAATCTATGCACTGCAACTTGTATGAGAATGAAACGAGAGCAGTATTTACTGAGTAAACGGAGCGTGTACTGACTACATATCAATTTATTCACTTTTTAAAATGAATAAAAAATGTATTCAATACATCATGTTATGTGTTGAGTACATAGCAGACTTCAAAAGATACAAGCAACGTGTACTCAATCAACGTGTTTTACAAAAACTTTACTCAATACATAAAATATAGACTCAGTACACGTCCCTCTTATACGATTGAAGTGACACATTTATTCAGTACATAACATATGGACTCAGTACACGTATCTCTTGCACATCGGCACACGATTTTGCTGTTTTATGTCATTCGTTTCTTGTTTTTCAAATAAGCAACACCTCTAAAGCCTCTAGTAAATCAGTGCGGGAATGAGTTTATCCTGTAC
This sequence comes from Tetanocera ferruginea, assembly GCA_958299015.1. Classification (NCBI taxonomy): domain Eukaryota; kingdom Metazoa; phylum Arthropoda; class Insecta; order Diptera; family Sciomyzidae; genus Tetanocera; species Tetanocera ferruginea. The sequence continues at coordinate 143,472,719 of OY282641.1, forward strand.
TCTAGAACTCTAGAACAAAAGCGATGATTGGATAAGAAATAAATGGCTTGGTTTCTATAAGCAATTGCGAATTGTTTTGTGAAATCTAGTCATTACTTTATTAAGCTATTTATTGCATTTGTTGAAAGGTTGATTTAGGCACAGACATGAATTATGTATATATTCAATACATAAAATTATGAACAAAAAATATATAATGAATACATTATGCATGTAATCATTGCATAAAATTATGTTTTTAGCATATGTAATGAGTAAATTATGCATGTACCCATTACATAAAATTATGCATTTAAAATATGTAATGAGTAAATAATATATGTACTCATTGCATAAAATTATGTACTCCAAATATGTCATGAGTAAATTATGTATGTACTGAGTCAATAATTTATGTAATACGTACATAAGATCTTTACTCATTACATAAAATTATTTGTAACAGTTTGCGATGAGTACAGTGAGCATGTACTCACCACATACATCCATGAATTCACGACACATATTTATGCGTTGAGTACATAAAATTCTTTATTGACTACATAACCGCTTAACAGCATTATGTAGTCAGTAGAGATTTCAACATGTACTCAATACATGAAAAATGTAAAATTTTTGTGTGCAGAAAACTATGCGATGAGTACATAAATTTATGTATTGAGTCCATAGGTTTTTCCCTCTGTGTAAGGAAATTTCGTCAAAGAATATATTACCAAAATGTTGAGGGAGTTTCTCTAACAAAGAAAAGACAAATTTAACCAATTTTCGTTAACGACACGTAAATTTGACTGTTAAATTGATTTGATGATTTGAGTAATCCAGGTTCGATCCTCACCCAGGCTGGTTAAGTGGGTAAGTTTTATTTTTGTCTATTAAACTTTTATATAAGTAATATTCGAAGAAAAAATTAAATATCGTCAAAATTTATTTCTTCCCCCTACCGTGAATTGAACCCCGGACCATTGCATAACACTTGCACGCCTTAACATTGCGATATGCTCTCGATTATTTCCAAGTGAATAAAATGTAAGCAAAATCCATTTCTGTTCTCCTTGTAGGAATTCCTTGCTGAAAATTCTTTAACGCATTTATCTTTTCTTCGTGTATTTAAATCATAAACAAACAGGTTATAATGAGCGCAATCGATGAACAATATACAGAGTTGTTACTGAATTTTCGACAAGGAGGAAGAGTTTTTTATTGTAATTCTTTTGAATATGATTTTGCATGCATTTTTTTACTATGCCAGCAAAATCATATACATAATTTCGTCAATGATGCCACTGCCTGCTGTGTTCATAAAAATATGGGTTTTGTATGAAAACTCAATTCATAAAAAATCAACATTTTTATACCCTAAACCTGAAAGGTCGGGGTGTATTAACTTTGTGCAAACGTTTGTAACGCATAGAACGAAGCGAGTGCGGTGTAGAAAAGTATATATATTCTTGATCAGCGTCACCACGTGAGTCGAGCTATCCATGTCCGTCCGTCCGTCCGTCCGTCCGTCTGTCCGTCTGTGTGTTGTCCGTATACACAGGATAAGAAGAAGGAGTTGAGATGAAACTTGATACACATGGTCTAATGAACCCAAGAATCTGCACTATTGAATATTTTTGGAATCCGCCCACAAACACGCCTACCCCCCATACAACGCAAAAATTGAAAACTGCATAACTCAGCTCATAACTAACCTACAACAATAAACTCTGGTATGTATGTGTTTTGTATCAAAACAAAGATGTTTTCGAAAAATGGGTGTCATTCGCTCAAGGACACGCCCACCTCCCATACAATCCAAAAATTGAAAACGCAATAACTAAGCCTCTGTTTAACCTACAGAGATAAAATTTGGTATAGATGTTTTTTATGACAAAACAAAGATGATTTTGAAAAATGGACGTCATCCGCCCACGGAAACGCCTACCTACCATACAACGCAAAAAATTGAAAACTGCATAAATAATCTCATAATTAGCCTACAACAGTAAAGTTTGGTGTGCCTGTGTTTTGTATCAACAAAAAGATGTCTTCGAAAAATGGACGTCATCCGCTCCCGGACACGCCCACCTCCCATACAACCCAAAAATTGAAAACACAATAACTAAGCCTCTGTTTAATCTACAGAGATAAAATTTGGTACGTATGTATTTTATGACAAAACAAAGATGATTTTGAAAAATAGACGTCATCCGCCCACGGACATGCCTACCTCCCATACAACCCAAAAACTTTTAAGCTCAATAAATAAGGTTATGTTTGTCATAGAGAAATTAAATTTGCTATGCATGTATTTTATACCAAAACTAAGGTGTGTTCAAAAATTGGAAGTAATCCGTTCATGAACACGCCCACCTCCCATAGCGAAAGCACAATAAAGGCATTATCTGTGAGCTACAGGAATAAAACATGGTATGTGTAAATTTTTCATCACCATTGAAATGCAATAAAAATATAAGCTTCATCCCCCCACGGAGACGCCCATTTACAATAAAAATTTTTTTTTTTTGGAAGAGTAGGTTTAGGGTATTTCATAGTCGGCCTAGACCGACTTTAGAGTTTCTTTACTTGTTAACCTTAATTTTTGGCAAAATAAACACTTGAGAAATTATTTTTCAAATAATGATAAATTATTAGCCAACCCCTAAAAATAATTTAAATTGGATTGTTCAAAAAACAAAAATTCTCAAAGATTTTCTCACAGTGTATTAAATGTTAAGAATATATAAATCTGATTTATTTAAAAATTAGGCACTTAAGAGCTGGTCTCTATAAAATGTTAAGAATCAAGCGCAGCGCTTATGAATCGCCATTTTAGTGCGTTGCTTTGTTGGAACTGTCGTTGTTGTTGTTGTCGTTGTTAATGTTGCGATTTTTGCTGCTAGTTGTGTGATTATTGCTATTGCTGTTGTTGTTGTTGCTGTTGACGAATGAAATCAGCAAAAAGCACTCAAAGCAACGAGCGCATTTGATTCGCTGCCATGAACACGCATACACACATACATACACATACACACATCGACGCATGAACGTGTTTCGTTTGTGTTTGTGGGGAGCATTAGAACTATGGTGTCCAGTGCGTGTTGCTTTTGCTTCATGTTTTCTACATGAAGCACAATGAAGAAGCAACATTCTGTGGAGTGATTGCATCATCGAAATATATTTTTTTTTTTGTTTTTTGTGTTATTTTTTGGTTTTTGTTATTTCTTGTTGGCTATTTATTTGCACACAACATAAAAAATTAATGCGAATTCGCGAATTTTAATTTGTTGTTGTTGCTTGTTTTCGCCACTGCCGCTGCTGCTTCTAATTCTTCGCTGGTATTTTTTTCTTGTTGCTGCTGCTAGTTTGGGTTGTTTACTTCAATATAAATGCTGTTGTTGTTGTTGCTTTGTTTGTTTTTTTTTTCTATTCAAAGTGCAATAACCTAAAGAAGTTTGTTTTTTTTTTTTCTTTTTTGTCATTGTATATTATTATCAACAATTGATGTGTTGTTGCTTTTGTTGTAGTCGTTCGAACGCCTACCACTTTCAATTTGCTGAATCTATTCAATTTTTTGTGGTTTTTCGTTGTTGTTGTTGTTGGTTTAACTTGTTGTTGCAGAGAGAATAACACGCAGTTGTGCAAATATTTTTGCAGATTCTTTTAAATACAGTTGTTTTTGCGTCTTTTAACACAAAATTATTTAGGTACATACCTATTATGCAACCTTAAAAATTCACTCAGCTAGAAAACAAAATTGTGTTTTATTCAAAAATTACATTTTATTTTTTATTTCTGGTTTGAAATTAAATTACGGTACACGTACATAATTCAATAATGCTTGCAATGAGAGAGAGGGTGAGGAAGTGAGGGGGTGGTTAATTTTTGAATAGCATTCCTGAACTCCACAAATAGTCCCCAAAAATTTTAGATCAAGCTTAAAGATCTTAAAATAAGTAAATATATTAATCAATAGAATATGTATTTCTTCTGTACGCACTATTTGCTAGTCCAAACCATAAAAATTACATACAATTATGAAATTTTACATGAATCGCACTTATGAACTTTGTTGGTCCTTCATGACATTTAAAAAAAAACACATTGTAAAAAAACTCACAAAAGACAAAAAAAAAAAAAAAAACACGAGAACATGAATATTTCATAAACATAGTGTTTAAAGTCTATTCAAAAATAATCCGCGATTAGTAAATGTAGTACACTTGCCTTGCCCGCGAAATAGCCCGCAATCTCATCCAAAAAACGATTAACAAATCGCAAGTCTAAATTAGAACTTGTGTATCAAAACGTAAGGGGTCTTAATTCCAAACTTTCTGCAATATTCATTAACAGTTTTGATTTCGAATATAACATTATAATTTTCACGGAGACTTGGGTTCGATCTAATATTCTAAATTCTGAAATAATGTGTAAAAATTATCAAATTTTCCGTAAAGACCGTTATAATAAGATCGGTGGTGGTGTTCTGATAGCTGTTCATATCTCGTTTGCATCTGATGAATTAACAATTCTCGACACTAGTGAACTGGAGTTTATTTGTGTTTCAGTTAAATTAAATAATTGCATTGCTTATCTTACCTGTTCTTACACTCCTCCTAATTGTGACATATCAATTTACTTAAGAAATATAAACGCCATCGAGCAAGTCCACAATATGTTAAAAAATAATGATGTTCTTATTGTGTTGGGCGATTTTAACCTACCCTTTGTGTCTTGGAATTCGACAGATGACTCTTCATTTCTTACACCTGTTTCCACTAGTAATTGGATAAATGATTTTTTAGATAAGTTATCTGACCTTTGTCTTCAACAAGTCAATAATACTTTTAATAAAAACCATAGAACGCTGGACCTTGTGTTTGTAGATAGATGCACTACTGTATATCTCATCATCCAACTCTTGAAATAACAGTTTTACTTGCTCATGAAAATGAAAATAAACTTACACCTGATAAGCGAAACACAAAAATATATAATTTCAAAAGTACAGACTTTGCAAAGGTGCTTCTTATTGTGCGTCCCAACAAAGCAAATTAATTCTAAGCCCTTAAGTCCACCCTGGCTAACAAGTGAACTTAAGTCACTAAAAAATTTAAAAAATCGCTTATTTAAAAAAATAAAAAATCTGGTTCTAATATTGACTTTGCTTGTTATTCATCTTGTCGTTGCAGATACCAGCTATTAAATAAACAGTGTTATTCTGCTTATATAGCCAACATCAAATCTCAATATAATGATAATCCGAAACTCTTCTATACTTTTGTTAATTCAAAACGTAAGGCTTCCAACTTTCCACCCCTTATGAGATTCAATCAAGAGGAATCGTCTTGTGACAATGTTATTTCCAACATGTTTGCAAGCTTCTTCAAATCAACTTACTCCAACATACCATTTAATATGTGTTCTGAGCATCCTTATTTACCTCCAGTTAGCTGTTTTGAAACTCCAGTAATAGACTCAATCATTGTTATGCATAACCTTCGTCAAGTTACATGCTCTTTTTCGACTGGCCCTGATGAAATTCCGAGTTGCATTCTAAAGGAATGTGCTAGCAACCTGTGTGCTCCTCTATCAAACATATTTAATATATCCCTGCAAAGTGGACATTTTCCCATTATATGGAAAGATTCATATATTCACTAACTACCGAGCATTGCCAAATTAAGCGCGATCCCTAAATTATTTGAGAAAATCATAACTGAACAACTAACCCACTTCGTATCATCTTCCATTTCTGTCACTCAGCATGGTTTTTTAAAGGGTAAATCAACTTCAACAAACCTTTTGGAGTTTACATCTCGTGTAATAAAAGGTTTTACTTTGGAAAAACAGACTGACGTTATTTATACGGACTTTAGCAAAGCTTTTGACAGCGTCAATCATAATCTTCTATTTAATAAACTTAAGCTAATTGGGTTTCCTGTAAGATTGCTAAATTGGATAGAATATTATTTATCGCGACGTTTTCAAAAAGTTTTATGTAAAAATTCTCTATCACAAAATATTATGGTTACATCTGGTGTTCCGCAAGGAAGTCATCTTGGACCGGTTTTATTCTTACTATTTATTAATGACCTTCCCTCGGCAATTAAACATTGTCTGTAAGTCTTAATGTATGCTGGACGAACTCACTCGCACTCGACGAACAACACCTTTTACAATCTGATTTAAACAGACTAGTGGATTGGTGTAACTTTAACCTATTAAACCTTAACTTAAGAAAATGCAAATCAATGACCTTCTCACGTAGAACTGCTCATAGCACAAATTATACTATAAATAACATCCATTTAGAAATTGTTCATAGTTTTGTTGATCTTGGTGTAATTATGGGTCCAAAACTTCGCTTCAATCTTCACGTAAATTTGGCTGTAAATATGGCTAGAGGTGTTCTTGGTTTCATTAAAAGATGGGCGAAAGAATTCAATGATGCCTTCACAACTAAATTACTATATATATCTCTCGTAAGACCTATTCTTGAATATGCTTCCGTAGTATGGAACCCTCAATATCACGTCCACATTGATGCAATAGAATCGGTTCAAAAACAGTTTTTACTTTTTGCTTTACGTCATCATCGTTGGAACCCAGATATTATTCTTCCTTCGTATGAAACCCGTCTTAAGCAAATTTTACTGCCTTCCCTGAGAAGCAGAAGGATGGTGCTTAATGTCACCTTCCTATATAAATTACTTTGTGGTGAAATTGACTCCCAATATATTCTCTCATCTCTTAACTTTAACATCCCAAGAAAAGGATCTAGACATTTTGTGCTTTTTAAGTTGAGCCAGTGCACTTCAAATTTTGCTCTTCATGACCCTTTACGATGTATGTGTAGTGATTTCAACAATAGCTACAGCTTAATTAATTTTTGTGATTCGGTGGATGCCTTGAAACGGAAAATGATTTTACATTTAAATAATTGATACATTTTAGAATTTTTGTTTCAAACATTAACTAGGTTAATAATATTGTTATATTCTGTTAAAATGTTGGCTGAAGTTATTCCATATATTCGAGACCGTTTCAGTTGTTTTTCCTTTATAATATTGCGTTTGATGAAGTAAACACCATCGAATACTATATGTATGCTTTAACTTGTTTGTTTTAAATAAAAAAATTTTAAAATTTTTCTTATTCAGTTGACTTATTAGTTACTTAGTTTGGTGCGCAAGAGTTTATCTCTTTTCCATGCAAGTTTATGCCTGCGTTGGCCCAAATACATATCCAATTAATAACATTAGCACAGTGTTCCAAAATTACATAGTGACCCGTATATATATACACATATATGTTTGTACATATTTACACGTATATATCTCCGTTATAATTGGAATTGGTTTGGTGTTTAAGAGTTTACTCTCTTTTCCACGTAGGATCTTGGGTTGGATAGTTGCCGCAAACTTACTAATATTCATATTATTTATAGTTACTTTGGTCTCTTTGTTTTAGAGTTTACTTAGTACTACTTATTTGATGTTGTTTACTTTTTCAAATTCATAAATTCTTAATAAATTCGTGTTTTTGTATAAAATTTTTAAGTTCCGCTGAAAAGCCAATTAATGTGCTTAGTGGAAATTCATACTTCTCCAACTAGTTGTGTGTTTTAGTACGTAGGTGCATTCTATCTTTTCCGGTTAATCCGGACTGTTGTAGAATGTAAGTCGTGCATGCTTATAGTACGGGCTATACGTATTCATGAGATTTCACACTCCCTTGGCGAATCAAAAAAAAAAAAAAAAAAAAAAAGTCCATAAAGTGTGTGTACAAGATACATGAACTACTAAAAAATTTCGTAAATGCCATAAAAAAAAATACAAGGGGAACAAAAATCATTCATAATTTTTGTGAATAAAATTCATAAAATGCATGTAAAAATACGAGGGAAACAAGAAAAGTTCATGAATTGAGTGAATTCGCTAAACTTCATAATTTTCAAAAAAATTGTAGTGGCTTTAAAACTTTCAACAATAACAAGCATGCTTTCTATATCTAATATATAAAAATTTCGTTTCACGATGTTAGTGTTTGAATTCATCCGAAACAGCTGGACCGATTTAAATTAATTTTTTTTTATTATTATTTAGTAGGTATAAGAATAGGTCGTAAAGTATTTTTCACCCTCCTACGAGCGAGGCTCTAAATTTTTGGCTTTACTTTCGTCTATAAATCGCAAATCAATGAAACTTAAGTACGAACTTACTATTTAGTTTTGGTCTTCGACTGTCAATATTAAGTGATCTTTGAAAAGGATGACATGGTACCGCCCATCAAATTAAATTTTTTGATATAGCATTGATTTGGAACTAAATGTCGTATAACAATGAAACGCAGTATGAAGAAACTGAGTGTCCAGCTCTTTAAATTATAAAACAGACATGGGCATTGGAAAAACGGGGCGTGACTCCATCCATACAATTTGAATTTTTAATACAAAATAGCTATAGAAGTAAAAGTCACAGAAAATTTTAACTCAGAATGGAGTTATTATTTGCTGATGTCCTGCTACTGGACCAGGGATTTTATAATGTTTGTGGATCCGCCCATATAAGACACATTTTTTTTAAATTAAATCGCATTGGAAATAATAGTCACTTATTAAAGAAACTTGGTTTCGCGTAATTATTTGGTGATATGCCACTACTCGGAAGTACTCAAAAACTAACACGTATACTGAACAAGGGGCGTGGCTGCGGCCGTAAGACAATTTTTCATATCTAATAGCTTTGGAAATTAATGGTCACAGAATATTGAAACTCAGAGTAGAGTTACTATTTGTTGATGGTCTTCTTTTGGCAAACTGGACAGACATTGGACAAGGACGGCAGCAACGCGACGGGTACCAGTTGTTATAATATAGGATTTACAATTCTGTAAAGATAGCCCAAAAATGTTAACCCAATATGTTTGCTCAATTCGTTCCATATCATGCCTGAGATTTAAATTCGCAGCAATGAACACATAATTTTCACACAAACATTTTCCCAAAATTTTGAAGAACTGTGGAATAACAATTTGTATACTTCATTCTTTTTTGCCAAAATTGCTACACATTTTGTCCTTTATACTACCGTAATTTAGATGGCCTGAAATTAAAATAGTCAGGATATGAAATTGTCATGGCTGGCAAAAGGTGCAAAATTTTAAATTAAAAGGCGATTCGCTTGACAATTCGCTTAGATGCGCACACTTTCATCGTGTGTAAAAAATTTTCATTATCCTTTTTAACGTAGAACTGGTCCTTCCTATGGTGAATTGCATCAAATGAGTCAATAGTAATTTTGAAGATTTTTTTACGGAAAAAAGTGTTGTAATATCAAAAATGTGTTTTGCTGAGAAAACGCTATTGGCACCATATTTCAATCAATTATCCTTCATGGTAAAATTTGAGCCGAAATGAAAAAAAAGTGATTGTTAATGAAAGTCAAACTTCCACACCATAAAACTAGTCTCAAAACCAAAGTTCTCATTCGGTCTTTTTGATAGGCAATAAATTACTTAATGCCATAAAAAGGCTTGTAAGTCAAATAGTCAGGTCATGAAAATGTCATAAATGGAAATAGGCATAAAAGTCAATATTTTTACCAGTTGAGTCAATAGTAATTTTTAAGATTTTTTCACAGGAAAAAATATAATTTCAGAGTAAATAATGTTTTGATGACTCACAATGATGAGAATTGAAATAGTTTCTAGATAAAATTTCTCCCAAGACTATAACACAACATAAAGTCTTGTAGGCAAGTCAAGAACTGTGATATCTAAAAGTAAAATGGTTTCACGTGATGGAATGACCAATATCTTTTAAAAGCTTGATGCTTTGATAAATACAAATTTTTTGTAATATTTGATTGATATGCTTTTTTCAAAGATTTTTAAATTTGTTCATTTGTCCTATTAAATTTTTCAAAATCCGCATTTGTCCCTCGTACCGCTGGAAAAAAATTTGACACTGATGGTGAGCTAAAACTTCATACTGAAAACCGAATACATGCGGTCGTGCGTTTTCGTATAACAGAATTGGTCTACCAAAGAGGTGAATTGCTTCCAACGCAATTTCGCATGCATTTCGTCCAATTGTCACAATAGGTCTCCGCAATTATCGTTTTGCCAGGATTCAAAAAATCACGTCTGTCCACTAGCGCGTATCGAATTACATTTTTTTTTCGAATTTCACTTTTTAAGAGGCCTCAAAAGTTTCATGTAGTTGTCAAGATCTGCCAAAAAAAATTTAAAATTATAACCATAAAGGGGACATAACTCAAATTGAGAAATTTGATGCTAGGAAATAACTTTTTTTAAAATATCGAAAAAGAAAAAAAAATCGTGGTCTTAAGCTGATATATTAAATGAATATTTTTAGGCAGTGTTATGTTCAGAAATTTTAAAAAAAACTGAAATTAAGAAGATTAATTTCGACACCACTTCTGAATCACTTGTCATAAAATCTTATATTCATTTTTTTTGAAAAAGTTAAAAAATTGCGTTCTAGTATACATTTCTCTAAAACAAGAGAATACAGATGCAAAAACTATGCAAATTATTAATTCATGATATTTATGGAATACATCAAAACTATAAACAGTACCACCAAAATTTATAACCAATGCTTTCAATGAAAAGTCTTGTGCTATCCCAAGTACAACTTTCGCTTCGAATATCCTTCATACAGGATACTGTTGGTAAAAATCATGAGTAGCACCGTGTGTGGCAAGAAATTGTTAGTTAAACTGCGTTACTACTTTTGCTTTAAGACATGTGTGGATTTTCTTAAAAAATCAAAGCATTTTAAGATCGTTATTTTTTATTGTTTTTCTCAAAAAACAACTTAGTCCTTGCGGGGCAGGTAGATGTCCTTTATTTTTAATAACATTTTTTTTGGATGATCTTGACAAGCCTATGCAACTTTTGAGATCTCTAAGCATACGATCTAAATTTTTCGATACGGTCTACTGTCCACCATAAAAGCACTTTTAAGACTGACAAAAACTCCGACACTCGGTATGCAACTGCCAGTTATATAAGGGAAGCGTGAACTACTTTATAAGTTTAGTGACCGAATTTCATATGATCCATGCATAAATACAAGGTCAACAAGAATTAATGATAGATTAAATCGTCTAACGAATTTTTTTTTTTGTTTTGGTCAGAAATAATCATTTTTTATTATTTTCCTCAATAAAAGTCAAAAAATCATATTTCGATCATATTTTGATCATATTTTGACTTATATTTTTTGCTTAATATTAAAACTCATTTCTTGATCTTTATATTTTTTCTATCAGATATAAAAATCGTTATTATATATTTTCTTCACCAAAATTGTAAGGAATGTCTTGTAGCAAGAAAGCGTACGAAGTCGATTTTTATTTTCATTTCCGAAAAAAACATCCCAAAAAGGATTTCTATACCTGAACAAGAAAATAAAATCAAAAACTTATTTTAATTACTGAGAAAAATAATAAAAATCAACCAAAAAAAAAAATAAAAACGGCCTCATGGGATAAGGTTTGTGTCAAATCCTACCTATATTTATTGTAGTTACTAATATTTATCATTTTCTCTACTTTGAAAATGTTCAGAGGCGTTCCTAGGGGGGGGGGGGGAGGGAGCCGGGGGTCGGTCCGCCCCGGGTACCACCATTTTAGGGGTGACACCATTTCGATTTTTTTCTTTTATTTCTCAAATAAACAGAAGAAGTGATAGAATACTTCACGGTAAAAAATGCCTGCCGTTTGACCAACTTTTATTAAGATCGGCCAACTTTGGCTTGCAGCTCCCATAAAAAATAATGTAAAAAATTAATATAGGAAAAGTACCCAAGGAAAGTACCCTTAGGAACTGACCAATTTCAACCATTTTTGCAATTCTTGTTAAATTTAACAATCACGACATTTTTAATAAAAATGTTTCGCCTGCAATAATAACTTTTAACCCTCTTTTTAATCATTTAATTTATAAAAAATAAAATATTTTTATTATAAATTGAGTGGTAAAATTTTTCGGTGCAGGCGATTTTTTATAAATTAAATGATTTCAAATCAAGCGTTTTTAATACAAAATTTTTGGCTACGGTGCTTACTATATTTTGCTACCAAAAAAGTTCAAATAACAGTTATTTAAATCTTTAAAAACAAAAACAAATGGCATTTTACTACAATAAAAACAAAAATTTTTCAAAATGTAATATTTTTTTCTGTTTTCTTAACAATTTGTTATTGTTTGCCATCTATTGTTTTTTTTCGGAAAACATAAAGGAAAGAATAAAATCACAAAATCTCATCGAATTGGTTTCTAATTGCATTTAGAAATTTCTTATAGGGGTGACACCATGGGTATCCGCCCCGGGTGACACCAAGCCTAGGAACGCCTCTGAAAATGTTCTCTACTTTTTGCTAGTATTTATAATTTTTTCTATTTTCAAAATGAATGTAGCTTTCATTAGTTTTTAGAAATTAAGCTATCTTAACCCATTTCTTTCCAAGTGGACATTCACTGACGATTAATTAATTAATTCGAATAAAAAACGTTAAAAAACGTTAAAAAATTATAATCTCTTGAGGCTAAAGGTACTTCCTTATGTAAAAAAAATCCTCTTTTTTCAATTTTGGGGTTCGAATTAAAAAATTGTTGCTCCAAAGATTAAATATAGCTGCCCATTATTGGATAATTTATAATTATCAACCTTTAGCCAATAAAGTCAGTGAATATCTGCTTGGGAAGAAATGGGTTAAGTGGTTAGGTGGGTAGGGTTCCGAAAACTCGAAAGAAAAAAAAACACATTTTTACCAAATTTTTTTTAATATATCAAATTAAATATTTCATTCAAACAACTAAACATATCAAAGATACACTATTGATACACTCAGAAAAATATCTACTGTAATATTTACAGTCAAAACACTGTCAGGTTCAATAATTTGTGTTTAAGTTAACAGTTTTCTTTTTTGAATGAACGTTTCATAGTATTTTTGTTCTGTTAAAATCATCTGTTGAAATATGTTTTGTGTTGTTATAGAAGTGTCTGTCTTCTCTAAGCAATAGCTTTTGAATGCGTTTCGCCATATTTATTTTATCCTTATCAATATCTCAATGGAAGTGTGGTAGACCGTCACGCGTAGGAAGTGGGTTCAAACCCTAGTTGTGTAAGTATCAAAAATTTAAATTAAATAATTGATTCTATTAATTCTAATTCTAATTCTATTTCTTTAACAGTTTGGTCAAAAATAACCTTCAAAGTAAGTTTGATTAGAGTCTTGAAAAAATTGTACATTATATTATTTATTAAAAAAAATATTTGATTTAAAAAAAATTTTTGTTCTTGTCGGTATTTGAACCAATGACAGTTGAATACTAGACGCACACGTCAGCACACTCGGCTGCACATGAACTTCCGAAAAAGTGATTAAATTTCAATCAGTACGTTTTTATATGGGTTGCGTGTTCTTCAGACCAACAGTCAACCGACTGTTGATTTGAAAGTTTCATTTGTTGGATGGTATTTAACAGTGAAATTTGTTATTTCAACCCATGATTTGTTTGTTATAACAGCATTTTTACCCCGAGTGTAGAGATACTTTGTGACATTTTCATTTAAATATTTTCAAAATTGAGCTATTAGGACCTCATTGCCATTTACTCCCCAGAAAAAAGTTTTTTCGGCATTGTTAGAATAGCTCAGTCAGATGATAGATTCATCTGAAAGACAAATTGTGGAGAGGAGTTGTGAACAAAAAATTACATTCTTTAGTAAAATTTGTTTCACTCATTGTCTAGTAAAATTAGTTGTAATGAAAGAATAAGTCCTTCATTCAAGCACCAGATTATGTTATCTTGAAGAAGTCTGTCAAATTTGAAGAAAACCGGCTTGTAACTTTTTTACAAAATTATGACAATCGACTTCAAAGGTAAGTTTCAAGTGAAACGCATTGAAGTTTTAAATTCAGGCTGACACATGTCAGATGGGCGGAACCTCCACAGGCTCTAAAAAAATTTTAGAAATACAATTTTTGTAATAGAATTTGCCTTACAATCGATATGAAAATTGGGGTAAGAAAAAGCGGTTTAATTGGTCAAATTTGAGTATTTTTCAAAAGTAAAAATTTTCTCAAAAAAATTTTGTTTTGTACATTGATCAACTGTCAAATATGTGGAAGTCGAATTTAAAAATTTTCTATTTTTTTTCTTATATCCCAGCAGTTATTTTGGAGACAATTGGAAAAACCAACTAGTTTATTTCTAGTGAAATTGGAGTTAGTTGCGAACTAGTACAAAAGACGCTCAGCATGGAACAGTTTGAACTTATTTCTATATGCTTAGTTTTTCTTGTCAGCAGACACACACAAAATGAAAAAACAGATACGCTCAAAACGTGTTTTGGCTCGGTTTTTTCATTTAGATTCCGAACTTTTATTAACTTTCGCAAACATTTTCGATGAAAATGGTAAATGGTAATATACTGGTAAAACTTTATACAAAAATTTAATTAGTTATATTGTACGTACCCGTGTTCTGAATAAGGTGAATAATAGGGCTTACTAATGACCACTTCTGGACTGTACCAAAACGGACCAGCTTAGAACTATTCATAATGGAACTAGTACAGATATAGGGAAAAACTAATGTTTATGGGGACAATTGTCTTTTCCTATGACATCAACCCGTAAAAAGCGTCAGTTCGTTCAATGTAAAAGGGTATTGTAGTGGGATCAGTACTGGCCCCTTTTGGAACTAGATTAGAACTATTCTAAATCTGGTCCATTTATCTGCAAGGATTTTTTTCAAAATATGTTTAATTTTCTCTAAATCTGATAGCAGTAACTGTGATGCTCTTTGCAAATGAACTTTCTTAAGGAGGGACATAACATTCGCGGCAGAGAAAACAGACCTTTTTGTAAAAATTCATAACTCAGTCAAAAACAAACATTTTTCCAAATTTTCTTTAATTAATGTAGAGAGTTAAACAAATTACAAGGAAAAAATTCAAAAAAATATATTGTTGATTCCAACATGGTTTAATAGAGCTCCAAACTGGCGGTAGAGAAAAAAACGGGGCCTCGTGGTTGCAGCGCTGGGAGCCGCAAAAATTGTCCGATCTGGAAAAAAATTACTTTTTTATATCTTAACAAAATTGGTTATCGCATGACAGGAGTTTTTTTTTAATTTTTTTCAATTTTTGGTGATGTTCCAAATTTGAAAGTGCGTTTTTTCGAAAAATATATTGACTTTAAAAATTCATAAGATAGCGAATCAAGTATAAAAAATAAAAAAAAAAAAAATTTCGTCAACAAAATGAACCTGCTAGTGCCGGAACCAGTACGAAAAACATGGTTGCTAGATAAACGCGTTCAAAGTTTGTGAACAAAGAAAAATGCAAGGAAAAATAAAAATGCGCTTTAACTAATACGGCTGTAACTTTTGAACCCGTATGAATTTTTCCATGAAATTTATTATTCTTAGAATTTTTAGAATATTTACAAAAATACAAAATTATAAAAAAGTCGATTTAAAAAAACGGCCAATGTCATGTCCCCCTTTTATATAGTCCTTAGTTATGTAGGTATTCATATAACCACCAAGAAATATCTCTGAAATTTTCTTGGTGGTTATATTCAATGAACAGTGACCACTGAAAACCTTTGTTAAGGTATGTGTTACTTTCAAAAACCCATTAAATGTCGGGCACTATTATTATTTGATTCAATTCAAGACCCAACAAAGATGTTTTCCTTCAGTGTAAGCAACACATACGCCTCAACATCTAAAACCAGAAAGCTGTCATGGCAAAGTGCGACACGATCTTGCAGATATTCGAGAACGCACAGGAAATACATGATATTTTATATTTTTTCTTCGTTCGTATTCATTAATTTTTAGGTAACTTTCTAGATGTTTTCTTCTACCATTAAGAGAAAAAACATACAAAAAAAAAACTTGATGCCAACAACTGATCAACTCAACGAAGCTTGAGCGAGGCGAACAACAAACAACGCGTTGATTGGTGCGAATTTTATGTTGATGCTTTGCAGTCTTGAAGACTGCGTGAGCTGCGGGCGCAACAGATGCGATTGAAAGTTGTTGACGACGATATATCTGCGCGTTAGAATGTTTAGGTATGTGTTTGTGTGCTGTGCGCTCTGTTCACGTGTGTGTTGGTTGAGATATAGGATTTTAAGAAATTATTCTAAAATACTTGAATGTTAAGAACAAGAATAAAAAAAAAAACAACACAGCACAAAAACTCAACAGGTTCACTGAACTTTTTATGCGCTGCGCGATGCGGTAATAAGTTGGGAAAAAAAGCACAGCAAAAAAATAAAACAAACAAATGCTTTATTTGCTGTTTTTTGTGTGAGTGTGTGTGTGTGGATTTTTTTTCTTCTTCCACGCAACCACATCTATTAGTGCAAAATGTTGTTTTTTTCTAACTTCTAACTTTTCAACAATCTTTAAACTTGCGAATCGATGGAGTGCAATGACTGCTGGAACAACTTATAAAATACAACAACAGCAACAACAATAAAAATTGATGGACATTAGGCAACATTAATGGCACCAGTTTATTAAAAAATTATCTAATCTTTATGATTTTTGAAAAAACATGTCTTAGCTCAGCTTTCTGCATGGTTTATGTAGATCCGGCTTTTTATGTAGAAAAAAAGATTCTGCAACTTAATCATAAGAACAATCCTAAGCATACCCGATTCGGTACCCATATTACAATGAGTATATTCAACATACTATAACAATTACATTAAAACATACTCATCATATCCCACCAATCAGCCCATATATAATATATCATATCACATACAACAACCCATCTTAGCATACTGAACAAGGCATACTGATTCAGGGCCGTAGGCAAGGATAGGTTTTTGGGCGTTCAAACCCCTCCCCCATTGGTACCGGAGATATGGCACAAATCAATTCCATTCAATATTCCATTAAAAACAATTATATAAAGTTGAAATATTTAAATATTTTTCGAGAAAAATTAAAAAGTCATTTTTTAAAAAATACTATTTGGGAGTAAGGATCGAAATTAGGTATGTTCGATGTTAAAAAAACATCGATGATGGCATCAATGTTGACATCGAAAGCTCAACATAGACTCTCAAATAAAAAAACATCCATGTTGCCCAACATCGTCATCAATACCGAAAACAATGTACACTCAGAAAAAAGTTTCTTGGATATGATATAGTAGGCATCATATTTAGTGAAAAATGGTATAAACTTTGCTAAATAGAGTGTGCTTTTCTCTAATTGTTACACTAAGAATTCTCTAAACATGATAAAAAGCTTCTATGAAAAAGAGAAATATATAAAAATATATCGTTTTTAGAGAAAAATAATTTTTATTTTTGAGAAAACATTTGTTTTTATTGAAGAAAATACTTCTCAAAGTGAATTTTTTATCAAAATATACGAAAAAATTTTTCATTTTCAATAAATTTTTCTCTATAAATGAGAATTTTTTTTGTGCGAGAAAAATATTTATCATTATTAGAGACATTGAAATATTTCCATTTCCTAGAAGTGAAGAAATATTTCTTCGAAAATGTGAAAATTTATTCTAAAGCGCTGATTATAATAGACTAAACGGAACGTTATAGAACGTTGAGAAATGTCACTTTGCAATCTATTACATGAACTTTTTATGTGAGCGTTTATAATAAGACGGAATGAAACGGAACTCGACGTTGATACTAACAGTCATACCTAAATTGGAGCGTTAGGCGTTGTGCTATTTAACGCTTTTTAAAAAAGGTAAGCGCCATACCGCAATTGAAGCGTTACGTTTAAATGTCAAAATCTTATTCAAATGTCAAATAATTATCTTGTGTCTAAAGAAAATTAAAAAAAAACTGCTTTCATTCATGATGAGGCCTTCACAACTCTTTTCGCCTTCGTGGTCTTGTTAGACAAAAGTAGGTGGTTAAGAGAATTGTTACGAAAGCGGCAACAGATTCCATAATATTGCTTAGCTACCAATATTGTTGATATGTTACTTTTGGAACCTATTGCCTATTGTAGAATCATTGATCAAAAATTTTATAAAATGTGAAAAAAAACAATTTCGATTTATTTTTGTTTGTCACTTATTGACAATTTGTTCTTAACGCTCTGTCAAAATTGGAAATTCAGATGGGTTGGCGTTAGCGCGTTGTTTATTTCCGTATGCTTCATACAAAACATTCGAACATAAGAAAATTTTGACATTTCAACGACGCTAACGCTCCAATTTAGGTATGACTGTAAAGATTTTTGATTTTGAGTTGCGTTCCGTTCCGTTCCGTCGAGAATAAACAAATGCTTTGACAAATTCTTAAACAAATATGTTTTAATTTGATTTTTTGACGCCTCCTTTTTATGATGAATTCATATTTCTCTTGAACACAATTTTTGGAAATGAAGTTAAAAGAAAGGAAGATTGATGTTTTTCAATGTTTTGTTATGTTTAACAAACTAAACCGCTACGCTGACACTTGCCTAAGTTCCGTTTCGTCTATTATAGAAGCGCTATACAGCGCTTAAGTGAAGAAAATTTTAGAGAAATTTTTCACTGGAGAAATATATGTTTTTTTTTTAATGAAGAATCACGGGATTTATTTAGTACATGATCATTAAGGTGCCTCGAAAATTTATTTTGTTTGACATTTATATTGAGAAATCTGTATTTAACAATATCCTACATCCAAAAGGATTCCGGTTTTGATTTGACAAAAACAGCTTTTCGTAAAAAAATCATTAGAGGTATTCACACTGACTTGGTAGTTGGGTACGGGTAGATTGAGTACTTTTGATTACTGCGAGCACCCTTAACTGCAATTGAGTACTTTGTAGAAACAGCTGATGAGGGATGAATGACAGCTAGAAAAGAGTTGCCGCCATATTGTTCATGTCATTTTATGAAAGCAAAATTTAGGCCATGTACGGGCGTAAAAAGTTCTTTTATATAGGAGTAATTTTTAACGTGAACCTTGCGGCATTTAATAATTTTTATCTGAAAAATTTTAAAATAACTCATTTTAACACATTTGTCTATTTTATTCACTTATAATTTGTTTACTTTGTTTTAGTTTTTTTTCAATTCAATTATTGCCTACTTTTGGAAAAGGTGGTAACCCATGAAAAAAGTACTCAATCAATCTACCCAAACAAGTCAGGGGGTCAGCTAGTGTAGATTGGTAGATGGGTACTTGGGTAGAATGGCACTTTTACAAAAACAAAATGTATGGCATTTGCCAATCTACTCAACTACCCAAGGCAGTGTGAATACCCCTATTATGTTTTTTTATGCCCTTAACCTGAAAGGTCAGGGTATATTAACTTTATCCAAAAGTTTGTAACGCATAGAAATAAGCGAGTCCGGTATAGAAAGTATATATATTCTTGATCAGCGTCACCTTGCGAATCGTGCTATCTATGTCCGTTCGTCCGTGTGTTGTCCGTGTTGTCCGTGAACACAGCATAAGAAGAAGGAGTTGAGATAAAAAAAAGTGTTGAAAAATGTTGCGTAATCCAGAATGCATAAAGTTCTGCAAAAAATGTATTTCTATAGTTTTGATTTTATTTAAGTTTTACTTTCATTTTACTTCTACTTCTTTATTATTTTCGCTTTTAAATTTTTTCCGTTTTATCACTTTTGAAGTTAAATGCTTTGTTTTGTTTAATTTTGATTGTTTTTACATTATTTTCATTTCACTCATTTGTTGTTATAGTTTTTTTTATGAGTGTTCAAATGTGCGTGCCTCACATTCTAAAAACAAAAAAAAAAAAACAAACAACAGTTTTAACAAAAAAGTCAAATTGAAATTTGCGAATAGGAAAGCGTCAAAAATAAACAGCGAAGCAGAACAACAAAACCTTTGTCAAGGTCAATTAGGTTGACTTTGTTTTTGCATAGGAACACACTCACACAAAAAAAAAACTCAAAATAAATTAGCACTTTTTTCTAGCACAAACACTCATAAACAATAATAACAACAAAAATAAAAGCAACCGCATAAAAGTTGTTATCTTAAGTTTTTTAATTGTTGTTTATGGCGAACTTTTCGCAGCTAGTGCAGCACAGAATGTTCTACATATAAAAATACAGAGAAAGAGAGGAAAGAGAGAGGCAAACTTTTGCAAAAGTGCTTTTTGAGTTTACGTGGAAGTAGAGGATTTTAATAAATTATCCTATGATACCAATATTTGATAGGAATTTTTATGAAATATTGCAGCAATACTTCAAAATGATTCAATTTAATATGGATACATTTTTGATAATTTTATAAAAAAGCTTAAAGCATAAATCCTATAAAAAATCGGAAACTAAAACACAATAACAGATAGTTTTATTTAAAAGAAAATTTTAAAAGTCTTAAGTTTAAAGTTTAAAGTTTAAAGTTTAAAGTTTAAAGTTTAAAGTTTAAAGTTTAAAGTTTAAAGTTTAAAGTTTAAAGTTTAAAGTTTAAAGTTTAAAGTTTAAAGTTTAAAGTTTAAAGTTTAAAGTTTAAAGTTTAAAGTTTAAAGTTTAAAGTTTAAAGTTTAAAGTTTAAAGTTTAAAGTTTAAAGTTTAAAGTTTAAAGTTTAAAGTTTAAAGTTTAAAGTTTAAAGTTTAAAGTTTAAAGTTTAAAGTTTAAAGTTTAAAGTTTAAAGTTTAAAGTTTAAAGTTTAAAGTTTAAAGTTTAAAGTTTAAAGTTTAAAGTTTAAAGTTTAAAGTTTAAAGTTTAAAGTTTAAAGTTTAAAGTTTAAAGTTTAAAGTTTAAAGTTTAAAGTTTAAAGTTTAAAGTTTAAAGTTTAAAGTTTAAAGTTTAAAGTTTAAAGTTTAAAGTTTAAAGTTTAAAGTTTAAAGTTTAAAGTTTAAAGTTTAAAGTTTAAAGTTTAAAGTTTAAAGTTTAAAGTTTAAAGTTTAAAGTTTAAAGTTTAAAGTTTAAAGTTTAAAGTTTAAAGTTTAAAGTTTAAAGTTTAAAGTTTAAAGTTTAAAGTTTAAAGTTTAAAGTTTAAAGTTTAAAGTTTAAAGTTTAAAGTTTAAAGTTTAAAGTTTAAAGTTTAAAGTTTAAAGTTTAAAGTTTAAAGTTTAAAGTTTAAAGTTTAAAGTTTAAAGTTTAAAGTTTAAAGTTTAAAGTTTAAAGTTTAAAGTTTAAAGTTTAAAGTTTAAAGTTTAAAGTTTAAAGTTTAAAGTTTAAAGTTTAAAGTTTAAAGTTTAAAGTTTAAAGTTTAAAGTTTAAAGTTTAAAGTTTAAAGTTTAAAGTTTAAAGTTTAAAACTAAAAGTTTTAAAGTAAAAAAGTGCAAAGTTTAAAGTTTTAACGCAATTTTTGTGAATTTTTTATTTTCATTTCATGAACTATTCTTGCTGCTCTTGAATTTGGGCATCGATTATATGAATTTTGTTCACTAAACTCGTAAAAGGTTTCACATTTTCCTTGTAAATAAACGCAAGATTCATGTATTTTAGTCACTTATATCATGAAGTGTTCTTGTTCTTGGCCGTGGCATGCAGGTTCAGTATGTGGCTAAGCATGCTCGGAGCCCGAGTTCGATTCCCACTCGCGGCGAAAAGTTTTTCAATAAAAAAAATTTTCTGTTCGGTCACCACCTCACTGCAGACAAGGGTTTGCCAGAGAGTTAATAATGCCATATAAAGCTTCTTGAGAACAAGAACTTTAGCCGTTCGGAGTTGTCATAAAACATGTAGGTCCAGTTCTCGGTCAATTGTGTGCAAACATTTGTAAGAAGCTCGATCAAAGTCTTTTTAAGGGCTGAAATAGCCAATTTGTTTTTTTTTTTTTGGTTATTTGTTGTTATGCCCTTCGTATTTTTACATAAATTTTATGAATTTTGTTCACAAAATTAATGAGTGATTCATGTTCATGTTTTTTTTTTCTTGTTCTCCTCTTATTTTTACATAAATTTTATGAATTTTATTCACAAAATAAATGAATGATTCATGTTTCACTAGTATTTTTTCATGATATTTACGAAATTTTTTTATTGGTTTATGTATCTTGTAGCTTTATGAACTTTAAACACTACGACTATGAAATATTCATGTTCTAGTGTTGTATTTCTGTATGTGTATTGTGTACATTGGTGGCATGAATAGTTCATATGATTCATGTAATTGGTTACTGAACCAAAATTCATGAATACGAGTCATGGAGGTTTAAAAGTGCATAATTATTGTGTGCTTTTATAGTTCAGTGTTTCAAGCTTTTGTGACTCTAAGTGATTTTGTTTTTTTTTTTTTAAATAAGACTTGATGCAAAAAAGTATAAAGTTTTTTCTTTTTATTAATTTCTGCACTTTATTTTTCTCTTTCCACAAGAAACTTTTGCAAGTTGCCCACAACTTTAAAGCTACAAGCTTTTAATTACTTCTTTATTCTAACTCCAGATTTCGTTGCTGTGGTTTTTTTCGCCAAACTTTCTTGTGTCTTGGTTTAAGTTTTATGTATGTGCAATTGTATCTATCTATCCATCTATTTTGTTTTTTTTTTTTTTATTTGAGTTTAGCTGTGTTTGTAGGTATTTTCGTACGCTTGTGCTTAAGTTTATAAAGTTTCTTTTTTGTTTCTGACTCTTTTGAATGTAGTGATCATGCGTTTATGTCCGACGTGAATGAACTTTTCAAGGTGAAGATATTAGAATACAACAACAACAGAAATGGCAACAATAAAAACAACGCGCGACGTCAGCAGCGCATAGGCAAAAACTTGCAAACTTATGGCTAAAAAGGAATGGTTCGTTTCACAGCAGCGCAACGCATGTACAGGCCAAAAGCTTATTAACGTTGAAGCTTTCTTCTAATTCTTCATAGGTGCGTGTGTTGGCTTGTTAGTGTTTGTCTAGTTTTTTTTTTTCGTTTTTTTGTCTAAGCTTGTTCAGCTGGCTGGTTTTTTTTTAATTATTTTTATACCTCTACAAATGCGATTCTTAAGATACGCAACGTTTTGACGCTGTTGCTGATCGCGCGAGTGGGTCTTTAAATGCGTCCGGGCGTCACATATTGTTAAGGCGAGGCTATGCGAAGCTTCATGCAGTGCCTTAGGGTTGGAGGGGTATGGAGGGCACTTGTAGCTTGTTAGTCACTTGCTGCCAGTGTGCGTATGCTTGTGCGTGTGAGTTCTAGTCGTCTTTTTTATAGTCTTCCCCCTAATTCTTGCTCATTTAAATTTATAGCTTTTTATTCTTTGATTTTTTTTGAGAATTGCTGCTTTTGTTGCGATCATTTCTCAGTTTTTGTTATTTTTTTGCTATTTTGGCTGCTTTTGACTGTTTCTTTTTTAGTTGATTTGTGTGATCTTCCTGCCCTCCAACCTCCCGCACAGCACACTTGCATGCGTCTCTGCACATAAGCTGTGCTGTGTGGCAAAGCTTCATGCTTTTTGCTATGAATTTTATTATTTTTTCTTCTTTTTTAGCTTTTGTAACTAGCTATGTTTCTATTTTGTGTCTGTTTTTTTTTCGTTTTTTTTTTTTTAGTTTTTGATTTTATCATTAATTAACTTTGTTATTGTGCGTTTTGTAGCTTTCGGTTTGTATCTGTCATATCCTATTGATATTCAACATTAACGCATGGATTCATTTTGAATGCAGGGTGGAATGATCGCGTCTTCACATTTCAAGGTTATTCAAATTTAGAAGATTCTTTTATGCAAAGCATTCGATCGAACTTTTAATTTTTTTTTTTTTTGTTGATTACGCATTTGTGCGTTTTGATGTATCTTGTAGATACAAATACTATATAGATAACGTACTGTATGTTGAGCCATAAAGTTGAGTATTGCTGTTGTTGTCAAAGCTGCGGTTATTGTGGCCGCGTTGGTTATATTCTTATGTTCAGCAAGAGTTTTGCTGAATTTTGACTACTTTAGTTTATAATTTATGTCACATGGACTTTGCTTCTATTTTTGATGGCATAGAAAACATTTTCTGCAATTTTTTGGATTTCAAAAATATATATAAATCTTATTTTGCATATTATTATTTTTATAGCAGACATATATTAAATGCTTTTTTTAATAGCTACATAAATTTTAAGTAGTTTTTTTAGTTTAAATTTTAGTAATTTTTGTTTTCAATATATTAAAAATGTTTCTTCAGACCCTGGTACATATCTAACAGATATAATTTATTAAGTATGGTTTTTCCAATATTTGTAATCATGAACCATTAATTTTAGTTGCTCATTTTAATTGCTAATTTTTTGCCTTTCTCGGATTTTAAAGCTGACTAGCTGATCTACATATGCTCCCAGCGTAAAAAAACCGTCATAAAAAAGAAACTATACAATATTTTTACTTAAATTTTTTTTTTACAGCTTCTTAAAAATTCCTTTTTGAATATAATACAAATTCCATAGGCCAAGAATTTTATTAAGTCAGTAAAACAAGATGGAGTTAAAGCATAAGAATGTACTTTTTATATCAAAACACAAAATTAGTGGTGTGAAAATGATCGCAGTGTGCCGATTAAGGGTTAAATTAGGTTAATGGGTCTTACATACAAAAGTGAAAAATTACTTCTACTCGATTTTTTTTTAAAAGTTACTCGATGTCATATGCATAAAAATGCGGTTTACTCCGTAAAACGATATCGTACATTGAGATCAGTGTTGCCAAGTCAATGCTTTTAGATGATGGAAAACGCGTAATTTTTAATAAAAAGCACTAGATGAAAAAGCGCTAACTTTGGTGCATTTCCATTTTAGTTTTAGTACTTCTGGTGCATTCTGATTGTACAACTTGACGTAAGCATTTCGTTTATAAATTTATCCTTTTTACAAATTCTTTTTACCTTTTTACCTTACAAATTCGAAAAATTTGTTCAAAAATATGACAAATTCAGAAATAATTTTAAAAGAAAATTATGTAACCAAAATATGTTAAGACGTTTTTGATCTGTTATTCTACACTCTCCCACATCAAATAAATCTTTTTAGCCTTCTCTTAAGGAGGGACATATCATTCGAGGCAGAGAAAACAGACCTTTTTTTAAAAAATTCATAACTCAGACAAAAACACACATTTTTTCCAAAATTTTTTTTATTATTGTAGAGAATTGAACAAATTACAAGAACAAATAAATATAAAAAAATATATTTTTCCCTCCAACATGGTTTTATAGAGCTCCAAACTGGCGGCAGAGAAAAAAACGGAGCCTCGTGCTTGCAGCGCTGGTAGTCGCAAAAATTGTCTGATTTGGAAAACAAATGACTTTTTTAAATCTTAACAAAATTGGCTAACATATGACAGGAGCTTTTTTTAAAATTTTTTTTTCAATTTTTGGTGATGTTCCAAATTTGAATAAAAATATTGACTTTAATAAGAAATCGAAAAAAAATTAAGAAACAGCTCGTGTCACACGAAAAAAATACAAAAAAAAAACTCGCGTGTAGCAACGTACACGTGGCAGAAGTGAAACTTCTTTAACAGTAAGAAATAAGAGAGATTTTAGAGTGAAATAGAGAGAGAAAGTATCTGAAAAGAAATTCAATCAATACGAAATGGAATAATAATTTGTTGATTCAATATTTGCAACAAGGGACCGTACCGAATATGGTTTTTGTCGAAAGTGTCACATATTAACTTTTATCTCTTAATTTTTATTTTTTCCGACAAAAAAAAATAATAGTTTTTTGTGCCTTATAGTTTTTTTGGGCAAAAATAACAGTTTTTTTCTGCCGTTTATTTTTCGGTCAAAAATATCAGGTAATTTATATTTGTTCAAGTCATTTTACCGATAAAAAAATTTCGATATTATTATTTTCATCTCATCGATGAGACATTTTACACATGGTGTCAACAGTTCAATCTGTCAAGCGGCCTTTAAGAAAACACAAATTGCTTGATATTTTTGACCGAAAAAATTAAAGTCACAAAATAACTGCTATTTTTGACCGATAAAATAAAAATCAAAAGTAACCTTTATTTTTCCTCGAAATATACTAGGTAAGAAATTAACTTTTAAAGAATCAGTTTCAAATTTAAAAGCGACTTAATATTCGTGAGGCTGAGGACATTTGTAACATAATGGTATATTTGAAAAAGTCTTTCAACAATTTTTTTCATTTGAAAATTGTAAAATAACAGTTATTTTCGGTACTTGTTTTAGTTCAGTTGATGTTTTAGTTGCTTTCGAATGTCTTCTCAACATTGTTACTTTTTGAATGCTGGATTGCATTTGCATAGTACTCTTTGAAGGAGCCTCCGAAAGCAGAGGCAAATCTTGTTCATTATTACCTCCTGCTTCCTGATCATAATAATTGCTATGTTGATAGAGGGCCTCAATTAGCAGCGAACGTTGATTGTTGAGTGTATCAACTTGGTTGGCTTTAAAATTTTGTTGAGATGCATCAGTGTGTTTTTTGGGGATTGGTTCTGGGTAAAAATGCATTTTGAAACTCAGCCGTTGTTGCAATCCACCTTACCTTCATCATTAGTTGCAGACCCAGCTGCGGCTGTATTCTTAAGAGCTGTAATTCGCTCTCTATATTCACGAACGCGTTCTGCTCCTGTTTTAGCTATTTTTCTATTTTTTTTTTTCCGTGCATACTTGTAAGATGAAAATTAATGTTACGGTTATGTTAATAATGTAATGTTAATGTTAATCTAATGTTAATGTTAATTATGTTATTTTCAGTATGTTACGCGTTCAGTTTTAATTACATTTTGTTTGGCTATTTATCATGTGCCTATGTGGCGTTAAGGAATAGATTCCGTCTCATAACCAACGATGTTCGGGGTTCAATATTCGGCAGCGGCAATAATTTTTTTTTAATTTTCATATGAATTGAAAACGTTAGCCTAGCGTCACGAAAAAGGACCTTGAAATTTCACTCGCCGCCAAAGAAGTTTCACTTCAAAAATTTCGTCAAAAAATTAACCCGCTAGTGCCGCAACCAGTACGAAAAACATGGTTTCGAGATAAACGCGTTCAAAGCTTGTGAACAAAGAAAAAAAAAGGTTAAAATTAAAAATGCGCTCTCACTAATCCGGCTGTAACTTTTGAACCCGTAGAAATTTTTCCATGAAAAATTTTTTTCTTAGAATCTTAAGAATATTTACTAAAATTTATTTACTAAATTATAAAAAAGTCGATATATAATTAATAAGAAATTTAGACGATAGCTGACTGACAACTTTGAAGGACTCTTAAAAAGTATTTATATATAAAATATTTTTTTTTTGGTCTGAGAAATGCTAATTGATTATGTATTATGTTTTCTGCTGATCAGTTTTTTCGGTAAAAAAAATCATAATATTTTTCTTGTGACTTTACTTTTTCTTCAAAATGTACATTAGACCGTATCTCAAAACAATAATGCGCCGTAAACCAGCGAATATAACGCATTTGTGCAAGACAATTACGAAAAAAAAATTTTTTTTTTGACCGAACGTAGGGATCGTGCATTGACATCTGTCTTCATATCTCTGGTGTTTACAGTCGGATTTTAAAGTTTGGTACAACAATGTTTTTGTCTCAAGAAGATCAATACGACCACTTTAGAAGTCATTGAACTCAGGTGTACCGTTTTAGTACTTACCCTCCAGATCTCAGTTCCTACCATCCTAATGTACCATCCTTATATCAAAAAAATAAAGCTCTTAAAATATCATTCATCTTTTGCCCAGAAAGTATATCGAAATTTCTAGCAGAACTATGTTTAAAAAATTTTTTAAAATTTTTTTGCCGATCTTCGGTATTAAAAGTCTGATCATATTGAATGACATATCGATGTTTTTGTTTAAAAGAGACCAATAATTTTTATTCCAAACTAAAAAAAAAGTATTCCTACAAGTCCTTGGAAGGCCTCTAATTGAATTTGAGGAACTTTAAAGCTCGTAAAAAATAAAAAATAATGCCAATGCTAACAGAGTTATCAACATAATTTTTGTTGTGATTTTCTAAATATACAATGTATAATTATTTTCACAGCCACATTGAAAATATCAATTTCAAATACTGACGATTGCAATTATATTTTGAATATTTAAATATTTAAAATCCTCTGTTAAAACTTCTCTTCTCCAAAAGTTCTCGTCCATATCATTGTGGTTATTTTGAGAAATGCAGACATATGTAGCTAACTATTTTTTCAGAAATTACATGATTTTACGTGGACCGCTGATTCGATAGTCCTTGTTTCTTAAAGATTTTTGTACTGCAACAATACTATCAACTTATTTTTTGATTTTTTCTTCACTTCCTTCAGGATTAGCTTTACATATCGGCGAGGAAATGTTTTCAGTCGCCCAGTTCTGTTTTCCTCTGTTAATTTTTCGCCAGTTCAAATTTCAAGATTTTCGGAAATTTGTATGCAGGGTGTCTAGAGAAGGAGTGCAAATATTTACGGAGCTGAAAGGCGAGGTCGAGTTGAGCAATAAATTGTTTGATAGGCGGGTAATACTTTCGCCCCCTAAGAGTATCTAAATTAATCGGTTAGTTATTGTTTCCAGCAGAAAGGCGTAGTACACTAGAAAACTTATTCTAAGAGCCCTTAGTTTTGTATGAGCTCTTTCATTTAGCGAGGTTAAAATTAAATTTCAATTAAATTCAACTCAAAGTAAAAATCAAAATGATGACGTATTGTGGGAGAAAACTTAAAATTATTTTGGCAGAGACTAATGTTCAGCGATTGATTCTAAAATGATAAGTTTGAGGTTGCAGAAAACACTCTCCTCTAACCAAAAAGCTTTATAAATAAATTTAAAAAAAAATATGTTTGGTTCACTGGGCAGAAATCTTCGTACAGGAAATGCTAGTTCTCTAAATCTATTAAAAACAGTCATACCGATGCCTTTAATCTCAGCAATAGTATTCTCTATTAATAGTTCTAAGGAATTTCAATCAAAACCACATCCATATCCACGAAAAGTCACAAAAAACTTATTAATAGCTTCAACAAATAGAAACAAAGTTTTCTATGCTTATTTTTAAGCCCATTTCTAAAGTAAGTAGCCCACTTCTGAGCTATTTGAACTGAACTGAAAAAACAATAAACCAAAAACTAGCAATAAAAAAAAACTGCCAGCAAATCGGTGAAGTTCAAGGGTATCTATCAGAGAAAATAAACGAACTAAAAAAACTAGTCAACAACAATATTTTGGATATTGATATAAAGTGTGAGAGAGAGAAAGGGTGGCCGGAAGCGGGAGAACGAAGAAAACTATGTTTTTGTGTTTTTTTTTTTTCTGCTCTACTCTATGATCGGTTTTATTATGTTGTTATTTTGCGGTGCTAGGCTTGCAATTAGTCGATTTTTTATTTTACGCTCAGCTGGTGTTGAGAAAAAAAAAGCTTCGCTAAAAAGCTCTGCAACGAACACGCATTCAGCAGCAACAACAGGCAAGCAAGCATTGGACGATACACGCACAAAAGCGCGGGTACCTTGAACGAATGATAAGAAAATAGCTGTGCGGAAAGTAGGGTGGAAGGAACGTATGGTTGCTTGGCGGGTTGGTTAGTTGCTTGCTGGAATGGATGGATGGTCGGTTGGTCGTTTTGCTGGCTGTTTGGAACCTCCTATCTTATCTATGATCTCACTGCACGCGTAGCACTTGCAAAACTATAGCGTACAGAAAACAACAACAACATTTAACTAAGAAAAATATGTTTTTTTTTTTTTGAGGGGCTGGAGTTGAGGTTATGCGAGGCGCCAAGCCAAACTGCTCGTCGTCATGCAAAAGCAAAAACAAAAGTACAGAAACAACTACAACAACAACAGCATAAAACTCACCAAATTGTGTGCGGTTTTGGCACAGATATTTTTTAACATTTATTTATATTTATGAAATTCATTTCTTTGGCTATATTTGTTTTATTTGCTTTTTTGTATATATTTTTTTCATGCTGATGTTTGTTGTTTTTGTAGTTAGTTGTCTTGAACGCTTCAGTACGCAACGTATTTGAAGCGAATTGAAATAAATTTGTTCTGCGTGCCTATGTGGGAGGCCTGATTTTTGGTTGTGTTTTTTTTTTTTTTTTGTTTCTAGTGCCAACTGAATAGCTGTGGAATTTTTTGTATATGAGTGGGGAGGGGAGGGGGCATGTGGCTGCGTGTTCAGCCTGCTCGTCGTCGCAAGTCGGTGGTGAGGTCAGTGCGTATCAAAAATGCAATCATTAGTGAGCCGTTAGATATTAATGAAATCGATAAGAACCAATTTTGACATCTATAAGATACAAGTTCATATCAAAAAAGTTATTCATTCCATGCAGATTGAGATGTTTGAAACAGGTTTGCCAAAAGTTACAGCAAGGAATGAGTCGTAGTGAATTACATAACATAACATAACATAACATAACATAACATAACATAACATAACATAACATAACATAACATTACATAACATAACATAACATAACATAACATAACATAACATAACATAACATAACATAACATAACATAACATAACATAACATAACATAACATAACATAACATAACATAACATAACATAACATAACATAACATAACATAACATAACATAACATAACATAACATAACATAACATAACATAACATAACATAACATAACATAACATAACATAACATAACATAACATAACATAACATAACATAACATAACATAACATAACATAACATAACATAACATAACATAACATAACATAACATAACATAACATAACATAACATAACATAACATAACATAACATAACATAACATAACATAACATAACATAACATAACATAACATAACATAACATAACATAACATAACATAACATAACATAACATAACATAACATAACATAACATAACATAACATAACATAACATAACATAACATAACATAACATAACATAACATAACATAACATAACATAACATAAAATAATATAACATAACATAACATAACATTACATAACATAACATAACATAACAAAACATAACAAAACATACTACATATCTAAAAAAACAACATCCGAAACCGACAAAAATCTTTAAATAAAATTTTAAAAAAGTTAACAATAAATAAAAATAAAGAATATAATAAAAGAGAATAAAAAATAATTCAAAGTATTAAAAAATAAATAAAAACAGCTGACCGAACCGTCCGACACATAGTGGTCGGCTGGTCTGTGATTGTACCGTCGAATACAGTCATAAAAAAATTGAAGTTTATTAAAAAAAAAAAAAAAAAATAATAATAGAAAAAAAATCATAAAAAATTAAAAAAAAATAAATATAAAAGTAATAAAATTAGTAAAAAACACCTACCTATATTAGGCTCCTTTCTGGTCTGCGTCTGTACCGTAACACACAGTAATAAAAACAAAAAATTTCAAATTAAAAAAAAATAATAAAAAATTATAACAACAAAAGCAAAAACATTTCAAATTATTTAAAAAAAGAATGAAAAAAAAGAAGAAGCGTCTGACCCATATTGGGCTTCTTTCAGGTCTAGATCTGTTCCAAACAGTAATAAAATATATAAAAAAGTAATAAAAAATATTAATGTTAATATTAAAAAAAAAAAAAATATTAAAAAATATCTAAAAAATTATATCATGTTTATGTTAAATATCATATTTAAAAACATTTCAAATTATTTAAAAACAAAAAAAACTTACGGAGCGTCTAACCCATATTGGGCGGGTGCCTTTCTGGTTTGCATTTGTACCGTAGCATACAGTAACAAAATAAAAGAAAAAAATTTTAAATTATTAAAAAAACAAAATAAAAAATTAAAACTAAATACAAGTAATAGAAAAACTAAATTACAAATTATTATTAAAAAAAAAAAATTAAAAATAAAATTAATAAAAAACAACATTCTGATCTGCGTCTCTACAGTAGACTACACTAATAAAAAAAAAGAAAAAATTTCAAATCAATAAATAAAAATGAATAAAAAATAAAATAAATGATAACATTTATAAAAACCAACATTTCAAAATATATAAAAAAAAGTAAAACAAGAAAACCAAGAAGCATCTGACTCGTAGCGTACAGCAATAAAAATAAGAAAAAAGTTTTAAAATATTAAAAAAACAAACGAAAAAACATAAATAAAAAACAATTAATATAATAAAAACACTTCAAATCCTTAAAAAAATCGTAGACGTCTTGCTGGGCTACGTCCGTAGCATACAGTAATAAAAAAGAAAGATACACAATTTCAAATTATTAAAATAACAAATAAAAAATAAATAAAAAAAAAAAAATAACAGAAAAACAATCTTTCAAATTATTGAAAAAAAAACAACAAAAATAAATTAAAAATAAAATAGTAATAAAAAAAACATTCTGGTCTGAGTCTCTAACGTAGACTACAGTAATAAAAAAAATGAAAAAATTTTAAAATTACTAAAAAAAAAATAACAAAATGAATAAAAAACACAAAAAAGCAATAGAAAAAAAAAAAGCAATAGAAAAACAAAATCTCAAATTAAAAAAAAAAAAAATTAAAAATAAAAGTAATAAAAAAAAAGAAAAATTTCAAATTAAGAAAATAATAAATAAATAAAAATAAAATAAATAAATTATAATAAAAGTTATAAAAACAAACATTTCAAATCATATAAAAAAAAATTAAACAAAAAACCAAAAAAAAAGTACGACCAGAAGAAGCGTCTGACTCGTAGCATACAGTAATAAAAATCAGAAAAAAATTTTAAATTATAAAGAAAAAAAATAAAAAAACATAAATAAAAAACAATTAAAATAATAAAAAAATATTAAAAATTATTAAAAAAAAAAATAAAAACAAAACCCAGAAGCTCCTTTCTGGGCGGGCGGCTTTCTGGTCTACGTCTGTAGTACAGGCTCTATACCATACCATACAGTAATAAAAAAGAAAGATGATTTGAAAAAATTTCAAATTATTATAAAAAATTATAAAAATTAAAAATGAGAGGTAATTAAAACAAAAATAGTTTCAAATTATAAAAAAAATTAAAATAAGCGTCTGACCCAGAGTGGGCTCAGAGTGAGGGGCTTCTAGTGTGCGCCTGAACCGTATCAGTCGGCACTACTAAAACCAGTCCTTAGGTATAAACGGATTCTTAAAATGTCGGTTCATAATAAAATTACTCCAGCTGGCAGCCACAATACAGGCAATCCACCCGTGGACACTTCCACGGTCGGGGCACAGATTCTTGAGGGCCCAACCCACATTTCTCCATCCAACACTGCTGCAGCGGTGGCGCATGATTTCAAACATGTTAAAGCTAGGTAGAGTTAAGGACAAGAATTGAAGCAAGAACTAAGAAAGATAAGAACAAGGTTTCGAACAAGGATTGGGAGAAGGATTAGTACAACGATTTGGTACGAATAAGGGCATGAATAGGGGCAAGGGTTAAGCCATCGATTAGTATAAGAATGGGACAAGGATAGAAACAAGGATTGTAATAATGATTTGGATAGGGATATGCTCACGGATTAAGTTAAGAATTAAGAAAAGGGTTAGGATAAGAATAAATATTAGGAAAAGGATAATTATTGTCAAGTATTGGGACAAGCGTTAGAACAAAGATTAGGACAAGTACAGGGACAAGGATTAGTGCAATGATTTTGACAAGGTTTAGGACACGGATTAAGACGTTGGTTTTTATATTAAGAAAAGCGTTAGGATAAGAATAAATGTTAGGAAAAGGATAATTATTGTCAAGTATTGGGACAAGTATTAAAACAAAGATTAGGACAAGTACAGGGACAAGGATTAGTCCAATGATTTTGACAAGGCTTAGGACACGAATTGGGGCAAGGATTAAGACGTCGGTTTGTATAAGGTTAGGATAATAATAAACACAAGGATTGGGACAAAGATTTGAATAAAGATCTTATCAAGGATTGGGTAAAATATTAAGGGAGATTTAGGAGAAGAATACACCTTTGGAAAAATATAATTATTGGTAAGTGTTGGGACAGGTATTTAGACAAAGTTAGGTCAAGGACAAGGAGAAGGATTACTACAACGATTTGGACAAGAATTTAGACACGAATTGGGGCACGGATTAGGCCATCGGTTAGTACAAGGATGGGACAAGGATAAAGACAAGGATTGAGATAAGCATTTGGCTAAAGATATACTCAAGGATTAGGTAAAGTATTCAGACAAAGATTAAGAGAAGAATAAATGTTAGGTAAATGATAATTATTGAAGTTACGTTATGGAGCATTATAAGAAAGAGACCAAGGATGTGTTGCTGCCCCATATAAGTGTACTATTTTTGTGCTTATCTTGTACATATGACTCTTCTAAGCGATCGCAATAGTTTAAAAAAGACTGAATTTATTGAAATGTGCTTTTAATAAAAATTTTAAATTGATTTCAAATAACAAAATAGGTATTCACGATGAGATGTTATAATTGTGTATTTATGATAAATTTGATATATAAAGTTGATTTTCGAATTTCGGAGCACTAAACCAAACCTTTTTCAATATTTACTTAATTAGCTTCAATTAACCGCTTATTAGCTACCATATCTCGATCGATGTGAACTCCTTACCAACACCATATTTCTTCAAATTTAACTACCGCGCCGCTTAAATACTATATTAACCGATCATAATAGCGGTAGCATAAATAAACAGCTATTTAATTGAAGCACATAAAATAGACAAACAAAAAAATTTTGAAATAAAAAATTACAAAAATATTTGTGTCATGCAGTCAAATACATTTTAAAGTAATGGTAAAAAGTAAAAAAAAAAACAACAACACATTTTATCCTTTTTACAGGCACAACAAGCAAACAAAAAAAAAAACAAAACCATCCCTTTCAAGTTGTATTGTTGTTGTACTGCTGCTGACCTGATTTCGCTTATCAGACGGCTTAAATATCTCATTTAACTACAACGACGACAACAACAACAACAA
This sequence comes from Tetanocera ferruginea, assembly GCA_958299015.1. Taxonomy (NCBI): domain Eukaryota; kingdom Metazoa; phylum Arthropoda; class Insecta; order Diptera; family Sciomyzidae; genus Tetanocera; species Tetanocera ferruginea. The sequence continues at coordinate 143,507,550 of OY282641.1, forward strand.
TAACAACAACAACAGTAACAACAACAGGACTAAAAACAGCAAATAAAATTAAATGATTTGTTAGGCGAATCATTTACAAACTCAAACACACACACACACAGTAACATTGAAAGCTCAACTTACATATATAGACGACGCACACACACGCACACACGACTGCATTGTAAGTTTGTGTATTTCATAGATATACTTAGATAAAGTGGCACAAAAAATGAAATCCAAACGAACTAGAAGAGAAAAAGCATTCAATTCGACAACAGAACGCATAACGGTTGCTGCGTTACTTTGTCCTAATTTCGCTAAGGATAAACTTATTGTTGTTGTTGTTGTTCGTGTTGTTGTTGTGGTGCTTGTATCTTTTATATATAATAACTGCTGCGCGCAAGGATGTATTTTTTTGTTGCTTCTTCTTCCGGCTTGCTTTGAAAAACTTTCACTTTCACTGCACAGCAACTGAATAGCTGAATATCTGTGTTAGCATCTATAGCTGTGTGTTGGTGTGTATGTGTAGAATGCTGTGCGTGCTGTATTGCCTTGCCTGCCTTTCGCCTCTTGCTATATTGCGTTTATGTGTGTCAACCGAAATAGATGCCATCCGTTTTCACAACGCATCCACGCAGTCCATTCCCCTTGCAGTTATCTTCCGGCTTACCCCCCCCCCCCCTACCTAACCTCATTGCTGTTGTTGCTTCGTTTGCTGTCCTTAGTCCTTATTTGGGACGCATACGCTTCACAGACGTTAATTAGATCAAAGTTGCGGCGGCAAAGGGACGATTTTTTACTCTCTTCTTCTTCTTCTTCTTCTTCTGCTTTCATTTATAAGTTCAGAAATATTTGGTTTTAAAATTTTAAACAGCTCGTCACAGCGCTGCACGAAGTTGGCGAAGGTGAGGCGGACCTGAAGTATATTTTGTGCTTTCATTACATGCGCTATTTGCTGCTCTATACTTGGCTGTTGTTTTTGTTGTTATTTTTGTTGTTGTTGCTGAATTCCTGATGCGCCAACGACAACACAATAATTCACTTTAAATGGAAATCAAGCCGGAGTGCAGACAAAAGGAGTGTTAAATGAGGTGGTTGTGGTGGCAGTGGGAGTGGAATGTGGGCGTAGGTTTTGGGTGGTCTTATGCTGCGATGTGAAGCATAATTGTCCAATTCAGTTAAAGATTTAGAATTAATTAGTGGAAAATATTTTGATATTCTTTATATAAGATTTTCTATACATAAATATCTAGGAAGTTGCTTCTGTTGAATGACCAAAGACTTCAGCAAATAATTCGAGAGAGAATTCATTGAATTTGCACAGACTTAAAAATAGTTCCAAGAAATTTAATTAAAGAGTCCTTTAAATTTCAAGAATTTTATGAGTTTTACTTCAGATATCATCTGAATGAGTTCTATAGCATGCATTTGAATTATAAATAGGTATTGAAATAACAATATAAATGGTTTGATTTTAATCGCAGAAACAGATTGAAGGATTTGAGAAAAGCTTATCAAATTTCTAAGCAAAAAACAAAAAAATTGTATAAAATCAAAAAAAAAAAAAAAAAAAAAAATGCCGATACTTAATAGAACTTGCACAAAAATCGTATAAAATTTAAAGAACTCATGGAAATTCAATTGATTCTACGTCTCCTACGATTTACTGTGTATTTTGAGTTACGAACAATTAATTTATTTTAACTCTTTAATTAAGAAAAATACTCAAGACTGCAAGAACGAAATTTGTAATAAATATTTATTAAATGACAATCTGACTATTTAATGCGTCAGGAATACAATAATTCTAAAATCTTTCGTTTTTTAAAGATATTTTCGTCAGCAATTGAGTTAGCAACTGTTTTGTTACAAGCTATTTCTTATACTCCAATCCTTGTCATCCTGACGCATAAGGCCAATGTTAATGAAAAAGCCTCGGAACTCGGAACATCTCTTTGTATACCCAGTGAACCAAAACCCCAATGAACCCCATTTTGGAGAAGAAAAAACATTTTCGGCAACCATTTTTAATCATTCGCCGCACATAAGGCTTATCAAAAACAACCCCCTTATTTGTTTGCAGAAAGTTCCCAAAAGTACTAACAGTACTTACTTACATTCCCAAAAGTACTTAGTACTAAGTAAATATACTTATTTTGTAAATGAAAAACTTTCAATCGCAAATCTTCTATTGTTCATTCGTCACAGAATTCTTTGGATTCTAAAAATAAACTTAAATTAAAAAAAATTTTAACAATCCAAATTTGGATAATGAATCCAACCTTTCTCTAAGGTGAATATTGCTATATAATTGATAATCTTTACGTAAAATAGTCATAAAGGATCAATAAAATAATGAATGCGATCATTACAAAAATGTAAGCAGCCATCTTATAGTAAAAAAAATTGCAGAACTTGAAAATGGATATAAATATTCCACTATCTTTACCATTTAAGCTGTTGTAGGATTATTTTGGTCAGTTTAAAATCTGACACTAAAAAAAATGTCAAGAACCAATTACAGTGAAGAAAATTTTGGTTGGTTATACAAATCCGCCTTCTTATAATACAAGTAGTGGAGAGGTCAAAGCAGATGGAGCCAAATCCATAACCAAGTCATTTAAAGTATAGGAAACACCTAAGAGCTGCAGATAAAAAGGAATAAAAAAAAAACAAATTGGCCATTTCAGCCCTTGAAAGGACTTTGACCGAGCTTCTTATGATCAATTGTGTTGTGTGTGTTATTAAATGCTTGCACACAATTGATCGAGAACTGGACCTACATGTTTTATGCCGACTCCGAACGGTTAAAGTTCATGTTCTCAAGAAGCTTTACATGGCATTATTTACTCTCTAAGGTTTGCCATTGTCTGCAGAGAGGTGGTGACCGATCAGAAAAATTTTGTATTGAAAAAAACTTTTCGCCGCGGCTGAGTGTAGAAAAAATGTTAAGAATTAAAAAGTGAAAGTTGGGTATGTAATGGTTACCCTCTTAAGGCTATCCTGGTTGCAGTGCAAGTGGTAAAAGACAATTTTATAACAACTATACTTTTACACAAGAGTCCTCGAATGGATGGAGGTAGGGTGTAAACAAAATATTGAGTATGAAAAACTCATTAGGGCTCCTTAATAATTAGGATTATACAGTCCAATTCTCTTCGGATAGTTTCTGGCTAACTGAGGTCTGATTTACTCTTGAAATTTTTTAGCTTTGACCTTGATGCGATGTCATTTACTACCCTCAGATTCCCTGCATTAGTTGGTTCTAGAATTTTTTTTTGTGCAAACCTGACAAAACAAAGTACTATTTCTGTCGTATCGACATCTATACATTATTTCGTAGTTATTAATTGCTCTCATTATTCAGTGCGTGGGCTTAGGGTATTTCATAGTCGGCTTAGACCGACTTTAGACTTTCTTTACTTGTTGTAATCAAAAAAATGTTGGTTTCACATATCTAATCAAGTATAAGAAACAGCAGAAGAATTTACCAAAGACTTACTTTTAACAAAAAACTATCAATGAAGTACAGGAATAGAACATTAAACTCAAAAACATAGAAAACTAGAAACAATTCGTTAAATTCTACTTTTTATTTCAATTCATGTCATGGGAAAAACCAAAATCAAAATCAAAATCAAAATTAAAATCAAAATCAAAATCAAAATCAAAATCAAAATCAAAATCAAAATCAAAATCAAAATCAAAATCAAAATCAAAATCAAAATCAAAATCAAAATCAAAATCAAAATCAAAATCAAAATCAAAATCAAAATCAAAATCAAAATCAAAATCAAAATCAAAATCAAAATCAAAATCAAAATCAAAATCAAAATCAAAATCAAAATCAAAATCAAAATCAAAATCAAAATCAAAATCAAAATCAAAATCAAAATCAAAATCAAAATCAAAATCAAAATCAAAATCAAAATCAAAATCAAAATCAAAATCAAAATCAAAATCAAAATCAAAATCAAAATCAAAATCAAAATCAAAATCAAAATCAAAATCAAAATCAAAATCAAAATCAAAATCAAAATCAAAATCAAAATCAAAATCAAAATCAAAATCAAAATCAAAATCAAAATCAAAATCAAAATCAAAATCAAAATCAAAATCAAAATCAAAATCAAAATCAAAATCAAAATCAAAATCAAAATCAAAGTGAAAATCAAAATCAAAATCAAAGACTATGGATATGGATATGGATATGGATATGGATATGGATATGGATATGGATATGGATATGGATATGGATATGGATATGGATATGAATATGGATATGAATATGGATATGGATATGGATATGGATATGGATATGGATATGGATATGGATATGGATATGGATATGGATATGGATATGGATATGGATATGGATATGGATATGGATATGGATATGGATATGGATATGGATATGGATATGGATATGGATATGGATATGGATATGGATATGGATATGGATATGGATATGGATATGGATATGGATATGGATATGGATATGGATATGGATATGGATATGGATATGGATATGGATATGGATATGGATATGGATATGGATATGGATATGGATATGGATATGGATATGGATATGGATATGAATATGGATATGGATATGGATATGGATATGGATATGGATATGGATATGGATATGGATATGGATATGGATATGGATATGGATATGGATATGGATATGGATATGGATATGGATATGGACATGGATATGGATATGGATATGGATATGGATATGGATATGGATATGGATATGGATATGGATATGGATATGGACATGGATATGGATATGGATATGGATATGGATATGGATATGGATATGGATATGGATATGGATATGGATATGGATATGGATATGGATATGGATATGGATATGGATATGGATATGGATATGGATATGGATATGGATATGGATATGGATATGGATATGGATATGGATATGGATATGGATATGGATATGTATATGGATATGGATATGGATATGGATATGGATATGGATATGGATATGGATATGGATATGGATATGGATATGGATATGGATATGGATATGGATATGGATATGGATATGGATATGGATATGGATATGGATATGGATATGGATATGGATATGGATATGGATATGGATAGGGATATGGATGTGGATGTGGATATGGATATGGATATGAATATGGATCCATATCCGGGATTAAAACAGGTCCTGCTCCGTTAGTTTGAAGCTATTCTATTGATTCTTTTACCGACGAGAATGACTGCTATTCAAAGTATGCAGAGCAGAAATTTTTCAAATCAGACAAATTTTTCGATAATTTTTTTTTCGAAAACAATCGCGAAAAAGTTGCTTTAGGATAATTGCTTTATAGTTATGGAAAGTGTGAAAATTTTTTGATTTTGAGCCTGACACAAACCCTACACAAAAAATTCGCCAAAAAAAAAACTACTCATAAGATTTGCTTAAAATTTTCACAATATGATTTTAATATGTACTATGTTAGTTCGTATAAGCAAAAAATAAAAATTTCATAAAAAAAATTTTATGGTAAAAAATGGCCTTAAATTATTTCCTTTTTTTTACTGCAAAATGTTTTCTGCAATCCCGGAGAAATAATTGCCTTCCATAAGACATTTACAGTGCTGATTCATAGTTCTTATAGTTATATAAATTATATTCATTTAAAAGGTTAATCATAAATCCATGAATTTTCAAGTTATTCACCTTTTTAAGACGTGAATACCGATGAGGTAAATGAATCAAACATTTATAACTGAATGTGCTGACAAGGGTCTGAGCTGGAAAAATTATGTAAAAATAACAGATTATTTCTTCGGAGATTGCTTTTCTACCGCTTCTATCACTTAAATGAGCGAAGTATATCGAATTCAAATCCTTTCTCATTTTCGCAATCATCAGAATGTCAACCAACACCAGCAACTTCGAGTACGGCAGCTTTGCTTTAGCTCTTCTGCAACATCCTTCAAACAACACTGACTTCAATGGTGCGTAGCATAGCATTTTATTGATTTATTATACGTTGCCTCCGTCACTCTTTTAGCTCCACATGCTGCTGACATTGCTGCATTTTTTCTTTTTTATTATTACTTTGCTGTGCTTATATTTTGGGTACGCATGAACTTGTTTTGCTGTGCCTAAAATAAAGGCTGCTATAGGTGTGTGTGTGTGTTTGTGGAAGAGTTCATACATAGCGAAGAGTCCTTTTCGTGTTGCATACTGTGCGCACTAAATTTTCGTCTAATCATTAATTAGCAGCGACAACGACAAACAACGACAACCTCACGCAAAGTGAACTCTAACATTCAGTTTGCAAACACACACACGCATAAAAGCGGACACACGCACATACATATATAGCCCCCATATATAAACATTAGCGTATCCTGCTGATGAGTGCGTCTGAGCCGAAATGAAATGAGTTTGTTGTATGTCTTCGGGGCGATTTTCATTCACTTTTGCTATCCTTGTGATGTTGATGTGCATGACATGACATCATGTTGCGTTGTCGTATTTTTGCGCGTTATCCTTTTTTCGGATGTGCCGCCTATGAGCATGATAGCGTTGTATGTTTGTTTATATGTATGTATGTATGTATGTATGTTAGTATGTGTCTTGTCACAGCTACAACTTGACGAAATGAAATTCAAACATAATTAAAATTGAATAGTTTTTGGGTTCCCAGGCTCTCCGCTCTAACGGTTACTATCACTTTGAAGCATAGCAAACTTGTCTGCTTTTGGGTTTAACAACATGCAGTAGTTGTTGTTGGTGTTGCGCATATAGTTGATGCCTAAAAGTATGCACACAAAGAAAGAAAAGTGTGGATACCTCTTTGAGCGATGCCAGCAGATTTTGTAGAACGAAAATGAAAACATTTTGTAGAAATAAGTAGAACAACTTAAAAGAGCTGAAGAGAGCAAATAAGAGGAAAATATAAATTAATTTTATTTAAATTACTTGCGTACAACATTCCTTAAGAATTGAAAAAAAAAATATGGTGGATGAATGCAGGTTGAAATTATTTAACTATTCAACTATGACAAAATCTTTGATTATTCACAGAGAACTGTTTTAAACCAATTTTTAGAGCCTTAAGACTAAAACTGGTTCTAATTATAAAAATTATAAATCAATGTTACGTTTTTAACTTTAAATAAACTTTTATTTTAAATATAAATTTTCTTATGCATCAAATTTTTTATTCATGAAAAATACAACAAAAAACTAAAAAATGCTGAAAATCTCAAAATCATGTTTTTCTCCAAACACCTCCCCAGAGACCAATTCACTTTAAAACCCCTACTCCGTTTCTGCTCGGGCAGCATAACACACAGCATCTTCTTTGTTAGCTCTCTACACATGTAAAATCATGCAATGATTTATTTACGCATGACAAACATGTCGGTGGAACCATTAAATTAATTGCAATTTATCGATTTCCAAATTGCAATATCATCGCATTCCTGCCCAAAGTTGCCTTATTCAAACCAAACACACCTACACCAGCAGAACGATGTATATGAATTAAAAAATACAGTAAGACAACAATGTGGGTACCAAACGTTGGCTTGAACTTGGAATGGCGCAAAACAGCTGTATGACTATAACAACCGGCAGTCATGGAAATGCCAAAATTCAAAATTCGAATGCCAAAGCACGAATCCGAGATAACCAGACATGAGGACATATGAAGATAAAATAAAAAACAAAAACAACCTGGATGTGGCAGTAGAATTAATGGCAGCCAGTTGCAAACATGATGCGTGGCTATGTGTGTGTGTGTGTGTGTACTGGTCAGCGAATACAACTTGCAATCACAAAAAAAAAAAAACAAAAAAAAAACTTGTTATCAAAAAAATTTAGTAGATATTTAAAAATAACAAAAACTGTCATTGAAACGCAGTCCAAAGAATTCAGCACAATTCCCTTGACCAGGCCAAAAATGAGGAAATCAACAAAAAAAAAACAATCGAAAAAAATTAATAAAAAAACATGCTTGTGCCCAACTCGTTCAAAGTCCAACGAGCCTCGTAGCTATAATGAAAGATATTTTATTTGAGTGCGAGTGTGTGCGAGAGTTTTTGCGACATTAAAAACCATCTGATAGCGCCAGTCAGTCCAGTTCAGTTCAGTCCAAAGTGCGTTATCTATGCCACGACAGCAGCAATAACAACAACAACACCAACCAGAGCGACATCAACATTGACTATCATGGCCATGATGTCCTCGTTTGTACGTTATGTTCATTGGTTTGATTTTTTTTTTTTTTTTGTGTGTGTTTGGAAATTTTTCGTCGTGAGCATCAACCAGTAAGGCCGCGTTCATAGTGGAAGCTGAAGCTGGCTAAGCTTTTTCAAGCGATATCATGACGCTTTTTCTTGCTGTTGCTGTTCATAGTGCGCGCTTTTTTTCGCGCTTTTGGATACTTTTTCTTGCTGTTGCTGTTCATAGTGCGAGCTTTTTTTCGCGCTTTTAGATACTTTTTCTTGCTGTTGCTGTTCATAGTGCGCGCTTTTTGCATGCGCTTGGCTTATGTTTTGTTTGAATTATTTCTTGTTATTTGGAAAGTTAATGCATATTTTGAAGTTCATCACAAAAATATTCAAAGAATAGATAAAGAACAACGAAGATAACGGCGAAATAGCTCAAAAGCAAAAAGTGCAGAAAAAGTTGGAAACCTATCCTCCACAAAGCAACAAATAAAATATTTTGTCTTTATTCTACGCACAAAATAAAGATCAATAACATAAGATCACAACAACAAAAAATGCATTCAAAGGAAATTGAAAACGTGCAACTCACACACATACCAAGAAATGATACAAGAATGAAGTAAGCATCTGAAGAAGAAAAAGCGTCGAAAATTAGCGATGCCCACAAAAAATTAAACAAGAAATAATAAAAAAAAACAGCCAAGAAAAGCGTTAAAAAGTATAAAAATAACCTACATCACAAAGCGTACGTACGAAATGAAACAAAAAATCAAAACTGTGTACACAAACGAGATGGAAAAAAGTGTCAAAAAGTATGTTAAAATAAGCTGAAACCCAAAGTATAAGTACGACATGAAACAAAAAAACAACACCGTGTGCCCAAGTGAGATAGAAGAAAAAAGTATCAAAAAGCCTCAAAAGTGGCGTAACCTTGAATTTAAGCTTGCACTATGAACACTTTGCGCTTTTTCCATATGATTGTACACAAAGCGTTTTCAGCAGCTGTAAAAAGTTTCAGCTTCAGCTTCCACTATGAACGCGGCCTAAGGCTGTATTTCGAATGAAATGAATTTAAATTCACTTTATATCTGTTATGAGTAGGAATTATTAGCTACTACCTCGTTGCTTGCTCAAGAGTGGCGCCATTTTTAGAACCATGAAATATATTGGTTTTTATAGCACAGACGATTGTAGCGGTAAATTAAGTTTGTTGTTTTTTTGCTCTTCTTTTTTTTTGTACGTTATGCAGAACTATTTTGGTATAAGTTATGCTATTCTGAATGAAACTTTAAAGATTAACTTTGGCATAGTTTTTATATGTAATAAATTCCTTGCACAGAAACTGCCTAGATAGATATATGGTTCTTAGAAATATGTTCTGTTTCCTCTTTTCGGGTTTTCCCGTTTTTAGTGATCAAAATATTGTCTTAAGTTTAGTATGTATTTTTTTGACATGAAGCGGAAATGTTATTCAAAAAACATTTTCCTTTTAATAGCCGTAACATCAGGTCCTACAGAATCTACACCACTACAAATAAGTGGAAGACGCTTTGTTGTTGAGCAGATACGAGGGTAACAAAGAATGGGACTCGAATACAAGAATCTTGGATCGTCAAAAATATATAATCCAAGGTCTAAGTCGAAAAATAACAGCCTGTTTGATATGAAAATGAAATGATAAGTTCAGTAGCTGCTTATTAGCTGCTGAAATCAAAAAGTATACAATAAATAAGAGTTTTTACATGTTCTCCATGAATTGCGTACATAAATTTTGGTACAATAACGAACCAATAACCAACATGATTGCCATGATTTATTCCTAATATCAATGTACAAAATACACAAAGTGAGTGTTAATATCTCGTCAATGTACAAAATAAAGACGAGAATATGAATATTTCATAAGCTGAGTGTTTAAAGTTCATAAATTGCATGTACAAAATACATCAACAAATAAAAAATTTCGCAAATGCCATGAAAAGTTCAAGGGAAACATGAATCATTCATTAATTTTGTGAATGAAGTTCATTAAGTTCATGTATAAATTCGATAAGAATAGTTTATGAGATAAGAAACAAAAATACATGAATCTCATGTGCATTTACAAGGCAAACGTGAATTACTCTATGAGTTAAGTGACCGAAATTCATATAATCCAAGCACAAATTTAAGCCTACACTGATTAAGACACACTGAACCAAAAAAGTTCACAATATTTATGAATTTTTACATTATCTCCATAAATCACATTCATGAAGTTTGGTCCAGTAACCCATTAGAAGAGTCACATGAACTATTCATGATATCAATAACAAAATGCAAAAAAAAAGTAAAAAAATAGCAGAACATGAATATTTCATAAGTCTTGTGTTTAAAGTTCATAAAGTGTGCATTCATAATTCTTGTGCATAAAATTCATGTACAAATACGAAGAGAACAAGAATAGTTTATGAAATAAGTGACAAAAATGCATGCACCTCATTTACATATACAAGAGAAACGTGAACACTAGAACTATTTTATCAGTTTAGTGAGTGAAATTCATATAATCCATGCACAAATTCAAGGACAACAAGAATGGTTCATAAGGTAAGAGTAAAAAATGCATGAAACTCATGTACTTATACAATGGAAGAGTAAAGTACTGTAGTGACATTTAGTACATTTAGTGACAAAAATTCATATGAACATAAGGATGGGTCTTCACACTAAAAAAAAATATAAACTGTGTTTAGATTCTCTTTGAGTCATTTTAGAAGCCTCTCAAAATTTTTCTTATAAGCTACATTTGATTTTTAATTTAAAACTTAAAACAGTGCGTCAAAATTAGTCCTCTTCAAAGTCTCAAAATCTCAAAACCTACGAATGCGAGTTGTTACACCCGCGACATTAATAATAGACAAAGGTCAGAAAACTGCACCGGAAAGCCACTACAGTGCACTGTAGGCAAACTAGAGCAAGGCGAAGTAAGAATATCAATCCGAATATCTTGGACAAATTTCTGTGATACGATCGAGTACACCATTATAGCCACAAGACTATGTAAGACGCTATCAAAAAACAATCTAGTCCCGGGATACCTTACGAAGCCTGATGGATCATGTACAGAGTCCAGCCAAGAAACAATATCACTACACATTGAAACTGATTTTGTGAACTTTAGACGCCTGGATCGAAACAGGTGGATTTGATACCATCAGAACTCAACAGTAGCACCCCAGTATCTCCAGTATCTCCCAGTAGCTCCCAGGAATCTTTCCTACAAGTCCGTAGTACTCTTCCCAGCATCATACTTTGGCTCTTACCAATGTCTGTGGTAAATAAAGTGGTCACAGGGAGTTTTCTTGGCGTCCGTGGTCCTGCTAGCTAAGTGTGTGGTGTGCAAATCAACCAATCCGAGTTCTGTTCAAAAGTTTTTTCAATAGAAATACATTTTTCTCTTCGGCCGTTACCTTTCTGCCATGTAAAGCTTCTTGAGAACTTGACCTTTAGCCGTTCCGAGTCGGCATAACACATGTAGGTCCAGTTCTCGGTCAGTTGTGTGCAAACATATAATAACACACACAACACAATTGATCATAGGAAGCTCGGTCAAAGTCCTTTCAAGGGCTGAAATGACCAATTTGTTTTTTTTTTCACATGAAGTTTTCACCTGTATCTAATAGAGCTCTTTCTTTTGAAATATAATCTTTTGGTCTTGGTCTTGGTCTTGGTCTTGGTCTTGGTCTTGGTCTTGGTCTTGGTCTTGGTCTTGTTCTTGTTCTTGTTCTTGTTCTTGTTCTTGTTCTTGTTCTTGTTCTTGTTCTTGTTCTTGTTCTTGTTCTTGTTCTTGTTCTTGTCCTTGTTCTTGTTCTTGTTCTTGTTCTTGTTCTTGTTCTTGTTCTTGTTCTTGTTCTTGTTCTTGTTCTTGTTCTTGTTCTTGTTCTTGTTCTTGTTCTTGTTCTTGTTCTTGTTCTTGTTCTTGTTCTTGTTCTTGTTCTTGTTCTTGTTCTTGTTCTTGTTCTTGTTCTTGTTCTTGTTCTTGTTCTTGTTCTTGTTCTTGTTCTTGTTCTTGTTCTTGTTCTTGTTCTTGTTCTTGTTCTTGTTCTTGTTCTTGTTCTTGTTCTTGTTCTTGTTCTTGTTCTTGTTCTTGTTCTTGTTCTTGTTCTTGTTCTTGTTCTTGTTCTTGTTCTTGTTCTTGTTCTTGTTCTTGTTCTTGTTCTTGTTCTTGTTCTTGTTCTTGTTCTTGTTCTTGTTCTTGTTCTTGTTCTTGTTCTTGTTCTTGTTCTTGTTCTTGTTCTTGTTCTTGTTCTTGTTCTTGTTCTTGTTCTTGTTCTTGTTCTTGTTCTTGTTCTTGTTCTTGTTCTTGTTCTTGTTCTTGTTCTTGTTCTTGTTCTTGTTCTTGTTCTTGTTCTTGTTCTTGTTCTTGTTCTTGTTCTTGTTCTTGTTCTTGTTCTTGTTCTTGTTCTTGTTCTTGTTCTTGTTCTTGTTCTTGTTCTTGTTCTTGTTCTTGTTCTTGTTCTTGTTCTTGTTCTTGTTCTTGTTCTTGTTCTTGTTCTTGTTCTTGTTCTTGTTCTTGTTCTTGTTCTTGTTCTTGTTCTTGTTCTTGTTCTTGTTCTTGTTCTTGTTCTTGTTCTTGTTCTTGTTCTTGTTCTTGTTCTTGTTCTTGTTCTTGTTCTTGTTCTTGTTCTTGTTCTTGGTCTTGGTCTTGGTCTTGGTCTTGGTCTTGGTCTTGGTCTTGGTCTTGGTCTTGGTCTTGGTCTTGGTCTTGGTCTTGGTCTTGGTCTTGGTCTTGGTCTTGGTCTTGGTCTTGGTCTTGGTCTTGGTCTTGGTCTTGGTCTTGGTCTTGGTCTTGGTCTTGGTCTTGGTCTTGGTCTTGGTCTTGGTCTTGGTCTTGGTCTTGGTCTTGGTCTTGGTCTTGGTCTTGGTCTTGGTCTTGGTCTTGGTCTTGGTCTTGGTCTTGGTCTTGGTCTTGGTCTTGGTCATGGTCTTGGTCTTGGTCTTGGTCTTGGTCTTGGTCCTGGTCTTGGTCTTGGTCTTGGTCTTGGTCTTGGTCTTGGTCTTGGTCTTGGTCTTGGTCTTGGTCTTGGTCTTGGTCTTGGTCTTGTTCTTGTTTTGGGTCTTGTTCTTGAACTTGGTTTCCTATTCGTCTTTGTCTTAATTTAGGTTTTGGTTTTGAGTTTGGTTTCATCTTTGTTTCTCATCCTTAGTCTCATCTCGGTCTCAAATTGGTTTGAAGTAGTTCTCTTATATCTTTAACCGTATCTAAGATGTATCTTACTTTATGGAACATCAATCAGATTTAACATTTGTTGCAGCTGCTCTTCAGCCCATTTTCTACTTCTTTTGGTATAGTACCTTTTTTTTTTAGATCACTTTAAGCACCTCTTTCAGCACATTTCCACACCCAATAGCGTGAACTAGCAAATTTCTTATCGAATGTTCGTTTCATCCTAATGGCAATTCGTCCACTTGAAACGACTAACGTTAAAATGTGCCCAAAATATTTTTGGCAAAACACGAAAAGGTATGCGATGCGGGTGCAAATAACAAAAAAAATTTAGAACTTTGCTTACCTAACGCAGCTCATACACACCCACACACACACACAAATACACTTTCAGTTGTAGTCCTGGCAACCCGTATATGTAACGGAATTATTATTATTATTATTATAAAAGGTTTTGGCGTACAATAAGACAAAGTCTTTTTTAGTACAACATTGAAATAAATATGGATTTAGATAAGTAAATAAATTAAATTACTAAACTTAAAACTAACAAATTTTTAATATGAGAAATTTTGACAAAATGATAACAAAAGTAATAAATAAATAAGTAATATATTATGATATTTCTCAAAATGATTATAAATTACTTAAAAAACTAAGTTCAATTTAAAAACAAAAGAATAAAGAGTTAAGATTTCGAAACATTGACAAGGTAGAATAGAAAAAGTAATGAGAATAGATAAACAGATGAGAATTAATAGAATTAATGATTTAAAGAGCTAAAGTATGAAAATATAGCATGTTTAAAGCTAGTTCGTGAGGTAATTTGTTTTAAGGAACTAGGCAATGCATTCCACATTCTAATGGTGCTGATAAAAAAGAACCTTCCACTGTTCAAATAGTTAACCCTAGGAATAACAAAGTTAGTTGAGCGCTGAGACTGAAAAAATTGTAATTTAATATAGAGATAATCAGGGACTTGGGTGTAAATAAGCTTATGCAAAAATAACATGTTTCGAATGTTCAAATACTCAGATAGGCCACAGCCAAGAATGCCTTTACTTCGTAGAGAAATGTGTTCATAACGATCAACTCCATACACATACCTAGCAGCATTATTGAATGCTACCTGAAGTTTATGCAGAGATTGTGAGTCAAGCTGACTATATACTACATCAAAAAATGTAATATGCGGCATTATTAATTGCACTATTAGTCTTCGACGGGTTTCAGTAGGCGTGTAATGCAAAGAGGTTCGTAAGTAGCGTAATGTTCCGTATATTTTACCTATCGTATTGTTAACATGGTCCGTACAAGTTAGTCTGGAATTAATTATAAATCCCAGGTTTTTCGCTTTGTTCAGTAATTCAATTTGTTGCGATTTGGCCCACTTGTTAAATTGTTAGCTAGGTATGCTATAAAGAACCAACTTATTCAGTCACACACACACACACAAGCACACACAAATCCAAAGCCAACTTAAAACTAAAAGTTCGCATGTGTTGCGGCCTTTCATCATCATCAACATAACAATCATCATCATCGTCATCGCCTTTGCCATCGCCAACGTTGTTGCCTTTTACAAAATTTCCTATGAAACATTTTCGTCCTTGCATCCATCCATCCATCCCTCCAAGCGAGTTGATTCAAAATTTTAGGTACTTGAATCAACAACAAAAAAAAAAAATTTGTAGTGGCTGCTCCTTCGCTTCTACTAGCACCTGCACTTCTACACCAACACTTTGGCGATTGCGTCCCGTTCGCCCTTCTTTCTGCTGATGCCTGGCTTATATAGTCCAGGCATTGAAGTTTTCAACATTTCCAACAAGTTTTTTTATTTCATTTTGTTTGCTTTTATTTTCATTTTCAGCTAACATGCATCTCAACCCTCACCCACAGAAATGTCTTTCTTATATACGGCCAACACACCCAGGCATAGCAGCTCCAACATTCACTCCACACCAATAGAGGAGGCCTGTAGTCCGCATAGAGTCGAACGACCAACGTCGTTATCGCTTCGCTTGAAAACTTTTTTAATGGTATTGGTGCGTTAGTGCGTGTGCATACAATGCCAAAAGGGATGATCAGGATCTCATAACGCAGCATAAAATTGTTGTTGGTGTTGTTGTTGTTGCTGTTGGTACTTGTGTTGATTTTGTTGTCACTGCTCTGGTTGTCGTTGTTGTTGCTGTTGTTGGTGCTCGTACTTAAACTGCTGCCAACATTATTTTAGCTATCATTGTTAACCTTGTTGCTCCTCTTACTTTACTCCACCTACGCTGATACACACACACACACACAAACACATAGCATTTCGCATTCTGCCCTTCCCCACCAATCTATGCTGCCTTTGCACAATACCATTTGCAATATTTTCACCCAACTTGTTTGACTTCCTCTTGGAGCTGCGTGTGCTTTAGCTGAAGTGGCATCTATCCAGTTGCCCTGGCAGCTAGAATTGTTGTGCAGTTTTGCGTGCGTACCATCCTCACCACCATCATTACTATAGAAATTGAAAATTCTTGATGTGTCCTAGTGATTCCTGGAAGTTCGTTCGTTCATGTTTAACTTCTGTTTTACTTATTTTTTAAGTTTGTAAATTTCTCTTGTAAATTTATTGGCGAGTAGCATAAGTTCTGTTTGGAAAAGTTTGAAAGCATACATCCGCTTTTAAGAAGCATCCATATGAATTTTCAAATCCAAAGTTTAACATTTGAAAAGCCATTCTCGTGCTTTGCAACTTCAATCAATCAATTTTAACAAACACCACAATATAAAAAAACAAATGTTAGGAATTAAACTTCAACTTGTCTGAAGTTAGAGCACCCCAACAGCCGTTGTTTAGAAATATATTCGATGTGGTGAAGGTTTTATTATCACTTTATGGTTTATAAGGTTTATGAAGTTCACACCACTTCTCATGATGCATTTCCAACCAATTTTTTTAACATTCCTAAATTAGCGTATGTTTTTATTATCAAAGCTCATGTGTAAAATATCAAGTCGATTTGTATGAGAAATAGTCATGGTTTTTTCCAATCCTCGAAACAGGCAAATAAGTCTTTCGAATCCAAGGCCCGTTTAATCCAACCACGTCAAGGTGAAAACATTTTTGTTGGTGTTTTTGTATGAATTTTGTCAGATTTTTTTAACCAACTATTCTTGACTTTCAAATAACCTTGTAACGGACGTGATAGAGCTTAACCGACCTCGTCATCAGAGTCCTAAAAAACTCCTAGTTATCTTGTTTCGTTGTCAAGTATTTTTTCCCACGCCAGAAAATGAAAAATCTCCATTTTTGGCTTTTCGTTGCTTTTGTCACAAGTCAACATTAAGTTTGAAAAAAACTCCTGACTCTACCTAGGTACCCAAGGTTATTTAATAATAAGCATAACCTTCCTAACGCGTTATTCGGGGATTAATGTTCCATTATTGGATAATGGAATAAAAAACTTGTATGAGTAGGAGGGACTATTGAGGGACTATCTTATTTCTGTATGAACGGGTTGATTCTGATTCTAGTGATTATCGAAGTCAGGTCTTGCAATGGAATGGGGCAATGGAAAGAAATGAACTTGAACATAGACCAACAAACTCTGTAGGAAGTCAAATAGGGAAGTCGAAGTGATTCGCCTGAAAGACCTTCATACCAACCAATTAATAAGTAGTTTACTTAGTCATTTTTTCCATAAAAACCCACACCCTGCGAAGTGCGTCGTCAATAAGAGGCGTCAGGTTTTAGAGAAGTACAAATGAAGACAAGGTAAAAAAGCCCTGAAAACTTAAACCAAGATCTGATTTCTTTGATCAGAACTTATTTTATTTCTATTCATTCAGCACTTTTATTATTTTTAACTTCCTTCTGCATAGTACTATTTTGGAAATTATTCAAAATAGGCCTCAGCGCTGGAGTCAAATCACTTTCCGTTGAGGTATTAACTTAAGTTTGTAAAAAATGGCTCTGACGAAAGATAACTTTTTCTTTGCGACCACTTTCGCTTCACATTGGGGAATAATCAATACAACAGATCCATCTAATTAGATTATCATTAGATAATGACACGCTAATGATAATTTTTCCTTTTTGAAGGTTATCGATATGGACAAAACTTTTTGTACCCGTATCCGAAAAAACTGCCGCATCGACTTTGTTGGTTAATAAATCTACTTTGCTCACATTCGATTTTAAATCCTAAACAAGTCCACTGTTTTGAATGCTCTTTGGTCTCTGTTATTTTAAGATGGATCCATGTTTGCGTTCGTTGCTATAAAATAGCTTAAGTGGCCCTTCCTATTCCTCTGGAACATCGCCAAACACTCCTCTGAAGTTGTCATACGTTCAAGTATATTGTCAAAAGAGGTATAAAGGATACCTATGGCAGATACGAGTAGTTTTCTCGTATCCAAAAATGTATGCAAATCATTCTGTACTCGTTTTTTTCGATCGTGTTCTGTCAAACCATCGTAAACACAGGTAAATTTTATAAAAATTTGGACCCAAAATAACTCTCCTCCATGTTTGGCGCCATTTTGGTTCAAATTTTTATTAAATATACATGCTTTTTTCAATTTTTCATCAGAGTAACTCGTGTGTTTGAAAAAATTTAAGTTCGAAGGCTTTTTACCTTTCAGATATGCCAAAAACTAATGGCGTACGGAAATACGTAGCATCAATTTTTATACCTTAAACATGGAAGGTCAGGCTACATTAACTTTGTGCAAACGTTTGTAACGCATAGAACGAAGCGAGACCGGTATAGAAAAGTATATATATTATTGATCAGCGTCACCAGTAAATAAGCTCATCTTTAACCTACAGAGATAAAATTTGGAACGCATGTATTTTATATAAAAAAAAGCTATCTTAGAAAAATGGATGTCATCCTCCCATGGAAACGCCCACCTCCCAAACTCATGTTAAATCTACAGAGCTAAAATTTGGTACGTATGTATTTTATATAAAAACAAAAACGTCTTCGAAAAATGGATGTTATCCGCCGACGGCTACGCCCACCTCCTATACAACCAAACAATTTAAATCTCAATAAATAAGCTCGTGTTTAAGCTACAGATATAACATTGATACGTATATACTTTATATCAAAATAAAGATTTCTTCAAAAAATAGGTGTCATCCGCACACGGACACGCCCACCTACCATAGTACCCAAAAATTTAAAACTCAATAAATAAGCTTATTTTTAATCTACAGAGATAAAATTTGATACGCATGTTTTTATAAAAAACCGAAAATGATTTTGAAAAACGGACGTCATTTGCCCACGGACACGCCCACTTCCCATACAACCCAAAAATTGAAAACGTAATTAATAAGATTATGTTTAACGTACAGAGATAAAACTTGGCACGTTTGTATTTTATAACAAAACAAAGATGGTTTTGAAACATGAATGTCATCCAACCATGGATACGCCCACCTCCCATACAACCCAAAAATTGAAAATTCAATAGATAAGCTTATGTTTACTCTATAGAGATAAAATTTGGTATGTATATATTTTATACCAAAACTAAGATTCATTCAAAAATTTGGCCTTATCCGCCCACGAACACGCTCACCTCCCATATAACCCACAACAGTGAAAATACAATAAAGGCATTACCATGTGGGCAATAGGAATAAAACTTGAAATTTTTATAAATTTTTGTAAATTTCCCATCAAAATTGAAATGCATATAATATATGGGCTTTATCCGCTCTCGGACACGCCCTTTTTCAATGCTATTATTGTATTTTCAAAAAGAAGTTTTAGGTTATTTCATAGTCGGGCTAGACCGACTTTAGACTTTCTTTACTTGTTTTAAATTAAAACAATTTTGTTACTATATCGTTTATTAAAAACTAACCAACTTTGACTTCCGATCAAAAGTTTTGAAAATCTGACCCCAAAATCTCCAAATTCAAATTTTTTACCCAGGAAAATATATTTGATTACAGTAAATTTTGATTTTTACAACCTTTCTAGACGAAAACCCCATCGACTAAATAAATCTAAATAAGAAATGGGCTAAATAAGGGAATAATATTTAATAACTTTTTTTCGATTCGGGTCAGGTACTTCTACAGAATGGTTGGTATTTATTTCACAACCGATTATCTAGGATTAATTTCGCCGCTTCCATTAGTCCACAAAGAGTATAACTTACTCCGCTGATGCTTCGGATGTGTTGCTACACAAATACGTTCACTGATCATTTGTGTTTTAAAATTACGATCATGTGTACTTGTACATAAGCTTCAAGTTAATATACATGGTTCCAGTGCATTCATACACAAGCCCGGGACGGGCATCCTTACAATCATTTGTTGAATAGAGTGTCTCAAACAGAATTTGCGTTTCTGTTCATGAACTGAGTATACTCGTAAATGAGACTGTGGATAATCTCAGTGTTCTCATAAGTAAGGTTATGAATGAGTTCACTATTTATACGTTATTATTCACAAATCGAGAACTGACAGTTTTTAAAGCATCTCATTGAATCCACTCTGCTTTCGCCTTGACTCTAGTGTTTGACTGCATGAACGTTAAGAAACTATTAAGGCATCTTTTTCAAAAAACTCCAGGAGGTCTTAGTTAGCATCTAAGGAGTAAAAGTCTAAGAAATACTGTAACGCAAAATTGTTTCCCATTTCCAATTGAACCTAGCTTATCAGTTTGTTTTTTTTTTTTTTTGTGTAAAGACCAACTAGTCCTAATGTACATAAGATGCATGAATTTTGATCACTAAATGCAAAAAGGTGTTCACGCATTGTATAAGGCATTGTTCAAGGCATTGTATAAGTACATGAGCCTTTCGTAATTTTGACTCTTTACTTATAAACTATTCCTGCTTCACTTGAATTTTTACATGGATTGTATGAATTACGATCACTCAACTCATAAAGTATATCACGTTTCCCTTGTATGTTTACATAAGATTCATGAATTTTTGTGACCAATCTTATGAACTGTTCTTGTGCTGAAATTTTCTTTCGTGTATCTTGTACACACACTTTATGAACTTTAAACATAAGGCTTATGAAATATTCATGTATTTGTGTTTCTTGTTTAGTGTTTTTTGTATATTGATATCATGAATAGTTCATGTGACTCATGTAATTGGTTACTGGACTAAAATTCATGAATGAAATTCACGGAGATAATGTAAAAATTCGTAATTGTTGTGCAGTTTTTTTGGATGAGTGTAGTATTAGACAGTTACCTACCTTTTGTACTTTGGAGTTTTTTAGAGGGTCAGGATTGGCTCACGGTTCTTGGATCACAAAAAATATTCATTCGATCGAATCTTCTATAAAACACGCCTGCTAATACTTAAGCATGTTGGACATTCGCCTGCAGATAGGAAGGCGCCTCCCTGCTAACGTTCACGAACTTTTAATTTTGACCCAAAAGCTTATGTTGTATTAATTTTCAAACAATTACCTATTTTTAACCGAATTAATTACAACGTTTTGCAACAACTATTCAACTTTTAGGATTTTAAATTTCAATTCCTAATTAAGAATACTGTTTAGAAACACTGTTGCAGCAACAATTTGAGGGCCTTTTGAAATAACTGCAAAAACTTCAATGGTTTCTGATTACTACAAATAAACTATTTCTACCAAAAATAAAATTTTATGTTGATTTCTGAATTTTTCTTTTTCGAGCATTTAAAGGAAAAACATTTCAAAGTCAATTTTTGACTTTCGTGTGTTCTGCGAAATTGAACGTGGTGACCGTGGCATGCAGGTTAAGTGTGTGGCTTAGCATGCTCGAAGCCCGGGTTCGATACCCAGCCGCGTCGAAAAGTTTTTTTCAATAAAAAATTTTTCTGATCGGTCACCACCTCTCTGTAGACAATGGCAAACCTTAGAGAGTAAATAATGCCATGTAAAGCTTCTTGAGAACATGAACTTTAACCGTTCGGAGTCGGCATAAAACATGTAGGTCCAGTTCTCGATCAATTGTGTGCAAACATTTAATAACACACACAACACAATTGATCATAAGAAGCTCGGTCAAAGTCCTTTCAAGGGCTGAAATGGCCAATTTGTTTTTTTTTTTTTTTATTCTGCGAAATTATAGACACAACTGTGTTTAATTTAAGGGGGTTTTTGGCCCACTTGTGTGAAATTAAGGGGATAATATAGTTACAAAAATGTAATCTTAATAAAGGCAAGAACTTTACTAGAGGTCCTAAATGAAAATTGTAATTATTTAAGGATGTAAAGGAAATTTACTACGGCCACATAGTATAAAATGTGACCTTGAAAAAATCGTTTATTAGAGCTAGCCCATATTAATCCTTTGGACGATATGTTCTATGGGAGTTTTTGTAGTTATTTTTTGTTGCCGCACAGTGAAATTAATGATGAGTTTTCTTAAGTAATTCTTACAAATAACTTAAATTTTTCAAACTAAAATTTAGTATTTTTAAATATAATTTAAGCATTTTGGTACATAATTTTGTAAATAAATATTAAAATTTTATGCATCTATGCTTAAAAACATACATATATACATCAAGTGACTTATTTGCTTCTTCTTTTACTTTATCCTTCAACTAAGCAGAATATGGTGGCAACATTATCACTTTTAACAATGCCGCAAGCTCTGCACTGCAAACGCACTTTACTATGCCGCAAAAACTGCTTATCCTTAAGATTTTCTATGATTTTCAAGTTGTTGGTTGGTCTTTTGGTGTTGGATGGTTTATATATATAAATCTAGGTGCTGTTGTTGTTGTTGTTGCTGTTGCTGTTATTTTTCATGTGGTTAATGCTTTGGTGTTAAGCATAACACGCCGCCAGTCAGCACGCAATTCTGCCATGTTTGCACAATAGAAACGTGCAGTAATCATCAACTTCATCATCATTCTAATATTCTTCATGATCAACATAAAAAATTCCATGAGCCAGTACACAGAAGGCTGCTATTTAACACTCTGGTGTCTTCATAACCAGAATCAGGCTAAGGACATCAGCCGCTACATTTGCAAGTTTAGGCATTTATTTACATTATTCATATTCAACGCCAGCAATGACATCGTCCTGCGTGTGCGTGAACACATTTTTTTTTTGTTTTTTTTTTGTTTTTTTCTAACATCTTTTGCCCAGCAGCAACAATGAAGACGCAGCAGCACCTCGCTCGCATAGCACAAAAACGTTGAAAATTTCTACGAACTGTTGAGCTTAGACGATGAGAGCCTGCATATAATGCGCATTAATAAATGTATGTGTGTGTGTGTGTGTAAGTAGATCCTTTGGTTCTTTATTGCGTCTAAAGTTTTTGTTGCCGTAAACAAAAGTGATGCGTTGGTTTTTTTTTCACTTAACTAAGTTTGTAAGAAGTTGGCCTGGAAAAGTGAAAGTGTTGCTTCTTCTATGTGGTATGTAAATATAATATATTTTTTGGTAAGTATATAAAATCCTTTCTATTCACATATAATATTTTTTTTATATTTGTTTTTATAGATTCTGCGTTTTTTTGCAGGACTGGAAAAAATCAGTCTAACTGTATTAAATTGCATGTCTATGCCAACATAATATAATATATATTCAACTTTTTTGTCATTGAAATTTCTGATTGATGTTAAGCAAAATGTATGAAAAATTTCCACGAATTCTTATATTAAGAAAAATTCTTAATATAGAAATATGTTGTGTTAAAAAAAAAAAAAAATACAATATGTTTACTCTTGAGCAGCTTAAATTTTTTGAAATCTTGGGAATTTTACTTTTGTAGTCGCAGATTTAAGTGTTATATTTTTAAGTGTTGCATTTTTATAAAAATATTCATAGTTTGTATTCAACCTAAAAGCAACTTTGAAAGTTTTATAATGAAATAATTTCATCTTACATTTTGGGCAAAATTACTTCGATGAAGGATAATGTATAAGGATAATATAACTATAACTAAAGCAAAAATTTCAAAAACTTTAAATTAATTTAATTTAAAATTGTAAACTCATACTAAAACCTCAAAGGTATCTCTAAAGTCTAAAGCCAGTTTAGCTTCACTGTGAAATACCCTTAAACCTTAAATTACCTTAAATTTTAAAAAAAAAAACAAATATTTAAAAAACAAGTAAAGAAAGTCTAAAGTCGGTCTAGGCCGACTATGAAATACCCTAAACCCACTTTTCGAAAACAAAAAATTTTTATTGTAAATGGGCGTCTCCAAGGGCGGATGAAGCCTATATTTAATATGCATTTAAATGTTGATGAAAAATTTACACATACCAAGTTTTATTCCTGTAGCTCACAGTTAATGCCTTTATTGTGCTTTCGCTATGGGAGATGGGAGATTCATGGACGGATTACTTCCAATTTTGGAACACACCTTAGTTTTGGTATAAAATACATGCATACCAAATTCAATTTCTCTATTACAAACATAACCTTATTTATTGAGTTTAAAACTTTTTGGGTTGTATGGGAGGTAGGCGTGTCCGTAGGCGGATTACGTCCATTTTTCAAAAACATCTTTGTCTTATCATATAAAACATACGTGCTTAATTTTAGCTCTGTAGGTTAAACAGAGGCTTATTTATTGTGTTTTCAATTTTTGGGTTGTATGGGAGGTGGGCGTGTCCGTTAGCGGATGACGTCCAATTTTCGAAGACATATTTGTGTTGGTATGAAACACATACATATCAAATTTTATTGTTGTAGGCTAATTATGAGCTGAGTTATGCAGTTTTCAATTTTCGCGTTGTATCGGAAGTAGGCGTGTCCGTGGGCGGATGATGTCCACTTTTCAAAACTATCTTTGTTTTGTTACAAAAAACATATGTGCCAAATTTAAGCTCTGTAGGTTAAACAGAGTCTTATTTATTGCGTTTTCAATTTTTGGGTTGTATGGGAGGTGGGCGTGTCTGTAAGCGGATGACTTCTATTTTTCAAAGACATCTTTGTGTTGATATAAAACACATACATACCAAATTTTATTGTTGTAGGCTAATTATGAGCTGAGTTATGCAGTTTTTAATTTTCGCGTTGTACGGGAGGTAGGCGTGTCCGTGGGCGAATTCCAATAATATTCAAAAGTGCAGATCCTTGGGTCCATGTGACTACGTGTACCAAGTTTCATTCAATTATCTCAACTCCTTCTTCTTATCCTGTGTATACGGACAACACACAGACGGACAGACAGACGGACGGATGGACGGACATGAATAGCTGAACTCACGAGGTGACGCTGTTCAAGATTATATATACTTTTCTATACCGGACTCGCTTCGTTCTATGCGTTACAAACGTTTGCACAAAGTTAATATACCCTGACCTTTCAGGTTTAGGGTATAATTAATAAACTCAAATAATACATAACTAAAGCATTTGAATTCTAGCTCAAATACTAAATAGCATGCATATTTATAGTTTTCAATGCAACTTCCTAAAAACATGCCACAGAAGACCTACCTTTAAAATGACGGTAGGTCACCAACTCTAACACATGCACAAACAACAAATTAAAAAGATCCTCTGACCTATAGACAAAAACAGAATAAGCGAAATAGAAATTAAAAAATAAAGAAAGTAATGAAAACAAAAAACAAAAAAAATCCAACTGGGATGCTATAACGTCGTTATCCTTGCGTCTAAATTTGGCACTCAATTTCACAGATGCTTATATTTACCGGTCTTCGATCTTCATTCCATAAGTTTTGTTTTACTTTTATTTTCTGTTTGTTTGTTTTTATTTGCATTCAAGGAATACGCCAAACGCATATACACAAGCACACACACACACACATAGACATACCAGATACTATTATATAAAAGGAAAACAAAACAACACCGATAGCAATTTGCATAATTTTCACCCTACAATGTATACCACTTTGGTCGGGATATCAGGCTATAGAGTCAGCTTATCTCACAAACAATGACAACAGTATTGTTGGAGGCCGGACGTTGGGCATCAGCATCATCATCATCATCATCATCATCATCATCATCATCATCATCATCATCATCATCATTATTATCATCACAGAGAGATTCGTTTGCATTGCCATGACGATTGCAACAACAATTAGAGTAGAGCAAAAACAAGCTCAATGCCACCTACAGCAATTGGGGAAAAATTAAACGCATTGCCATGGAAAACCAAAGCACACGCACATACAAACCGGGAAAGTTTTTCTTTTTTTTTTTTTTTTTTGTTTTTCTGAAAAAAGTACAAAACAAAAGAACTTCAGTTTGACAGCATTCGGCAATGAACATTTTCATTATTTTAACGCCCGTTCCCTGCGCTATGCTTGCTGCCTGCACTCCTTTGACAGGAATAACAACAACATCAACAACAACAACAACAACAACAACAACAACAACAACAACAACACAGCAAGCAGCAGGCTACAAAATAATTTTCATGGAACGTAAAATTAATTAGGGCACTAAGACAAAATCTTCAAATATCATCCGCTGTGTTTGTTGTAGTTAATGTTGCTTTTATTGTTGTTTGTGTCGACGTTGTTGAAGCTTTTGCTGCTGGCAATGATGGTGGTGGTAATGGTGGCATTGTTGGTGATGCTGCTGCTGCTGCTGCTGCTACTATTGCAAGGTATGCTTGCTCTTATTGTGCGGCTAGGCTGGTTGTTAAAGGTGGATTTTATGCCACCCTCTTTATTAAGCTTGCAAACCAACACGCACGCATAGAGCCACACAAAGCACATAAGCAGCAGAAGCTGTGCGTTTGTATGCGTGCGTAGGATGCCTACAGCTGCAATTTTCCTCTATCTCTATGTGAGTGTGCCTGTATAAATTTGTGTGTGTGTGCGTATGATTATATGTATTGGTAGCTGCTTTCAATATCTGTAAATGGGCCTGTGGTATAAATTTTGGAACTCATTACAAATACATTTACCTAATCTTCAAAGTTTCTAATTGTGTATTTTTTTTTTTTTGTATTTTAATTTTTTGCTTTGTTTTTGTTGTATTGTTTTAATTTGCAGCCAATTTAAGCCGTATTGTAAGTGAAGTGTGCCCGTGTATAGGGTAAAGTTTGTAAAGTGCGAACTATTTATTTCGGATTAAAGCATGAAAAATCATTAAGGGGCAAGCTGGGGCAGTATGAGACAAGCTTAAATGTTCGTTAAGGCAAAACAGGTGGAAGTTCTATGAGTCGAGTTAGAAAATTCTTATTTCTTATGTTAAAAACCTAAGAAGCGGTGTATCGTGTTTTTGAAACTACTGCGACTGCTTTCAAAAATAAGCTTAGCAATAAGTATATAAATTTAATATCACACCCGAGAAACAATTTTGTCAATATTTGTGAATGTCCGACCGCTACACCGAAAGAAGTACTAGTACTGGAACACCTTGTACAGGCACAGTGTACGAACAAAGACTGAGTCGGGCGCTCGTTGGCTTATTGTGTCCGAATATAGTTTGGTCACCAGTCCAGAGCTGTGATGGGCTAAAACTGGTAGTAGCTTTGCTACGAGGTCTGGCCAAGGACTTTAAACTGTTACCAAGGGTAGTCAACGGCCCCTAGTTTCCGTCAGGCTGACTTACTGGCCTGGCCCTTCGGGGAGCTTCGTGGTGGTTGTGGTTTACTACCCATATCGCGGGCAGAGCTACCTAGTGCTACCGGTGTGTGAGTTGCATTCGCAACTCGGGCGTTGTACTCCGCAGTACGGAAGAGGTGTTACATAGACCTCCACCCAAACCAAGGGTTGCGACATGTCATCACAACATTTAGCTAATTTGGTACCTTTGAACCCTCAAAGGGGCATTGGCCGATGTATTGTTTCGGTCCCATGCTATGGAGCACCGTAGACTTAAGCCTAGACGGCAGTTGGCTACGTAAAACACTTTCGATTCATGTGTCCGAATATAGTCGCTCGTTTTTTAACCCTTAACTACGACAAACTACGGTACTATAAAAAAAAAAAAAAAATAAATTGGCCATTTCAGCCCTTGAAAGGACTTTGACCGAGGTTCTTATCATCAATTGTGTTGTGTGTGTGTTATTAAATTATTTGCACACAATTAACCGAGAACTGGACCTACACGTTTTATGCCGACTCCGAACGTATAAAGTTCATGTTCTCAAGAAGCTTTACATGGCATTATTTACTCTCTGAGGTTTGCCATTGTCGGCAGAGAGGTGGTGACCGATCTGAAAATTTTTTATTGAAAAAACTTTTCGCCGCGACTGGGTATTGAACTCGGGCTCCGAGCGTGCTAAGCCACACACTTAACCTGCACGCCACGGTCACCACGGTACTATATCAGATGACTTTAAAGGTACTTCTAGGGTATGTTTTTGGTGCATTATAGTCAATATTGAGTCCAGTTACGATATTATTTTCGGTAAAATGCATGCATTTTTTCTCAGGTCTTGGATCTCGGGTCTCACAATATCAATGTGTAATTCGTTTTTTTTTTTGCATTAATTTCGTAGTATTTCGTTACTACTCGTAACTTTTAACAATTGAACTGATACTCGGGACTCAATTTAAGACACACATTTTTTCTCAGGACACAAATTTTTTTCTATCGAACAAGGAAAAGGACTTTAATTTTGACATTTTTTACTACTTACCTGATGGGCAAAATCCTCTGACAAACCCTCAAAGTGGGGGCCGGCCGGGATTAACTGCAACTAGACTTAAATTGTCTTTATGACGTCGGTTAGCTAAAGAGTTGATGCAGTCATGATGTCTTGACTCTTAATAGTCCTGGTGTGATGGGTGTCATCCCCATCGGTATGCGGTATGGGCTGAATCAAGTTGTCATACGATCTGTGCTGAGGATTTCCCAGGCTGGAGGCCCATTAAAAATAGTGCAGCGGAGGTGGACCTCCCATTTTCCTACACTCGTGGGAAGCAAAAGGAGCAAATGAAAAGAAAAACTACGACAAAAACACGGAAAACACAAAAAAATACAAAAACTGAGTCCGGAACTCATAAAAAACCTCTGCTCCCGTAACCACCAAATTGGTGCCAGAAGCTAAAGCTCCCAAAGGCGGCGTAACTTCAGTGAATGTGGCCCCGCAGCTACTTCCACCATCAACAAAAACAACAACAACAACAACAACAACAACAACAATAAAAAAAACCAACAAAACCAACAACAGCAAATACAACTCCAATGACTGCTGTCCCGGCCACAAAAGCAGCCTCTGTTCTGGGGGATGATCTTGGTCCTAGCACTTCGGCATCTAGATTAATTTTGGGCTGTAGCTCGTCGGAGAAGAAGATTTAGACTGCATCTGGGTCTAGTCAGGTTGTTGATCGGCATCCTGCCTTGCTCGGCAAGAGCAAGCGGGTCCGACAATCGAAATAGGCCTAGTACGAGAAACGTGCCAAAGCAAAGATGCTCTAACGCCCAGATAATGAAGCCAGTACTTCAAATAAGGCAAACCCACCTAAGGGCGAACGTGCCAGTAAAAGGCAAAGGTCTACGAAGGAGATACCCCCAGCGAAAAGGCTAAAAATCTTAATAGAAGCACTTCAGCGTGGTCGTACTGTGAAGAGGTGAAAGAGGAGCAAAGAGTGCTGGGCATCATTGAAATGCAGAGGGCGAGTGGAGCACTCCCCAACGATAAGTGGGTAGAGGGTGGATTAAAAAATGCCCTAGAGCCCTGTTCAAAGCCTTTTTGTCCAAACGTGGGATGGCACAGCTCTAGCCACATCAAGCTAATAGCTTGTACCGAAAAAAGATCTGCGATGCCGTACATGGCAACTTCAAGAAAAGTTGACAATGTATGATCTGGGGCCCAGCTAAAAGCGGTTGAGAAGCACGATATTCCGGCTCGTCCAAGAGAAAGGGTGTGGCTGC
The DNA here is from genome assembly GCA_958299015.1 of Tetanocera ferruginea. Lineage (NCBI taxonomy): Eukaryota > Metazoa > Arthropoda > Insecta > Diptera > Sciomyzidae > Tetanocera > Tetanocera ferruginea. Next base: position 143,536,772 of record OY282641.1, read on the forward strand.
CGACAACACCTTCAGCACCGGAAGCTATACTGCGATTGTTCTGGCACTGTAATCCTAACATGCCTACAGAAAGCTGGACGATAGCGAAGATAGACGATCCTTTAGGGACTTCGAGGCTGGGTCTCATGCTCTTAAATGCGGAGTCCTTAAAGCCGTTGTAGGCAAATGAGGGAATTCTTTAGTATGCCTTTTCCAAGTTCGTGCTATATGTGTACAATAAGGTCAAGCGGCCCATGGACGCATCAATAACTGCTGAATCAAGCCAGACTAAAGTGGAGATTATTGACGTCATGAACTGTGCACCTGAGGCAGATATGGAGGAGACCGTGTCAATGGACTCGTTTGACCTCAGTGGAATATCGGGCCTCTTCTCCGAGGATGCTCTTCTTTCGCACGTGCTATCTGAGGATGGCGATGCCAACACAACAGTCAAAAACTTGGCTGACCTCAGCAGGGTGTCTGGTCTCTACTGCGAGGATGCTGTTCTGCGAGGATACTGTTCTGCAAGGAGGAGTACGAGAATGACACAACGGTTGTGGACAGGCACAAATCTAGAGTGGTTGAGGATGTGAATGTGGATGTTGCTCCAGATTGACCTCCCTACTCAAAGCTCACCACCTCAAAGAAAGTGGAGTTGATGTAGTCTTCATCCATGAATCCTGGTTAAATGGTGGCAGGGTATGTGTATTGAGAACGGATGGTTATAGGGTGATAGTAGATGGTGTGAATAAGTCAAAAAGAAGCATCCTAGCTATAACAAATATAAATATTTTCTTGCTTACCAGCAATATATTGCGATACAGACGTGGTTGCAGCCTGGAGCTTGGCAAGAGCACATTTTGTTTGGCTACAGCTTAGTTCTTCGACGAAGAAAATCCGCCTCCAGATAAACTCAGGTGTCTGGTAAGTGATGCCAGTGACAGGTGGTTAGCTGTCATCATATCGGTTAACGCGGATACGGTTGAGTTTATTTTCCATTACATGTGTGCAAAAAATATCGGGAATTTGCTTATAAATCTAAAAATCTTTATTAATTTATCTTAATTCATTTCATCCCCACTAAGTAGTTCCCCCCGAATGCAATACAATTGAGCCAACTTTGCTTCCAATTTTCAAAACATTCTTGAAACTCCTCTTCCGGTATTCACTTTAATTTCTTCTTCATTTCAGTTTCTATGTCTTCTATCGATTCAAAACGGTGTCTACGGAGTGGCCTCTTAAGTTAAGAGAATAGCCAGAAGACACTTGGTGCTAAGTCATGTGAATTTGGTAGTATAAGAACGAGATGGGACAAGTTTTTGATGAAATGATCACGAATTACGAGTGAAGTTTTTGGGAAACAATCGAGATTTCACTTTTCTGAGGCAAAATGGTTACTCAAAATGGCTTTCACTTATGCTTCCAATATTCCAACAAGGTCAGTAAGGTCTCGGTCTGATAATTGACGATTTTGGAACACCAATTCTTTGATTTTGTTGACGTGTAGCTCATCAGTTGATGTTGATGGTCGTCCTGTTCATGCTTCATTTTCAACGCTTTCTCGACCCACTTTGAACATTTTGTACCACTCATAAACTCTTGCTTTCGATAGAACTTGCTCACCGAAAGCCTTCTGCAAAATTTTTAACGAATAGAAGAGAAGTTTTGAACAGAGTCCTAGTCTCGATATTCATTCATATTCATTCAATATTCATTCGAATTCGTTTTCGATAAAATAGGCGAGTGGAAGGAGTAAGAAGGTGTTCATGGTGCGTTCCTATTCCTTCACTACAATTTCGTAAACGTGTTTCGAACCAACTCCGCTAAAATGCTTTTAGCATTTCCTTGCACTAGTCGATACAAGCCTTATTTTTTTAGCAACCGTCAAATTATGGGCTATCCAACGGAACAAATCTCCCCGAACACCTAAATGATCATGTTGCATCGAATTTATGCTAGTTTTATAAAAGAACTTGACGTCTTGACGAGGCAAAAACTTCAGAATTCTGAAAAAAAAACCCACGGCGATCCAATGTTCTTATCTATTAGTAACATATAGCTTGTACCAAAACTAGTGGCAATTAAAATTTTCATTTCAAGAATTAAACAAAATTAAATTTTACTGTCAGCCTATAGCAAACATGACTGCAGTTATGTTTGTGCTGAAGTATTCTCACAAAATAGCAATATTTATATTCCCAGTTGAAATTATTGAAAGTCATTTTTGCAGCCTGGCAAAAATATGTTACTCACACCCTATTTTCAGCTACGGCTTTAAAGCAACACCAATTGCTGTTATGCATTTGCTGCGAAGCACAACAAATTAAAGCATCAACAACGCCAACATCGCAAACGACAGCAGCCACACACCATCCCCAAAATCAAACGCACCCAAAAGCCCCCGTGCACCCAAGCAGCACCGAGAAGCAGCCCGTTCAGAACATGCTGCGTGCAAGCTAAAAGTGCGAGCCTTATGTACGATATAAAAATAGAGTAAATGAAATATATAAACGCACTCAAGCCACGCAATGTCAAAAGCAACACACAAGAATGGAGCCTCTATCTCGATATTGTGTGCGCCCTCCGCACATCCGTTTTCTTTGTGGCGCAAGCGACCACTTCACTTCCGCTGCTATGTACGAGTAGGTAAATGAAAAAGCTACGGCTTAGAATTCTTGCAATGTTAACAAAAATGCGAAACTAGCGCACGCATCCGAAAAACGCAACCCGGCCATTAAAAGGCATGGCATTCACTCACACACACACATACAAACAAACAAAAAACATGCACACGCACTAGCCCTAAAACAGCGCAACCCAACCACCCACAGCACCGCATCAACCAGCGCTACTAACAGCATAAGACGTGACTCACACTCGCCTAGATTTTTCTCGCACTCTCTCGCACTTGCTCGACCTCACACTAACGTCTCTCTGTCGCACGCATAACGCCCTGCATTTTTGGGCGCCTCACACACCAGCTAAAGCAACTTGAACGTCCTTGATCCTTGCAACGCTGCTGCGATAAAAGCGACTCCTTGGAGCTGTGTGCTGCTGGTTGCGGAGATGGAGCACACAAGTTGGTAACGACAACCAGCGTCAGGGTGTGAGTGATGCGTGTGCATTGTTGTTGCTGTTGTTGTTGTTTCTACTGCCGCTGCTGTTCTTGTATTCTTGTGCGTTGTTATCAGTTGATGAAAGCGCAGAGGAAGAAGCAGAGGAAATTTTCATATAAACCGGAAGCCATACAAAAGCGGAAGTGCGAGTGAGCACATGCGTGTGAAGGAGAGAGATAGCTAGAGAGAGAGAGAGAGAGCGGCAAAGCAAGCGAGAGAGGCGCACAAATATATTTTGCATGCAAAATAATCACAACGTTGCTTGTTGGCGCCGCAAAGATGACGCTAGCAGTAAAGCAACAACAAAAACAACAACACACACAAAAGGAGCAACAAAAGTGAAAGTAAAACATTGGTCTAATGGGGTGCGTCAGTGCCAACATCAGGCGTCTTCAACGTCAGTTCAGGGACAAGGACGAAGATAAGAGCGACGACCAGAGAGTAAGGATAATAGCAAGCAAGGACTATGATTGTCGGATGACAACGAAGGCTGCAAGCAAAAAGAAAAGTGAAAGTAAATGGATGTAAAAATGAAAACATTTGAGCAAGAGAGTGCGTTGAAAAGGGTGAGAGAAAGAGTGAGTGAGAGCTTCGGCGCAGTTTGTTGGCGCACTAAAGCGCACTCGATGTCATCGTCACTGCAACACAACAACAGTCCCCAACCGCAGTCTGAGCACGGCATTAAAAGAGTTTCTTTGCACGGTTCAAGGATATGCGTCGTAAAATTTACAAGTGCAAGTGTTAATGTTAGTGCGAGTGTTAATGTAGTTGTAAGTGTGAGCCTACATTACATCACAACACTCTCCAGCACAACACAACAAGCTCCACAAAAACACAGAGATTTTGTGAAAACTGAGAACGAAGCAGAAGAGCACATATTCATTAGTAGTTAAAGAGAGCAAAAGAATATATTATTAGTAGCGTGTAAAAGACAGGCGAATTTGCGTAAAGTTGCATTCATTTGAATTGTACAGAAAATTAAGTTGTCTGCAAATATGCTGCACTTGTCTGCTCAAAGCGGACAACTTCTGTAAACTCCAAAAATAAAGAATTTCGCGAGTAGAGTTTCAGAATATTATTTTAGAATGGAAGCGGGAGACTACAACAAAGTTCTCTAATGAAGGATATGGTAGCAAATAAATACTTCTGCAAAAGTGCAGTCGTGCTTTATTGACATCCAATTTATGTTTCCAATTTGATTTCTCAAGATTTTTTTTCAAACTATCATAAAAGTTAGATTTGCGAAGTTCCGTTAAGGAAAGATTTTAGATTTTTCGGGTAAAAGTTGCATACTTTTGCGAATATTTTGTAAGGAAATGATTGAGAGAGAATATAGAGTATATTTTTGAAAATATATAATTAAACTTTCATCGAAAAATATTCATAATTGAGTCGCTGGCAGCAAATTTTCGAAGAACCAGGGCTTAAATTGCTTTCAGTAAAACAGCGAAAATTTTACTGCGGTAGTGCTGCCGACAGTTTTTAAAAACATTGATATGCTATTTTGCTTTGATGTGTGAATCTTGCAAAGCAAAGCAAAAGCAGCAGCATTAAAAATAATTTCTTTTACTGCGAAGTGCTAAGAATGCAAAATAAATTATTTTATTGCTTTGCTTTTCATTTTTGTTTATAAAATGTACACTTGTGCGCAGTCGTGTATGTATGTTGTTACTTTGAAAAACTTTCGGTAGCACTACCGCAGCAAAATGTTCGTTGCTTTTGCTGTTCTACTAAAAGTAATTTCAACCCTCGAAGCAAAACGAAGCTAAGCAAACGAATTGCTGCTTTGGTAGTGCTGCGACAAATAAGAAAAGCAAAATGAAAAGCAAAGCAAACAAATATTTTACGATATTTTCGTAGCACTACGCAGTAAAACAACTTATTTTTAATGCTGCTGTTTTTGCTGTTGCTGTTCGATTTTCAATAAGCACAGCAAAGTAAAAGCAAAAGCATCTGAAGTTTTTTAAAGTTTTTTAAACGCTGCGGAGAGCTCCTAAAAAAAGATGATTTGAGATGGACGTGATAGCTGATCACATTTTTTGTTATCCAATGAATTCAGCTCTGGGCTACACGCTAGTCACTGGTCGGAAATTAAGCCCGTTACATCGTTTTTGAGCTACTCTTGAGTCAATTTAGCCTTATGAGCCGGAGTAGTCTCTTTTTGAAAGGTCCACGGCTTGATATGGAATAATATTATTTTAAGAGGCTTCACAACCGATTTCAAAACATTGATGTCTTTTTCACAGAAATGGACCTCGGTGACCCCATCATAGGCGACTTCCCATCAAACCATCGGAACGAGTCTTTTCGCCAATGAACAGATTTTGTCTTTGGACACTATCCGCATGTTTGAAAAGAAACTCTTTAAATATTCCTTTGCGTTGTTCTTTAATACTACCCGGTGTGTCTTTTATATGCTCTGAGCCTCAAGTCATATTTAAGAATGCGAGAGATAAATTTCGTTGAGATATTCATCTCCTGCTTTCGCAGCAGTTTCCCTTGATTCGACACATAACCGCCTTGATGGCTCGTGGTGTTTTTACAACGCGCGTTCGGCCAAATTTTGGGCGGTCGGTTATTTCACCAGTCTTCTCAAAAAACTTCATAGTATGATACACAGATTACGAGTGATTTCGACTGATCGTAAGATTCGATATCGTCTCTTTCCATACCACCTTTTTTTTAAGACCAACTATAACAACACAATTTTCTAGCGAGCTCCATTCTATTTTATAAAAAACTAGCGTCGAAAACTGTGTCTTGGAAAAGAAACATTAATGCTTCATGTCAAATAGACGTCAAAACGAAGCGAGTGCGTTCAGTAATACAATCGCAGTGAGTACGTTCCGTCGTGTAAAACGAACGTTATAACCTCACTTTGGATTTTTTGTCTGGCAATATATTTCGTTACAAAATGTCAGTGAGAGAGAGAGAGTTTGTTTAACTTCGTATGAAAATGGAATTGCCAGGCAAAGAAACTCCAAGTGAGGTAATTATGTTCGTTTTACAAAATAAGTCCACTAGTTTAAGAATAAGTTTTTATTATACCTCTATACCTCCCCCCCTAGAACCACTTTTTAAAATAAAATTGTTTTTAAAATTAAAAATTATTTTTTGGAGCCTGAAAAAATAACAGAAACTGCTCCCAAGAGCAAAATTTCAGAAAAATCGACTTAATAGTTTCCCACAAATTTCCATAAAAGAAAAAATTCTATTTGAGAAAAACGTTTTTAAGGTTTTTAGCTTCGAACCGACCCGCCTTGAAGGTGTGAGCATTAAAACTCTATAACTTCACGTTTTTAAATCAAAATATAAATGTTATTTCGTTCGGTGTTTTCTCTCCCCGTAACTCTTAAAAAAACTTGTATGGTTATAAAATTTAACTTCCATAACGGTAAGGTAGGTAGTAGTGGCAGCCTATGTAATCATTACGAAAGCTTACTGAGATCAGTTTGATTCATTGTAATACTTGAGCTTCAATCCTAATGGAATCTGCTAAAAACCCATATTTGTATGCCTTTTTTTGGCGAGCGAAGGGCAGGAATTTAAAAGATGAAGGCTAATTTCTTCCTGCTCTTTGTCCCTGCAGCTTCTACAGTATTTATTTTCAATGATGTCTACTCGGCAGACGTGTCTGCCTATTAAGTAATGGCCTGTAACAATGGTCATCATAATACCTAGATCTAACCTATCCAGCGAGAGAAAGGCTCTTGAGTGTCTGAGATCTGTAGACAGCCTAATAAGACTAGAATTTTAACAGGATTAAGCCCATCTGATGTTGGCTTTCTATTCAGTGTTTTTTGCTTTTGAGCGGCAGTTTGAGTATCGCTTACGGGATATCTGATGTATTCTAAGCCACTGATATCTGTAGTGATGTAAGTTACCGTTTCTAGTGCGCTCGCCTTCTTTTTCTTGCCCTTGACCCTCTCACGTGCAGTCTAGGAGCTCCGGCTTGTTCTATCAATTCGTCTTTTATAAGTTCTGCTCATTTTTCTGGAATTCTTTCTTGATTCCTATGAATATAGAACAGTGAAGAGTTGGAGAAAATTTATTGAAAAATATAAGAAATTCGCTCTTATACTAAATTCCTTTTACAAATTCCAATTTTCAAAATTTCTCGTTACGAATCCATACCCATAGTTAAATTCTCACTTACAAAAATCCTCCTTTTCAATATTCCACTTCACCAAATTCCTCTTTACAAAATTACTTTCCTTAACAAAATCGACTGTTAAAAAATTCTAGGAAAAAAATGAAAAAAAATAATGCGCGAACTTTTGTACTTTTCATAAATATTACAATTAAAATTTTGAAAAGAAAGAAATCCTATAAAATGGATTTTTGTAAAGGGAAATTTTTTTGAAGTTGACTTTCGCTAAAGAAGAATTTAGTAAAGGCGTGTTTCTGAAAGTGAATTTCAAAACGAAGAATTTTGGAATGGAAAATTTCGACCAGTTCCAAACTATGCAAGGTCTGATTCAGCAGTAGTTTCTTTCGAGATTACCTCTAATTTAAATTCTCCTTTAAAAAATTTACAAAAATCCTACTTTTTGAAATTCCATTTCCCAAAATTCTAAAAAAAGTAAATGAAATCACGAGCTTTTGTACTTCTTATACATTTTTCTTTAATGCGGATTTTTGAAATGGGAACTTTTCCAACGGAACTTTTACTAAAGGGGAATTTTGCAAAGGTTTATTTAAAAAAAGATGAATTTTTAAAATGGTAAATATTGTAAAGAGGAACTTTCTGAAGATGAATCTGAATACAGGGAATTTTTGAGAGGAAAATTTCGACCCACTCCAAACGTGTATAAGGCTAGCTAGTATCAGACGGTGCCATGTGCTCGATACACACTGTTAGTGATAAGACTATTTTTGATGAACCTCTAGCCGGTTATATCCTCCACACTGATCATTTTATGGTAAGGATATGCACTATTGAAAGTCAACGCACCTTGGCTGTATCATCCCCTTAACCGACCACTAAATTGAAGGATTAGGTAGAGCATATTTCCAGCCTGCATAACAGAAAAGTAAAGCTTGTTTTAATTCCAGTATCATCCCCTTAACCGACCACTAAATTGAAGGATTAGGTAGAGCATATTTCCAGCCTGCATAACAGAAAAGTAAAGCTTGTTTTAATTCCAGTAAAGTTACTACTTTATATCATTCACCTCAACGGTTATGTTTCCGAAAATTGTCTCATAAGTTATGACGCATGCTTTTCCTTAAATATATCGATTAGCTATACTTGTTTTTCTTATATCCACATTATTTTCTCCATTACTAAGATTTATCCATACGAGTATTTAGTTTATTTATTGTTATAGAACAGCTATAGAGCTAAGCATTTAGATTTCATTACATTCATGTATCTATTTCTCAATTAGTTTGTAGTTTAAATTCCTATACTCAGATCTAAGCTCTATCTCTAAGAGAGTTTTCTTTGAGTTTTTGTTTTTATTTTTTGTTCAGATTTTTAAAGAACTGTTGACATAGTTAATATTATTTGTCAACTCTTGCACTTATGCCACTAATGTCCTATTTTCATATAATCTCGTTTGATTTGATCAAATTTTCGAGATTGTCGCACGGGTGTGAAGAATCCAATAAGGAATAGTCGACTTCTGTTTAAGACAGAGGTTAAGTAGATGCTATACGATTTTTTTCCTTTTAAGCATATTTGCACCGCCTAACCGAAAGTCATGTAATCCTTTCAAATATTGACCAATAAGAAGTCCACATGTATTCCTCTCATAGAGTGACCACTTAGAAGTCCAACCAGAACTGAAACGTCAAGCGTTCTCAATTTTGGTAGGAAGAAGGTGCAATTGAAGTTATAAGAAGGTCAGATTATTCTAACGGTGTTACAGGAGATTATCCCAACTCTTGGTGAATTTCGAGGTAAACAGCATCAGTGGTCATCAGATATTTTTTATATTCTTTTGAAAAAGTTAATTTTTGTCCGGAGTTTTTAAGGTACCTTGCATGAACAACCTTGATTTTCTTTACATGATTCAGCTTACGATTAAACCGATATGGTTTCAGATTGAGAAACTATATCTAAATATTGTTCAAGCTATTCTTGAATAAATTATAGTACCAAATATTTTCACAATAAGGTTAGGCAAAGTTAATCCCTCTCTTTTTTTTTGGAATCTAAAATGGACCATAAGATCCTTGCTGAAAGCCATTAAGAAATTAGTGGATATCCTCAAAGATGTGATTTTCGTGGAATTCGCGAGTCTTAGGAGGGATTCTAGAGGAATTTCGGCTGAATCTTTCAATGACGATAACTTCGGTGAGTATAAGTGTTTGAGTCTCGATCTAAGTAAGGCGGGGCATTTGTAAAGAAGGTTCTCCAGGCTTTCTGGGATACCTGGCTCTTTGCACTGGAACATCCGTGGTAGTCCCAGCTTCACTCAAAGCTTGTCTATAGTTTTTATGAAGTCATATCGTTACTTATCCTTATCCACTTATCCGAAATCCGAGCCGGTCATAGAATTACAATTGTATCATTTTCTAAAGGTTCGTAAACGGGTTTGATACGTATTTTAACCATTAAATCAGTAACCAACTCTCAAACAAAGCATTACAAATATTCTCATCTCTTAAGAGATGAATGAGATACATTTTCAAAAGAGCGAGCAAAATTTTGCTCTAATCTAACTAAAGCTCTCTTCAAGACATTTTTCTTAGAGAGCCAAAGAAAAAAAATTGTAAACTTGGCCGTCGCTGTTGTCATTTCCGGAAAGACGCAAAGAAAAGTGAAAAAGCTTTCACTGATTAAATTTAATGGCGCGAATGTCCTTGGCAAAGCACCGAAAATAAGCACAACGCAACGCAATACAACAGACGCCAACAATAAATGCGCCCACAGTGCATGAGAACTGTGCGTTCCTCAATGTTTGTAAGTTTGACTGCTGCGCTGCTGTTGCTGTCGGCTGCTGCTGCTGTTGTACGTTGCTCTCTCACCTTGTTGGCGGTCGTGTGATGTCGACATTTGCTTGTTGTTGTGGTGCTTGCAAGGCGCAGCGCTATATATTTGTGGGGGTAAGAAATTCTTGCATTGTTTATGGGTGTGTGCGTTTGTTTGTTTGTGTGGGTGTGTGTGTGAATGCTCGTTAGACTTCACTTTCGCTTTTTCACTATTTCTCTGTCCTTGTTGCTGTCAAATAGTTGCTGCTGCTATTATGATTATGGTTGTTGTTGTTGTTGTTGTTGTTGTTGTTGTTGTTGTTGTTGTTGTTGGGTGTGTGTGCGATGTTTAACGTTTGTTTGTATGTGTGCGTGCCGCATTTAATGCTACGCCTGCATATAATGTTCGCAAACTTCTGCAACCACAGCTCCGCTCTAACCACCCACGTAACCACCTCAAGTTTTCTCTAAGCTTTTGCATTGTTTTCTTATTTTTTCATGTTTTTTTTTTCTTACTTTTATTTTTGTTTACTTTTGATGTTGTGTTGTGTTGTGTTTTTTTTTTTTATTATTATTCGTGTGTGTTCTTTACTTCTGTTGCTTGCTTGCTTGCCTTTTCTCTAGCCTGCTTGCCTTGGCATATTTTGGCGCTTGACAATTTAATGTAATTTTCTTGATTTATATTTTTTGCTGTGTTGTTATTGTGCGCTACTCCCAGCGTGTCCTTTGAGAAACGCACAAAAATGCAGAACAAAAATTTTTGTTTTGTTGTTATTTTTTCATTTTTGTTTTTTTTTTTTTTTCTTATTTTTGTCTTCTTATTTTTATGCTTTTTTGCCTAATATCCTGTTGGGAATTTAGGACACTAGTTAAGTTGTGGAAAAAACGCCATTTTTAAATTTTATTCCCAGCATGCAGTGCTGCTTGCTTGTTTTGTGGCACTCTATTAAGTATTTTAGAATGGCATAAAAATAACTGTGTTTTTGAAGTTGCCATAACAAAAAATTTGCCGTTATAATAAACATTTATTTTGTCATTGTTTGGATTGACCTAGACGTAGACGAGCTGGTTGGCTTTTTTAAGCTTTAAATGTTTTTCGAAATGTCTTCAGTAATTTACAAAAATGCTATTTACGAAGTTTTATTTTTTAGAGAGTTTTTTAATATTCCTGATAACTCAAAATTTTAGAATTCTTTAATATTTTCAAGTATTTCAACCCTCTACTTTAACTCAAACTGTAACCATGCTCAATCATTTACTTAAAATCAAAATCAAACTAAAGTTCAATTCACAGCCAAACTAAACTTAAACTCAAACTAAAACTCAAACTATCAGTATAACTCAAGCCTCAAATCGAACTCAAACTAGAATTCAAACTCAAATGGAAATTCAAACTCAGACAAAATATTCATAATTAAACTCATACTCTATCTCATATTCAAACTCAAACTCAAACTTACAATCAAACTCAAACTAAGGCTCAAATTTAAAGTCTATCTCAAACCTCAACTCGAATTTTAGCTAGAAAACCTCAACTCGAATTTAAACTCGACTTACACTCAGACTCAGACTAAATCGTGAAGACTAGCTCAAACCTCAACTCGAACTCAAACGAAAACTCAATCTCAAATTGAAATTTAAACCCTGACACAAATTAAAACTCATACTCAAACTCACACTCAATCTCATATTCAAACTCAAACTCAAACTCAAACTCAAACTCAAACTCAAACTCAAACTCAAACTCAAACTCAAACTCAAACTCAAACTCAAACTCAAACTCAAACTCAAACTCAAACTCAAACTCAAACTCAAACTCAAACTCAAACTCAAACTCAAACTCAAACTCAAACTCAAACTCAAACTCAAACTCAAACTCAAACTCAAACTCAAACTCAAACTCAAACTCAAACTCAAACTCAAACTCAAATTCAAACTCAAACTCAAACTCAAACTCAAACTCAAACTCAAACTCAAACTCAAACTCAAATTCAAACTCAAACTCAAACTCAAACTCAAACTCAAACTCAAACTCCGACTGAAACTTAAAGTCTTTCTAAAACCTCAACTCGAATTTAAACTCGAACTTGAATTCAAATACAAATTAAAGCTCATACTCAAACTCGCACTCGATCTCAAACCCAACCTAAAACTCAAACTCAAACTTAAAATTAAAAATCAAACTCATACTCAGACTCTCACTCAAATTCATATTCAAGCTCAACCTCAAATTCAAACTCAAACTTTAACTTAAACCAATGATAACATAACATCGTAACATAACATAAAATAATGTGCCATAACATAACATCGTAGCATAACATAAAATAACATGCCGTAACATAACATTACATAATATACCATAATTACATAATTTACCATAACATAACATAACATAACATAACATAACATAACATAACATAACATAACATAACATAACATAACATAACATAACATAACATAACATAACATAACATAACATAACATAACATAACATAACATAACATAACATAACATAACATAACATAACATAACATAACATAACATAACACAACATAACATAACATAACATAACATAACATAACATAACATAACATAACATAACATAACATAACATGACATAACATGACATAACATAACATAACATAACATAACATAATATAACATAACGTAACATAACATAACGTAACATAACATAACATAACATAACATAAAATAACATAGGATTCATCGGATTCAGACAAGGATAAGGAAATGCATGTGAATAACGATTAGTGCATGGATCTGTACTAGGATTAGGATATGGCAAGGTTATCGATATAAATTTCTGCAAGGATTAGAACAAGGATAATGAGAAATATTAGGAGAAGTAATAAGACAGAAGTAAGAACAATGATAAGGATTCAAACAAGGATTAGTACATGGTTTTGAACAAGGATAAGGAAAAATATTTTTCCAAGGATAAGTACAAGGATTAGGTTAATGATAATGACATGAACATATAATGGTAAAAGGAGTTGTACAAGGGTTGTACAAGTCTTTTATAAATGGCTACGATTAGAATGATTAGGACAGGAATGGATAAGGTTTAGAACATTACTCTTTGGATAACAACAAAGATTTCGACATTGATAAGAGACGATGTCGACAAGGATTTTGACAAGATATTGGACAAGCGTTCAACATAAATTAAGACAAGGATAAGGACAACGATTCAGACAAGGCTTAGGACACAGATTTGGACAAAGTTTAGGATAGAAAAGAGGAGATCGGAGGAAAGAACGTCTTTGTTTGCTTCAAGGGGTTAATAACACGATATTTTTGGTTCCTTCTTAAGTGACTGCTATATTGGATACTGTTATCGTGGATATATATAATTTTAACCTTGAGTTCTATAGCATTGAGTTCTATAGGCAAGACTCTGAGAAGGTAAAAAATTGGTTAAAATCAGAAATCACCAAAATAATACACACAACATTGGTAATCCACAAAACTAATGTTTATTAAAGTAGTTTTCAAAACCTTTATCATTAACTGCTCACCTTTGAACTATCTCCGCAACTATCTGTCTTACCAGGCATGAAACTCGTCCTCTGCACTTGTTTTTCTGTGTGTTTTTTTTCGTTTTTGAATTTGCTAGTTTTCGCATTTGCTAAATTGAAATAACAACAACGACAAGATAAATAAAACTACACAACAACTCCAACAACAACAACAACAATAACCCAAAAAAACCATCATAAGCACAAAAAGCAATCCCCATGGCGCCAAGCCAGCCATCAATGGCAAGAGCAGTTATCCTGTCGGCGCGCAGATACAAGCAAGCATTAAAACACACACAAACACACATACTCAAATGAACATAGAGAATACAGTTAGAAGCATAACAGCTAGCATCGGGTAACAACAACACCATCAACAACAGCAACAACATAACAAACGCACAATTTGCTAGCCAAGCACCTACTTTCAACAACAGCTACAAGAACTCTAACTCATTCCCACACCACCTCCACCACAGTAGTCTACATCCGCACATGCAGACACACACACACACGCAGCATTCATGCACAAACACTTGCACGTTCAACACCCATCAACCAACCAACCAAGCCACCCATCAAAAAGTGCGTGAATTTGGAAAAACAACTCAAACTATAGCCTAGGCGCCAGCAACGCACTTCTTTTTGTCTAAAACTGTTTTGCTGTCGCAAACTCAAACTTGTAGCAACAACAAAAACAACAACAACTACAACCACATCTAAAACTTACTTTATCTAAAGCAACAAAGCACCATTCCACCGGATCCCAAACGCCCACACTCACTCGTTCTGCTTGGAAATCATCTGACTGCCTGCCAGCTTCCTTCCGGGAATGCTGAAGACCAACTTTTTCTTTATGTGCACGCAGAATGCCAAAAACGCACAAAAATAAATTTAAACTTGTAGGCAACCCAGGCACCAACAACAACAACAACCACCACCAGCAACTAGGTACACGAACCAACGAACCATTGCAGACCCATCATCAAATATTATTCTACCGTTGTACGGCGCTGGTTGGTAGATGATGGTGCGCGCCTAGCATGCGATGTGCTAGGCAACGCGTTCATCTTCATCCTGTCGAATAACAAATACAAAGTAAAAAGTGCCTACTCCAAGAGATAAAAAGAGAACACAAAAAAAGTAGGAATTGAAAACAAAAATAACACAAAAAGGATTCATTCGTAGGCAGCATAAAGTAGTTAGTTGAATGCAACAAAAACATTCAAAATGATACAGGTTCGTTCCCACGATGCGAACCAACACAGGAACAGAGGACAGGAAGAAACAGTGGCGCATTTGGAATGTAACCATCATGAGGGTGGATGATAAATTGCATGCAACAAAATTTTTCATCATTACCAAAAAGTTGCTCAACACATAAAATACAAGATACAGAAATGTTCTTTTTTCAATTATCGAATAGCATTATCTACATGTCGGAAAAGATTTCTATCCAAAATTCATTTCTCCATTTCTTTCTGTAACCAAATCTTACTTAAAACTTCCTGTTCAAAGAGTATATTAAATAAAAATAAAAATAAAAATAAAAATAAAAATAAAAATAAAAATAAAAATAAAAATAAAAATAAAAATAAAAATAAAAATAAAAATAAAAATAAAAATAAAAATAAAAATAACAATATAAATAAAAATAAAAAATATAAATAAAAATAAAAATAAAAATAAAAATAAAACTAAAACTAAAAATAAAAATATAAATAAAAATAAAAATAAAAATAAAAATTAAAATAAAAATAAAAATAATAATAAAAATAAAAATAAAAATAAAAATAAAAATAAAAATAAAAAAAAACAATAAAAGTTAATAAAATAAAAAATAACAATAAACCCTCAAATCAAAATAAAAATAAAAAAAAATAAATATAAAAATAAATATAAAAATCAAAATCAAAATCAAAAGTCAAAATCAAAATCAAAATCAAAATCAAAATCAAAATCAAAATCAAAATCAAAATCAAAATCAAAATCAAAATCAAAATCAAAATCAATATCAAAATCAAAATAAAAATCAAAATCAAAATCAAAATCAAAATCAAAATCAAAATCAAAATCAAAATCAAAATCAAAATCAAAATCAAAATCAAAATCAAAATCAAAATCAAAATCAAAATCAAAATCAAAATCAAAATCAAAATCAAAATCAAAATCAAAATCAAAATCAAAATCAAAATCAAAATCAAAATCAAAATCAAAATCAAAATCAAAATTTCTCAAAAATTTTTAAACGGATTAAAGCACGTATTATTACAAGGATTGGGATAAGGATTAGCTACAGCATTAGCTTAACTACTAGAACGAGTGTAAGGATAAGGACTTGGCTACGGAAAGATTTTATGACAAATATTTTGGTAAGGTTTGTGACAAGTATTAGGTTAAGGAAGTGAGGCAAACATTCAGAGAAGTTCTTGGACAAGGATTAAGACATGGATTATGACAAGAAAGAAAACGAGGATTAAGACAAAGTATTACGATCAGAACAAGATTTACGAAAAATATTATGACAGGTTTTAGGACAAGGATTTTGACAATGAAACGGACGAAATTAAGTACAAGGTACAAGAAAAGATAGGGTAAAAATTATAGCAAGGATGAGATATAACATAATCTATGTAAGAATATTATAACAAAGACTTGGACAAAAATGTGAACAGAGGTTTAAACAATGACAAGGATAAGTGCAAGCATTATAATAAAGATTTGGATAACGATTATGACAATAATTAGTGTAAAGTTGACAACAAGTTTTAAGACAAGGTGTACAACAAAGGATATGAGGAAAATGACTTTGATAAAGTACAGTTTTCTTAAGTTTCCCCAAACAATATACAAATCTTTAGAAAAGCCCAAGTATCCGGTTAAATTTTCAAAATCATTTGAACATCAGTTAAGTTATAGTCCACAAAGTGGGCAAAAGTTGGCAAAATCCATTTTTTGACCGTAAGTTCAGATTTTGGGGGTGTCCCGGCAAATTTCAAGTATAGAACAATCTTTAACTCAACAAGACCTAACAGAAAAACAACATTATCTCCCAGGTATTTTGAACCGTCTTATAGTGGAAGGTATTTAAGGAAAAAATACCTAATTTTTGACTCATGATTTTTGTGGAATTTAAAAAATTTTTATAAAAACCATTAAAATCCTTTTATATTATTTCATGCAATTTTTTATTGCTTGATATAATAAAAAAATCCTGGCATTCCTTAAAGTGTGGGCGCGGTAATTCCTAGTTATTTCACTCTCTGACTATAGCTTTATGCCTGCAATGAATTCAAACTGAATTAATTGACATCATAAATAAATTTCCTTGCCATGCGTGTAGAACGGTAAAAATGCAATTGGTAAAAGTGTTTCCTTTTTTCTTAACGCAATGTTGCCATTTTTTATGCCCACGTTCCGAGAGCACTCTTTCACGCTATACACAAAATGCGTCTCTACCAACTACCTACCTACTACCAACAACTGCCTCCACCATCAACGACATCAGTCAGTCGGCCAAGAATGATAACTTAGTTTCGAGGCATTTGCCAATGTCCATTGGCGCCAAGTTGCAGGCATGTGCGGGCTGAATTACTGGTGGGTGATGGTAGTGGGATGGGGTGGTTTTAGTGGTTGGGGTTGTGTAGAAGTTAAGCTCGTTTCACGCTCGCATGCATTTGCTGCGAACAAAGCAAATCGATCGAATGCTTTTGCCGAAAATGTTGCGTTAATGTGGAGCAGTGGCGGAGCGGAAGGAAGAAACAGAGGTGCCTGCCTCTGTGATACTCTGCAGTTTTTCTTTTTGTTGTATAGCGATGGTACAATTGCTGAGAAAGCTTATTTTATTTTGCTGTTTGGGGTGAATAAAAAGGTCGGTCGATAAGTGACAATGAAAATGCAGGCGTCATTTGTGGGCATCATAGCTGAAGGCATAACACAGGATACACATAAACGCACACAAATGGTTAGAGAATGTCACTAAAATGTTATTGTGGTTGTTGTTGTTGTAATTGTTGTAATTGTCATGGACAAACATGCGCATTCGCTTGCAACATGCTGCGTTTGACTGACATATTTATATGCAGCATAGCAAACAAAACACTCCAACACCCACCCTTTATTCCTTAAATTAAATGTAAAAGCCCCGAATAAGCTTTCCTCAATTGCACACAAAAAAAATTCCGAATTTGAAGTTGCATATCATCGACTTAAAGTTGCGTAAAGCTTTTTGTTTTTTTTTTTTTTTTCTTGGCGAAAAAGTTTTAATTTTCAATTTCATTCACCGCTGGGCGCCAACAAGACACACTTGCTTGTCCACTCCTCCAGCGATGCCAGGTTCCACTGTTTGATACGATTTCCCAAACTTCCAATCGCTTGAGGAGTCCCGCTTACACATGCTGACTTTTCTGATTATCCCCCGAACGCAGCAGGAAATTTAAAAAAAGCAAACAATTTACTAACAAAATCTTAACGAAAAATTTAAAGCTTATTTTATTTAGGAACTGTTGTGGTCTGAGTTGGGCTGGGTGGCTGCATAGAATATAGCTTTGGTTGGGGTGGTAAAAAGTAATGCAAAGACCTGACTCACCAAATGTTGCTGGTATCACACAAAAGCAGAAGGTTGCATGTGCGCCAGGCGTCAGTTTTTAGGCATCTTGTTTGTTCTGTGCTAGGCTGGCAATGAATTGCTGGGTGTTCTAGTGGGTGGGAAACGTAGTACGGTTAACGCACTGAATGTATGATTAAGTTTACTGTGGGCAATATTTCATACATTGACAACATGTTATATATTGGCTTTGACTGGGTTTGGTCTTGGTCTTGGTCTTGTTCTTGTTCTTGGTCTTGGTCTTGTTCTTGTTCTTGGTCTTGGTCTTGGTGTTGGTCTTGGTCTTGGTCTTGGTCTTGGTCTTGGTCTTGATCTTGTTCTTGGTCTTGTTCTTGGTCTTGGTCTTGGTCTTGGTCTTGGTGTTGGTCTTGGTGTTGGTCTTGGTCTTGGTCTTGGTCTTGGTCTTGGTCTTGGTCTTGGTCTTGGTCTTGGTCTTGGTCTTGGTCTTGGTCTTGGTCTTGGTCTTGTTCTTGTTCTTGTTCTTGGTCTTGGTCTTGTTCTTGGTCTTGGTCTTGGTCTTGATCTTGGTCTTGGTCTTGGTCTTGGTCTTGGTCTTGGTCTTGGTCTTGGTCTTGGTCTTGGTCTTGGTCTTGGTCTTGGTCTTGGTCTTGGTCTTGGTCTTGGTCTTGGTCTTGGTCTTGGTCTTGGTCTTGGTCTTGGTCTTGGTCTTGGTCTTGGTCTTGGTCTTGGTCTTGGTCTTGGTCTTGGTCTTGGTCTTGGTCTTGGTCTTGGTCTTGGTCTTGGTCTTGGTCTTGGTCTTGGTCTTGGTCTTGGTCTTGGTCTTGGTCTTGGTCTTGGTCTTGGACTTGGTCTTGGTCTGGTCTTGGTCTTGGTCTTGGTCTTGGTCTTGGTCTTGGTCTTGGTCTTGGTCTTGGTCTTGGTCTTGGTCTTGGTCTTGGTCTTGGTCTTGGTCTTGGTCTTGGTCTTGGTCTTGGTCTTGGTCTTGGTCTTGGTCTTGGTCTTGGTCTTGGTCTTGGTCTTGGTCTTGGTCTTGGTCTTGGTCTTGGTCTTGGTCTTGGTCTTGGTCTTGGTCTTGGTCTTGGTCTTGGTCTTGGTCTTGGTCTTGGTCTTGGTCTTGGTCTTGGTCTTGGTCTTCGTCTTGGTCTTGGTCTTAGTCTTGGTCTTGGTCTTGGTCTTGGTCTTGGTCTTGGTCTTGGTCTTGGTCTTGGTCTTGGTCTTGGTCTTGGTCTTGGTCTTGGTCTTGGTCTTGGTCTTGGTCTTGGTCTTGGTCTTGGTCTTGGTCTTGGTCTTGGTCTTGGTCTTGGTCTTGGTCTTGGTCTTGGTCTTGGTCTTGGTCTTGATCTTGGTCTTGGTCTTGGTTTTGGTCTTGGTCTTGGTCTAAGGCTTGGTTTTAGGCTTGGCCTTGGTCTTAGGCTTGGTCTTGGACTAAGGCTTTGTTTTAGGCTTGGCCTTGGTCTTAGGCTTGGTCTTGGGCTTGGGACGTTAAGTTCAACTCTTACAGAATTCATTTTCAGGTGGTTCAATTTGTTCTTTATTCTTTGGCGTTTTTGAAACATGAAGGATGTGTCTTGGTCGGAGAGTTTTCGGCGGAGAGTGTATAAGATTGCTCTGTTGTGTTTCTGTATTATTATTCCAGGAATTTGGCATAGGTGGCAAGAAATAGAAGAGGCAATAAGATGCAGCCTTGTCGAACATTGGTTATGGATGGGTAGATTCGATTCAGTATGCCGAGAATGCAATAATTTGTTGGATAGAGATTAGCAATACCAGTTCTATCTTACTGAATGGGGATGAGCCTCTTTCGTTCTGTGAAAATAGTGTGGTTTTTCCAGGCACCGTTGTTTACTGGTTTAAAAAATGGTGTTAAAGTAGAAGCTGCACTATTGAGAATCTAATTGTGCTTAAGAGGGGACATGAAATTGGCCGTTTTTTTTAGAACGACTTTTTTATAATTTTGTATTTTTGTAAATATTCTTAAGATTCTTAGAACTTCATGGAAAAATTCCTACGGGTTCAAAATTTACAGCCGGATAAGTGAAGGCACATTTTTAATTTTCACCTTTTTTTTCTTTGTTCACAAACTTTGGACGCGTTTACCTCGAAACCATGTTTTTCGTACTGTTTGCGGCACTAGCGGGTTCATTTTTTGACGAATTTTATTTTTTTGTTCTGTATTTTTTTAAACTTGATTCGGTATCGTATGAAACGAGCTTTTCTTTAAATTTTTTTTCGATTTTTTATGAATTTTTAAAGTCAATATTTTTTTCGAAAAAAACACACTTTCAAATTTGAAACATCACCAAACATTGAAAAAAAAATTTTAAAAAAGCTCCTGTCATACGATAACCAATTTTGTAAAGATTTGAAAAAGTAATTTTTTTTCCAGATCGGACAATTTTTGCGACTCCCAGCGCTGCAACCACGAGGTCCCGTTTTTTTTGGAGCTCTATAAAACCATGTTGGAGTGAAAAATATTATAAAAATTTTGGAAAAATGTTTTTTTTGACTGAGTTCTGAATTTAAAAAAAAAGGGCTTTTTTCTCTGCCGCGAATGTCATGTCTCTCCTTAGGCGTGAAGTTTTACTACTTGATTTCTACGTTCTAATACAAACCCGGATTCTTATTTCTTTTATTAGTGGAAGTCCTACGAAAAAATCTGCTGAGCTTCACTTGAACGCATTCCAATTGTTTTAATGATTCCCTAATTATGATGAAAAGGTATAAAAACTGGGTATAAAATGTTAAAAATCCACTTGCACTTAAGTTTTCAAAAAATCTGATCCATTCCACTGTGCACCGCACCCTCACGCACACGAACGCAGCAAAACTTTTGTAGGCTGATGTCAGCTCAAGTGGAATGGATGATGGAGTGCAGAGCAAATTTCGGCAGGAAGTAAAAATGTAACGAAGCACTGTTGTGATGCGCTCAAGTGTTGCTGCGCTGCGTAGCGACGCATGCAGCGACAACAACAATAACAAAGTTTAAAGCTTTAACGCCAACTTAACTGTCTGCCATGCAGCAGTTTATTTATATTTTATAAAAAGCTTGTGTTATTCTAGCAAATGCAGGACTATTGGGTTTGTTGTTATTGTTGTTTTCTCTAACTCTGCCACTGCCAGCGTTGACGCCAGGCGAACGCATTAAAATGCGAAATTGTGCGTCGAGGCGCGTTTGAATTCAACGAGGCTTCAAAGTAAAACGCAGCTCGTTGAATTGAATTTCTAATGAATTTTTTTGTTGGTAGATGGAGAACGAGGAAGAGGAGGGATGGTTGGGTTAGCCAACCCCATGCCTATGCCAGCCTTTCCAGCCCATCTGTGGATGGGCAGCACCTCGACAACACACTTCGCTGTGCAGGGATGCGATTATGCTGCATGACGCATGAATGTTTATTGTTGTTGTTGCTTTTGTTTTGTTGGGAGACTCTTTTCATCATCATCATCATCATCATCATCATCGATTCTCTGCTGGTTGCTCCATACTTCTTGCTTTGTTTCTGCAGCTGTTTTATTTAAGGTTTTGTATTTTATTAAATGTTATGTAATTTTGGGGTTGGCACCACGGTCGCTGCTACAGCTTGTGCATGAAGTATGTAGGTGTGTTTTTGATTTGTGCGTGTGTGTGAGCATGTAAGAACAATAGAAATTAGTTAATTAATAAATTTTGAATATTGCTGCTTTTCCGTTGAACCTTATGACAGCAGATTGCTTACACACATTTTTTATATTAACTGCACAATATAAGTGAGTTATCTATCACCTTAACACAATAAAATAATTATTTATTTTAATAATATTTTGCATTCCACAGAAAAATTTAAATATTCATTTTGAAGACCGTTGTTTTTTGTTTATATATCTTGGATGACGCAGTGTTGCATTTTTTAAAATAAAAGTTAAGAACGTACTTGTACGCGATTTTCAATTTTTGAGCTCTTCGCATAATCAGTGATGTGCCGTGTAGAAAACATGAGTGGTATTCACCATATAGAGCAACTAGTCTGGTAGGTGAGCTGAATAGCTGAATTGTGAACACACTTTTTAATTACACTTTTATAATCATTAAAAACCAAAGTAAAATATAAGGAAACGTCAAACACAAAGTTGCATTTTATTGTGGTAGACTAGCTACTCAAATCTACTCAAGGGTTAGTATGTACCAAAGGAGCTAGTGTGTAGCTTATTAACATCAAACATATTTTGTTGTTGTTTAGTGCAAATCTGCTCTTTAATTCATATGCTAGACCAGTTACCACACATCGTAAATACCACTATGGTGTCGCTTACGCGATTGTCGATGAACGTCGTCTTTAGTGGCGTCAATGCAAATTTGTCTACGCTTAATTGACAGCGCCTCGAAAATTTTAGATCTATCAAAGTATTTTGTACAAAGAATTTCGTGAAGGTATTTTATTTAAAGTACCTATTTAAGTATTTCGGTAATTTTAAACCAATCTTCAAGTCAAAAACAGCTGATTATGGCAGTAATAAAATGACATTAACGACATAAGTGACATTAACGACACAATTAACGATATTGTCGGCATTGCCGAATCGATTGACGACACCATTGTTTCGTCAATTAAAAACTACGAGCAGTGGATGGCTCAAATTCATATGAGCAAAACTTGAAAAAAATAAAAGTATTTTGGGTCAGGCTTGCTGCAATTGGATATTCTATAGTAATATTTGGGGGTGTCATGAAATCCAATAGCTATCGGAATTGATTTTAAAATCGACAAGAAATTTACTTTGCTGTCATGAATTCTGACAATATTGGTTTTATGTTCGAATCGGACATTTATTACATTTTGAACACACAAACAATAATGTCGGAATTCATGTCACCAAAGTAAGTTTCTTGTCGTTCTAAAAATCAATTCCGATATCGATTGGATTTCATGACACCCCTGATTATCCTTTTACGACTACTATTTCGAAATTTTTGAAAAATCTTTTGAATTACTGTCTTATTGCCTTGACAATAGGACTATAGGACTATAGGACTATAGGACTATATCAAAATATTTAAATATATCTCGTGAGTAACAACTTATCGAAAATTTTTTAGTATCAATCAACTTTTCTCTAAATTTACCAAGAAGTAATAGACTTTTTAACTTAACTATTGGCATTTCAAGTTATAGAATTTTTAGTTTATAATTTGACTGTATTATAAATTTTGCACATAATTTAATTCTTCACAATATCTCTTTCTACTTATTATTTTCTGGTGGTCTAAGAGCAGTATCGACGATGGTGAAATT
This sequence comes from Tetanocera ferruginea, assembly GCA_958299015.1. Classification (NCBI taxonomy): domain Eukaryota; kingdom Metazoa; phylum Arthropoda; class Insecta; order Diptera; family Sciomyzidae; genus Tetanocera; species Tetanocera ferruginea. The sequence goes on from OY282641.1 coordinate 143,560,161, forward strand.
TTAAACATTTTTTGTTAGCTAAAACTACTTCAGAAACCGTTTTCAACTTTGAAAATTCTGTTTTTAACTGAAAATTACTTCAAAGACCAATAATGTTATTGTTATCAAAGAATGAATGATCAAAGTAGGATGTTTCCATTTTCACAGTTAAAAAAAATTTAAAAAAAGTTATCTAATGAGTATTATTCAAAAATTTCATGCATTTTTCAAACGTTTTCTCAAACATGAAATAAACTTAAATATTTCAATTGTTAATATTAACCCATTTATGGACAAAATTATATGGTTTTTGATTAATTTTCGAGACAATGCGGAAAATAAATTATTTAGATCAAACTTACTTTTTTTTACTATTTTTGAGTGCTCTCTTCGATATACGGCACCAGAATTACGTTATATATATATATCTTTCTTTATTTATAAAAATTCTAAAAAAACAATGTTTTAATTTTATCTTTTTTTTTCGAATTGATAAAGGCTGTCAATTCGTCCCTAGCTGTCGACAAATGTAAGAAAATAACTCATAGTTTACGGAAAAAAAAACCTCCCATAACTGGAGAACGATTGGAGTTTTCCATCTGTGGGAGGGTTTGAAAAAATTCTATATAACTTAATTTATTATTAAAGTCGTATATCTGAAAATTTCACCTAAAAAAATTATGCATATTTTACTAAATGTCTGTTCCAATTTCTGTAGAAATATTCAGACTTCTAGCTTTTGCGAATCCAATCAGGTTCAATCTATTTCCTCTTAGCTTCGTCAAAAAGTGATAGTTTTTGCTTTTCCAAAATATTTCTAATTCTCAGGTTATGACGAAACATGATTGTTTTCGCAGTTCCATTCTGGTACAGCGTAATAAAAACTACAAGCTTAGCGGAGAACGACACAATTACCGATTCCACAGCAATCATAGACGCACATGAAGCATTAGTATGTGTTAAAAGGAAAATTCCCTAAGCAATTTTTGTTTGAGTATTTTTACGTGTTTTTGCTTGTGAGAGCACGAAATGTATAGAAATATAGACTCTCCGCGTTCGTTTATTAGAGTGCCCAATACCATTTTGATTCAAAAATCTAACGACAAGTTTTTGTCAAGAAAATTTGTCCGGTTGTTAGACTTGTCCGCTTATGGATGAATTCATTTTATGAAAATAAATTAAATTGCTCAGTTATAAGATGGTTTCTACTTTTAAAAAATTTTTTAAAATATGGAATTTAGATTAAAAAACTTTTGATATATTATTCCTACAATTATTCCTACTCACAAAAAAATTACGAATTTTAGCCATCAGTTCCTACGAACTGATATTTTGATAAAATTCTTCGAAATATGGCTTAAAAATTAAATAAATCCTATGTCAGATTTAACCTTATATTTAAAAGAACTTAAAATGATAGTCGAACTTAAACCAAAAATTTATTAAGTTTTAAATTAAGTTAAAAACTTCATTTTCAGTGTCCTAATTGAGTTTGGTGTAATTTCAGACACTGATTTAATAAATAATTTCTTATGATGTTAATATTAATTATATAAATAAATTGCATACAATTATGTTTTGTGTAAAATATAGTTGAACAATTTTCGTTGGTTTGTTTCCATTTTCGATAAGAACCTTCTGAAAATCTGATAATATAAATACAAATTTCATAATACCTGAATATCGCTTATTTCGATTTAGACTGTCACAACTCATAATTTGAATTTTCGTTAAAAAGATAACACAATTTATATCTTCCATTAATAAAAGGAAAAATAAGCCTATAAACTTATTAGTTGATTGTGTAGAATTCGATATGAATTCGGGCTTTTTAGAATTCGGAAGATTTTTGTTTGGTAATCAATAAAGATTTTAGCAATGATGGTCTTGCAAGAAATGAGTGCTATATTTATGTATAAAACAAAAAAGACACGTTTGGAAAATTTGCAAGGGAAAAACACCCTTTGGATTTATTACAAGCTTACGCATTTTTATGAGTGATATTACGTTTTCATTACAAAAATACAGCAGTTGTGAACACACCCTTAGGGTATTATTTGTTGCATTTGGTATTTATACAGCTGACTGGAGAAAAGTATAGATAACTAAAGAAAAAATTATTTAATACTAATCATTTCTTTTATATCTTCAGAAATATTTTAAATTAATAATTTTTCTGAATTGAAATTTATGAAATGTACAATATAATAATAAACTCGTGACAAAAACAGCACAAGTGATATACGAAAACCAGTAAACAAATCAAACGCGATTGTGTTGTCATAAATTATTTGTATGTCAACAACAAAAATTATATATATTTATATATATTTAACAAGTCGAACATATACGACAGATTGTGAAACCTTTAAATGTCTGATATGAATAAAAAAATGTTAAAGTATTTATTCTACTTAAATACTTTTTCGCTGAAAATTTTTTTAAAGAAAATAATAGTAGTGAATGATTATTGTGTTAAATCATTTGTTGATATGCTTGGATCAACTACCAATCATTTTTATCGAATTTGCAATGAACTTTTTCTCTTATGCTTAATACCATCGTATCTCATGTCATAAATATCTTGGGCTATTCACAGTTTAAGCGTATAATTAACAAAGCGTATTTATAGCATTTGTTATTTCTGAAACTGTGAGCACCTCAGTATTCAATAATTATGCAACGCTGTGACGCTTATTGTTAGTGTTGCCACTACGTAAAAAACTCTTTGAAGGAGAAATTTTATTACCTGTGGGAATTATTACAGTATCTGATATATAAGGAATTCAATGCAAAACATTGAGTTCAGGAGATATACTTACTCCTATTTCTTTATAAATTTTATGCGGAGTTGTGGTCCTATCCGTAAACCCACTCCACCATACAAAATAATAAAAAAATATTTTTAAGTGTTAAGCAAACTTAGTGAAGTTTGTATATTTTGCAATGACACCACTGTCTTATTTTATAACTGACAGAACACTTAACACGAAGTTGGCAACTGTAGACGGCTTAAAAATAATAGGCTCAAAAAACACGTCCAAGGGCTACTTTTATTTACGCGTGTCTGCGTATTTGCGTTTGCATGCAAAACAACAATAAAGCAAAATACGCTAGCGTAAGTTTGCGTAAAAATAACAAATCGTAATTATAACAGACCTGCGTATTTAAACTGTGAATAGAGGGGATTTATACAGTGAAACTAGTCGCATGAGACTGTCAAAAGTGAGGGTGCGGGGTAGTAAACGAAAGTGAATAAAAAAAGTATCTCGGGCTGTGATTTCATGAAACTTTTTGACGTTATTCGCTCATATTTTCGTTGCTGGTTGAATTTCGAAAGCAAAGTCTCTGCAACGCAGTTTCATCATGTAATGTGAAAAAGAAACTTGAAAAGAGAATTTCAGAAAATCTCACGCAACTAGTTTCATTGTATAAATCCCCTCATAGGCTATCTGTAAATTACGCGTCATTAGGCTCATATGATTACTCTAAGGACAAGTTTACATGTTTCGAGCTATGTTTAATGGATGTGCAACTCTGTTGAAGGTTACGTGGTAGATAACGTACAACGTAAACAGCCTTCAAAAGCAACGAGTTAATTTTGACATTTCCTTTTGTTTCTATTTCTAATATTCGTTCGTTCGAGATTTGTGTTGTTAGCGAAAAGTTTTCGGGGAGCGAACGATTTTTTCGGACATAAATTCAACGTCCGTAAAATATATAAATTTTCGATTTAAAAACATTAAATTTTAATTAAAATCATCCTAGTTGAAACATGATTAACGTCGTGTCGCGTACCTACCTGAGAGCCAGCACCCAGGCGGTGTCAAACAGCCTGAAACCAGTCGTGCTATCGACTGTTGAGGGTAAGAAGGCTGTCGTCAACAATAGCACGGATAAATCTGCACCCTGTGGCAAGACAAGAGCCAGCACTGGACTTCAAAGTGAATAAAGCACAAATTTAGGATTTGTATAAACTTTTGCAATGAATTTGGTTAAAATTGCATAATGCCGAGTGTAAGAAAAGTGGCTTAGAAAACTTGGTCGCTCTTCCTGGCATTATGTAATTTTTTCTTTGAGGTTAAGGCGAAAATGGATTTCGCCACTAGCGAAAAAAGTTTGTCGATTATTTGGAGAAAACAAAAACAGCGCAATTCGCAAGTTTGTGTCACGAACTTGGTGCAGGAAAGCTAATAAAGTTGTGGTATTCCTCAAGAAATGCTTTGCTGCAGAAATGAAAAAGAAGTATACATTAAAAATAATCTAATAGACGCATGGATTTGGATTTATTCCTCAAAGTCTTCTCAATGCATTCGAATTGCACACAATTCTTGGGCTTACCTCAAAGACTTCCAAGCAAAATAATTCTCATCATTCTTGCTAGAAACATGTTTTAATAATTGTTCTTTTTCACTTTCAGACACCCATCAGGTGCGTCATGCTCACACCGACATACCAGTGCCAGATTTTTCGGCTTACCGTCGCGATTCCGTACAAGCGACCAACCGCAAAAATGTCTCAGGTGAAGATCGCAAAGGTTTCTCCTACATGATGGTTGGTGCTGGTGCCGTAGGCGGTGCCTATGCCGCCAAGGGTCTGGTTAATGCTTTTGTTGGTTCCATGGGCGCCTCTGCTGATGTCTTGGCCATGGCCAAGATAGAAATTAAGTTGGCTGACATTGGTTTGGGCAAATCGGTGACGTTCAAATGGCGTGGCAAACCTTTATTCATTCGCCATCGTACAGATAGTGAGATTTCCACTGAACGTAGTGTGCCAACATCCGTATTGCGTGATCCCGAAACTGATGATGTAAGCTAGATATTTTGCTTTTAAAAATTGAATTTTAATGCATTTACATATCTTTCCCTCAAGCAACGCGTCATCAAACCTGAGTGGTTGGTGGTCATCGGTGTGTGCACACATTTAGGTTGTGTGCCAATTGCTAATTCTGGTGATTTTGGTGGCTACTATTGCCCCTGCCATGGTTCTCACTACGATGCTTCTGGACGCATTCGTAAAGGTCCTGCTCCTTTGAACCTGGAAGTTCCCACTCACGTTTTCCCCAATGAAGGCTTACTGATCGTTGGTTAAACAAAAACGCATACTAAAGAAAAAAATTAGTAAATCTATAATTAAAAAGTAATTTAAAAACCAAGTTTACAAAAAAATTGAAAAATTATTACCAGACAATTGCAGTGGATAACGTTTTGAAAAAAAAAGCCAGAAATTGGTTGAAAAAAAGCAGGAAAGAAAGGAGGCTGCTCTTGTTTAGAATGTGAATATTTAATATTTTGCATGCTGTATTCCTTTTCACTCTGTTCTGCTGAAAAAAAGCAAACACGAGTAAATAAAATATAATACACTCAAGATAACAAGCGTGACTTGAAATAATTCGTATGTCAAAAAAGCTTTTATATTTTATTTAATGTCGAAGCACTATTGGACAACTGAAGAATTTGGCACTTGCGCTAAACTTTTGCTTGAACTTTAAACCATCTAAAACTTTTTAACATACTTTTTTTTCAATATAATTTTTGAAGGTAATTGTCGTTGGTGAATTGTCTTTATATAAAAAAGGTCTGAGCATAATTTTACCTAAAGTATATCAACTAGGGCCAAGCTACTGTTGTGATGCAACATTCTCTTCAATACGCACTCTAATGCGTCTTGGTGCCCAAGCATCTTGCAAAGAAAATATACGAAAACGGTCAACTGTACAGTAAATAACGGTCTCAGATCTCTATAGTCGATTACGTAGAGTGTATTGTAGCAAGTGCTCTATAAGTTTGGCGCACAGAACCATAATTTTGAAATCATGTTTCTGAACGTCATTGAAGCATGGATGTCATCACGATAAAATTGCAATCATCAGATTGCTAAATTTTGCAGTCATTTTGCAATCTGACAATGGGTTTGACAGATAAGTCTTTCTAATGTTAGTACTTATTTGAAAAACATCCTGTCGGTTCGTTTCTCAAATAGTTATTAGGTTTTATTCCGTAATCGCATTGTAATCGCTTCAAATAAAGTTCGAGTAATAGATAGTGACAAAAAGTGACACTTTGTTCTTCTCTCTCGTGCTGGAAAAAAGTGTAAAAAACGCATTCGAGTAACTTCAAGTTACTTTAAGTGAGTACGGAAACAGATCCATTTACAGAAAAATGCCTCACAAATTTTTATTTATTACGTTTGGCATTTCAAAAAAGTCAATAAAAACACAAAACAGCGTTTGCTGCTGAATGCGCCCATTGCCGTTGCTAATAGTTGTCACTCTGGCGTTTAGTAGTAAAAACAAAAGAAATAAAACAACAAGGTTGCAAGAGAACATACATACTTTCGTACTATTTTGAGTAAAATTAAATTTATTTTTAGAATACCAAGTTAGAGGCAAATCGCACTAGTATTTTATTTTTGAGTACTATTTATTGTCGGAGTACTATTTTATTTTTGAAATGAGATTTCTTATGATTTGATGTAGAATTTTAATTCCGAAAGGAAAATAATTTATATTTATATATATGATAATGACCGTTTATGTGAGTCCGTAGATTATATGTACGAAAAAATTTAAAAAGAGAAAATTTACACTTTTTCAGCATCTAGCAGCTTAACATCACGATAACATCGTTGTAAACGTTTAGCTCTTGCAAAAATAAGAACAAGAGAAGAGTTCATCAGACGAAATCCCGTATTTTTACCGTTGCACCTTTAGAATTCTTAATGGTTGTCTTTTAATGTGTTTAATTGATATAAAAAGTCAATATATTCGCGCATTTTAACTCATATAAAGCTCCTTGGCATAAGAAAATATTTGTCCACGTTCTTATTGGAAACCAGAGAAACTTCAAAATAAAAACATTTTGAGCTGGGAACATAAAAATCAGAAAATGTTAAAAAATAACCTTTTTTCATTCTTGATATTTTATTGTTCTTAATTGTATTATTATTATTTTCCACGTATTATTATATTAATTTCATGGTATTATATTATTTCATGTACAGATAAAATTTATCCAATTCCTTTGCTGAAATACGAACCTGAGAACTTGGTATAAGAAGCAGCTTATATATTATATATTAAATATTTCCGCTTGCCTCTGGTAAACGATCCACATCTTTTGTATTTATTTAATACAGCTTTATCCAAAATAGGCACGGACAAAAATAAAGTGTGATTATATTTTATGAAAAAATAAGAAACATTAAGGAGAATAAAACTTGCATGTATATTCTGTGCCACTTTTCTTATATTTTTTTTTTATTTTGCATTTCGTTGTGCTACTAATAATTTAATCCTCACAAACATCTCATAAGTAGCTCATAAAAACTTTTCAATGAATAGAAAATTCAATCTAGGTTTCTTTTTCTTCATCTCATTATGATCTCATTAACCAGTAACACTGATTGCATTTTTCTTTGTTTTAAGTATCTAATACTTAGCTTATTATCTATCTATAACTTCTATAACTTATCTATAACTATAACTTATCTATAACTTAGCTTATATTAGTATCTAATACTTAGCTGATTTCGTGAGCTCTATCACTTTGAAAGCGACAGGAGTATAAGTTTTGGAGCACAAGATGTAAAATGAATATCAGAATTAATTTTGAAGAGAAAATAGTTTCAGTTCTTTTATGTTTAATTATCACTTTGAAAGCGACAGGAGTAGGATAGGTCATTAATGGCAAGATAAGAAAGTTGTTTAAATTATTATCTGTATTAATTTTTATTCCAAGTACTAAAAAACCAGTACTCTTTTGTTTTCCAAAAGTACGAGTGGTTTTCCCTGACAAAATTTGTATTTCGACAGTATCTTATATCAACAACCCTGAAAAGTAATAAGCTGAGAAAGGTAACTAATAAAAATGTACAGAATTTACAAAAGAGTTGCGAAAAACAATAAAAATTGTTGAAAATTTTAAATATTTCGAACATTTTTTTTTTCATTTTGAACCATAGTACAACAAATAACGTACTTAAACAAAATTATTTTAGAATGAAAATGTTATAAATTTTTTGTTATAAATTGTTATAAATAGTTATTTTTTGTGTTATGAGATGACTTTTTCTTTTCTGAACATAATCTCAAAAAAATTGTAAATCTAACAAGAAAACAACAATAATATTGGTTAAAATACCATTACCAATAAAAATTACTAATAAAAAAAAATGTTTTTATGTTGCGAGACCAAAATTCGTATTCTGCATGTCCCATAAAATAGAAATAAAAATAAATCATAATATATTTTTGAATATTCAAAGAATTTTTTAGAAACCATTTAATTGGTATTCTACACGTCAAAATCTATTATACAATATGTTGAAAAGAATACAGAATAACTGATGTATTATTCTGCCTTTAAACATAACTAATTTTAATAATGTAAATTTTTACATTTGTTATTTTAATAATATAACATTTTATTCGTAAAAATTTCTCTGCTGTTTCAATGGCTCGTACTAGAAGACCAAGGAAAGAAACCAAAATAAGTTTTGTGTTTTTGTTTTATTTAAAAGAAACCATCGGGACAATGTGCTAAAGTTAACCCTAAACAAAAACAAGAAACAAATTGGCCATTTCAGCCCTTGAAAGAACTTTGACCGAGCTTCTAATGATCAATTGTGTTGTGTGTGCTATTAAGTGTTTGCACACAATTGACCGAGAACTGGGCCTACATGTTTTATGCTGTCTCCGAACGGCTAAAGTTTATGTTCTCCAGAAGCTTTACATGGCATTATTTACTCTCTGAGGTTTGCAATTGTCTGCAGAGAGGTGGTGACCGATCAGAAAATTATTGTTAGTGAAAAAGCTTTTGCCGCGTCTGGGGATCGAAACTATATGTTTTAAATGAGGACTTTTCAACAATTGCACATATCCCGCTATATAATAGGAAACAATAGCATTTTTGGTTGGTCTCAGTCTAGCACTTAGTCTATCCCTCACTGATAAGACTATAGGTATACATTATAATAAATACCCACTTTATCAACGAAGTCGTAAAAATTTTAAAAGATATCTCATTCCATGTACCTTCCATGGCAGAAAAATAGAAGGCAGGTGCATTACGAAGAGCCATACTGCCGAAACTGTCAACACGAATTTAACATCCTATAAAAAATCTGAATGCGAAATGTCTGTGAAGATAGACTCGTCGTGGAATATAACTCAAAATTAAACTTAATCTATTGTCACTTAAGCAATATTGATCAAAGTCAAACTGTCGTATTTGGATTACTTTGCGACCGAAATCGAGTGCCATCCAACCAAATGAGCTTAAAAAACTTCGAAGCTTTTTGGGCAGAACGGCAGTTTGACAGCGTTAAGAAGTGTGCTGAAACAAAAGAAACAGCAAATCAATCTTCAAACCAAATAAGAGCTTTAACATTGAAATGCAGTCATGTCAGGTAACTACGTGGCACATTGGGGTATTTGATCATCAAAGCGAAGATTAATTGAAAAATGAAAATTGGGATATCCGATTAATGTTTTATACCCGATTATTGTAGACAAAATTCTCCATCACTAGGCAAAAGAATCGATAACATATGTTGCTTAATTCAGTTTTTGTTTTGTCTCAAAGTTCGTAATTTTTTTCGATTTTTTCGCGTCTTTACAAAAAGTGAATTTTTTGTATTTTCAAGTGTCAATTTTTCTATTTTTGCCATAAAAAAAGCCTAATATTATTATGGATCCTTCAAGTTCAGGTAATTTCGAACAAAAAAGCAGTTGCCGGTCGACATTTACCTGTTAGAACTAATTTTAATCATTTATGGAAAAAAGGTCTAAATTTTAGCCATTCTTGAGAAATATGTAGAGTTTTAAAGTGGTACCGGTCAACTTCGTGTTTTGAAATTTATATATTTTTAAAGCTTAGGAACTGTACTAATATAATAAACAAAAACATTTTGCGCGTTTTTGCGCCAATTCGATTTTTAACAAATTTTGTAAAAAAACTCATGTCGTCCAAAGTGAGAGAAGAACCGTGGCTGTAGTTTTTGTTTTGTTCTCGTTTTCGTTATCATCATCATATATTGTTGTTATTGTTATTTATGTTTGTTTATTGCAATACTAGTTCTTTCCCGTCAAAAATGACGGGTCCGTTTCCATTTGTTCGATTTTAAATTATTCAAATAATTTTTAGTTCCAAATACATACTTATAAAATACCTCAAAGAAAGAACGGACACCATAGTAGGTGTGACGACTTATGTTTAAAAATTTTTTGTAAAACTTAAACTTTCAAAATGAAAAAAAATATAAAGTTTTTGAAGTTTCAATAAATCACAACCCAAAAAATGCCTAAAAATATGCTATGAAATTTTTCAAAAAAAATCAAGCGTTCCGCACTCACATTTTACGGAATTATGTTATAGTATATTAGTATGCACTCTACACAAAAATAATATGTGTGTTCTGTTCATTGTGTTGTTTGGTTTAAATAAAGTGTAGGGTAAGTTTATTTTGTCTTCACGCTCGTGTTCTTAAACAATTTTGTATAACTTTATTTAAATAACAGATAATATGTGTAAAATAAGTGTGTAGAGTTACTTTACATTAACTATTATATCTATTTAATATGAATACAATTCGATGTGAGTGGTCGTGGTGGTATATTTCGGGTTATTATAACAATGTCTATTTTTTTCAGATGATACAACCATTTACTTTTGATGAAATTGTTTTTAAATGTAAATGAAGAATTAAAATTTCAAAGTTTTATTTAAATTTTTTTATTGTTTTAATTAGGTAAATTTGTTTGTAACAAAGGGGGCGTGGCACCGCCTTATTCCACCTTGGTTGTAATTCATACAGTACGATCAACATATGTACCAAATCTCATCTTCCTACCTCTGATAGTTCATGAGATATAACCGTTCTAATTTTTAGGTTAAATGGGCGGTGCCACGCCCCTTTATCCAGTCACAACCAAGTATAGCCAAATACTATTACACGGTCAACAGTATCACATTGGGAATGTTTCATGACAATCGGTCTATTATTATGGCCTGCATAGCGATTTTTAATAAGGGGGAGTGGCACCGCCCACTTTTCCAAAGAATTTGTATCATATGTCACTCAGGGATAACGTATCATTCTTATAGTGAAAGAATTTTTCAAATCGGATAAGTAGCTTAATTGATCTCCGTTTTGGGGGTCCAATACCCCACTGTGCGTGGTGCAGGCGAAATAAACATCAAACTAGTAAAAACTGCATCGCATCATCATCTACACAATCAAGTTAACTGTAGCTCATCTATTAAAATATTAAAGCTCAATATTGAAAGTCGTACTTTCACGAAATTTCAACTGACATAAGCCGATGAACATAGTTGGGATTTCAAAATAATTTTAAAATTTACAGCTGTTAACAAATTTATAAAAAAATTATATATCAAAGGATATATTATGATCCGAGCGTTTTATGGTTCAAAATAAAACTGCAGATTTGAAAAAATATGTCTCTTTATCTAAAATAAACGATAAATAATTTATATGTGCCAAATGTGCATTCTTCGTTTTTTTTTTAAATTGACATACATTTCTACATATTTTATCACTCTAAAAACATTAACATTTTATTCAAAAAATAACATAAAACAAAATGTTTTACTTTTACCAATTTTATTTCTTAATATCTAGTCTTATCAAATTAAATTTATTCATTTAACTAATATTATCAAAAAATCTAATAATTCCAACAAACTATATAATTTATTGCAGTTTCTCAATTTTGATCAATTTGATAATATTTTCAAAAAGTTATTAAAAAAGTAACCCTGACTTCTGAATAGCTGGTTTTGGCGACATCTGGCAAAAACAAGCCCAACGCGCTTAGCCGATACAAAAACCTCCACTCAGAAACATTTTCGTTTGACAAGTGTTGCAAACTTGACGCCAAAGAACTGCTGATCAAATGACAGCGCAAAGCAAAATCGTAAAAAAATAAAAGTATCCCCTTCAACATTCCGTTTTGTTTTATTTTTCGTATCATGTATAAACGTTTTGTTGCTGCTTCGGAACAACGAAAAACAGTAATTGACATAGAAGAAAACAGAAGCATTTGGAAGAACGAAAACGAAGAAGAAGACAACTAAAGCAAAGACAGCAATAGAAATAACGTCAACGACGATTGGAGCCAAACGTTTGAGAACATTTGGCGAGTAAAGCAGAGATAATGAGATGGGAAACTTCGACAAATTTCGGCAAGAAAGAGATAGCCTTCTGTCAAAATGGCAACAATACCAACATAAACTCTACAAATGTGTTAGTGCAATTTTTGACATACTCCCCAGTTACCTTAATTAAATACATAATTCAACAGTTTCCTTAAATTTAAGCAGTCTGGTGAAAACTCAGTGGCCACATCCAGCGCTCTCAATAAGTTATATATACTGAATAGTTTGCTATTTGAAACGTCAAAATAGTTGTCAAATTAACGAAATGCAAACAGTTTATTGAATAAATTGGTAGCTTAACCAGGAAATTGTAATTTTTGTCTCTTTTAAGTTTATTTATTCAGTATTAATTTTAAAAATATGCTCTCAAAACTACAAGAACATGCGCATTCATTGTTATTTGTCAAAATTTATGTTGCACGGCATTGCATTTTAACAAATTGCCAATATTTTTGATGTTTGACTTATCAACTCAGTCATAGAAAAAAAGCGCTAATTAGGTTTTCTACTGGAACAGTTGTATCGCTTGAAAGCGCTCACTGATTTAATCTGAAACCCACCTTGGCATGAAAGCCAACAGCAGAGTTGCATAAAAACGTAGTTTTGTACTATTTAGAGTAGGTAATATTCACTACGAATTAATAAGTACGAAATTATAGTAGAATTGTACTAGTACTATTTTATTCGGAATTAATTTTATACAGGCCGGTTTTTGTTACAGAACGTCTCCACTAGGAATAGAATCAAGGTACAGAATAACTTTTTATTATTTTGACCCTCTTTAAGAATTTTGCAGTTTTTGGTTCTCTTCTCAAACAAATTCTGATCTTTTAAATATAATAATGTTTTTTAACAAAAATGTTGATCTCGAAAGTAAGGTAAATGCAGTTCTTTCTTTAAATTGACGATTTTAAAATTCTACCCTTAAATGCTGTCAACCGAAGGAACTGAAAAGTGACATTTTAAGAAAATATTGAACATAAAGCCCCAACAAAATCCTGCTTACATGCAATTGAGAGAGTAATCCAGATTATTTAAATCACTGATTACCTTCTCGTTTACGGAACCCATTATTTCTTTATTTAATCGATGAAGCTTTCGCTTGACATAGAAGAACTTAGTTATAAGCTTATAAATTGTGTTGAATAACTTTTTACCATTCACCAATTATTTTTTAACAAGTTTTAAGTTGGTGAATAAGATATTGCTTTGCGCAAATTAGGAAAGCGATTGAAATATTGAATAGAGATCATTGTATAACTCTTGGTAAACAGGGCGAAAGTGTGAAACAACAAATTTTAAAAGTTAATGAATTTCTTCTTTAGAATGAAAAATGCTTTTATTTGGAAGATAACAAATATTTATCTGTAAATTCAGAAGCTAAAATGAATACGTTTTTGTTATAAAATTGAAACATAAAATAAGCAATACGTTTCACTTAAAGATTTCATTACATAAAAAACTAGATTTGAAACATTTTCATATTGTTTTGTTGGTAAATATATTTACTTCCTTCATTTATCTTTCTTCTCTCAAAGCTGTTTCTATAAAAAAGAGAAAAATATTCCAAATATTCAAACTAGAAGGGCACGATTAACTTAAAGCAAAAGTATGAGGCTATGCATTTTGGTGTCACTCTGGTTAAAACGGTAAATAATTTGTTAATAAATAATAATTTGTTGTTAATAATAAATAAACTTGTTGTTTAATATTGAATATTCGTTAAAAAATTATAAAAAATCACAGATTTGTATAAGCTTTTTTCGAACTTTTATGAATTTTATCTCCTAAACCAAAAAGAAAATCCTTTAATTTGCCACCATTGGGCTTAGCGAGTCCAAATACATATAATCTAACTTTTCCAACTCAAAAAAAAAAATAAAAAGACGTGGGCCCTATAGTAGAATTATGACGAAATTTGTTTTTTGTGTTTTATCTACTTAGAACAGGGCAAAGTTTTTGGATTAAATAAAAATTGTAATATATTCTGCACTCTTTGCATAGAGGGTGCAGAAAAATGGAATATATTCTTGATTTCTTTTATCGGGAAAAGAAAATACCATTGTTCTACCGCAAACAGCATTTAAGTTCGAAGCAACTTTGATATAATAGTACATTTTTATTTTTTTTGCAATGCAACCCTATTAATAGAATCTGACAATAATACTTGACAACTATGAGGTGAATCATGTATACAATACGTGAGACTCACAAAAGTATCCAAAAAATTGAAGAAGAAGCATGAATTTGGAGGGAAACATGAAAAAAAACATCATTAAAAAGAAGTTTCCCATCTCATTATCTCTGGAGTAAAGTTGTTTTTGGTTCCATACTAAATAAGTTGGCCCTATTTTTTCAAAAATTGTGAACATAAATATAAATTTCTATAATACTGATTCTAATTGCTGCTATAATAATAACAACAACGAAGTTAAAGCTTGTGTATTTTTATAAGGTATCAAGTGAACACACATTTTTCACATAAAAATTCAACTAAATTTAAAGCAATCACACAAAATTAAGCAGTTTTTTCGGGCAAAATTAACGGGTGTGCTAAAAATGCAACTCTTTGAAGTACATAAAAATTATAAAAAAAGTGCAAAAATTTATCAAATACGAAAAGCGTAGAGTTTTCCCATACTTTTCTATTGTCTGTGTCTGCGCCTTTTGCTGCTTCTTTTCGTTTTCGTTTTTATTTTTTTCGGGTATTGAAAAAACATTTCATTCATTCTTTTCTGCTGCCAACGCAGGCAGCGACGTTGCTGTCAAAATTTATAACACAGAAATAAATAAAAAAAAAAAACAAAATAGGTGAAAAATCAAATTTCTTTTCTAATAACAAAAACGAATGAAAAAGAATGAGTACAAAAACAAAAGCCGCATAAAATAAATTTATAGAACAAAAGGTAAAAACAGCAAAGAACAACAAATTAAGTGCAGAAAATAAGAGCAAAATTATTGAAATTAAACAAATTTTGCTTGAAACGCAAAACAATTCATCCTAACATCGCAGCAGTGCCGACCAACAACGTTAGCGCAGGCAGCAGTGGCTTCTTTAACAGCTGGCGCATCTTTCTCCATTCTACTCTGGTCTACTCTGTCTATACTATTCTATTGAGTTTCCATATTTCTGCTACAAATTCAACCGTCTACTGCGTTGAATGACCGCTGTGGGATTTCTGGAACCTTACTATACGTTCTATGAACAGCTGTTGCAGTCGCAGCAGGAATTTACCCAACTTTATAGTGAATTTCAAAATCTGTCATTTGAAACGCTTTTCGGACGTCCTTTATTGTTACGCACCATCAGCACCATGTCTACCGCTTTTCTAACCGCCATTGCAGTCATTCTGTGCATCCTTTTCCGCATTCTTAATGTTAACAGTCAACCGCTGAAGCCGAGTGTTTGGTGTTTGGATCAACAGTTTCTCGATTGCATATATAAAATAGCGCCCGTGTTGCGAGAACCGTGAGTATTCCTAGAATATATAAGAAAAATAAATATTAGAAAAAAATTCAATATCCTTGAACTTCCTTGGGTGTGGTTTTAGGTTCAAGTTGTTTATTGCTTAGTAGCAGGTGAAAAGTAACGCAAAAGGACAAGCCTTGTTTTGGCGCATCTCACACCTAACAAGCTGGTCGAATCATCAGCTGGCTTTGTTTGCGTTACTTCTGTGAGTTTTGTGGTCGTTGCGGAAAGATAAGAATCTGCCAAAATGTATAACATACACTTTGAAGCAAAAGTGAACACAAAATATGCTTATTTTCATAGCAAAATAAGCATCATGACTAAACTTTTCTAAGTATTTATTTATTTACATGATTAAAGTACAATAAAAACAATAAGTAACAATATCGAAAACTATCATTAAATTTTTGCATTTGAAGTTAGAATTTCTGGCAAAGTGTTAAGTGATTAATTTCGCACCTCATCAAATTTTTTAAGACGCTGTTTATATTTGGTTTTGGTTAGTTAACAACATTTTTAATATGACAAGAACATGCTTAGTTAAATTTTAACAAACTTCCAATGTATGTTTTTCATCCGAAACAAAATGAAGTCTGCCCCAACGCTCTTCTATGAACTTGGTCACATACCAGTGGGCGTTTCACAAGTCACCATAAATTTTCAATCAGATTAATCTCTAGTTCGTCGGGATTTGATCTTTCATCTTCTTCTTCTTCTTGAATAGGTCTTCGTAACTTAATCTTTGCTTTTAAAGTCGATCTCGATGCAGTAGCGACCTGATTCAATATTTTTGATATTTGCAGAAAATTTTTGAAATTCAAAATGAGGGGGAGATTACCATTTCCGGGGCGCCGCGATTTGACGATGGATTCGAAGAGTACTCTTAATAAAAAAAATAAACAAAAAAAAAACAGAAACCAACCAACTTGAGAACCTCCTCTTTTTTGCAGTCCTTTAAAAATAAGAATAGCCAAAGGAAAAGTTGATTTATTGATTTATTTTCGGATTATCGATTTTTAAAAATTTTGTTTTTGCTATAAGGTTTATGAAGAAAATTGGATATATTTTTCTAAATACACAACCGATATCTATATAATTAATAGGCTAAGGTTTTTTTTGTGACTTCAACTCCTCCCAGACCAATGGACCGATTTTATCGATTCAGATGTCATTAAATCAGGTTTAGGCTGTAGATGTGCAAACCACTTTTAAAAATTGTGATTTCGCTTCAGGGGGTTCCCAACCTTTTAAAACAGAAATACATTTTTTTTACATCAAATCCGCTATTTAATCAATTTGAAATTTAGTTTGAGATGAGGTTATGAATTGGTCGAATTTGAATTTTTTCAAATCTAAAAATTTTTAACCAAAATTATCTTTTATGCATTCCTCAAATGTCAATTGTCCAAAAAATGCAGTTCCAAAATCAAAAATTCCACTTTCCGAGCGAACAACTGAGTCAAATTTCAACGGTTTTCAAAAATTGTTGGGTTTTTTGGCGTTTTTTCATCTAAAGGTGTTATAAATTGATGTTGTAGGTGTTCTGTTAGTACGTTTTATTAATTTCTGAAATATATCTTGGTATTATTTCTTAAATCTATTTTTTACTGCGTTTTTTTTTAACATTAGTTATGTTTTATAGCTGGAAGAGTTAAGCTGCAATGTATTAGAATAGTAATAATGTTTGTCTTAGGAGTAATATTAGAATAAGTTCGTCTTGGTATTTTGACACATTCAGATATTTATCTCTTATATCATAATTGAGACTGAATATATCGTTATTGAGAAAAAAAGCTTCTTGAATAGAATATCATATATTAAACGTCTATAATATTTCTTACATTTATTTTTTGTTGAATTGCTCGAATTCGGGCAACAGGCTTACTAGTTATCTTGAATACTCTCCACGTTAGAAGAGAATATTTCTTCTCTTTTCTATGTCAATTGAAAGCTTCAATCGTATTTTCGGCAAAATCACTTTTTTTGAATTATGACAGACAGTTTTGAAGTAAATGAAACATATATTCTCTTGTTATGCAAAAAACTACACCGTCGTAAATTGAGTAACTAACTGTGGACTCAGCGTAAATCCTGATTCAACTGAGTTAAAAATCTTTACTAGAGAATACAACTTACAATCAGTCCTACAAAACTGGAAAATTCAAGATTTTATTTCCCGGATCAAGCAAACTGCCTGCTCTCATCTTAGATAGCAAACTAAACGTCAACCGATATGAACTATATCGTAGAGATCGCCTACTATCGCCCGTAATTTGCGTGTTGGTGAGTGATGTTAGCTATTTTATCTACATATTCCAGTCGACAAATTTAACTTGCCTGTTGTGCAGAGGACGTAGAACAAATTTTTGTAGCAGTTAATATCGAAAGCAACTTACCCTTCATTTTGTAGATTTCATATTTATCACTAATGATCTTCAATTTTTAATTTCTAAATGTGAATTTATGCTTGAAATACGAAAAATCTACAAAAAAACCTGATTTTAAGGGAAAATCCGAAAAGTGCGAATTCTAAACCTCTTTCCAATTTAAAAAAATCTCAGAAATACTTTACCTCATAAGCTCTCAAATAAAGATTGCGTTGAAATTCGAAAGACTGTTTCCTTTTGGGACATCCTAATACCCAGGCCAAAAACCGCCACCGTTTCTTATGTAACTTGTTTTACAGTGAACTAGACGGTCTCAGAATCTGTGGTCCACAGACTACTACACACTTAAAAATTTTCGAAAATTTCGAACTCCGATGGCCGGGTATTTATATTTACTAGTAAACCTGTTGCCCGAATTCGAGCAATTCAATAAAAATTAAGTGTTAAAAACATTATAAACGTTTAATATATGATATTCTATTCAAGAAGCTATTATACTCAATAACGATATATTCAGTCTCAATAATGATATAAAAGATCATAATCTGAATGGTTTGACTTGAAACGTATGATCTGACACTAAATTTTTTAATGTAACTGTCAAAATACGAAGACGGAATTACACTTATATTACTACTGAGACAAACATAATTACTATTCGAAAACATCGCAGCTTAACTCTTCCAGCTATAAAACATAACTAAATAAAAAAAAAACGCAGTAAAAAAAGATTTAAGACATAATACTAAGATATATTTCAAAAATTAATAAAACCTACTTACAGAACACCTACAACATCAATTTATAACACATTTAGATGAAAAAACACCAAAAAACCCAAAAAAAAATTTTTTTTTGAAAACCGTTAAAATTTGACTGACTTGTTTGCTCGGAAAGTGGAATTTTTTGATTTTGGAACTGCATTTTTCGGACAATTGACATTTGAGGAATGCATAAAAGATAATTTTGGTAAAAAATTTTTAGTTTTGAAAAAAATTCAAATTCGAACAATTCATAAGCTCTTCTCAAACTAAATTTCAAATCGATAAAATAACGGATTTTTGTGCAAAAATTTTATTCCTGTTTTAAAAGGTTGGGAACCCCCTGAAGTGAAATCACAATTTTTAAAAGTGGTTTGCACATATACAGCCTAAACCTGATTTAATGACATCTAAATCGATAGAATCGGTCCATTGGTCTGGGAGGAGTTGAAGTCACAAAAAAAACCTTAGCCTATTAATTATATAGATAAGCAGGATGATTAAAACAGATTCGTGGCTATAACTTTTAATTGGTTGTAGCTATAATGAAATTTTTTTCAAATATATTGTTTTTGAAGCTTATTGAAGATTTAAAAATTATAAGAACAACATTTTAAAAAAAAAAAATTTCGAGCAAAAAACCATAGGGGGTAGCCTTGTTTTTTCGATGACACATAGTATTTATTAATTTTTCTGTCAAACAAAAACAAATTCGTCTTAAATAAACTATATAAAATGAAAGAAAATCAAAAATGCAAATTTGAAATTTTTTTATTTTTACAACAAAAACAATTTTTAATACATTTTTTGAGGAAACATTCATTTTATTGGACTCTTTTTAAAGGCAATGATTAAAATATAAATAATAAAGTAACGGTAAAAACTTTGTTATTATTTTAAAGTCAATTAATTGCAATTAAATACAAAAAAGAAATAAATGAAATTTTTTAAAAAGTGGCAGAGATATTCGCTTCCAAATACAGAACTTTAAATTTCAGAGAGTTTTTTTCTCTGTCTTGGCGTTTGATAAAAATACACGTTAAACAACTAAAGAAAATATTAAGAAAATTCATTAAAAATACATTTGGCAAGATAATTACCGTAATTGCCAACACATTTCAAAGAAAATAAAACAAAAATTTAGAAAAACAAAAAAATTTTGAAAACCGTTAAAATTTGACTGACTTGTTTGCTCGGAAAGTGGAATTTTTTGATTTTGGAACTGCATTTTTCGGACAATTGACATTTGAGGAATGCATAAAAGATAATTTTGGTAAAAAATTTTTAGTTTTGAAAAAAATTCAAATTTGAACAATTCATAAGCTCTTCTCAAACTAAATTTCAAATCGATAAAATAACGGATTTTTGTGCAAAAATTTTATTCCTGTTTTAAAAGGTTGGGAACCCCCTGAAGTGAAATCACAATTTTTAAAAGTGGTTTGCACATATACAGCCTAAACCTGATTTAATGACATCTAAATCGATAGAATCGGTCCATTGATCTGGGAGGAGTTGAAGTCACAAAAAAAACCTTAGCCTATTAATTATATAGATTAATTATATAGATAAGCAGGATGATTAAAACAGATTCGTGGCTATAACTTTTAATTGGTTGTAGCTATAATGAAATTTTTTTCAAATATATTGTTTTTGAAGCTTATTGAAGATTTAAAAATTATAAGAACAACATTTTAAAAAAAAAAATTTCGAGCAAAAAACCATAGGGGGTAGCCTTGTTTTTTCGATGACACATAGTATTTATTAATTTTTCTGTCAAACAAAAACAAATTCGTCTTAAATAAACTATATACAATGAAAGAAAATCAAAAATGCAAATTTGAAATTTTTTTATTTTTACAACAAAAACAATTTTTAATACATTTTTTGAGAAAACATTCATTTTATTGGACTCTTTTTAAAGGCAATGATTAAAATATAAATAATAAAGTAACGGTAAAAACTTTGTTATTATTTTAAAGTCAATTAATTGCAATTAAATACAAAAAAGAAATAAATGAAATTTTTTAAAAAGTGGCAGAGATATTCGCTTCCAAATACAGAACTTTAAATTTCAGAGAGTTTTTTTCTCTGTCTTGGCGTTTGATAAAAATACACGTTAAACAACTAAAGAAAATATTAAGAAAATTCATTAAAAATACATTTGGCAAGATAATTACCGTAATTGCCAACACATTTCAAAGAAAATTAAACAAAAATTTAGAAAAACAAAAAAATTTTGAAAACCGTTAAAATTTGACTGACTTGTTTGCTCGGAAAGTGGAATTTTTTGATTTTGGAACTGCATTTTTCGGACAATTGACATTTGAGGAATGCATAAAAGATAATTTTGGTAAAAAATTTTTAGTTTTGAAAAAAATTCAAATTCGAACAATTCATAAGCTCTTCTCAAACTAAATTTCAAATCGATAAAATAACGGATTTTTGTGCAAAAATTTTATTCCTGTTTTAAAAGGTTGGGAACCCCCTGAAGTGAAATCACAATTTTTAAAAGTGGCTTGCACATATACAGCCTAAACCTGATTTAATGACATCTAAATCGATAGAATCGGTCCATTGGTCTGGGAGGAGTTGAAGTCACAAAAAAAACCTTAGCCTATTAATTATATAGATAAGCAGGATGATTAAAACAGATTCGTGGCTATAACTTTTAATTGGTTGTAGCTATAATGAAATTTTTTTCAAATATATTGTTTTTGAAGCTTATTGAAGATTTAAAAATTATAAGAACAACATTTTAAAAAAAAAAATTTCGAGCAAAAAACCATAGGGGGTAGCCTTGTTTTTTCGATGACACATAGTATTTATTAATTTTTCTGTCAAACAAAAACAAATTCGTCTTAAATAAACTATATACAATGAAAGAAAATCAAAAATGCAAATTTGAAATTTTTTTATTTTTACAACAAAAACAATTTTTAATACATTTTTTGAGGAAACATTCATTTTATTGGACTCTTTTTAAAGGCAATGATTAAAATATAAATAATAAAGTAACGGTAAAAACTTTGTTATTATTTTAAAGTCAATTAATTGCAATTAAATACAAAAAAGAAATAAATGAAATTTTTTAAAAAGTGGCAGAGATATTCGCTTCCAAATACAGAACTTTAAATTTCAGAGAGTTTTTTTCTCTGTCTTGGCGTTTGATAAAAATACACGTTAAACAACTAAAGAAAATATTAAGAAAATTCATTAAAAATACATTTGGCAAGATAATTACCGTAATTGCCAACACATTTCAAAGAAAATTAAACAAAAATTTAGAAAAACAAAAAAATTTTGAAAACCGTTAAAATTTGACTGACTTGTTTGCTCGGAAAGTGGAATTTTTTGATTTTGGAACTGCATTTTTCGGACAATTGACATTTGAGGAATGCATAAAAGATAATTTTGGTAAAAAATTTTTAGTTTTGAAAAAAATTCAAATTCGAACAATTCATAAGCTCTTCTCAAACTAAATTTCAAATCGATAAAATAACGGATTTTTGTGCAAAAATTTTATTCCTGTTTTAAAAGGTTGGGAACCCCCTGAAGTGAAATCACAATTTTTAAAAGTGGTTTGCACATATACAGCCTAAACCTGATTTAATGACATCTAAATCGATAGAATCGGTCCATTGGTCTGGGAGGAGTTGAAGTCACAAAAAAAACCTTAGCCTATTAATTATATAGATAAGCAGGATGATTAAAACAGATTCGTGGCTATAACTTTTAATTGGTTGTAGCTATAATGAAATTTTTTTCAAATATATTGTTTTTGAAGCTTATTGAAGATTTAAAAATTATAAGAACAACATTTTAAAAAAAAAAATTTCGAGCAAAAAACCATAGGGGGTAGCCTTGTTTTTTCGATGACACATAGTATTTATTAATTTTTCTGTCAAACAAAAACAAATTCGTCTTAAATAAACTATATACAATGAAAGAAAATCAAAAATGCAAATTTGAAATTTTTTTATTTTTACAACAAAAACAATTTTTAATACATTTTTTGAGGAAACATTCATTTTATTGGACTCTTTTTAAAGGCAATGATTAAAATATAAATAATAAAGTAACGGTAAAAACTTTGTTATTATTTTAAAGTCAATTAATTGCAATTAAATACAAAAAAGAAATAAATGAAATTTTTTAAAAAGTGGCAGAGATATTCGCTTCCAAATACAGAACTTTAAATTTCAGAGAGTTTTTTTCTCTGTCTTGGCGTTTGATAAAAATACACGTTAAACAACTAAAGAAAATATTAAGAAAATTCATTAAAAATACATTTGGCAAGATAATTACCGTAATTGCCAACACATTTCAAAGAAAATTAAACAAAAATTTAGAAAAACAAAAAAATTTTGAAAACCGTTAAAATTTGACTGACTTGTTTGCTCGGAAAGTGGAATTTTTTGATTTTGGAACTGCATTTTTCGGACAATTGACATTTGAGGAATGCATAAAAGATAATTTTGGTAAAAAATTTTTAGTTTTGAAAAAAATTCAAATTCGAACAATTCATAAGCTCTTCTCAAACTAAATTTCAAATCGATAAAATAACGGATTTTTGTGCAAAAATTTTATTCCTGTTTTAAAAGGTTGGGAACCCCCTGAAGTGAAATCACAATTTTTAAAAGTGGTTTGCACATATACAGCCTAAACCTGATTTAATGACATCTAAATCGATAGAATCGGTCCATTGGTCTGGGAGGAGTTGAAGTCACAAAAAAAACCTTAGCCTATTAATTATATAGATAAGCAGGATGATTAAAACAGATTCGTGGCTATAACTTTTAATTGGTTGTAGCTATAATGAAATTTTTTTCAAATATATTGTTTTTGAAGCTTATTGAAGATTTAAAAATTATAAGAACAACATTTTAAAAAAAAAAATTTCGAGCAAAAAACCATAGGGGGTAGCCTTGTTTTTTCGATGACACATAGTATTTATTAATTTTTCTGTCAAACAAAAACAAATTCGTCTTAAATAAACTATATACAATGAAAGAAAATCAAAAATGCAAATTTGAAATTTTTTTATTTTTACAACAAAAACAATTTTTAATACATTTTTTGAGAAAACATTCATTTTATTGGACTCTTATTAAAGGCAATGATTAAAATATAAATAATAAAGTAACGGTAAAAACTTTGTTATTATTTTAAAGTCAATTAATTGCAATTAAATACAAAAAAGAAATAAATGAAATTTTTTAAAAAGTGGCAGAGATATTCGCTTCCAAATACAGAACTTTAAATTTCAGAGAGTTTTTTTCTCTGTCTTGGCGTTTGATAAAAATACACGTTAAACAACTAAAGAAAATATTAAGAAAATTCATTAAAAATACATTTGGCAAGATAATTACCGTAATTGCCAACACATTTCAAAGAAAATTAAACAAAAATTTAGAAAAACAAAAAAATTTTGAAAACCGTTAAAATTTGACTGACTTGTTTGCTCGGAAAGTGGAATTTTTTGATTTTGGAACTGCATTTTTCGGACAATTGACATTTGAGGAATGCATAAAAGATAATTTTGGTAAAAAATTTTTAGTTTTGAAAAAAATTCAAATTCGAACAATTCATAAGCTCTTCTCAAACTAAATTTCAAATCGATAAAATAACGGATTTTTGTGCAAAAATTTTATTCCTGTTTTAAAAGGTTGGGAACCCCCTGAAGTGAAATCACAATTTTTAAAAGTGGTTTGCACATATACAGCCTAAACCTGATTTAATGACATCTAAATCGATAGAATCGGTCCATTGGTCTGGGAGGAGTTGAAGTCACAAAAAAAACCTTAGCCTATTAATTATATAGATAAGCAGGATGATTAAAACAGATTCGTGGCTATAACTTTTAATTGGTTGTAGCTATAATGAAATTTTTTTCAAATATATTGTTTTTGAAGCTTATTGAAGATTTAAAAATTATAAGAACAACATTTTAAAAAAAAAAATTTCGAGCAAAAAACCATAGGGGGTAGCCTTGTTTTTTCGATGACACATAGTATTTATTAATTTTTCTGTCAAACAAAAACAAATTCGTCTTAAATAAACTATATACAATGAAAGAAAATCAAAAATGCAAATTTGAAATTTTTTTATTTTTACAACAAAAACAATTTTTAATACATTTTTTGAGAAAACATTCATTTTATTGGACTCTTTTTAAAGGCAATGATTAAAATATAAATAATAAAGTAACGGTAAAAACTTTGTTATTATTTTAAAGTCAATTAATTGCAATTAAATACAAAAAAGAAATAAATGAAATTTTTTAAAAAGTGGCAGAGATATTCGCTTCCAAATACAGAACTTTAAATTTCAGAGAGTTTTTTTCTCTGTCTTGGCGTTTGATAAAAATACACGTTAAACAACTAAAGAAAATATTAAGAAAATTCATTAAAAATACATTTGGCAAGATAATTACCGTAATTGCCAACACATTTCAAAGAAAATTAAACAAAAATTTAGAAAAACAAAAAAATTTTGAAAACCGTTAAAATTTGACTGACTTGTTTGCTCGGAAAGTGGAATTTTTTGATTTTGGAACTGCATTTTTCGGACAATTGACATTTGAGGAATGCATAAAAGATAATTTTGGTAAAAAATTTTTAGTTTTGAAAAAAATTCAAATTCGAACAATTCATAAGCTCTTCTCAAACTAAATTTCAAATCGATAAAATAACGGATTTTTGTGCAAAAATTTTATTCCTGTTTTAAAAGGTTGGGAACCCCCTGAAGTGAAATCACAATTTTTAAAAGTGGTTTGCACATATACAGCCTAAACCTGATTTAATGACATCTAAATCGATAGAATCGGTCCATTGGTCTGGGAGGAGTTGAAGTCACAAAAAAAACCTTAGCCTATTAATTATATAGATAAGCAGGATGATTAAAACAGATTCGTGGCTATAACTTTTAATTGGTTGTAGCTATAATGAAATTTTTTTCAAATATATTGTTTTTGAAGCTTATTGAAGATTTAAAAATTATAAGAACAACATTTTAAAAAAAAAAATTTCGAGCAAAAAACCATAGGGGGTAGCCTTGTTTTTTCGATGACACATAGTATTTATTAATTTTTCTGTCAAACAAAAACAAATTCGTCTTAAATAAACTATATACAATGAAAGAAAATCAAAAATGCAAATTTGAAATTTTTTTATTTTTACAACAAAAACAATTTTTAATACATTTTTTGAGGAAACATTCATTTTATTGGACTCTTTTTAAAGGCAATGATTAAAATATAAATAATAAAGTAACGGTAAAAACTTTGTTATTATTTTAAAGTCAATTAATTGCAATTAAATACAAAAAAGAAATAAATGAAATTTTTTAAAAAGTGGCAGAGATATTCGCTTCCAAATACAGAACTTTAAATTTCAGAGAGTTTTTTTCTCTGTCTTGGCGTTTGATAAAAATACACGTTAAACAACTAAAGAAAATATTAAGAAAATTCATTAAAAATACATTTGGCAAGATAATTACCGTAATTGCCAACACATTTCAAAGAAAATTAAACAAAAATTTAGAAAAACAAAAAAATTTTGAAAACCGTTAAAATTTGACTGACTTGTTTGCTCGGAAAGTGGAATTTTTTGATTTTGGAACTGCATTTTTCGGACAATTGACATTTGAGGAATGCATAAAAGATAATTTTGGTAAAAAATTTTTAGTTTTGAAAAAAATTCAAATTCGAACAATTCATAAGCTCTTCTCAAACTAAATTTCAAATCGATAAAATAACGGATTTTTGTGCAAAAATTTTATTCCTGTTTTAAAAGGTTGGGAACCCCCTGAAGTGAAATCACAATTTTTAAAAGTGGCTTGCACATATACAGCCTAAACCTGATTTAATGACATCTAAATCGATAGAATCGGTCCATTGGTCTGGGAGGAGTTGAAGTCACAAAAAAAACCTTAGCCTATTAATTATATAGATAAGCAGGATGATTAAAACAGATTCGTGGCTATAACTTTTAATTGGTTGTAGCTATAATGAAATTTTTTTCAAATATATTGTTTTTGAAGCTTATTGAAGATTTAAAAATTATAAGAACAACATTTTAAAAAAAAAAATTTCGAGCAAAAAACCATAGGGGGTAGCCTTGTTTTTTCGATGACACATAGTATTTATTAATTTTTCTGTCAAACAAAAACAAATTCGTCTTAAATAAACTATATACAATGAAAGAAAATCAAAAATGCAAATTTGAAATTTTTTTATTTTTACAACAAAAACAATTTTTAATACATTTTTTGAGGAAACATTCATTTTATTGGACTCTTTTTAAAGGCAATGATTAAAATATAAATAATAAAGTAACGGTAAAAACTTTGTTATTATTTTAAAGTCAATTAATTGCAATTAAATACAAAAAAGAAATAAATGAAATTTTTTAAAAAGTGGCAGAGATATTCGCTTCCAAATACAGAACTTTAAATTTCAGAGAGTTTTTTTCTCTGTCTTGGCGTTTGATAAAAATACACGTTAAACAACTAAAGAAAATATTAAGAAAATTCATTAAAAATACATTTGGCAAGATAATTACCGTAATTGCCAACACATTTCAAAGAAAATTAAACAAAAATTTAGAAAAACAAAAAAATTTTGAAAACCGTTAAAATTTGACTGACTTGTTTGCTCGGAAAGTGGAATTTTTTGATTTTGGAACTGCATTTTTCGGACAATTGACATTTGAGGAATGCATAAAAGATAATTTTGGTAAAAAATTTTTAGTTTTGAAAAAAATTCAAATTCGAACAATTCATAAGCTCTTCTCAAACTAAATTTCAAATCGATAAAATAACGGATTTTTGTGCAAAAATTTTATTCCTGTTTTAAAAGGTTGGGAACCCCCTGAAGTGAAATCACAATTTTTAAAAGTGGTTTGCACATATACAGCCTAAACCTGATTTAATGACATCTAAATCGATAGAATCGGTCCATTGGTCTGGGAGGAGTTGAAGTCACAAAAAAAACCTTAGCCTATTAATTATATAGATAAGCAGGATGATTAAAACAGATTCGTGGCTATAACTTTTAATTGGTTGTAGCTATAATGAAATTTTTTTCAAATATATTGTTTTTGAAGCTTATTGAAGATTTAAAAATTATAAGAACAACATTTTAAAAAAAAAAATTTCGAGCAAAAAACCATAGGGGGTAGCCTTGTTTTTTCGATGACACATAGTATTTATTAATTTTTCTGTCAAACAAAAACAAATTCGTCTTAAATAAACTATATACAATGAAAGAAAATCAAAAATGCAAATTTGAAATTTTTTTATTTTTACAACAAAAACAATTTTTAATACATTTTTTGAGGAAACATTCATTTTATTGGACTCTTTTTAAAGGCAATGATTAAAATATAAATAATAAAGTAACGGTAAAAACTTTGTTATTATTTTAAAGTCAATTAATTGCAATTAAATACAAAAAAGAAATAAATGAAATTTTTTAAAAAGTGGCAGAGATATTCGCTTCCAAATACAGAACTTTAAATTTCAGAGAGTTTTTTTCTCTGTCTTGGCGTTTGATAAAAATACACGTTAAACAACTAAAGAAAATATTAAGAAAATTCATTAAAAATACATTTGGCAAGATAATTACCGTAATTGCCAACACATTTCAAAGAAAATTAAACAAAAATTTAGAAAAACAAAAAAATTTTGAAAACCGTTAAAATTTGACTGACTTGTTTGCTCGGAAAGTGGAATTTTTTGATTTTGGAACTGCATTTTTCGGACAATTGACATTTGAGGAATGCATAAAAGATAATTTTGGTAAAAAATTTTTAGTTTTGAAAAAAATTCAAATTCGAACAATTCATAAGCTCTTCTCAAACTAAATTTCAAATCGATAAAATAACGGATTTTTGTGCAAAAATTTTATTCCTGTTTTAAAAGGTTGGGAACCCCCTGAAGTGAAATCACAATTTTTAAAAGTGGTTTGCACATATACAGCCTAAACCTGATTTAATGACATCTAAATCGATAGAATCGGTCCATTGGTCTGGGAGGAGTTGAAGTCACAAAAAAAACCTTAGCCTATTAATTATATAGATAAGCAGGATGATTAAAACAGATTCGTGGCTATAACTTTTAATTGGTTGTAGCTATAATGAAATTTTTTTCAAATATATTGTTTTTGAAGCTTATTGAAGATTTAAAAATTATAAGAACAACATTTTAAAAAAAAAAATTTCGAGCAAAAAACCATAGGGGGTAGCCTTGTTTTTTCGATGACACATAGTATTTATTAATTTTTCTGTCAAACAAAAACAAATTCGTCTTAAATAAACTATATACAATGAAAGAAAATCAAAAATGCAAATTTGAAATTTTTTTATTTTTACAACAAAAACAATTTTTAATACATTTTTTGAGAAAACATTCATTTTATTGGACTCTTATTAAAGGCAATGATTAAAATATAAATAATAAAGTAACGGTAAAAACTTTGTTATTATTTTAAAGTCAATTAATTGCAATTAAATACAAAAAAGAAATAAATGAAATTTTTTAAAAAGTGGCAGAGATATTCGCTTCCAAATACAGAACTTTAAATTTCAGAGAGTTTTTTTCTCTGTCTTGGCGTTTGATAAAAATACACGTTAAACAACTAAAGAAAATATTAAGAAAATTCATTAAAAATACATTTGGCAAGATAATTACCGTAATTGCCAACACATTTCAAAGAAAATTAAACAAAAATTTAGAAAAACAAAAAAATTTTGAAAACCGTTAAAATTTGACTGACTTGTTTGCTCGGAAAGTGGAATTTTTTGATTTTGGAACTGCATTTTTCGGACAATTGACATTTGAGGAATGCATAAAAGATAATTTTGGTAAAAAATTTTTAGTTTTGAAAAAAATTCAAATTCGAACAATTCATAAGCTCTTCTCAAACTAAATTTCAAATCGATAAAATAACGGATTTTTGTGCAAAAATTTTATTCCTGTTTTAAAAGGTTGGGAACCCCCTGAAGTGAAATCACAATTTTTAAAAGTGGTTTGCACATATACAGCCTAAACCTGATTTAATGACATCTAAATCGATAGAATCGGTCCATTGGTCTGGGAGGAGTTGAAGTCACAAAAAAAACCTTAGCCTATTAATTATATAGATAAGCAGGATGATTAAAACAGATTCGTGGCTATAACTTTTAATTGGTTGTAGCTATAATGAAATTTTTTTCAAATATATTGTTTTTGAAGCTTATTGAAGATTTAAAAATTATAAGAACAACATTTTAAAAAAAAAAATTTCGAGCAAAAAACCATAGGGGGTAGCCTTGTTTTTTCGATGACACATAGTATTTATTAATTTTTCTGTCAAACAAAAACAAATTCGTCTTAAATAAACTATATACAATGAAAGAAAATCAAAAATGCAAATTTGAAATTTTTTTATTTTTACAACAAAAACAATTTTTAATACATTTTTTGAGAAAACATTCATTTTATTGGACTCTTTTTAAAGGCAATGATTAAAATATAAATAATAAAGTAACGGTAAAAACTTTGTTATTATTTTAAAGTCAATTAATTGCAATTAAATACAAAAAAGAAATAAATGAAATTTTTTAAAAAGTGGCAGAGATATTCGCTTCCAAATACAGAACTTTAAATTTCAGAGAGTTTTTTTCTCTGTCTTGGCGTTTGATAAAAATACACGTTAAACAACTAAAGAAAATATTAAGAAAATTCATTAAAAATACATTTGGCAAGATAATTACCGTAATTGCCAACACATTTCAAAGAAAATTAAACAAAAATTTAGAAAAACAAAAAAATTTTGAAAACCGTTAAAATTTGACTGACTTGTTTGCTCGGAAAGTGGAATTTTTTGATTTTGGAACTGCATTTTTCGGACAATTGACATTTGAGGAATGCATAAAAGATAATTTTGGTAAAAAATTTTTAGTTTTGAAAAAAATTCAAATTCGAACAATTCATAAGCTCTTCTCAAACTAAATTTCAAATCGATAAAATAACGGATTTTTGTGCAAAAATTTTATTCCTGTTTTAAAAGGTTGGGAACCCCCTGAAGTGAAATCACAATTTTTAAAAGTGGTTTGCACATATACAGCCTAAACCTGATTTAATGACATCTAAATCGATAGAATCGGTCCATTGGTCTGGGAGGAGTTGAAGTCACAAAAAAAACCTTAGCCTATTAATTATATAGATAAGCAGGATGATTAAAACAGATTCGTGGCTATAACTTTTAATTGGTTGTAGCTATAATGAAATTTTTTTCAAATATATTGTTTTTGAAGCTTATTGAAGATTTAAAAATTATAAGAACAACATTTTAAAAAAAAAAATTTCGAGCAAAAAACCATAGGGGGTAGCCTTGTTTTTTCGATGACACATAGTATTTATTAATTTTTCTGTCAAACAAAAACAAATTCGTCTTAAATAAACTATATACAATGAAAGAAAATCAAAAATGCAAATTTGAAATTTTTTTATTTTTACAACAAAAACAATTTTTAATACATTTTTTGAGGAAACATTCATTTTATTGGACTCTTTTTAAAGGCAATGATTAAAATATAAATAATAAAGTAACGGTAAAAACTTTGTTATTATTTTAAAGTCAATTAATTGCAATTAAATACAAAAAAGAAATAAATGAAATTTTTTAAAAAGTGGCAGAGATATTCGCTTCCAAATACAGAACTTTAAATTTCAGAGAGTTTTTTTCTCTGTCTTGGCGTTTGATAAAAATACACGTTAAACAACTAAAGAAAATATTAAGAAAATTCATTAAAAATACATTTGGCAAGATAATTACCGTAATTGCCAACACATTTCAAAGAAAATTAAACAAAAATTTAGAAAAACAAAAAAATTTTGAAAACCGTTAAAATTTGACTGACTTGTTTGCTCGGAAAGTGGAATTTTTTGATTTTGGAACTGCATTTTTCGGACAATTGACATTTGAGGAATGCATAAAAGATAATTTTGGTAAAAAATTTTTAGTTTTGAAAAAAATTCAAATTCGAACAATTCATAAGCTCTTCTCAAACTAAATTTCAAATCGATAAAATAACGGATTTTTGTGCAAAAATTTTATTCCTGTTTTAAAAGGTTGGGAACCCCCTGAAGTGAAATCACAATTTTTAAAAGTGGTTTGCACATA
Organism: Tetanocera ferruginea; assembly: GCA_958299015.1. NCBI lineage: Eukaryota > Metazoa > Arthropoda > Insecta > Diptera > Sciomyzidae > Tetanocera > Tetanocera ferruginea. The sequence continues at coordinate 143,592,101 of OY282641.1, forward strand.
TACAGCCTAAACCTGATTTAATGACATCTAAATCGATAGAATCGGTCCATTGGTCTGGGAGGAGTTGAAGTCACAAAAAAAACCTTAGCCTATTAATTATATAGACTAGTAAACCTGTTGCCCGAATTCGAGCAATTCAATAAAAATTAAGTGTTAGAAACATTATAAACGTTTAATATATGATATTCTATTCAAGAAGCTATTATACTCAATAACGATATATTCAGTCTCAATAATGATATAAAAGATCATAATCTGAATGGTTTGACTTGAAACGTATGATCTGACACTAAATTTTTTAATGTAACTGTCAAAATACGAAGACGGAATTACACTTATATTACTACTGAGACAAACATAATAACTATTCGAAAACATCGCAGCTTAACTCTTCCAGCTATAAAACATAACTAAATAAAAAAAAACGCAGTAAAAAAAGATTTAAGACATAATACTAAGATATATTTCAAAAATTAATAAAAACTACTTACAGAACACCTACAACATCAATTTAAAACACATTTAGATAAAAAAACGCCAAAAAACCCAAAAAAAAATTTTTTTTGAAAACCGTTGAAATTTGACTGAGTTGTTTGCTTGGCAAGTGGAATTTTTGATTTTGGAACTGCATTTTTCGGACAATTGACATTTGAGGAATGCATAAAAGATAATTTTGGTTAAAAATTTGTAGTTTTGAAAAAAATTCAAATTCGACCAATTTATAAGCTCTTCTCAAATTAAATTTCAAATTGATTAAATTGCGGATTTTTGTACAAAAATTTTATTTCTGTTTTAAAAGGTTGGGAACCCCCTGAAGCGAAATCACAATTTTTAAAAGTGGTTTGCACATCTACAGCCTAAACCTGATTTAATGACATCTGAATCGATAAAATCGGTCCATTGGTCTGGGAGGAGTTGAAGTCACAAAAAAAACCTTAGCCTATTAATTATATAGATAGATAAGCAGGATGATTAAAACAGATTCGTGGCTATAACTTTTAATTGGTTGTAGCTATAATGCAATTTTTTTCAAATATATTGTTTTTGAAGCTTGTTGAAGATTTAAAAAATATAAGAAAAACACTTTAAAAAAAAAAATTTTCGAGCAAAAAACCATAGAGGGTAGCCTTGTTTTTTCGATGACACATAGTATTTATTAATTTTTCTGTCAAACAAAAACAAATTCGTCTTAAATAAACTAAATACAATGAAAGAAAATAAAAAATGCAAATTTTAAATTTTTTTATTTTTACAACAAAAACAATTTTTAATACATTTTTTGAGGAAACATTCTTTTTATTGGACTCTTTTTAAAGGCAATGATTAAAATAAAAATAATAAAGTAACGGTAAAAATTTTGTAATTATTTTAAAGTCAATTAATTGCAATTAAATACAAAAAAGAAATAAATGAAATTTTTTAAAAAGTCGCAGAGATATTCGCTTCCAAATATAGAACTTTAAATTTCAGACAGTTTTTTTCTCTGCCTTGGCGTTTGATAAAAATACACGTTAAACAACTAAAGACAATTTTAAGAAAATTCATTAAAAATACATTTGGCAAGATAATTACTGTAATTGTCAACACATTTCAAAGAAAATTGAACAAAAATTAAGAAAAACAAAAAAATTTTGAAAACCGTTGAAATTTGACTGAGTTGTTTGCTTGGCAAGTGGAATTTTTGATTTTGGAACTGCATTTTTCGGACAATTGACATTTGAGGAATGCATAAAAGATAATTTTGGTTAAAAATTTGTAGTTTTGAAAAAAATTCAAATTCGACCAATTTATAAGCTCTTCTCAAATTAAATTTCAAATTGATTAAATTGCGGATTTTTGTACAAAAATTTTATTTCTGTTTTAAAAGGTTGGGAACCCCCTGAAGCGAAATCACAATTTTTAAAAGTGGTTTGCACATCTACAGCCTAAACCTGATTTAATGACATCTGAATCGATAAAATCGGTCCATTGGTCTGGGAGGAGTTGAAGTCACAAAAAAAACCTTAGCCTATTAATTATATAGATAGATAAGCAGGATGATTAAAACAGATTCGTGGCTATAACTTTTAATTGGTTGTAGCTATAATGCAATTTTTTTCAAATATATTGTTTTTGAAGCTTGTTGAAGATTTAAAAAATATAAGAAAAACACTTTAAAAAAAAAAATTTTCGAGCAAAAAACCATAGAGGGTAGCCTTGTTTTTTCGATGACACATAGTATTTATTAATTTTTCTGTCAAACAAAAACAAATTCGTCTTAAATAAACTAAATACAATGAAAGAAAATAAAAAATGCAAATTTTAAATTTTTTTATTTTTACAACAAAAACAATTTTTAATACATTTTTTGAGGAAACATTCTTTTTATTGGACTCTTTTTAAAGGCAATGATTAAAATAAAAATAATAAAGTAACGGTAAAAATTTTGTAATTATTTTAAAGTCAATTAATTGCAATTAAATACAAAAAAGAAATAAATGAAATTTTTTAAAAAGTCGCAGAGATATTCGCTTCCAAATATAGAACTTTAAATTTCAGACAGTTTTTTTCTCTGCCTTGGCGTTTGATAAAAATACACGTTAAACAACTAAAGACAATTTTAAGAAAATTCATTAAAAATACATTTGGCAAGATAATTACTGTAATTGTCAACACATTTCAAAGAAAATTGAACAAAAATTAAGAAAAACAAAAAAATTTTGAAAACCGTTGAAATTTGACAGAGTTGTTTGCTTGGCAAGTGGAATTTTTGATTTTGGAACTGCATTTTTCGGACAATTGACATTTGAGGAATGCATAAAAGATAATTTTGGTTAAAAATTTGTAGTTTTGAAAAAAATTCAAATTCGACCAATTTATAAGCTCTTCTCAAATTAAATTTCAAATTGATTAAATTGCGGATTTTTGTACAAAAATTTTATTTCTGTTTTAAAAGGTTGGGAACCCCCTGAAGCGAAATCACAATTTTTAAAAGTGGTTTGCACATCTACAGCCTAAACCTGATTTAATGACATCTGAATCGATAAAATCGGTCCATTGGTCTGGGAGGAGTTGAAGTCACAAAAAAAACCTTAGCCTATTAATTATATAGATAGATAAGCAGGATGATTAAAACAGATTCGTGGCTATAACTTTTAATTGGTTGTAGCTATAATGCAATTTTTTTCAAATATATTGTTTTTGAAGCTTGTTGAAGATTTAAAAAATATAAGAAAAACACTTTAAAAAAAAAAATTTTCGAGCAAAAAACCATAGAGGGTAGCCTTGTTTTTTCGATGACACATAGTATTTATTAATTTTTCTGTCAAACAAAAACAAATTCGTCTTAAATAAACTAAATACAATGAAAGAAAATAAAAAATGCAAATTTTAAATTTTTTTATTTTTACAACAAAAACAATTTTTAATACATTTTTTGAGGAAACATTCTTTTTATTGGACTCTTTTTAAAGGCAATGATTAAAATAAAAATAATAAAGTAACGGTAAAAATTTTGTAATTATTTTAAAGTCAATTAATTGCAATTAAATACAAAAAAGAAATAAATGAAATTTTTTAAAAAGTCGCAGAGATATTCGCTTCCAAATATAGAACTTTAAATTTCAGACAGTTTTTTTCTCTGCCTTGGCGTTTGATAAAAATACACGTTAAACAACTAAAGACAATTTTAAGAAAATTCATTAAAAATACATTTGGCAAGATAATTACTGTAATTGTCAACACATTTCAAAGAAAATTGAACAAAAATTAAGAAAAACAAAAAAATTTTGAAAACCGTTGAAATTTGACTGAGTTGTTTGCTTGGCAAGTGGAATTTTTGATTTTGGAACTGCATTTTTCGGACAATTGACATTTGAGGAATGCATAAAAGATAATTTTGGTTAAAAATTTGTAGTTTTGAAAAAAATTCAAATTCGACCAATTTATAAGCTCTTCTCAAATTAAATTTCAAATTGATTAAATTGCGGATTTTTGTACAAAAATTTTATTTCTGTTTTAAAAGGTTGGGAACCCCCTGAAGCGAAATCACAATTTTTAAAAGTGGTTTGCACATCTACAGCCTAAACCTGATTTAATGACATCTGAATCGATAAAATCGGTCCATTGGTCTGGGAGGAGTTGAAGTCACAAAAAAAACCTTAGCCTATTAATTATATAGATAGATAAGCAGGATGATTAAAACAGATTCGTGGCTATAACTTTTAATTGGTTGTAGCTATAATGCAATTTTTTTCAAATATATTGTTTTTGAAGCTTGTTGAAGATTTAAAAAATATAAGAAAAACACTTTAAAAAAAAAAATTTTCGAGCAAAAAACCATAGAGGGTAGCCTTGTTTTTTCGATGACACATAGTATTTATTAATTTTTCTGTCAAACAAAAACAAATTCGTCTTAAATAAACTAAATACAATGAAAGAAAATAAAAAATGCAAATTTTAAATTTTTTTATTTTTACAACAAAAACAATTTTTAATACATTTTTTGAGGAAACATTCTTTTTATTGGACTCTTTTTAAAGGCAATGATTAAAATAAAAATAATAAAGTAACGGTAAAAATTTTGTAATTATTTTAAAGTCAATTAATTGCAATTAAATACAAAAAAGAAATAAATGAAATTTTTTAAAAAGTCGCAGAGATATTCGCTTCCAAATATAGAACTTTAAATTTCAGACAGTTTTTTTCTCTGCCTTGGCGTTTGATAAAAATACACGTTAAACAACTAAAGACAATTTTAAGAAAATTCATTAAAAATACATTTGGCAAGATAATTACTGTAATTGTCAACACATTTCAAAGAAAATTGAACAAAAATTAAGAAAAACAAAAAAAATTTGAAAACCGTTGAAATTTGACAGAGTTGTTTGCTTGGCAAGTGGAATTTTTGATTTTGGAACTGCATTTTTCGGACAATTGACATTTGAGGAATGCATAAAAGATAATTTTGGTTAAAAATTTGTAGTTTTGAAAAAAATTCAAATTCGACCAATTTATAAGCTCTTCTCAAATTAAATTTCAAATTGATTAAATTGCGGATTTTTGTACAAAAATTTTATTTCTGTTTTAAAAGGTTGGGAACCCCCTGAAGCGAAATCACAATTTTTAAAAGTGGTTTGCACATCTACAGCCTAAACCTGATTTAATGACATCTGAATCGATAAAATCGGTCCATTGGTCTGGGAGGAGTTGAAGTCACAAAAAAAACCTTAGCCTATTAATTATATAGATAAGCAGGATGATTAAAACAGATTCGTGGCTATAACTTTTAATTGGTTGTAGCTATAATGCAATTTTTTTCAAATATATTGTTTTTGAAGCTTGTTGAAGATTTAAAAAATATAAGAAAAACACTTTAAAAAAAAAAATTTTCGAGCAAAAAACCATAGAGGGTAGCCTTGTTTTTTCGATGACACATAGTATTTATTAATTTTTCTGTCAAACAAAAACAAATTCGTCTTAAATAAACTAAATACAATGAAAGAAAATAAAAAATGCAAATTTTAAATTTTTTTATTTTTACAACAAAAACAATTTTTAATACATTTTTTGAGGAAACATTCTTTTTATTGGACTCTTTTTAAAGGCAATGATTAAAATAAAAATAATAAAGTAACGGTAAAAATTTTGTAATTATTTTAAAGTCAATTAATTGCAATTAAATACAAAAAAGAAATAAATGAAATTTTTTAAAAAGTCGCAGAGATATTCGCTTCCAAATATAGAACTTTAAATTTCAGACAGTTTTTTTCTCTGCCTTGGCGTTTGATAAAAATACACGTTAAACAACTAAAGACAATTTTAAGAAAATTCATTAAAAATACATTTGGCAAGATAATTACTGTAATTGTCAACACATTTCAAAGAAAATTGAACAAAAATTAAGAAAAACAAAAAAATTTTGAAAACCGTTGAAATTTGACTGAGTTGTTTGCTTGGCAAGTGGAATTTTTGATTTTGGAACTGCATTTTTCGGACAATTGACATTTGAGGAATGCATAAAAGATAATTTTGGTTAAAAATTTGTAGTTTTGAAAAAAATTCAAATTCGACCAATTTATAAGCTCTTCTCAAATTAAATTTCAAATTGATTAAATTGCGGATTTTTGTACAAAAATTTTATTTCTGTTTTAAAAGGTTGGGAACCCCCTGAAGCGAAATCACAATTTTTAAAAGTGGTTTGCACATCTACAGCCTAAACCTGATTTAATGACATCTGAATCGATAAAATCGGTCCATTGGTCTGGGAGGAGTTGAAGTCACAAAAAAAACCTTAGCCTATTAATTATATAGATAAGCAGGATGATTAAAACAGATTCGTGGCTATAACTTTTAATTGGTTGTAGCTATAATGAAATTTTTTTCAAATATATTGTTTTTGAAGCTTATTGAAGATTTAAAAATTATAAGAACAACATTTTAAAAAAAAAAATTTCGAGCAAAAAACCATAGGGGGTAGCCTTGTTTTTTCGATGACACATAGTATTTATTAATTTTTCTGTCAAACAAAAACAAATTCGTCTTAAATAAACTATATACAATGAAAGAAAATCAAAAATGCAAATTTGAAATTTTTTTATTTTTACAACAAAAACAATTTTTAATACATTTTTTGAGGAAACATTCATTTTATTGGACTCTTTTTAAAGGCAATGATTAAAATATAAATAATAAAGTAACGGTAAAAACTTTGTTATTATTTTAAAGTCAATTAATTGCAATTAAATACAAAAAAGAAATAAATGAAATTTTTTAAAAAGTGGCAGAGATATTCGCTTCCAAATACAGAACTTTAAATTTCAGAGAGTTTTTTTCTCTGTCTTGGCGTTTGATAAAAATACACGTTAAACAACTAAAGAAAATATTAAGAAAATTCATTAAAAATACATTTGGCAAGATAATTACCGTAATTGCCAACACATTTCAAAGAAAATTAAACAAAAATTTAGAAAAACAAAAAAATTTTGAAAACCGTTAAAATTTGACTGACTTGTTTGCTCGGAAAGTGGAATTTTTTGATTTTGGAACTGCATTTTTCGGACAATTGACATTTGACGAATGCATAAAAGATAATTTTGGTAAAAAATTTTTAGTTTTGAAAAAAATTCAAATTCGAACAATTCATAAGCTCTTCTCAAACTAAATTTCAAATCGATAAAATAACGGATTTTTGTGCAAAAATTTTATTCCTGTTTTAAAAGGTTGGGAACCCCCTGAAGTGAAATCACAATTTTTAAAAGTGGTTTGCACATATACAGCCTAAACCTGATTTAATGACATCTAAATCGATAGAATCGGTCCATTGGTCTGGGAGGAGTTGAAGTCACAAAAAAAACCTTAGCCTATTAATTATATAGATAAGCAGGATGATTAAAACAGATTCGTGGCTATAACTTTTAATTGGTTGTAGCTATAATGAAATTTTTTTCAAATATATTGTTTTTGAAGCTTATTGAAGATTTAAAAATTATAAGAACAACATTTTAAAAAAAAAAATTTCGAGCAAAAAACCATAGGGGGTAGCCTTGTTTTTTCGATGACACATAGTATTTATTAATTTTTCTGTCAAACAAAAACAAATTCGTCTTAAATAAACTATATACAATGAAAGAAAATCAAAAATGCAAATTTGAAATTTTTTTATTTTTACAACAAAAACAATTTTTAATACATTTTTTGAGGAAACATTCATTTTATTGGACTCTTTTTAAAGGCAATGATTAAAATATAAATAATAAAGTAACGGTAAAAACTTTGTTATTATTTTAAAGTCAATTAATTGCAATTAAATACAAAAAAGAAATAAATGAAATTTTTTAAAAAGTGGCAGAGATATTCGCTTCCAAATACAGAACTTTAAATTTCAGAGAGTTTTTTTCTCTGTCTTGGCGTTTGATAAAAATACACGTTAAACAACTAAAGAAAATATTAAGAAAATTCATTAAAAATACATTTGGCAAGATAATTACCGTAATTGCCAACACATTTCAAAGAAAATTAAACAAAAATTTAGAAAAACAAAAAAATTTTGAAAACCGTTAAAATTTGACTGACTTGTTTGCTCGGAAAGTGGAATTTTTTGATTTTGGAACTGCATTTTTCGGACAATTGACATTTGAGGAATGCATAAAAGATAATTTTGGTAAAAAATTTTTAGTTTTGAAAAAAATTCAAATTCGAACAATTCATAAGCTCTTCTCAAACTAAATTTCAAATCGATAAAATAACGGATTTTTGTGCAAAAATTTTATTCCTGTTTTAAAAGGTTGGGAACCCCCTGAAGTGAAATCACAATTTTTAAAAGTGGTTTGCACATATACAGCCTAAACCTGATTTAATGACATCTAAATCGATAGAATCGGTCCATTGGTCTGGGAGGAGTTGAAGTCACAAAAAAAACCTTAGCCTATTAATTATATAGATAAGCAGGATGATTAAAACAGATTCGTGGCTATAACTTTTAATTGGTTGTAGCTATAATGAAATTTTTTTCAAATATATTGTTTTTGAAGCTTATTGAAGATTTAAAAATTATAAGAACAACATTTTAAAAAAAAAAATTTCGAGCAAAAAACCATAGGGGGTAGCCTTGTTTTTTCGATGACACATAGTATTTATTAATTTTTCTGTCAAACAAAAACAAATTCGTCTTAAATAAACTATATACAATGAAAGAAAATCAAAAATGCAAATTTGAAATTTTTTTATTTTTACAACAAAAACAATTTTTAATACATTTTTTGAGGAAACATTCATTTTATTGGACTCTTTTTAAAGGCAATGATTAAAATATAAATAATAAAGTAACGGTAAAAACTTTGTTATTATTTTAAAGTCAATTAATTGCAATTAAATACAAAAAAGAAATAAATGAAATTTTTTAAAAAGTGGCAGAGATATTCGCTTCCAAATACAGAACTTTAAATTTCAGAGAGTTTTTTTCTCTGTCTTGGCGTTTGATAAAAATACACGTTAAACAACTAAAGAAAATATTAAGAAAATTCATTAAAAATACATTTGGCAAGATAATTACCGTAATTGCCAACACATTTCAAAGAAAATTAAACAAAAATTTAGAAAAACAAAAAAATTTTGAAAACCGTTAAAATTTGACTGACTTGTTTGCTCGGAAAGTGGAATTTTTTGATTTTGGAACTGCATTTTTCGGACAATTGACATTTGAGGAATGCATAAAAGATAATTTTGGTAAAAAATTTTTAGTTTTGAAAAAAATTCAAATTCGAACAATTCATAAGCTCTTCTCAAACTAAATTTCAAATCGATAAAATAACGGATTTTTGTGCAAAAATTTTATTCCTGTTTTAAAAGGTTGGGAACCCCCTGAAGTGAAATCACAATTTTTAAAAGTGGTTTGCACATATACAGCCTAAACCTGATTTAATGACATCTAAATCGATAGAATCGGTCCATTGGTCTGGGAGGAGTTGAAGTCACAAAAAAAACCTTAGCCTATTAATTATATAGATAAGCAGGATGATTAAAACAGATTCGTGGCTATAACTTTTAATTGGTTGTAGCTATAATGAAATTTTTTTCAAATATATTGTTTTTGAAGCTTATTGAAGATTTAAAAATTATAAGAACAACATTTTAAAAAAAAAAATTTCGAGCAAAAAACCATAGGGGGTAGCCTTGTTTTTTCGATGACACATAGTATTTATTAATTTTTCTGTCAAACAAAAACAAATTCGTCTTAAATAAACTATATACAATGAAAGAAAATCAAAAATGCAAATTTGAAATTTTTTTATTTTTACAACAAAAACAATTTTTAATACATTTTTTGAGGAAACATTCATTTTATTGGACTCTTTTTAAAGGCAATGATTAAAATATAAATAATAAAGTAACGGTAAAAACTTTGTTATTATTTTAAAGTCAATTAATTGCAATTAAATACAAAAAAGAAATAAATGAAATTTTTTAAAAAGTGGCAGAGATATTCGCTTCCAAATACAGAACTTTAAATTTCAGAGAGTTTTTTTCTCTGTCTTGGCGTTTGATAAAAATACACGTTAAACAACTAAAGAAAATATTAAGAAAATTCATTAAAAATACATTTGGCAAGATAATTACCGTAATTGCCAACACATTTCAAAGAAAATTAAACAAAAATTTAGAAAAACAAAAAAATTTTGAAAACCGTTAAAATTTGACTGACTTGTTTGCTCGGAAAGTGGAATTTTTTGATTTTGGAACTGCATTTTTCGGACAATTGACATTTGAGGAATGCATAAAAGATAATTTTGGTAAAAAATTTTTAGTTTTGAAAAAAATTCAAATTCGAACAATTCATAAGCTCTTCTCAAACTAAATTTCAAATCGATAAAATAACGGATTTTTGTGCAAAAATTTTATTCCTGTTTTAAAAGGTTGGGAACCCCCTGAAGTGAAATCACAATTTTTAAAAGTGGTTTGCACATATACAGCCTAAACCTGATTTAATGACATCTAAATCGATAGAATCGGTCCATTGGTCTGGGAGGAGTTGAAGTCACAAAAAAAACCTTAGCCTATTAATTATATAGATAAGCAGGATGATTAAAACAGATTCGTGGCTATAACTTTTAATTGGTTGTAGCTATAATGAAATTTTTTTCAAATATATTGTTTTTGAAGCTTATTGAAGATTTAAAAATTATAAGAACAACATTTTAAAAAAAAAAATTTCGAGCAAAAAACCATAGGGGGTAGCCTTGTTTTTTCGATGACACATAGTATTTATTAATTTTTCTGTCAAACAAAAACAAATTCGTCTTAAATAAACTATATACAATGAAAGAAAATCAAAAATGCAAATTTGAAATTTTTTTATTTTTACAACAAAAACAATTTTTAATACATTTTTTGAGGAAACATTCATTTTATTGGACTCTTTTTAAAGGCAATGATTAAAATATAAATAATAAAGTAACGGTAAAAACTTTGTTATAATTTTAAAGTCAATTAATTGCAATTAAATACAAAAAAGAAATAAATGAAATTTTTTAAAAAGTGGCAGAGATATTCGCTTCCAAATACAGAACTTTAAATTTCAGAGAGTTTTTTTCTCTGTCTTGGCGTTTGATAAAAATACACGTTAAACAACTAAAGAAAATATTAAGAAAATTCATTAAAAATACATTTGGCAAGATAATTACCGTAATTGCCAACACATTTCAAAGAAAATTAAACAAAAATTTAGAAAAACAAAAAAATTTTGAAAACCGTTAAAATTTGACTGACTTGTTTGCTCGGAAAGTGGAATTTTTTGATTTTGGAACTGCATTTTTCGGACAATTGACATTTGAGGAATGCATAAAAGATAATTTTGGTAAAAAATTTTTAGTTTTGAAAAAAATTCAAATTCGAACAATTCATAAGCTCTTCTCAAACTAAATTTCAAATCGATAAAATAACGGATTTTTGTGCAAAAATTTTATTCCTGTTTTAAAAGGTTGGGAACCCCCTGAAGTGAAATCACAATTTTTAAAAGTGGTTTGCACATATACAGCCTAAACCTGATTTAATGACATCTAAATCGATAGAATCGGTCCATTGGTCTGGGAGGAGTTGAAGTCACAAAAAAAACCTTAGCCTATTAATTATATAGATAAGCAGGATGATTAAAACAGATTCGTGGCTATAACTTTTAATTGGTTGTAGCTATAATGAAATTTTTTTCAAATATATTGTTTTTGAAGCTTATTGAAGATTTAAAAATTATAAGAACAACATTTTAAAAAAAAAAATTTCGAGCAAAAAACCATAGGGGGTAGCCTTGTTTTTTCGATGACACATAGTATTTATTAATTTTTCTGTCAAACAAAAACAAATTCGTCTTAAATAAACTATATACAATGAAAGAAAATCAAAAATGCAAATTTGAAATTTTTTTATTTTTACAACAAAAACAATTTTTAATACATTTTTTGAGAAAACATTCATTTTATTGGACTCTTTTTAAAGGCAATGATTAAAATATAAATAATAAAGTAACGGTAAAAACTTTGTTATTATTTTAAAGTCAATTAATTGCAATTAAATACAAAAAAGAAATAAATGAAATTTTTTAAAAAGTGGCAGAGATATTCGCTTCCAAATACAGAACTTTAAATTTCAGAGAGTTTTTTTCTCTGTCTTGGCGTTTGATAAAAATACACGTTAAACAACTAAAGAAAATATTAAGAAAATTCATTAAAAATACATTTGGCAAGATAATTACCGTAATTGCCAACACATTTCAAAGAAAATTAAACAAAAATTTAGAAAAACAAAAAAATTTTGAAAACCGTTAAAATTTGACTGACTTGTTTGCTCGGAAAGTGGAATTTTTTGATTTTGGAACTGCATTTTTCGGACAATTGACATTTGAGGAATGCATAAAAGATAATTTTGGTAAAAAATTTTTAGTTTTGAAAAAAATTCAAATTCGAACAATTCATAAGCTCTTCTCAAACTAAATTTCAAATCGATAAAATAACGGATTTTTGTGCAAAAATTTTATTCCTGTTTTAAAAGGTTGGGAACCCCCTGAAGTGAAATCACAATTTTTAAAAGTGGTTTGCACATATACAGCCTAAACCTGATTTAATGACATCTAAATCGATAGAATCGGTCCATTGGTCTGGGAGGAGTTGAAGTCACAAAAAAAACCTTAGCCTATTAATTATATAGATAAGCAGGATGATTAAAACAGATTCGTGGCTATAACTTTTAATTGGTTGTAGCTATAATGAAATTTTTTTCAAATATATTGTTTTTGAAGCTTATTGAAGATTTAAAAATTATAAGAACAACATTTTAAAAAAAAAAAATTTCGAGCAAAAAACCATAGGGGGTAGCCTTGTTTTTTCGATGACACATAGTATTTATTAATTTTTCTGTCAAACAAAAACAAATTCGTCTTAAATAAACTATATAAAATGAAAGAAAATCAAAAATGCAAATTTGAAATTTTTTTATTTTTACAACAAAAACAATTTTTAATACATTTTTTGAGAAAACATTCATTTTATTGGACTCTTTTTAAAGGCAATGATTAAAATATAAATAATAAAGTAACGGTAAAAACTTTGTTATTATTTTAAAGTCAATTAATTGCAATTAAATACAAAAAAGAAATAAATGAAATTTTTTAAAAAGTGGCAGAGATATTCGCTTCCAAATACAGAACTTTAAATTTCAGAGAGTTTTTTTCTCTGTCTTGGCGTTTGATAAAAATACACGTTAAACAACTAAAGAAAATATTAAGAAAATTCATTAAAAATACATTTGGCAAGATAATTACCGTAATTGCCAACACATTTCAAAGAAAATTGAACAAAAATTTAGAAAAACAAAAAAAATTTGAAAACTGTTAAAATTTGACTGATTTGTTTGCTCGGAAAGTGGAATTTTTTGATTTTGGAACTGCATTTTTCGGACAATTGACATTTGAGGAATGCATAAAAGATAATTTTGGTTAAAAATTTTTAGTTTTGAAAAAAATTCAAATTCGAACAATTCATAAGCTCTTCTCAAACTAAATTTCAAATCGATAAAATAACGGATTTTGTGCAAAAATTTTATTCCTGTTTTAAAAGGTTGGGAACCCCCTGAAGTGAAATCACAATTTTTAAAAGTGGTTTGCACATATACAGCCTAAACCTGATTTAATGACATCTTAATCGATAGAATCGGTCCATTGGTCTGGGAGGAGTTGAAGTCACAAAAAAAACCTTAGCCTATTAATTATATAGATAAGCAGGATGATTAAAACAGATTCGTGGCTATAACTTTTAATTGGTTGTAGCTATAATGAAATTTTTTTCAAATATATTGTTTTTGAAGCTTATTGAAGATTTAAAAATTATAAGAACAACATTTTAAAAAAAAAAAATTTCGAGCAAAAAACCATAGGGGGTAGCCTTGTTTTTTCGATGACACATAGTATTTATTAATTTTTCTGTCAAACAAAAACAAATTCGTCTTAAATAAACTATATACAATGAAAGAAAATCAAAAATTCAAATTTGAAATTTTTTTATTTTTACAACAAAAACAATTTTTAATACATTTTTTGAGAAAACATTCATTTTATTGGACTCTTTTTAAAGGCAATGATTAAAATATAAATAATAAAGTAACGGTAAAAACTTTGTTATTATTTTAAAGTCAATTAATTGCAATTAAATACAAAAAAGAAATAAATGAAATTTTTTAAAAAGTGGCAGAGATATTCGCTTCCAAATACAGAACTTTAAATTTCAGAGAGTTTTTTTCTCTGTCTTGGCGTTTGATAAAAATACACGTTAAACAACTAAAGAAAATATTAAGAAAATTCATTAAAAATACATTTGGCAAGATAATTACCGTAATTGCCAACACATTTCAAAGAAAATTGAACAAAAATTTAGAAAAACAAAAAAAATTTGAAAACTGTTAAAATTTGACTGATTTGTTTGCTCGGAAAGTGGAATTTTTTGATTTTGGAACTGCATTTTTCGGACAATTGACATTTGAGGAATGCATAAAAGATAATTTTGGTTAAAAATTTTTAGTTTTGAAAAAAATTCAAATTCGAACAATTCATAAGCTCTTCTCAAACTAAATTTCAAATCGATAAAATAACGGATTTTTGTGCAAAAATTGTATTCCTGTTTTAAAAGGTTGGGAACCCCCTGAAGTGAAATCACAATTTTTAAAAGTGGTTTGCACATATACAGCCTAAACCTGATTTAATGACATCTAAATCGATAGAATCGGTCCATTGGTCTGGGAGGAGTTGAAGTCACAAAAAAAACCTTAGCCTATTAATTATATAGATTATTTACTTTTTTAAACACCGATAAGTGTGGACGAACTTCGATTGATCGGAGTTAAAATTTTGGTCTATAATAATTTCTCGCCAAAATAGGATAAATTATTAACCTTTTGATTTTGAGAAGTTGTCAAAACGCCTAGGGTATTTTCCTTTAGGCATAATTTTTGAACGCCAATAGAATAAAAAACTTGAACGTTTGGTATTATAAAAAAGCTACTTTCGGAATAATTTGTAAACTCCGCTATAGCGTCTGAGTTCAAATTTCTTTTTACTTTTTGCAATTTATTTTTTTGCCTAAAGTTCGAAAATAAAAATTTTATTTAAAAAAAAGAATACAACCCATCCTGTAGTATTCGCAAAACTCTCACTTTTCGACAAACCTTTTCTTATTGTTTGTTGAGTGGGCTAAAATGTGGGTGTTTCGGCTACTATTTATTGTTTTTTTTTTCAGTTTTCTTTTGTTTTGTTATGAAATTTTTTTTTTAAGGCTTTGCTATTGTTTTTGTTGAGAGCTTATTTATGTTATATTTGCGAAACTTTTTGCCAAAACATGCGTTCATTCATGCATTCATTGATTTAGTTAATCATTGCCGAGGGCAGTTCATAAAAAGAAGTGTCAGGAATAGAAGTGCCAATAGCGACTTTATCATAAAATCAACTGTTTGTTCTAAGTAGTCAGCAATTTTATGGATTTTATGTCAGCATTTCTTTTGATAAGTGTGTAAAACTAATCGAGTTTAATTGCGTGTTTCAAATTTATGAAACTTTTTCGCAGCCTTTGCCAAGTTCTTATTTCGCATAAAGTTTTTTTGGGGTGTTGTGCGAAATATGTTACAAAAACAAAAAAAAAACATACACCAAGTTAAAACTTTTCCAGCACACAAAGAACTCCTACGCATTTTTCACCCAAGGCAAAGTTCTAAATATAGAAATTCATTCAGCAAAATTTCAGGACAAAGTTCAGCGAAGCGGTGCATAGTGAGTTGTGAGTTGGATTTGTTCAGCCGAATTCTGGGAAAATTGCTTAAAGCTCACAAAAAGACTTTAATTTTTGAGCTGAGCAGTCTTTAATTGTTTGCACTGCCATATTTCATCAATATCGTCACAAGAGCTACATTTTTTTGTTAAACTTTTAAATGATGACAGCTCACTGTGCGCGATGTTCGTATTCAAGTCTTGCAGGCAGTTAAAATATTTTCTACTCCACTAAAAAGTACGCATGATTATTATTCCATTTATATGTTTTTTTTTTTTGTAAGTTAATTCTATTTACTTACAATATTCAGGTTTAAAATCAAGCTTGTCGCCGCAAGCCATAATAGCCAAAGTCAAGTTAGAATTACGCAGTTTTAACTCATTAAAATATGCAACACAATTAATTTTTTACGATTGCAAACTTTAAATTTAAAGATCAAAGATATAAATTAACATGGCCAAAGTCAATTTTTTTGCCTATAAAAACAAATTTTTAATTATCAAAATGTTTTTTACTGAAAGAAACTTTCTTTGGCTCTTTAGGCTTTCGGACAGGGAAATTAAACTTATAAATGAGCTTTTTTCTTCAAAAAAGTGTGTTTTTTGTTTTCAGTGCGAATTGCCATATAACTAATATGAAAAATATGTACAAAAAATTTATCAGGTCTGTTCCCGTACTCTAAAGTTTTAGTCCAATTTACCAGTTTTTACCAGTTTTAGTTCGAAAAAGCGTTCCCGTACTCAAAAAATGGTAAAAGAGAGTGCAATCGAGAGAGTAAAACATTTCCCCTCCTTGTCAAAAGTTGCAAGTTTTAGTTCGAGAAATTTCTTCGGGTAAAAATGGTAAAAGTGTCAAACAGCTTAAAATCACCTGTTTACAAGTTTGCTAAGAAATTGCGATACATCAAAACTTCTTTCAAACTATTAAAATGGAAACCAGAAACTTGGGAAAATGTGCAAAAACTAATATAAATACTAAACCTCAGAATTACTTTCAATATTATTAAAAATCTCAAGCATTTCCCGCACTTTTTTGTGTTTTTCTCTATTTTCGAGAGATTAGAAGTCTGAGAATGAGAAAAAATCTTTCGAAAATAGAGAGAAACACAAAAAGTACGGGAACGCTTCTAAAATTGTAAAAACTGTCAAATAAGATAGTTTGTCCAGCATTGCCTTGATGTGAAGCATCGGCATTGCAGACGAAATGCCTAAGATTTTCGAAAAAAAAAATTTGATCAAAAGGTGACCAAAGAAAACTCAATTTCGTTTGAGCTGAATATACTTGAGATAGGCGTGGCAATCTTGAAAAGATGAAGTGAGAGCAAACTTCCTAAAGTTCTAGTAAAATTTAGAAAAAATTAAAGAAGGCAGGTTAGTCGGAGTATGATGGAGCGACATCGAGCCTGCTCAGTCAGTTTTTTTTTATACACCGTGAAAAATTTGAACGTTAACAAGTTTTGAGAGAGACATGAGAGAACGACCAGACCTACCAACAAGTGCGTTAGATTAAAAAAAGCGACATACAAAAATTTGAAGAGCCATTTTGATGGATTTACAGTTCGGCAAATCCAGTGTCACTCACATTTCAGTCATAGCAGTAAACATACATTTTTCTCCATCAAATATAGAAGCTTTTCATATAAAATTATATGGGTACAATAAGTCTAAGGCTCACTATTAGAAGTTCATGCAAAAAGTTTTATATATATTTAAATTTTTCGAAAAAACTCTCTTTAAATGATGTGTCACTCACGTTTTCGTACGATTTTCATTTTTCGAGTTCTTCTAACAAATTGCTTAAAATCTGCGAATTGTTTGAGTTACTATAAGGAATAAAGTAATTTTCCGTAACGAAATTGAGTAGAAATTTTAACCGCAGGAAAAAATTTAGTTTTCTCTTAGAATTTTAAGATTTTTTCATATACTGATTTTGTCACTCACGTTTCACGTCGATGTCACTCACGTTTCAAATCAATTTTAATTGTCCTTTTTTTGCATCGTGGTTAATCTGGTGAACTTTATTAATCATAATTTATAAAAAAAATTTTTCTTAATATTAAGGACATTTTTATATAAAAAAGAAAAAAAAAATTTGTATGAAATTATGTAAAGCATAATATAGTTAAAAATAATTCATAATATAAAAACAACACAAAAACTTTTTCAGAAATATATCATTTTAACAAAATTTATTCCGGTTCTGCATCTGAATCTGTATCTATATCACTAAGCCTAATTCGTTGATCCTTACGCTCATTAAAAGGCAAAGACCGCGCGAAATTTGACTATATGACTGGCCTATTAGCAATTCCGTCGAAGCAAATGACTTAAAATAATGATTTAATTAGATCTTTTTAATCTTTGCTAAATTTTTTTTCTTAATTTTTCTCTATCTTTTTTATCATACGTTCTTTTAGGGTCGGCTTTCATTTTTTTCTTTATGTTTTCGTCATCTTCTTTCATTTCGAATACAAAAATAAACAAACAAAAAAATTAAATGTCACTCACAGACAGATTAAAAATACATTCAATAAAATCAGTTAAAATTTAAGGATACAATATGTTTTTTTTTTTCAAATGCTTTTACCGCAGGAAAACACAAACAATATCCTTAACTTTCCATGTATTTTTATTGAACTTAAAGCATTTTTATTTTTTAACGTTTAGGTTTACTTTTTCTGGATTTGCCGAGTTGTTAACTTTTTGTCTGTCTTGAAATATGATAGTAAAGAATATAAATTATTTGATATGAATGAAAAGGAGTGAAATTTTATTTTCTTATGGCTCGGGAATTTGTTCCAAAGAGTGAAGAAAATTAATTTAAAACAATTTTAGCATTATATTAAAATTTAATATAAATCATATTCGGAAAATTAAGAAAAAGAACTGCAAGTCATAGCAAGCACAGTGAGTGCAGTACTGTAGTAATCAACATTTTCGCGAAATACGATAAAAATTACACTATCAATAACTATAACCGGTTTCTATCAAAAATCTCGTAAACGGGAATTTTACTAAAAATTTGACTTAAGCAACTTTTGATCGCTTAATAATAGATCGTTTGTAAAATTTTAGTCCAATTTACTAATTTTGCAGATTTTAGTCTAAGAAGCGTTTCCGTACTCGAAAAATTGTTAAAAAGAATGCAGTCGAGAGGGTAAAAAATTTTACCTCCTGTCAAAAGTAGCAAGTTTCTGGCAAAAATGTTAAAAGTGTCAAATTGCTTAAAATTGGTTTTTTAAATGATGGCAAAAAAAATAGAAAAATTTCAAAAATTCTTTAAATATAAATAAAAACTATTAGAATTGAAAGCATGTATAAAAACTCATTGTAACTGTTAATTTAATAATTAATTTCGGTATTGTGAAAAATCTTTAGCAAATCGTCTGCCTACCGCTGCTCTACATTAAGCCAGACCTGAAGGTGGACCAATATTTGACAGTTTACATTACTTTAGTCCGAAAAGAGTTTCAGCACTGTTTTGAGTATTTCTCTATTTTTGAACGATATTTTCGTACTCTCTCGCTTTTGACATTTTTACCGCTTTTAATCAAAAAAGTACGCGAACAGACCTACTTTTACATAAAAAGGTTAATATATGACATATCCGTAGAACCAAAATTTTTCAAAATATACGAATATACGAAATATACAAAAAGGCTCGATAAAATCCTTTTTTTCCAGATATTTCATTAACGGGACTATTGAGGTAAATTGGATGTTTGAAGTAACTTTTGTTTATAAGATTATTTATAAAAAATGTTCATAAAAGAGATTTCCTTACGATAAAAATTTTCGAGTTTTTTTCCAAATCATTCGTAAACGGAAATTTCGCGGTAAATTTGACCAAATATACTTTTGTTCACTAGATAATTTCACACAAAAATTTTGATGCAAGAAATTTTCGTAGAAACAAAATTTTCAAGATATCTAAACACAGAAAAGGGTCGCTAAAATAGTTTTTTTCTAATTTTGTTCTGTATTTTGTTTCCTAAGGTTTGTTCTGCAAAGAACTTGGTTGTTGTAGCAACTTGTTACTTAATGAATTATAATTCTTAATGAATGAATATAATTCTTTATTGTCTAGTTCTTAAAAATGTTTTTTAATAATAAATATTAAACTAAAAATAATATATTAAAATGGCACAATTTTATAACTCATGTTTCTTTCTAATATTCCAAAAACGTCAATTTTGTCCAAATTCGGACCTAAGGGACTTTTGGTAATTAGATAATTTTCCACAAAAAGGTTAATTTAAAAAGAAACTAGCATCTAGCAACGTACACGTGGCAGAAGTAAAGCTTCTTAAAAAGTAAAGAAAAAGAGAAATTTTAGTGTAAAATAAAGAGAGAAAGTGTCACTCTGTTACGTTTTCTCCACACAGTTGTCATATTGCAGCAATGAAAATATATATCTGTCATCCTGTTCCTTTTTCTCCACACAAAAAGTTGGCGTGCAGAATTATATGCCTAAATATTTTCGTTCGAAGCTTAAAGAAATAAATTTTCCGTGCATACTTTAAGGATGAAAATTAAATTCTTGAAAGAAATGGTTTGTGCTTGTGATTAATTATTGATATTGATAAATTATATTAATGTGGCATAATGGTAGCGCTTCCGACTCTAATTCGAGGCTCAGTTGCGACAGCCGGGGTTCAATTCACGCTTGCGGCAATAATTTTTATGGGGAAATTTTCATTCAGAATTCTGCCGCAATACTGTATTAAGTAATGCTGCCGTTTGCTGCAATTATAGCTTTTATACATCAGGATATACCGTCCCGGGATATACCATCCCGATGGTAGGATTTTTCACATGAGTTTCAATCAAGCTTGGAGCTTGGTGGTGATCGCTTGCTTGGCGATAGCCCTTTTGAACTTTGGACCAATTGGGATTGAGTGCATCCCAAAACATACTTAATAACAGAAATTCAACAAATGCTTTTAAAGTGATATCAGGGTTGTTCATTCCCAATTTCAGAGAGATAACGAGCGTGCTGGTGAATAAAATGACAAAAAACCCTTGAAGTTTATCAGAAATAAGTAAACAGATTTAAAAGTATTAATCATTTAAAAGCTATGACTTCATTCAAAATTAATTTTTTTGGATTACGTAATGAATTATTTGCAAATTGTTTGCAATACAAAGTACTGAAAAAAATCGAATGTTGACTCAGTTAATTCGCAATTTTTTGTTTTTATACCAATTTATATTAACAAAACAAATAAAATCATAAGTAAATTTATCTCAATGAATAATTTTTTCAAATTCCGATGTTAGTGAAACTAGTTTTTGATAAAAATACAATTCTTTTCCGCAATTTATCGCCAGACTTTAAATATGAAGAAGAAAATTATCTTTTCTTGCCTTAACCCTTATTCAGCACACTTCTCTGGTATAACGTACTCGGCACATTAGGTTCTTATGCACTCCAGCGACAAAAAACCGTCACAATAAGTAAACTTTACAATATGTTGACTTTATTTTTTGTTTGTGGCTTATTTAATATGTAATATTCTGAGGACAGCGATTTTATAATCCTACACTGATTTCTTATTGAAATTAAAATAAATTATTTCTTCAAAATTCCAATCACTTGAAAAGGATGTATTAAGAAAACTACTTGCAGTAGACGATAGATATTTTTACCATTGAATATTCAAACAAATTACATCTAAAAAAAAATTTTCAAATCGGAAGGAAAACAATTTTGAGTTTTTATTCACTAAAACTGATAAAAACCACACTGTGCAGTGTACCGAATAAGGGTTAATATGTAAGCTATATGATAGTGTATTCATATTGCACAATAAAATTTACCCTTACAATAAAGTTACCTTTATTATTATTTCGTTTTCTCTACTTGCCGTTGTACGATAAGAGCTTTAAGCGTGATAAATTGTTTTATTTCTTAAATAAAGTTATTTATTAGATCAACCAACTAATAACCTAGAAATGACTCACAACGGAAAACTACGTAAATCAACCAAGCAAACCAAAGTATATCATAACACTTGTATTGTTAACGATGTCAAAATATAAAAACTAAACCCATAAAAGTTTAAATTTTAAACCAATGCGAGACTAAAATTTAGTTTTAGTATTTGACGTGGTTTAAATTTTAACCCATGCGAGACTTTAACTTACTTTTAGTATATGACGTGGTTTAAAATTTAAACCCATGCCAGACTTAAACTTAGTTTAAGTATTTGACGTGGTTTAAATTTCAAACCAGACATGCACAACTAAATCAACAAAATGTTTTTGTTTTGTTTGAGGCAAAAAAATTAATTATCAAAATTATTTCGTTTTTTAAATAACGTTAAAAATTTATCAAATCAAATTTTGTTTCGTTGAAAAACGAAAAAATTTCTATTATTTTCTCCTATGCAAAAAAAAATTCTTCTGATACAAAAAAAAAAATGAAATTTTTTTCCGGGCACAAAAACGAAAAAATAATCTATCTATCGTAAATTATTTCCTTTTTTAACGAAACAAAAAAATATTTTTGTTATCGTTAAAATTAATTAACGATAACAATTAACAATTAACAATTAACAATTAACAATTAACAATTAAATTAAATTAACAAAAATTAAGGACCATGATTTGATCTTGATTTTGATTTTGATTTTGATTTTGATTTTGATTTTGATTTTGATTTTGATTTTGATTTTGATTTTGATTTTGATTTTGATTTTGATTTTGATTTTGATTTTGATTTTGATTTTGATTTTGATTTTGATTTTGATTTTGATTTTGATTTTGATTTTTTTTTTTTATTTTGATTATGATTTTGATTTTGATTTTGATTTTGATTTTGATTTTGATTTTGATTTTGATTTTGATTTTGATTTTGATTTTGATTTTGATTTTGATTTTGATTTTGATTTTGATTTTGATTTTGATTTTGATTTTGATTTTGATTTTGATTTTGATTTTGATTTTGATTTTGATTTTGATTTTGATTTTGATTTTGATTTTGATTTTGATTTTGATTTTGATTTTGATTTTGATTTTGATTTTGATTTTGATTTTGATTTTGATTTTGATTTTGATTTTGGTTTTGATTTTGGTTTTGGTTTTGATTTTGATTTTGATTTTGATTTTGATTTTGATTTTGATTTTGATTTTGATTTTGATTTTGATTTTGATTTTGATTTTGATTTTGATTTTGATTTTGGTTTTGGTTTTGGTTTTTGTTTTGATTTTGGTTTTGATTTTGATTTTGATTTTGATTTTGATTTTGATTTTGATTTTGGTTTTGGTTTTGGTTTTTGTTTTGATTTTGATTTTGATTTTGATTTTGATTTTGATTTTGATTTTGAGTTTGATTTTGGTTTTGGTTTTGGTTTTTGTTTTGATTTTGGTTTTGATTTTGATTTTGATTTTGATTTTGATTTTGATTTTGATTTTGAGTTTGATTTTGGTTTTGGTTTTGGTTTTTGTTTTGATTTTGGTTTTGATTTTGATTTTGATTTTGATTTTGATTTTGATTTTGATTTTGATTTTGATTTTGATTTTGATTTTGATTTTGATTTTGATTTTGATTTTGATTTTGATTTTGATTTTGATTTTGATTTTGATTTTGATTTTGATTTTGATTTTGATTTTGATTTTGATTTTGATTTTGTTTTGATTTTGATATTGATTTTGATTTTGATTTTGATTTTGATTTTGATTTGATTTTGATTTTGATTTTGATTTTGATTTTGATTTTGATTTTGATTTTGATTTTGATTTTGATTTTGATTTTGATTTTGATTTTTATTTTGGTTTTGATTTTGATTTTGATTTTGATTTTGATTTTGATTTTGATTTTGGTTTTGATTTTGATTTTGAGTTTGATTTTGATTTTGATTTTGATTTTGATGAAATTTTAAATTCATGCAGGACTAAAACTTATTTTAAGCATTTGACGAGGTTTCAATTTGAATACAATTTCGGTATCGTCATAATTACAGTACAGGATTGACCTTTAGTCCAAGGTTTTTAACCGTGTATATATTTAACGGCTTACGTACATTTTGTCAATAAGCTTTACAAGGCATTGTTTACTCTTTGAGGTTTGCCATTTCATTCTCTGGAGAGAGAGGCCGCGGCCTTATCATTCTATCAGATCTGTATCAGATGAGATTTGAACATGGGCTTGCCGTGATTCGTTTTCACTCACGGTAATGCCCATTATATACAAAATATGAAGAATGATGGAAACTATTATCCAGAGTTTTTAAATTTAGGTATCTTAACGTTATCGAAAAACTTTTTATAAATTAAAATATTAAGATCTGGTTTGCTGGGAACTCATATTGAAAAGTTTTCTTTTGTGCAAAAAAAAAAAAATATGACAGTAAATGACATAAACTACTTTAAAGTTTTGAAGCACCAAGACAAAATAAAAAAAAAACACAACTTTCTTATCGAGATTAAAAATTTATTGCTGTAACGCGTGTTAATTTAGAAAACAACGTAAAAAAATCAATAAAATAGATAAGAGTAAAACCATTAAGTAAGATACTAAAATTGTTTAACTTATTTTTTAGAGAATAAAATTTACACACACTTACGATTAGGGTGCTGATTCACCACCTTTGGCAATACGATAACAAATAGATAAAAAAAGCTGATAAATATCGTACTTTGGTAGTCTGACGAAAAATTTTACGGACACAAACATATTAATCATGAAATACATTATGTTGAAATTAATTTACTTTTTTGAATAAATCATGTATTATTTCACTTTTTTCTAAAGTTCTTTTTTCTAAGAAGAAAATCTAAGTTGGCTAAGTTTAGAGATTGCTACAAATTTACATAGAATGTGCTCTGGCGTTTCGTCAACCTCATAGCATAGACTCCGCAGATGTCCTGCTTTTGAGATTACAGCCTTTTTTTTTGAGATTACAGCCGAATTTCTGGAACAATCTGCAATAATTGAAATTTTAGTAGGCGCACAGGCAAGTTTTGTAGCTCCGAGTAACGGCGTAACGTTGTAACGCTTACTCTGACATCAACCTTATAATCACTTCCAAAAATAAAAATGATTCACTTCAATTAGTATTGAACCTCACGAGTTCATCTTTATTCATTTTGTTTGTTCCCAAGCATGGTGCACCGAATAAATTGCAAAAATAAATAAGAACAAGAATTTGCCTGGCCATCACAGTTAACAAAATATTCATATTTTTAATCAGAAGATTAACAATTTAAGGTCATAACCTACAAATTCATACTATGTAAAGAAATTTTGTGAAATAAAATTATAATGATAGAGTCTTCAAGAGCAAATCTTATCGGGGCATCATCAAATTAAACACTCCAGCTAGCGTGCGTACAATGAATGAATGTATGAATGACAAAACTTGACATTATTAAGAAAAGTTCCCATCATTGTTCGAAAAAAGGACAAAAGTGTGAAGAAGAAAAAGAATTGGCTTTGTTGAAAATATTCATTAAAGTGCACTCATTTAATATTTGTTAATCTAAAATCGATTTCTAAAGTAGCTAAAGAAAAGTAAACCAATTTTCAGCTTGGCACGTTTATAATATTGTGTATGAACGTGCATGTAGGAGGGCGGGAAGATGACAGCCTTTGAGCAGCTGAAATGAGTGCAGCTGGAAGCAAGCTAATGACACATTTTACAATTTTTGCAATTTATTACTTATTTGAAGACGTTTTTGATAGATGTATGCATGCAACCTAGTTCGTAGTCCTAGGTGATGTGTGAATGTAGAATTTTAGTTTGGCTTGTAGAATTTGTGTGCTAATTATTTATGACACGATTTGGCAGCGAACAATGTTCGCAACTGAAATAAGGTTAAAACTTAAGGTTTTCTTAATCAAATTTGAAAGTTTAATCAGTTTAAGTAACTAGTACAATCAAAATTTATGTGACTTTCTCAGATTTCGGTCAACAAAACTTTCAATGTTGTGATGAAGCTTTTAAATCTGATAAGATTGTTTTTGAATCAATCAATAAAAACGAAATAATAAACACTTAAATAAGTAAGAAGCCAGTAAGAATTATCTTCGACTTGGCCGAAATCAAAATAACCCACACAGCCGTGTTGAAGTACATTCGAATTTATTAAGGTTATAAAGGGTCATTTTTAACCTAAATAAATGGAGCGAAAAAATGGAGGCCACTCTAGAACTTTCGAAAAATCAATAATTTTTTTTAAATGGTCCTTTGTGACCTCAAAAATGATGTCTGAAGTCTGAAAATGAAGATTCACTTGAAAATGGTTGTATATGTTGAAAAATATATTGTGTATGGAAGTACGTAGGATTTTTTTTTAAATTGAATTGTTTTCTTTGTTATTAACAATAATCTGATCATTTTTTAGGCAACATTTTCACTTTCCACTTTACAAGTGCGCCATTTAGCCGGAAATCAATATATCAAAAATATTCTACGTACTTCTATAGCCGATAATTTATATTCTAAAAAAAATTAATTGGCTTTTTGTAACTCAAAAATTACAGAAGTTATTTGTTCGCCCGTGGAACCCTTAAAAAACGAAGACGTTATCCCAAAAACACTGCACAGCCGCCATTTGGAAATTTAACGTTTTAAAAAAATTATTGTATAAAGTCACTGCGGTTATTTCACAGCACTGAAGCCGTCTGAAAGCCGTCTGTTGAGTGTTAATTTCGAAAGTCCATGACACCTCGTCATGGGGCAAGTAGTACTAAAACCGTACGGTAGGTGCCTACTATAAAGATGTTACTATTATATACAGTCACTGATATGTATAGTAAACACCCATTTTTGAAATCTTTATTTATTGCGTGGTACTTCTGAAAAAAAAATTCAAAGTATGCATATTTTTCAGGCGTCTACAGTGGCTTAACGCCTTAACGAAATAAGAATGCATTCAGTGAATGCATAATTGATCCATGAATAAAATTTTGAATTCACACTCAATTTGTTTTCATTTGTGTTATTTTGAATAATGTATTAATTTTTTTATTCAAATTAATGGTATTCATAAAGAACACTATTCGCAAAGAATGCAATTCACAAAGAATCTTTATTCATTTTGCATTCATGCATTAATTTTTTATTAATTTTTTATTCATTATTCATTTTTTATTCATTACTCATTTTTGTTCTGAGCCAAAAATGAGCTTCAACACTAAAGACAATTTTTCGATAAAAAGTGGATCTTCATTCAACTTTTTGAACGCCTATTCATCAAACAAACAAGTTCTTTCACTCTTCCGAGCTATATTTTGTATGGTTGCATAACGAGGTTCTTACGTAGAATGTTCCAGGTAGTCGAATAACACAAGCCCTAATGTTGAGAACGGCGTCACTTTGACATATCGCGATCTTTATTGACACTGGCCCATAAAGCAGAAATATTCTCCTTGGTTCGCACTGAAGATATGGGTTGGCGGATTGATGTCCGTCAAATACAGTGAAACTGGTGCGAAATTTGGTGACAATACCTTGCATAGCAATACCTGTTGTGTAGGTCGATTATGACGATCATATTTTGATTTTGATCTCGATTTTGCTTTTTATCCTTATCTTTATCTTGATCCTGATCTTGATCTTATTCCTAATCTTAATCTTAATCTTATTCTTAATCTTAATCTTAATCTTAATCTTAATCTTAATCTTAATCTTAATCTTAATCTTAATCTTAATCTTAATCTTAATCTTAATCTTAATCTTAATCTTAATCTTAATCTTAATCTTAATCTTAATCTTAATCTTAATCTTAATCTTAATCTTAATCTTAATCTTAATCTTAATCTTAATCTCAATCTTAATCTTAATCTCAATCTCAATCTTAATCTTAATCTCAATCTTAATCTTAATCTTAATCTTAATCTTAATCTTAATCTAAATCTTAATCTTAATCTTAATCTTAATCTTAATCTTAATCTTAATCTTAATCTTAATCTTAATCTTAATCTTAATCTTAATCTTAATCTTAATCTTAATCTTAATCTTAATCTTAATCTTAATCTTAATCTTAATCTTAATCTTAATCTTAATCTTAATCTTAATCTTAATCTTAATCTTAATCTTAATCTTAATCTTAATCTTAATCTTAATCTTAATCTTAATCTTAATCTTAATCTTAATCTTAATCTTAATCTTAATCTTAATCTTAATCTTAATCTTAATCTTAATCTTAATCTTAATCTTAATCTTAATCTTAATCTTAATCTTAATCTTAATCTTAATCTTAATCTTAATCTTAATCTTAATCTTAATCTTAATCTTAATCTTAATCTTAATCTTAATCTTAATCTTAATCTTAATCTTAATCTTAATCTTAATCTTAATCTTAATCTTAATCTTAATCTTAATCTTAATCTTAATCTTAATCTTAATCTTAATCTTAATCTTAATCTTAATCTTAATCTTAATCTTAATCTTAATCTTAATCTTAATCTTAATCTTAATCTTAATCTTAATCTTAATCTTAATCTTAATCTTAATCTTAATCTTAATCTTAATCTTAATCTTAATCTTAATCTTAATCTTAATCTTAATCTTAATCTTAATCTTAATCTTAATCTTAATCTTAATCTTAATCTTAATCTTAATCTTAATCTTAATCTTAATCTTAATCTTAATCTTAATCTTAATCTTAATCTTAATCTTAATCTTAATCTTAATCTTAATCTTAATCTTAATCTTAATCTTAATCTTAATCTTAATCTTAATCTTAATCTTAATCTTAATCTTAATCTTAATCTTAATCTTAATCTTAATCTTAATCTTAATCTTAATCTTAATCTTAATCTTAATCTTAATCTTAATCTTAATCGTAATCTTATTCTTGATCTTATTATAAACCTTTATCTTCGTTTTTATCTTGATCTTGAACCTTATCTCAGTCTGGGTCTTGAAGTTGCTCTTGATCTTTATCTTGATCTTGATCTTGAACTTGATCGTGATCGTAACCCTTTTCTTCATCATGACGGTAATCTTAATCCTGATCTTGGTCTTGCTCTTAACCTTTATCTTGATATATATTTTGATCCTTTTCTTTATCTTTTGCTCTGTTTTCTGTTCTGGATTTTGGTTTTGAATAATTTTGAATTTAATTTTGATGTTGATATTGATTTGGATTTTGATTTGGATTTTGATTTTGATTTTGATTTTGATTTTGATTTTGATTTTGATTTTGATTTTGATTTTGATTTTGATTTTGATTTTGATTTTGATTTTGATTTTGATTTTGATTTTGATTTTGATTTTGATTTTGATTTTGATTTTGATTTTGATTTTGATTTTGATTTTGATTTTGATTTTGATTTTGATTTTGATTTTGATTTTGATTTTGATTTTGATTTTGATTTTGGTTTTGGTTTCGATTTTGATTTTGATTTTGATTTTGATTTTGATTTTGATTTTGATTTTGATTTTGATTTTGATTTTGATTTTGATTTTGATTTTGATTTTGATTTTGATTTTGATTTTGATTTTGATTTTGATTTTGATTTTGATTTTGATTTTGATTTTGATTTTAATTTTGATTTTGATTTTGATTTTGATTTTGATTTTGATTTTGATTTAGATTTTGATTTTGATTTTGATTTTGATCTTGATCTTATTCATAATCTCGATCTTAATCTTAATATTAATTTTCATTTTTATGATCTGGGTCTTGAAGTTGCTCTTGATCTTGGTCTTGATCGTAATCGTGATCTTTATCTTGATCTTGCTGGTAATCTTAGTCGTGATCTTGGTCTTACTCTTAACCTTTATCTTGATCTATATCTTGATATTTGATTTTGATTTTCATTTTCATTTTCATTTTCATTTTGATTTTGATTTTGATTTTGATTTTGATTTTGATTTTGATTTTGATTTTGATTTTGATTTTGATTTTGATTTTGATTTTGATTTTGATTTTGATTTTGATTTTGATTTTGATTTTGATTTTGATTTTGATTTTGATTTTGATTTTGATTTTGATTTTGATTTTGATTTTGATTTTGATTTTGATTTTGATTTTGATTTTGATTTTGATTTTGAGTTTGATTTTGATTTTGATTTTGATTTTGATTTTGATTTTGATTTTGATTTTGATTTTGATTTTGATTTTGATTTTGATTTTGATTTTGATATTGATTTTGATTTTGATTTTGATTTTGATTTTGATTTTGATTTTGATTTTGATTTTGATTTTGATTTTGATATTGATTTTGATTTTGATTTTGATTTTGATTTTTCATTTTTATTTTAACTACTTTTTTTTTTGATTGTGGGTTTGATTTTAATTTTTTCGATTTTATGTTTTATAGTTTTTAATTATTTATTTTTATATCATTTTTCTTTCCATATTTTTGTATAGTTTTAATTATCTTTAATGGTTTTAATAACTTTTTTATAAAAAAATCTTAACCTTTGCAAGGTTTTTCATGTAAAAATTATAGTTTTCCGTATTTTTGTTAATTTTTTACTTTAAATAAGTTTGTTTTCGAGTCATTGTAGTTGTAAGAATGATTGAAAAATAATTAACTTACAGGTACCTAAGTTTCTCTTTTCTGCCCGAAAACGTTAACTTGACTTAATAAGTTCAGGCTTTTGCACACAAAATTTTCAAAATTGTTATTATTATGACAGTTGTTTCCACTTTTGCTATGTTTAAATTAAAACAACAGTGTAGGTATATATTTCATTCATGTAAATGTTGCTGGTTGTGAAATCTGAAGACTTCTGTTTTCATACTTTATGTTGCGTTCTTTTCTTACACACAGTTTTCTTAGAATATAACTTTATGCCGATTGCCTACAACTGTTTTGCTATAAAAGTAGGCAGAAAAAAAAGAATATTGAAAATTGAGAATTACAAAGAACACGAGCTTGTCTTGGTAACATTTTTAACAAATAATTACTCTTTTCACTAATATGCTTACCTCATATATATCATCTCTATATGTCTGCCGTCGACCTTTGTATACAAGAACTAGATTAGAGATTTTTTCATTCCACATTTTTTTTCTTTTTTAAACTGAATTGAAAGCCATTAGGTTATCAGCTTCAAGAGTGATAAATTTCATTATAATTAATGTGAATAGAAATTATATTTTGCTATAATTAACGGCGCAGAAATTGAACAGCTTCAAACAATACATCTCTCATACATATATTTTTTGTGTATTATTAAGTTGAACTTTGTTCAGCTCTTTATTTTATTTAAAATTTAAATTCTATGTTATCAGTTACCATTTTGTTTTTTTTTTGTAAAATATTTTGAGAATTATGGCAGTTTTCTGTTCTTGATATATTAAGATTTTTTTCCTTAAAATAATTTTGTTTTTGACGTTATGTTATTCAATAATCACCTATGTTTCCTTTTAAGTTGTTATAAACGGTTATTTCATACATCAAAAGAACGCCACTAACAAGTTCTTAAGTTATTAACCTAAAAAGCACACAAAAGTTAAAAGCACCGCGGAATTAAAATGAAAAACCAAAGCAAACAACATCAAAAGCAACCAAAAGATAAGCAAACAACTTAAAAAAAGTGCAAAAAAGCATTTTAAATATATTGAAAAATAATCAATTTCATAGCAACAAACAAAAAAAAAAAAAAAATAAATAACAAAAAAGTGATTCACTGTCATCAGCAACAGCAACAGCAACAGCTGTTTTGAGGCATTTTTCCTAGGCAAATGGCACACGCTGCCGAGGCGTTTAAAGTTCGCTTCCCGGCACATTGTATAAATTTGCATTAATATGTATTTCCCAACCTCACCCCCTTCTTAAATGTTATTGTACGTTTTGTATGTATTTTTAAATAAATTCACTTAGCGACGCATTTAAACGATTCATTCACTCACTCACTCACTCACTCACCCACCGGCTTGTGCTCTAGAAGAAGGTAGGCAGGAAGGAAGGAAGGAAGTATGTGAAGTAGCAAAGGTAGCTTCATGATGAATTTCAATGATGAGTGGGTATCAAAATAAAAACCTTGAATACTGATCATCAAAACAAACAGTCAAGGTTCTATTAAAAAACAATTGACTTTTGAATTTAAATTCGCCGGTTTTATTTTTTTTTTACCTTTAAACTTTACTGCCAGCAATAAAACTGATTGTTGTTATTTGGTTAAAATAAGACTAATTTATTCTACATATATATTCACAAGCACGTCATGCAAAGCTGTCTCAGAAGTATGCCACTCAGACTAGTTGAAGTAACTAGTTATTTTCTAAAAATTTAAAGGATGCTTATTCAGTTTTAAAGAGATGAGTTTCAAAAGTTTTAATTATGAGTTACAAAAAATATATCAAATATGACAGAATTTGACTCGAAAAATGAAAAATTTTAATATACATATCTATTAATTTTTGAATTAGAATTCGAAATTTAGAAATTAAATATAATATACTTAATATGTGGTGAAAACCATTTTGTAATATATTTTCGAGAACTTGCTGTATTTTTGTTACCAAAACTCTCCTTCTACCTAGGAAAATCCTAGCTACGGCACTGGTATAAGCAAAAAAAGTTGGGAAAGCACTGTAATAACATGAAATAATTACAGTTTGAGCGCTACTAGGTATGGATCATAACACTTGACTTTTATATATTAAAATTATTTAATTTTCAACATCTCCTTAAAAACATTATGCTCTAGAAATGGCGACTATTGGTAGAGTCCGTTAAATCCGAGTAATACCGGAATTATTCAAATTGAATTGCCTTGAAGTAACGCACATAGCGTGTTTCTGAAAATTAAGTCGTTTGCCATTTTGTCGTTGAGTTAATGCAAAATCACATTTAGACATACAAACACCTCCTACCACCATCACCACCTCCCCCTTAATTCTTGTTAACCATTTAACATTTGTCGTACACGTGTTTTACGTGCAATTTAATAAAAATCTGTTGTTAGCAGCCAATATAAATAGACCTCTTTCGCTTAGAAAGCAATTATTTTTCGTCGTTTTCTTTTTATTAATTAATTAAATAATAAACAGGTTGCTTGATTTTTTGTTTTTTTTTTTTGCTTTTTGAGTAGGATTTGACGCACCAATTTGCCTATCTTCAGAGTTGATTTTGTTAAAAAATTGCCAACATTTCACTTTCTAACAAACGCTTAATTTTATGTTTAAAAGCGTTCAAAAGTCAAGAATTACTAAAAAACTACGTTTCGTGGGCTTAAATTAGGCTATGTGGTGGGTAGAATTAACTTAACTACTGACTAGACATAACAAGTCACATCAAGACATTTAATACGTGTAAAAAACGTTAAGCTTATGTAGATAAGATTTTTAGAAAAAGTATGAATAAAATGTTATGATCTGAGATAAGGCGAACAAATATAAATATTTAAAATTTAAGATGTTCGTGTTTCTGTTAATACGGTATTTAGTGCAATTTTGTATTGTTATCCTTCATTTAAGTCTAAAGGAAAAATTAAAAATTAGGTCATGTTTCACGCAATAATTCAAAGTTTATCTTCCGCTACATTTCAATTATGAAAGAAGCTCAGAAATAAGTTTTCATACAATATTCTATTCTAGGAAGTCCCAGCACTACGACGCCGTGTTGATGAGGTCACTACAAAATTGATTGAAATTGGGCGATAATGATTTCAAATAACCCTTTTGGAAGCTAAAAGCCAAAATCCCCTAACAATGACTGTCCACTGAATATATTAAATATGTACACTGAAAAAAAACACATACCTTGCTCCGGTAAAAAATTTCTCTATATTTGATAATAGCAATTTTCTCTATTTCAAATAAAATTTTCTTCAATTAGAATACATTTTCATATTTTCGTAGAAATATTTCTTTACTTCTAGGAAATGGAAACATTTCAATGTCTCTAATAATGATAAGTATTTTTCTCGCACAAAAAATTTCTCATTTATAGAGAAATTTTATTGAAAATGAAAAACTTTTCTTATATTTTGATAAAAAATTCACTATGAGAAGTATATTCTTCAATAAAAACAAATATTATCTTAAAAAAAAAAGTATTTTTCTAAAAATGTTATATTTTTCTATTTCATGGTAGCTTTTTATCATTTTTAGAGAATTTTTAGTATCGCAATTAGAGAATAGCATTCTCTGGAGCAAAGTCTATACCATTTTTCTCTAAATATGATGCCTTTTTTATCATATTCCGAGACACTTTTTTCTGAGTGTATACGTTCATAAAAAATTATGCGATCACTGATTAAATGTACATGTACATAAACTCCAAGTAATTATACATGGCTTGAGTGTATTTATTCACAAATGCCTGTAAATTCAAGAATATCTCAATAAACCAAATAGCGAACTCGGTTTAGTTTCGAAATAGTAACAAAATCGAGAACTCGGATCAGATATCTCGTATTCGATTCAAATTCAAGATGAATCCGAGAATATTAAATATATCGAATACAATTTAAATTATAATTTGATATTTCTTGAAGAGATCTTGAAGAGATATCTGAGACACAAATTTTTTTTATTTAGTTGGCTTCAATATCGATGGCTTAATTCCAGAGTATGCTAAGTCTAAAAAGTGAATTTTGCAGAAGACGCGTTTAAAGCTTATATGGAATTTCTCAAAGGCCGTATAAAATAGAAACTCAATTTTTTCCATGATAAAATCATATTTGTTGCAGAATTTTTAGCATGTTCGAATTTAAAATACTGGTAGTAGAACATGGTTAAAAATGACTTAGACCATTTTAGAATGTACAAAAACTTTTGCGTTGTTCATGCAAGTTGACTTAGCATCCTTTTCTCTGAAGTTTTTTCTAGCATTGGCAAATTATTAATTCAATTGACTAATAATATAAATTACTTTACTCAGCATCTGATGTGACCGCATAATAGCATCCTTCTGTTCCCTTTAGCTGCATGTAGAAGTTTTTGTAAGTGCTTGGGATTACATTTTTATCACATAAATCTTTTTTATCACATGAGATCTTTTTATGTTTTTCTTCAGCTATTGGAAATGGTGATGACTTTTAATATGAATTGTGGAAGCAATCTTTCCTTTCTTCGGCGCTTTGATTCGCCAAATTGACTAACATATTCCTTACCTTGAGTTTTAAGGGGGTCTTCTCATTGAGCAACTTTTTTTTCGACCCTTTTTTTTTGCATTTATTTATAGCTTGGGTAGTTGTGAATATGCCCCTAATATACCTTTTAGAAATTCGAAATAATTTAGAAGATACAGCCTTTTTTGTGAAGCAAGGTCTTCGTCAAAATGAGCTTATTTTAAACTTTAAACGCGTTTATCTCGAAACCACGTTTTTCGAACTGGCGGCCATGATATCTCCAGTTCAACTGAACAGATTTTCATGAAACAAAGTGAAATCGACGCAGAATTGTCACCATTCTCGGGTGAACCTCGACCATAATTTTAAAAAATTTTTTACTATTTTTTTTTACACTAAACTACAAAAAAAAAGCCCGAAATTGAATTTTTTTTTTTGAATGGCCGCCATTTTGTCAAAAAAAATCACAAAATTAAGCTTGAGGTTCACCCGAGAATTACATCTATACTGATTATAACCCCGTTTTTTTTTTCATTTCAGACGCTCCGGAGACCCGGAATCGTGGCCGCCGTGACGACACCTTTTTTTTTCACCACCAAATTTGAAGTCTCATTACTTTTTGAACAGTCCACGTATCGAGGCAACAAAAATTTTTTTATTTACTTTGAAACTTTTGTAATACAATAAATAAAAAAGTTTTCAATTATTCTTTGCGTTTTCAAATAAGAATTTTTTTAAAAAGGGTCCAAAAAACGGGTTTTGAATGAGAAGACCGCCCTAAGGTAATTTTACTTTGATTTTCGCCATTCAGATGGATGAGGTCCTTTCCTACGCATGATTTTTTTGGGTGAAGTATCAAAGCCCTTGTTCAACGTTCTGTTTGACACTTTTGGTATGATAGGGATACATGCTGGAGCTGAGTCCGAAGATGAGTCAGACGAACTAACATTTGATTCATTTTCCATCGAACTGCCGGGGAACGGTATAGAATTGTCCGATAAATACCAGCTTTTGACAGAACTCAATTAACATCAATCCGAATTAAAAAAAAATCTCCTAGAAATCATGCTAAGTCGACTTAGCATGCTTTGGAATGAAGCCATCGATATGTCAACGGAACGAAGTACAAATATTTTCTTACTTACTTTTAAAACTAATCCATTTAATTCTCGAGTTCGCAACATTGCATTTTCGAATTCGAAACGAGTCTGCAAACTCGTAAAATGAAATAAAATTTTTATATTGCTGCAATTAATCTAGGCAACACTTGTTTTTTTCACAAATTCGTTATCCCTTCAGATTTTTTAAAAAAATATAGAAAAAACCATACAAAAACAACAAAAAATTGTTTTGCCTCAGCTGAGAGTCGTCAAACCCACGTCCTAAGCGTTTCTTTTCATAATCAAGCAAATTACGCAGCTATAAAGTTACAACAGCGATAGGCTTGTGGATAACGTAGAAGACTTGCATGCGGGTTGCAGAGAATGTGGATTCGGTTCCTGAAAATATTTTTTTTTTTGCTTCTGTATAACAATAATAATCTTATAATCTTTTATCATTATAATCGGAAAAAATTTCAATTGAAAACAAATTGCTAAAATTATTCGAAAACAATTTGCTAATAATGAAATTCTCCTTTCGGTAGTGATTCGAATATGATAAATAATCTCGTGTAGAGAATGAAGTGTGAATTTCTCCCGCCCTTGGGGTCATAAGCAAATCCAAATCATAAGCAAATCCAAATTTTAATACACAGGATTACATAGTACAGGATTGACTAAAATTAAGTCCCAAGATTTTTAACAATGTAAATGAGATTCTTGCATTTTTCACATGAACTTATCACATGAACTGTTCTTGTTCTCCTCGTATTGAGGAGCATAAATTTTAATCACAAAAAATATGAATGATTCATGTTTATCTTGTACTTTTTCATGGCATTTACGAAATTTTTTATTGGTTCATGTATCTCGTACACACACTTGATGAACTTTACACGCTAAGGCTTATGAAATATTCATGTTTTTGTGTTTACTATATTTTATATCATGAATAGTTCATGTGACTCATAGTTTTGATTACTTGACCAAAATACATGAATGCTATTCATGCAGATCATGTCAAAATTCATAACTATTGTGTACTTTTTTGATTCATTGTACGTAACAATATCTAAGTAAGTAAGTAAGTACGTAACAATATAAAAATATTTCAACAAGCTAAAATCTTTATCAAAACATGATCTTAATTTTCATAATAATGATTGACATTTTTGATTGACAATAATTTTTGACTTTCGTACGCACGTATAAGAAATATATGTTCGTGTCTTGGCTACATTATCCGAATTTAACTGCGCGGAAATGCTTCAATCAAACACTTGTATTTTATTGTTGCTACCCAAAGTTTAACTGAAAATTTCGACGTAAAAGTCTCAAGTAGGGATTTTCCATTTTGTGTGCTATCTAAAACAGATAACATACATGGACGCTATTTTTTTTTTGCTCGACAGCTTTTAATTATTATTGATGAGCTGATTATAAAACTAAGCATACCTACAATTGATAATGAAATGTGTTGCTATCGGCTGACTAATTAAATAAACCTGATATAATCGTCTTACTTAAACACAAAAAAAAAAAAAAAATAAAAATATTAAAATTTTTAGAATTTTGCACTTCAAATATGAGATTTTAGCTGATACAAATGGCACTACATAAAACATCCGATGAAAGGTGTTAAATTTTAAACGCTTAACTCAGATGACGTCATAAGCTGATTGCCATCAAAACAATGCTGATTTGTTTTGTTTTGTTGTATTTTGTTTTGCTGTGTTTTGTTTTGTTTTTGTTTTTGCCGGCGCAAGCTTTTTTTTTCAAAAAAATACACATGTATTTAAAAGCTATTTACCTACCAAATCGCCATATGACTCAACCAATATTTTGTTTTGTTGTATTTTGTATTTATTTTATATGCATTTTGTTTTTGACATATTGATTTTTTTTTTTTTTTTGAGACTACCTACATACCTACTTGGTTAGGCTTTCAAGTTGATTGACCAAAAAATTATCCGATTACTCGTGGGCGTTATGCTTATAACGATTATTGCTCGTTTATTTGGTATAATTTTTAATATCGTTCAAGGATAAATATTCAATCATTTGTTGTTTAATGATAGATATTATGTATTGATATTTAAAAGCAGACAATTATTTTTATTATTATTATTATTAATTCCATTTTCCATATTTTCATCAACATGTGTGACACGCTTGTTACTTTAAATTCTCTCTTTACTCTACGAGAATTTGCTCACTTCATAACTCGACTGAAAGTTTATATTTTCAGTTAATACAAATATGAAAAATGTGAACTTCTGCTAATTAACTTGTCATGTCGAAAAATTCAAATTTTCACATTATTTGCGTGTTTTCCTATAAAGACCGCTATGAGCATTACACTCTTCCGCCAAAACCATAGCGAAAATATTCGCACTCAAAATTGTAATGTGTGTGTGTAGGTGTCTTTGTTGTTAAGACTGACATTTCATTGTTACTCATTTAAAATATTTGACATGCTTCACAACACTTAACTTTGTTGGTTTTTAAAAGCTTTCATTATAATTAGCTATTTATATAGTATACTATACATAATTGCTCATAATAAATGCGTTAATTAACCCTTTGACTGCTATTGCTTAGCAAAATGCGTAGGTCGTAAAATTCAATATGTCATATTCTCATACAAATTGGGCGTTTGAAATTGTTTTATCTGTACTTGATTAGAGGAAATTGTTTATATATTAATTATCTTCCACCTTTTGCTCCACCCACTCTTAAGTTTGAATTCTTTGTCGCGTGCCAGTCACCTACGATGGCGTATTCTTTTCAACTTGCCTAATATTGCTCTTAGAACCTTTAATTAAAAATGTATTAAATATGCAAATTATTATGCCTGTCGTCGACAGCTTTTAATTAAATGACTGCATAAACCTTTGTAACCTTGCTGCTGGGCTTATTTAGAAAAATTTTAATTTTCTTACATTATAATTTTTCTTTTATTTTCTTCTTCGTTTCTTCTTTTCTTCGTTGTCACTGCTGCCTTTCATAAAATCTCATTAACATGAAAAGTCTTTGGAAAGTAATTTTTTTCACTCTTGACATAATTTTGCTGTGACAACGATTAGCACCAACCAACATCTGTTTATTGAAGACTGTTTTGATGTGTGATTTCCGTTTAATTGTTATTCTATTATTTCATAAGACATTCATAAGAAAATCAATAAATTATCTCTTCACATCGTTAGCGGCGTCTTAAATGTGTTTTATGTTGAATTTAATTTCATATCGCTTCACAACTGGTCAGAAAACATGTTTCTAAGGAATATGAAAAAAGACCCGATCAGTTGCATGATTCTCCTGTAAATCAGGTACACAAACTCACAAATCGGTGCATAAAAGTTTAGGGACCGATGTTCAATATCCCGCATTTTTCTTTTACTGATATATTTTGACAATATTTACTATCTATTTAATAGATACAATCTATAAAAAGTAGGTTTCTTCATCCACTTTTGATGACACCCATGTGTATTTGCCAGTTAATTCCCTTCTTAACCCAAAAAACAGCGATTGGTAAGAGATTTTCTAAATTTGATCTCTGTGCAAGCGTCATTTTATGTGTTGACAGCAAAAAATAAATTAATAAATAAATAAAATAAATACAAATTAAAAATGGACAAATTATTAAAAAATTACAAAAAAATTCAGAAGTAAAAAAATGTAATCAAAAATCAAAATATAAAAATAAAATATAATAAACAAGAAAAAAAATAAAAGTAAAAATTAGAAAAATTAAAATAAAATTAAAAAAAATGTAAAAAAAATAATTTAAACGAGAAAAACAAATAAAAGTAAAAATTAGAAAAATTAAAATAAAATTAAAAAATTAATTGAAAAAAAAAAAAATTTTAAATAAATTTTAAAAATTACAAAAAAAAAATAAAGTAAAAAAACAAAAAACTTATAAAATTAGAAAATATTCTAAAAATTGTAAAAAAAGATACAATATGTAAAAGTAAAAAAAATAAAAAATCTTTTAAAAAAATCTAAAACTTTAAAAAATAATAAAAAAAAGAAAACAACGGAAAAACTTTGTTTTGTTAAAAATATATTAAAAAATATTAGATTTAGAAATTTAGAAATTTTATTAAAATTGAAAACTTAAAATTATAAAAAAATATGAAAAAGAACTTTAAAAAATTATAATTAAAAAAAATATATATATATTGCAATAAAAAAAATAAATAACAAAAATTATAAAATGAACAAAAGTTAAAAATAACAAAAAATAAAAAGAATAAAAAAATGAAAAGAATAAAAAGAATAAAAAAATAAACAAAAAAAAAAATAAAAAAAATAAAGAGAATAAAAAAATACACAAAAAAAAAATACACAAAAAAAAAATAAAAAAAAATTAAAAAAATAATAAAAACAATAAAAAAGTAAATTGAAAAAGAGACAAATTTATAATATTGTGCAATTATAAAAAAATTAAAATATTAAAAATGATTTTTTTTTAAAAATTAAGAATTTTAAAAATAATAAAAATCAAAAATTATAAATAAAAATTTACATGCTTATTTAAACGAATAATAATTTAACAAGGGTAAAAAAAAAATAAAAAGACAAAAAAAAAAAATAAATTATAATATAAAAATACAGTCGACGTCCAGTATTATGAATGATATAATGTCAAGCTGTTTTTTTTAAATTAATAAATAGAAGGTAACTTTCGACTCAAGTCTATTTAAGTTTCTTTGAAATTTTACGGCTAGGTGCGTTTTTTCACCTGAATGGACATATCGCACACTAAATACAAAACAGTCACAACTCAAAATTTTTTATATCGAATTTTTGTTATAAATCAATTTATAAAACACATATCTGACTATATTTTTCGTTATTTTCTTCATTAACTGGAAGAATGAAGTTTTTGTGTTAAATGAAAATTGTTTTTCTTCTGCAGTTTCAACCAAAGAGTTTTATTTTTCGCTTTTCCTGAAAAGTCATGTTTTTTGAGTTGTGACTGTTTTGTATTTAGTGTGCGATATGTAGGTTTAGTCAGGCAACATTTTCCAATAGAGGCCAGTTTCATACGCATTGAATACTGCTTCACGCAAAAAATTCTTTCATGACATCATCGAATTTATTTATGAACGAAGCCACAAGATCTTGCGACGACGACAAGTTTTCCCCAGTTTGTTTTAATAATCTTATTCCACTTCGCTTCTTAAACTTGGAAAATAGGATTGTAGGATTTCCGTTCGACTAAAAACCATTGATGAAATGCTGCCTCTATTTTTGAAACTCATCGTTTTTTATGATGAAGTGGCATTTTCCGCCTTTCGTAAAGAGTGCTTAAGAGTTCACGTTTTGGTTTTTACTCTACGAATGGTTGATTTAGACAACCCGTACTTCATGAATATCTCATGCAAAGACTCCTTTTTGTATCTGTGATAACGCTTAGTTTCAAATGTAAATTTGATTCCAATTCTCCTAAATCTTTATAACACAAATTAGAAAAATTAAGAAGAAAGTCATAAGTCAAAACAAGCTTTCTTATATGAAAAAACGTTATTCGTATTATCGAGACGCAAATTTAACTATTATTCGTATTATAGAGTATCTTGTTAAAAAAAAATATTGCATTCGTATTATTGGAAATTTGTATTAAAGAGCTTTCGCATTACTGGACGACGACTGTAAACAAAAAACAAACATTAAATCATAATTAAATTAAAAATAAAAAAATTTGAACATATTATAAAGTACAAAATCACAAGCAGCAGCAGCAAAAAATAATATTAAAATCAAAAACAAAATCTTAAATTATAAAAAAAAAACTTTAAAAAATAATAATTTTAGAAACTCTAAATGAATTAGAATAAAAAGTAAAATATTAATAAAGTAAAATATAAACATATATTAATCCATAGAAGTGAGGGAAAAAATACACACAAATAAAAATTAAGAAAACATAAAAAGCAAAAAATAAAAAAATTTGAAACATTAAAATTATAACAAAACTAAAAAAAAAATATATACAAAATTATAAAAAATATGTTTTAAATAAAAAAGTAATGAAAACAATTTTAGTATTAATTATCAAAAAAAACTTTAGTTTTTTTGATGAAGCGAAAATGTTAAAATTAAAATCTGGAATCGAAAATAATGATTATTTTTTAAATTTTATTAAAAAATCCTTGTGTTCAATTGACGAAAAAACTTTTGAGCATGCTGAATTGTTGGCATTTGTGTTGCCTCTACGAATTAAAAATAATTTTTTATATTTTGAGCGTTAAACATAAAATTATAATAAATATTTTAAATTAATTTTTATTTTGTTGCTCAGAAATAAAAATCATTATGATTTGAATTTTTTTTTGCTCAAAATATAAATAATTTTTAATTTTCATTATTTAATTGTTATTAATTTTTTTCATAATTTGATATATTTTTTAAATATTTTTTTATATATTTTTTGTATATATTTTTTTTATATATTTTTTTTATATTTTTTTTTTATATTTTTTTTTTATATATATTTTTTATATATTTTTATTATAATTTTTTTTTTTTATATTTTTTTTATAATCTTTTTTATATTTTTTTTTATAATTTTTCAATCAATCAAAAAATGATGATTTTTATTGTTTGGCTCAAAAATAAAAATAATTTTTTGATTTTGTATTATTTTACTCAGAAATAAAAATTATTTTTGGTAGCTATTTTTAGCCTATGAGTCTGCATACTTGAGTCTCTATAAGTAATTACTCAAGAAAAATTTACTTATATTTCTGTGATGTGTAAAAGTATAAATTCACAGTTTCGACGCTATTACTTTTTAATGAAAAAGTAGCAAAACAGAAAAAATGTTTCTTACGAGCTGGATTCTCTTTTTAGTAATTCTGACCAAAAAAAAAAAATACTTGTTGATTATTTTTCAGTTTTTTGTATGAAAATATGCGCTACTTGGGAGCTGGAAACAGGCCTATACAAAAAAAAACAATTTTTATTTTTTGATTCTAATTTTTTTGTTTCAAATGTAAACTCATTTCTTGATAAAATTCTTTATTATTTATTTTCTTCATCAAAATGGTCTTGTAAAAAGAAAGCGTGTGAAATTGATTTTTATTTCTGAGCAAAAAAAAAAAAAATAAGAATCCTAAAATGACTTCATGTCTAAACAAAAAACAAAAAAACATCAAATGTTTTTAATTAGCAAAATAATAAAAATCAATAAATGAGTTTTATTTTTGACAAAAAAAAATATTAAAATCAACAAATGATTTTTATTTTTGAGCGTTTTGATTGATTGAAAAAAAAATAAAAATCATTTGTTGATTCTTGAATTGTTGAATATAAAAATCAACAAATGATTTTTATTTTTGAGCGTTTTGATTGATTGAAAAAAAAAAAAAAATTAAAATCAAAAATGATTTTTATTTGAGATTTTTTATTTGATTAAAAATAAAAATCAGAATATGATATCTGAGCAAAAATTAAAAATCACAAAATAATAATTATTTTTAAATTTTTTTGATATTGCTCATAACGATTACGGTCCCTAATTAAAGTATATTCAAAACATTTCAAAATTAGCAAAAAAAATCTAAAAAATTAATTTACACGAAAAAATTTGCAAATTTGCACAAAAAATTAATAAAATATGAATAAATATGTAATAAATTAAAAAGTAACATGAAAAAACAAAAAATGAAAATTATTCAAATAAAAAATGCAAATATGTAAAATATGCAGAAAATGCGTTAAAAATTATAATAAAATAAAAAATTTAAAAAAAATTTTAAAATTTAAATTTCTTGAAATAAAAATTAAAAACTTAATTAAAGTTAAAAACTATAAAAAAAAATTAAAATAAATATAAAAAAAAATTAAAAGGAATATAAAAAAAAAATTAAAATAAATATAAAAAAATTAAAAGAAATATAAAAAAAAAAATTAAAAGAAATATTTTTATATTAAATAACAAATAAATAACAAACAGCAAATAACAAAGAAATAATAAAATCAGAATATGAAAAAAAAGTTTAATCATATTTTCAAAATCAGATTTAAAAAATATTAAAATTAAAATTTTTTTTTTAAGTTTTAGATGTTGCCTAAATTTGATAATATAATGAATGCGCTGTAGCCAAAACTTAAAAAAAAAATTCAAAAATTAATATCCCGAAAACGGATATATTTAATATGAAATAATTGATAAAGGATATTTTGAGCCCTTAAAAGTTTTTTCGCAGTATAGTTTTTTGTCTATAGTTATGTATAGATAGAGTGGTATCTTAAATAATTCTTTATCAAAAACAAAAACTCGTTTAAATTTGTGTTGAATGCTTCTTTGTAGTCTGGTTTCTTGGTGGTCAAGGCGGATATTTGTGTTTCTACCCTATGTATTCATGTTTTTTATGTATTATTGTATTAATTAAATTCTATTCATCTATGTTTCTATTCTATGTTAATATCAAAATAATCACAATTTTTCAGTACTTTAAATGTTAAGTATTTTGGGTCCTTACATTAAAATTTGTTCTTACAATTTTCAGTAGAGCGGAAATGGGCTTCACTCCAAACAATAATTTTCTAAAAACTTTATGTGTTCTGCATAAAACCATCTGTTTATTTGCGTCAATCTATCTGAGAATAATATCGAATTATCTTATTTTAAAATAATGTTGTATGGCTCCTTATTAACCCATCAATATTTTCAAACCATTTATTTCTTGCTTTTGAGAACTATACCATTCTTGCAATAGATTTATTTTTGTATTTAAAAACACTGATTCACCCAAAATATGTTAATTAAATTTAGGTCAGCTCTGTTACGATGAGACACAAAATTAATTTGATATTTCTTAGCTGTGCGTGCACGCATTCCGTTAGTTTTTTTAATTATTTTAAAAACATACCTGCTGTTATCT
Organism: Tetanocera ferruginea; assembly: GCA_958299015.1. Lineage (NCBI taxonomy): Eukaryota > Metazoa > Arthropoda > Insecta > Diptera > Sciomyzidae > Tetanocera > Tetanocera ferruginea. The sequence goes on from OY282641.1 coordinate 143,636,862, forward strand.
GATATAAACAAAGACATTTTTTACCAAAATTATATTTTCTATTATATGGCCAAGACTATAAGTTGCTAAGTGAAATTTTGTTCTGTACTGAGAACACTAATTTTTCTAGTGCCGGCATCGCAACATCATCATCATCATCATCATCCTCATCATCAACATCGTTTTGTCGTCATTGCGACCAGCTTGATTATGGAATTTTTTTGTAGTTTTTCTTAGCTCTAAATTTAACATACGACAGACGATATTGTATGAATTTGAAACTTTGACGTTCATCGAGAAATCACGTGTTTTGAACGCCTGACCCCGGCAATTGACTCAATTTACTTTCATTTTAAAATTGATAACCGTTTTGTTTTGTTTTTTTTTTTGCCCCTCTACAAATTGAATTCGCAAGAAAGCCGGTCGTAAATTGCTCTGCTTGGTTTGAGGTTTATATTTTTGTATTATTTGTAGTTTGATACATTTATTTATAAACTCAGCAAATAATCGACGAGTATCTAAAGAATTGCGGTGAAATAATAAAAGAAGCATAGCTAGTTATGTGAATTGTGCACATATTATTGGGTATAGGTATAATTAAGGATCTACACACGGTAACGCATGACTAAAGCATATCAATACCCTGACTTAATAATAATTTGTGGCTTACAGTTTCCATCTACATCTGGTTTTATCATTATTCAAATTTATTATTTGGAGGCTTCGCTTCACTGACTATTGCAACAGACTTATTCAAGTATAGCGAATTAAATCAACCCACAAATTATGTGTTATTAATTGTATAAGTTTTACGTCGTTTTCATTGGGTATCTCTTAACCAATATGGCTGGCAGAGAGAAAAAGAGTTCTTTAAAAATTGACATCTTCACGTGTAGTTAATTTAATGAAAAAAAAAGTTTTTCACGATTTATGTCATGAAAAAAGAAATAAAATAAATATGCATTTAACGATCTACTCTGTCTGGCTACAAAAATAACTTGCATAAGATAAGTAAAGATACAATACGAAATTTCAACATTGGAAACTTCTATAAGACTTCTTTAGAGATTGCTTTCGAAAGCTTATTCTCTAAAGAAGTTATGATTGTTGTAAAAACTGTTGCTTTGGGTCTTTCTAAAGTGAAATTTTAAGGTTTTGTAGTAGTTTGACTAAAAGTTTGACTTCAGCCACTGGAAATTCCATACCCGAAGTTAACACAAGCTATAACTTCCATTATTGAGCTTCTGAAAAAAATCAAAGTTAAGTTCTCAAGCCTACACTCAGAAAAAAGCTGCCATGTAAAATTAACGTTTTTTAATGTTATTTCCAATGTAAATCAGAAAATGTGGATTTTACGTTAGAAAATGTTAAGTTAACATGTATTGTGTTGAATTGATAAGAAAAATATCAAATTGATAATGTAATGTTTTACGTTGCAATATCAATTCTTAATGTTAAATTAACATTTAAAATGTTTTTAGTTCATAATTTTTTACTGTAAAATTGATAGTATTTCATATCCATTTAACATTATAAATGTAGATGTCAACAACAAGCAGATGTAATGTTTAGTTAAGAGCTGAGCCGTTAAAACATACAGGTGACCGTGGCACACAGGTTAAGAGTGTGTCTTTGGATGCCCGGAGCCCTGGTTCGAATCCCACTCGTGGCAAATTATTTTTCAATACATTTTTTTTTATCTGCATTAATTTACTGATACTTTTTGATATTTTAAGTGTTGAAATAACATTATTATGTGACAGTTATACATTTTTAAATGTAGGTTTCGTAATGTAAAAAGTACATTAGGATAATATCAATTTTAACATTTTTTAATGTCGGACGACTTTTGTCAACTAAAAATGTTAATTTTACGGTTGTTTAATGTACTTTTTTTTCTGAGTGTATAAAGAGTTTCCGTTGTAAGGCCCCGGTTCACCCACTCTAACGATCGCCGCTGCTCATTACCCGAAAAGGTTTATTTACTGAACCTTAATGGGTTCAGAGTGTTGCAGAAACTTCAGCTTGGACTGCAAGCTGTTACTTCTATAAGGCACAATGTGGAAATTGCCACGGAAGTCATCCTTCATAAACACAAATGCTTCTTAATAAAAATAAAAACTAAACTCCCTAAAGCCTTATGAAAGTTGCCTGCCAAACTTTAAAATAAGTTCATGAAGTTTCCATTATAAACTTCTATAGAGCTTCATAACCTATGAATTTGTTCTAACTGAAGCTTTATAGAAGTATTACAGAAGCTTTTGATAGGACGGCAAGCTGCCACTTCTATAAGCATAGTATGACAATGCTCGCAAAAGCTTAAGCACAAATATCTTTCTTCTATAAAAATTAATCCTTCTTTAAAAAATTAATCCTTCTATAAAAAATAAATTCTTCTATACTATTCTATAAAGTGTGTTGATTAGTGCACAACGTTTCTTCGGTAACACTGAACTAACGACCTACTTAACCGATTTTAATAATTCTTGCACTAATATAAAGCTTAATTTATAACTACGAATAATATCGTATCAAGAATTTATTTCTTACTATAAAAATGCATTGCTATTTTGGTATATATATTCTCTAGTTTAGGTAAAATAATAATAAAAGTGACGTCATGTTGTTTCTAATGCCCACTGCAGTGGTTTAATATAATTTACCGAAGCTGTATGCACGTATTAACGAAGCTTTGAATAAGACTAGAAGATGTTATTCCTATGATGTCTAGTGTAACAAGTGCTTCTTTGCAAAAGTCAGAATTTTCTTGAGTAACAATGTTTGATATATTTTTATCGAAGCTTTATAGAAGTTTTACAGAAGCTTTTGGTTAGATTCGCAGCTCCAATGTGCCACACGTTACATCAAAGAAGTCGCACTTTGCATAATTATATCTATACTAGTTCTTTCCCGTCAAAAATGACGGGTCCGTTTCCATTTATTCGATTTTAAATTATTCAAATAATTTTTAGTTCCAAATACATACTTATAAAATACCTCAAAGTAAGAACGGACAGCATAGTAGGTGCGATGACTTATGTTTAAAAATTTTTTGTAAAACAGAAACTTTCAAAATGAAAAAAAAAAAATAAAAAGTTTTTGAAGTTTTAATAAATCTTTCAAAAAAATCAAGCGTTCCGCACTCACATTTTACGGAATTATGTTATACACTGAGGGAAATATGTGTTAAAACTAAATGAAATTGTGCTAATATCAAACGAATTTGTGTTTGAAATAGAGCTTGAAACAATTTCATTAAAGTTAAACACAAATGTTTTTAAAGTTTAATTTAAAACAAAAGTTTTTGTTTTTAAAACATTGTTTTTAAATGTAAAAACAAATTTAAAACAAAAATTTTAATATTTAAAACAAATGTTTTAAGCTTGATGTCTTCGATGCCATTTTTTCATTTTTTCTGCGTTTTCGACACGAGATTCGTATTCAGCGACCTCTGGGACCCTCCGAATACCGAATTTCAACTCCACTCGATGAAGTTTGACTTCTTAATATTGAAAAAAATTAATTAGTGATTATTTTATCGTTTACGTTCGTTACTTGCAAAACCAAAATTTCAAAAACTGTCATATTTTTCAGATAATTATTTTTTTGTTTTTTCAAAGACATAAGAAAAATTATAAAAAAGGAAGGAGTTGATAGTTGAAATTTAAACACGTTTGTTTTAAATTTTGTTTTGTAGAAACGCAAATGCTTTTAATTTCTATTTTAAAATTTTTTGTTCAATTTTAAAGTATGTTTTTTTTCTCAGTGTAGTAATAATTATTACGATGCGTTTTCATACTGAAGTTTCTAAAAAGCTTCGATTAATACTTTCAATACAGTCTTATACGAGCTTAATAGAAATTAAAACAAAACATTTTTGTCAATCGACTATTCTAATGCCAAAAATTCAATTTTTAAATAAATTCAACAAATTTTTTTGTCAACTTCCCTTTGAAAATTTCATCAAATTCGTATTATTCGAGCTATGGTCAGGGTAATTAAATGGGTACTGGGAAATTTAATGGGTTGAAAAATATGCAATTATCTAAAAAACTAAACGAGTAAAGCCGACATTAAAGTTCAGGCATTTTTTAAAAGAATCAGTTAAAGACGTTAATCAATTCGTTCAAAGTTCTATGTTATAGAGCTTCACATAGTGTATAGCATACTAATTAAGTGCGTGATGGTTCGAAAATGAACGCTGCGCTGCAAATTTTTTCTAATATTGAAGTTTCTATAAAGCTTCCATAAAAAATTGTATAACAGTCTTATACAAGCCTTATAAAAATTCAAAGAACTTCTATAAAACAATAAAAAGTCATAATTTCGATCTTCTGCTTTAAGCCATAATAAGTGCTTATAGCATAAACATAGTTACTATAATGAGCTTCTATAAAGCTTGCCGCTAGCAAGCTAGTATATTGCTTGGATGTACATTTCAGTCTGTTATAAATGTTGTAGTTTTTTTTTTAGTCAGCGGAAAAACCACTAACAAACTTTGTTGACATTCTCCAAACTTTGTCCAACTGACTGGCATTGCGTGGAAATTTCTTTACGCATAACTGCCATTTAACTACTAATTATTTTTAATGATATTTTTTATGACTTCTTCTATCGAGCTTTCTTTGCCAAGCTTTTACTTGTCCAAGGCAAATTCAATGCCAAGTTGTTTTATTGGTGTTTTTATTTTTTCTCCCTTCTATTGAGTATTCATTATTCTTGCATATCAGCATATTTCCGCTTACTTAACATATCCTGTGCACATATCCTTTGCCAACTTTTCAAGATTCATGACATTTAAATGGTTTCCACATGCCTAACAAATGAATTCAATTTGAATTTCGAATTCGAATGCAAGTTGTTCCTTTCATAAATATCACCCATACATCCATCCATGCATACATTTACTCCCGAGTTCCATTGTGGCATAACTCAATTACATTTCTTATTTCCTGCACTTTTTATGATACCATCCTAGCACCATGCTAGTGCGTCAACTTTACGCATTGAGTTCCATTGAGGCGCTGAAGGTCAAGGCAATACACTTGCGACTGACGACTGTTGGTTGAACTTGAGAGCAAGTTCAGCAGCAACAGGATATTTTTTTACGCTTGCTCAGCGTCGGAAGTTGTTGTTTATTGCTTAAGAACCGAGGAGGTTGAGTTCTATTCAAGGAAATCTGTATTTAATATCGTTGCAATTTTTTCCTATTTTTTCTTCTTCTTTTTTCCATTTAATTTATGCAACTTTTTTATGTTTTCTGATTTTAGTTGGCTGGATATTTCGATGGCTTTTGGCTTTGATGGTTCGGTGGGCTTTGTGTAGGTTTTCATTCAATTTCTAATAAATAGCAAAAAAAAAAAATAAAACCAAATTATTGTTGGTTTGTATTTTAAGTTAAGCCACTGATTTAAAAAGAAGAAAAAAAAAATTGAAGAGCTGCCAAGTTTTTTCTTTTTCACATTCATAAAAATATTTAAAAAAAACATCAGAAATCTATAAATCTGTCTTGTTTCTTTATTCCTGCAAAAGCAATAAAGCTATAAAACCATCAATCCTCAAAATAAAATAAAAAAAGTAATAAAAAATTAAATGAAATCTCAGCGAATTTTTGTGCAAATACAAAATTTTCCCGATATAAATTAACTTTGGAAAATATAAAAAAAAAAATTTACTTTCCTTCAAAAGACAATTTCATAAATTCAAATAACAAACGCACTCGGTGTTATTAAGAAGATGCTTGCTAGGTAGGGACTTTTCGAATTGTTCCTAGAAATTTCTTAAGAATAATTTAAATATCTATTAAATACAACGAACCATCCACAAACATGAACTTGAAAAATTACATAAAAACTGGAAATTACTTTAAATTTAAAAAAATTTTTAAATGTTTCACATAAGTTCTGCTTTTATTTCTACTCACAAACTTGTTAATTCATTCTGTAATATATCTGTGATACGTTGAAGCATAATGCTAAAGCTCATAACGCTTCAATTGTGTCTATTTAAATTAAAAGTTTTGATAATAAACCTTAAAAAATCTCAATAAAAAAAAAAAACAGAAATTATAAATTTAAATATAAAATTGCATCGGCCGGGAATCGAACCCGGGCCGCCCGCGTGGCAGGCGAGCATTCTACCACTGAACCACCGATGCTTGTACAAAATTCATCGCAACAAACTATCAGTTTACAATTGATGCTGCTGTGAAAGTAGGCCAACAACAAATGAATCATTCAAATCCTTTACTAGCATCTTCTGTATTAACCCTTCCGCTGCTATGAGATCGGTCAGACATTTCCATTTGTGTTATAAGAAAAATTTCTTATATCACAAAACCTGCTTGTACATAAAGTTAGCTTCAACATTTTTAATTAATTCTTAAAAAAGATTTGCTCTGTTGTGTGCTTCAACGTGCCACATTGTTAAGAATATGTATTCTTTTGTTATAATTTTTATGAGTTCTTAGCTTATTTAATGTGAAGTTAGCTTTGCCATAATTTTTTTTAGAAATACTGTAGCTGTGCTGATATCTACGCAAATTTTGCTGCGAAAGAACCCTGGCTTCTGATGAAAAAAACCTGATTGGTTATTAATTTATTTTAGTAGTTAGTAAAAGACCATTTGAATTGAATTTGTTCCCTTACCAACCTTATATTCGCTTTTACGAAATGATTTTTAAAAAATTACAATACTTAAGTATCTGAGGCAAAACTATTAATCACAAAATTAAAATTTAACATAAATGTGACGTAAATGAAAAATCTTTAATAAACCCTTGATAAAGCATTTTTAAAATTTGCACAAATATTGAAAAAAATACTTTAAATTATTTAAAAAAACATGGAAACATGGCACAAAATTTCAAAATATTGAAAATAAAAGTATTAAATGACAATTATTTCAGAGCAAAACATAAATAACAAAATTTTTTGACTATTTCAATGTAAAAATATTAATAAAATTGTGAAAAATAAACGAAAAATTACTGATTATATCAAATTCACAAACCATTTTTGACACTGTCACCACTTCAAATTGAAAGTGTTCCTATTTCAACAAAAAATGCACAACTTTAATTTTCAAATGTGTTGCTCAAACAAATTTTTAAACTTAACTTTATGACTGACTTGTCCTTAGCAGTTACAACGTGATGAAAAACAGGCTCTTTTCAAATATTTGCCCAACAAAATTACACATTAGTTGCCAGTATAAAGATTAATGAATTCCTTAAATATTAAAAAATTTCAAAAGTTCGAAAAAAGGCAAAATTATGGCAAAACTAAGGCAAAATGTTGTTAAAAGGTCAAAATAAAATGATGTACTGGAATCATCAAGAACAAAAGGTCTTATTCTCTTAAGCCCAAATTATTAATACGACAAACAAATAAAAAGGCAAAGTCAACAAAATCCGGGACCTGATTAGAGTTATATATAAATTTATAAAAAAGATTTCATAAAAATATATAAAATTTCAAAATATAAATATTTAAAAATATTGAAATATGAAAATATATAAGTTAAAAACAAATTTTAACAAAAAAACATAATTTAAAAAAAAAAAAAATAAAAGTTGACAAATGTAACAAATATAAAAATTTCAAAAAATATAAAAAAATCTTACAAAATAAAAAAAAAAATTAAAAATATAAAGATTTCGTAAAAATATAAATATTCAAAAATGTAAAAATATGAAAATATGTAAGTTAAAAAAAATTTAAACAATTCAAAAAACATAAAAGTTTTAAAAAAAATGAACAAATGTAACAAATAAAATATTTTAAAATATATAAAAAGTCTTAAAAAATTAAAAATATAAAGATTTCGTAAAAATATAAATATTCAAAAATGTAAAAATATGAAAATATATAAGTTAAAAAAATTTAAACAATTCAAAAAACATAAAAGTTTTACAAAAAATGAACAAATGTAACAAATAAAAAATTTTAAAATGTATAAAAAGTCATACAAAATTAAAAATATAAAAATTTCGTAAAAATATAAATATTCAAAAATGTAAAAATATGAATATATAAGTAAAAAAAAAAATTTAAACAATTAAAAAAAAAAATAGTTTTAAAAAAAATTAACAAATGTAACAAATAAAAAATTTAAAAATATATAAAAAGTCTTACAAAATTAAAAAAATGAAAAATATTCAAAAATATAAGAAAATGAAGAGATATAAGTTAAAAACAAATTTAAACAATTCAAAGTACATAAAAAATTACAAAAAAAAAAAAAGGAACAAATAAAAAATTTCAAAAAATATAAAGTCTTAAAAAATTTAAAAAAAAATATATAAAAATTTCGTAAAAATTTCGAAATATAAATATTCAAAAATATGAAAATGTTTAAGTTAAAAAAATTTAAACAATTTAAAATACATAAAAGTTTAAAAAAATTAACAAATGTAACAAAAACAAAATTTCAAAAAGTATACATAAATATTAACAGTCTTTATAAACAAGTCAAAGAAATTACAAAAATTAAAAACAAATATATATAAAATTAATAAAAGTAAAAATACAAAAAGTTTTAAAAAGAAAACTTTCCCTTTTTATTCATTTAAATATTAAAATATCTTCACCTGACAGTGAAAATAACCTTTACAGTCATTTGTTAAGATTTTCTTTTATATTTAAACTAAGGCGCGGAAAAACTTGTTCATTAACGATTAAAGCAGATGTCATAGTTAATGCTACAAGCGAAGCGATACTTAAAGCTTTGGTACTATATGCCATGAGCAATGCTTTTCTATATCAGTGAAAGCGTTTTTTTATTACTAGATACTGAATCATTCAATTTTATTTGTGCAATTTCATAAAAATCATTTCAAACATCTATTGGAACGCTTGAAGCTTTCAAAGTAGCTTCATGTAGCTTACAACATAATTTTTACTTTGACAACTCTTGAATTTTACAGCAACGTTTCATAGAAAAACACAGGCAAAGCTTTGTAGCTTCGAGTAGCGTTTAAGCATCGTCTCGCTTGTAGCGTTCACTCTGACATCAGCTTAAAATTTCAATCTTCTCATGAAGACACTCATCTTGCGATTGTATTTTATCATGAAAAATACATTAAAAAATCAAAAAGTCGCCTAAACATTGCCATCGTACTCTCTCTTTAGAGACTAAATGCAGTGATTGTTTTGGCAACCGCGCTCATAAGAAATGTATATTTATAAAATTACTGCATGTTAACTTCTCTCTCTATTTAACTCTCTAAAGTAAAATACAATCGCAAAATGAGTTATAATGAAAAGATTGAATTTTTAATCGTTCATGAGCGTATTTTTCAATGTTCATGAGCAAATCGCAGATAGAAGAAATCATTAAGCAGTTCCTTGTGGTCGATTCTTGCAATTGGTTTTTTGTGCTTTCGCTTGATTAAATTTGCAAAATGGTTGGCTTATCAAATATTTTCTAGAAAATACTTGGTGCCTTTAATAAAGAAACAAATGCTTTGGAGTGCCTATGTGTCAAAATCAACTGATAAAATATAATTTTTTGTTTTGTTATTTTGTAATACTTGAAGGGTTTTTTTTATTAATTTTATTAAACTTCATTTTTTTTTGACTTGAACAAAATTGCACTTTTTTTCCGCTCTAACGGAGAGTAGCAATTAATCACTTGAAAATATGCTCACAAACGATTAAAGATTAACTTTTCACAACATGTGTTATTCATTGAGTTTTATAATGAACGTATACAACCAACGAACGTTCATGTGTGAGCAAACCGAAAACGATGGCAGCAGTGTTTTCGTTCGTGATATTTAAGAACATTGATTTTGTTAGTGCGAGATCGTAAAGACTTTTGCTTGCGGCAAAATTTGTTCACTCATGAGAAATTGAAAGTAGGAAATTTTCATAATAGTAAAAAAAAGCTCGTGGTGACCGTGGCATGCAGGTTAAGTGTGTGGCTTAGCATGCTCGGAGCCCGGGTTCGATCCCCAGCCGCGGCGAAAAGTTCTTTCAATAAAAATTTTTCTGATCGGTCACCACCTCTCTGCAGACAATGGCAAACCTCAGAGAGTAAATAATGCCATGTAAAGCTTCTTGAGAACATGAGCCGTTCGGAGTCGGCATAAAACATGTAGGTCCAGTTCTCGGTCAATTGTGTGCAAACATTTAATAACACACACAACACAATTGATCATAAGAAGCTCGGTCAAAGTCCTTTCAAGGGCTGAAATGGCCAATTTGTTTTTTTTTTTTTTTTAAAAAAAAGCTTATGACAAACAAATTCAAAAATGCATATTTCCTTAATTTAAACATTTTAATTTTTTTTTTTGTTAAATAAGGGTTAAACAACCCTTACTGGATGATTGCTGCTAAAGTTCACACACAAAGTTTCAATGATTTGTACGAACAAATTACGCTGTTTACACTTAATATTACCCAAACCCCCCCCTCACACTTAATAAAGTTATAAGCTAAAGTTCACACACAAAGTTTCAATGATTTGTACGAACAAATTACGCTGTTTACACTTAATATTACCCAAACCCCCCCCTCACACTTAATAAAGTTATAAGCTAGATAAATAAACTATTGTTGAATATAAGCTTTTGTGGATTTTAGTACTAATTTTATTGTTGTTTTGAATTATCCCTCGATTAAGGCAAACGATGTGATTTAAAAAAAATAAAAAAAAATAATTGTACTGTCGCGTGTAACTACTCGAAAACAGTCATTATCTTCGATTGACATATAAATAATGAAAGAATCGCATGTCCATTGAACTTGTTGATGATGATGGCTAGGAACGAACATGTGCTATTGATTAATTTTTGAATTTTAAATCAACTTAAAATCAACAAAATTGTTTAAAAATTAAAAATTTTCTTAACTTAAGTTTAAATATGTTTTGGTACAATTTAAGTTTTGTAAAAGATTCAATATGCTTGTTAGGTAACTTTCTGTTATAAGTTCTAATGAATTGTTGCTCCCTTCTCACTTCCTGTTGTTTTTTTTTTTTTTTTTTTTTTTGAGACATGTGCAGTTTTATGTATAGAACGTTTGCTCCTGTAAATTATTTCCTTTCTTGTTTGTTTGTCTTTTATTTGGTATTTTTTGTTAACATTCCCTTATTTCTGTTTTTTCTCTCCTTCCAGCTATGTTCCCACACGTTTATGGGGCTTTAGTGGACACGTACAGACCGTGCTACACAGCATTGTGGGTCGCGTTAAATGTCCTTGGCCGCTGGGTGAACGTGTTTACTTGTCATTACATGATGGTTCCACATTAACTTACGACTTGTATCAGCCGCTTAATGAATACGAAGGTGAGTTGGTTTAATATTCCAAGCACTAAGCAACATTTTTAGTTAGACAGAGATCAACTGAGACCGAGACAGTTAAAAAAAAAAGAATAAAACTTTTTTAATATAGGGTGTTTGCAACCGTGTGATGGATTTACAATAAACAAATAGTGTGAAAGATTACAAAGAATATTTTATTCATACCTACATCGCCAGATTTTACCATTTAGGAAAATTGTGTTTTCCTAAAACAAAAAAAAAAAAAAAAAACAAATTGGCCATTTCAGCCCTTGAAAGGACTTTGACCGAGCTTCTTATGACCAATTGTGTTTTCCTGCAATCCTTTAATGTTGGTAAATGTGAACTTGTAAATTAAAAGCACAAATTTTGCATATTATAATAATGTATATAATGTTTATATTAAAAAAAAAATGTACGAACAGTTTTTAATATTAAAATGGTATTTTCTTAAAAATTCCTTAACATTTTCTTAAAACTTTTACTATATTTAACTAAATTATAATGACTAAATGCATTGTACAAAATTTTGTAATCGAGAAGTAAAATTAAAAAAAAAATTCCGGTAGGTGTAAAGTATTTTTTTTTTATCAAATTTTCGAAAAAATAAAATATAAAATGATTTCAGCAAATAACTACTCTTTTTCAATAAACCTTGAAAGGCTTAACTGACATAAATTCTAGACACAACCCCCTTAAAACTTTTATGCAATTTAAAATCTCAATCAACCAACTATTGACCCTTCTTCAACCGACCAGCTAGTGTGAATTAATTAAATTTCTGCACGCATTAAATCGATTTAAACACATTCTGCTTTTTTCTCCCTCTTTATAAACATAGATGATATAACCGTTGCCGTGTGTCCTGGCATTGCCAACTCCTCGGAGAGTGTCTACGTTCGTACATTCGTACATTATGCCCAGTGCCATGGATATCGTTGTGCTGTGCTCAATCACATCGGCGCCCTGCCCAGCGTGCAGGTGACATCATCGCGTATTTTTACCTATGGTAAGTGTTTTTTTTTTTATTGTTGTTGTTTTTGTTGTTTGTTGCTGGCAGCACTTTGCATACCTTGCATAGTCAATCAATGCAAAATAACAACAACACCCATAAAAGCAAAAACTAGAAATCATAAATAATTGAATTAATTATTTTTTTTTTATACCAACTTGCAGGACATACGGACGACTACTCGGAAATGGTTGATCAACTACACAAGAAATATCCGTCCACTAACATTATTTTAGTGGGTTTTAGTTTAGGTGGCAATCTTGTTACAAAATATATGGGTGAGCCACAAAAGGAAAAACCACGCAGTGTCATTGGCGGCATTTCAATATGTCAGGGTTACAATGCGGTGGAGTAAGTTGTTAATGCTTTTTTGATTTATTGCTGTTGCTCATTTATGCGTCTTGTCAGCTTTTATATTTTGCTGTTTAAATCATTTTAATTAACTTTTGGTTTTTTTTTCTTTCCATTAACAGAGGCACAAAATGGCTTTTGAACTGGCAAAACTTTCGTCGCTTCTATTTGTATGTCATGACTGAGAATGTCAAAAGTATTATATTAAAACATCGCAATGTTCTGTTGTCCGATGACGTCAAGGCACGTCACAATCTCAATGAACGTGAGATTATTGCTGCTGCCACACTGCCTGAATTGGATGAGGCTTATACACGACGTGTTCACAATTTTCCATCCGCTCAGGACTTATATAAATGGAGCTCATCGTTGCATTATTTTGAAAGTATTACCAAACCGATGATCTTCATAAATGCCAAAGATGATCCATTGGTGCCGGAGGAGTTGCTCTCACCAGTTCGTGAGTTTGCACGTAAGTATTGTTTTTAGAACACATGTTGAACAAATTGTACAAATTGAATGACCATTGACAGGTCATTTCTGAATACTTCGAAAGTTTTGTATGTTAAGTGCTTAAACGAGAACATTTTTCCTAATGTGTGGAAAAGGGCAAGGGTGTGTGTGATCGTGCTCTTGAAATCATCTGATATGCAACCGGGTCATTAGTCTTCTTTCGGTGCTTGTAAAAGTTTTGGTTTTAAGGCTCGAGGAGTGCGAAGACTATCAGATTTGCGATAGGTCATTTTGGTTTCCGTAAGAGTAAAAGCGTTGGGTATGCTTGGCTGTGCGTTATAGGCACCTTAAATGAAAGTAGCTCCAAATATTTTGAACTTTTTATTGATTTTATGGGTGTTTTTGACTATCTATACTAATAAAAGGTGACGGTTAATCCTGGAGAAGTGGAGTACCAGGAAAGTAAGATATCTGTGGTCCTTTTATATGAAACCTCATGAAGATTACTTGAATAAAAGGCTTGAACATATGCCTAAGTCACTATCGTGCTGAACCTGCAAATAGCGCAAGTGATATTATACACAAGTAAATGTTAACGTGACAATAATGTTGCTTTAAAGCAATTATTCATTTGACCCACCTTATTTAGTCAGCTTAGAAGGTACAGAATGCTACTCTTATCAAATACTTGGTGATAACAATAAAAGAAAAAAGAATGAATGGCTTGATGCATCTAGAGAAGTTACGAGAGTGTCTGTCGACAGTGGTAAGGCGAGTGCGTAGACTACTTGGGTGTAATAAGAACTCACCAGGTCGATGGTTTTAAGTCCGACGCCACTTCCTATCAGGACAAACAGGAGAATAAAGTGACAGATATTCACAATATACTGCTGTTGTGTAGGGAACAATTCTCTAGTCTTCTGAATGGCGATGCTGACGAAAATTCCGTCAATATTCTACCGGAAACCCCAAATATGGATGACAGCATCGAAGTTTCGCTTCCCGATTATAACGAGGTATTAGCTTGGCTTAAAAACAACAAAGCAGCAGAAGCCTATGAACTCTGTTTAAATGCATTTCTATGCACAATATGGTCGAAAGAATGCATTCCAGACGGTTGGTACCTCAGTGTGCTCTGCCGAATCCACTAAAAAAGCGATCCCATCATTTGGTATAAGGTACTGTCAAGTGTATTATGTGAAATACTCAAGCTCAGCGTTAACCAACTGATTGCATCCCATTAGTGTGGCTTACGACCTGAAAAGTCAACCATCGACCAGATATATACGCTCCTACAAATCTTTGAAAATGCACTAGAAATAAAAATCGACACCCAACATATTTTTGTACATTTCAAAGCCGCCTCCTTTGTTCCACCATGTCTGAATTTGTTGTTCCTGCTAAACTAATTCGTCTTTAGAGTCAGGTCGACACTGAGCAACGCAGTAAATATTGGGAACGACCTCTCTCCACCGTTTGATACCAATTTAGGTTTAAGACAAGATGATTCCTTTCCAAGAGATTCCAAGAGAAGATCATTCGAGTTGCTGATCTTAGACGCAGAGGTACAATAATCTCTAACAGTGTTATGCAGATGATATTGGCATCATTGTCCTTCCATAATAAGCGCGAAATCAGGACAGCATTCCCCAGGCTACAAAAAGAATCGAGGTACATGGGTCTTGCAATGAACGCAGATGTAATGAAGTATCTTGTGTCAATACAGTCCCAAAGTCTTGGAAACCAAATCACTGTTGACAACATCTCCTTTGAGGTGTTTGCTTACTTCGTTTATCTGGGATCCAGCATTCTCTCCTCTAATGATATAATGATATAATGAGCAGGTTTTATTTGGGGCGCAGAAGGCATTTGAGAACCAGAGCTCTCTCTCGACGAATAAAACTCAAGTTTTTTAAGTCAATAATCATGCCATTCTTACTAAATGCATCACAAACTTTGATGTTGAGATTAGTCTGATGAAAAAGCTTTGGGAGCGTACGAGAGGAAAATCCTTCACAAGATCTATGATAAAATTCTAAATTCTATGGTTAGAATTGAGTTTGAATCCGGCAAAATCGTTGGTGGATCTAAAAAAACTATAGATGTCTCTTAGCTTAAGCTACATCCAAGGAATCTGATAGGAGAGCGGTAGTTGAAAGCTCCCCAAACAATTAACCTTTTTCTTTCTGACCGATGATATAATTTCAGGAAAGCAGCGAACGGAGCAAAATGAAAAAATAGTGCGCTTCTATAAAATATGGTTGCTGAAGCGGTTTATAAAGCATTAGATAAAAGATTGAGGAAGGATTGTATATTTTCAACGAAGTTTGCTATTTAAGTAAAGGTTTACTACACTGAAAAAGTGAGACCAAAATCGGGTAGTAAAGAAAGCTCTTCCTACGATTGGTGATGAAAATAAGAAAACACGTCCCGCTGACTTGTATAATTTTATTTGATGCACATCATCAATATTTATTTCAGAAAAAATTTTTATCAGTGGTTTTACATATATAAGTTTGGTGAACCTACCTAACGGGTTAAATATTACATTAGTTCTAAAACATTTTTACATTTTAACATTTGTACCAATCAAAGCCACCCATAGAAAATCTAGCCACCCTTGCTTGTCTTTCTCTTGAATATTTAATGAATTTGATTGTTGCTGGAAAACAGCATGTTAGCTGTTTGTGTGCAAACAGCAGTCGTGGCCGAGCGGTTAAGGCGTCTGACTAGAAATCAGATTCCCTCTGGGAGCGTAGGTTCGAATCCTACCGACTGCGAAAAGTTCAATTTTTTTTATATTTATTTTGATTTTAATAAAATTATATATATTGGCGTGACCAAAAGCTTTTTCTTGTTCCTTTGGTTGATATTATTTTTGATTTTAAAATAATTTATATAAATTTTAGTGATTCGAATGTTTTTTTTCTTTTTTTCCCTTTCAGTTTCTCGTCAAAATACCGCCTACGTTGAAGTCGCACATGGCGGTCATTTGGGTTTCTATGAAGGTGGTCTCGTCTATCCAAATCCCATAACGTGGCTCGATCGCACGCTGGTCGCCATGGTAGGCTCGATTGTGATGTTACATACGGATCCATCGGCACGCAAGATCTCAGCATAAATTGATTCTGTAAACTTTATCTAGTATTTAATTTTAAAACAAAACAAAACAAAAAC
Source organism: Tetanocera ferruginea (assembly GCA_958299015.1). Taxonomy (NCBI): domain Eukaryota; kingdom Metazoa; phylum Arthropoda; class Insecta; order Diptera; family Sciomyzidae; genus Tetanocera; species Tetanocera ferruginea. The sequence goes on from OY282641.1 coordinate 143,653,117, forward strand.
AAAACAAAACACACAAAACGATATGAATCCATTTACTTGATATCCACAAGCTAAACATGCTTTTTTTTATATGTATAAAATGGAAACTGAAATGGAAAATTAAACTAATTTATATACAAAAAATATTTGATATAACTTCACAAAGAGTGTAATAAATAAAAACAATGAAAATGTATAATAAAACTCAATTCTAAAGATAGTAGCTAGCGTAGAATAAACGCAACAACTGAAAAGAACAACATTTTTGTGACAATGTATAAGAAAAACACACACACACATAAAGAACAAAGCACAGTTAACTTTTATAAAATGCAATTTTGCAATTGATAAAAGCTCATGTTTTTTACAATTTACAATTTAAAATAAAGCTTAAACAAACATTTTCCAGCATTTCTGTATTACAAAAAAAAAAAATAAAAGAAAAAACATTCTCATGCAGCATTTTTATACGTATTCAATTAAACTATTAATGTATAACAAAAGGCTAAAATAGATTTGAAATAATTTTTATAAATTTAAGTTAATATTTAGTAAAAACTGCAACGGGCTTTAAGTTTGCTTTAGTTTTCTTTTACTACGCATACTTTAAAATGTGTCTAAAAGAAAACCCGAACGATATGTCTGCGCTTTAGTGGAGCAGCGTACAAGTTCTATATAAATGCATTTCTTATTTATTATTTGATATTAGTTTTTAAGTGATTTGCTACAATATAATATTGCTGCTTTCAAGTATTCTTATTTGTTTTTTGTTTTTTTTTTTTTCTAAATAAATATTATTAAAATTTCCACATACCTCTTTGCATCAAATACAGAGAAATCAAAACCAAATCAAACAAACTATTATATATATATATATTTATATATATAAATATATTTATATTAAGGTCAATAAATTGTTAAATTGTATGTATGTATTTTTATATGTATGTATGTGTAAATGTAAAAAAATAAAATATTTAGTCTTAACTAAATAAACAACATAACACAAAAAGCTATCAAAACAAAGTATTTGTCACAAACTTTGTTTATTGTAACTCTTTTTTGTTTTTAATACAAGCAACAGCAGCTCAGCGTTTTTAATTCTCATTTTCTTCATTAAAATCGCTGTCTGTATGTCTGCCTTGTTTAACATTAACATTCTTTAATCTTGACTATGTTTTGTTATTTAAGTATTTCTTCTTTTTTTTCTTGCTGACAGCTTTTAATATTCATAAAATTTGTACTTAAACAAATTCTTATAAAATGTGATTAATTCATACAAATAATATTGAATTTAATGAATAATTCCTTTTGTAAACCAAACACACACAATTTTATCCAAACTGAATTTCATAATAATTTTTATAAAGTTATTCTTAGTTTTTATTTTATTTAAATGTGATTAATAAAATCTTGCTATTTTTTAAAATTATATTTCTTTGTATTTTTTATTTTTGTTTTGTTTTTTTTTTTTGCTTGAAAACAAACCTTTAAAATATAGCAACACCACAAGTTCAAAAGTTGAGTACAAGTTGCTATTTTAAATAGAACAGAGGAAGTTTATTTTGTGAACTAAACGTCAGCACTTTTATTTGGTTATTTAAGCTTGATAGAAATTTCATGTTTCAAAACATTACATAAACTCTCAAAATCTTAACCTATGAGCCCGCCATAGCTATACCGTAAAGATGGAAATATGTCCGAAAGCAGTTCGAAAGCAGTACTTTATGTCGATGGTTAAGCTTAATAAAGTGATAGGTGAAAAATTTCAAATGTTCGGGAACGATTTTATTTTTATATTTCAATACATCTCAATACAAAACATTAATTTTAACTGTGTACTGACACGCATCCACTGGCTATTGATTTTTAATAAATTTACACAAGGTATTGTATTGATGGATTGAAGAATGCAGTAAACCTATTTTCGTCAAAAGGTCACTTATCACTTTAGTGCGCTTAACCATCGATGTATATCTTAGAAAAATGTGGTGCTTCTATTGGAATGCCAAGAAATTTGTTAAAAGTCATATGACTACTGAAAAACTGTTATTCGGTCCAATGGCAGACGATGAATACAATCATCACATCGATGGATGTTCTAAGAATCATAACATCCAAACCTTTTTACCTATTTTTGTCAGTGAAAAGGTGGAGGGTAGGTATATGTATTAAGACTTCGGTTTAATTATAAACCTAAGAGATTTGCTAGATATTTAAGGTCGATCTCTATTTATATCGATTATATAATATCATATATCGATTATATAATATTCAATTGAAACGAAGACTGTCGATTGTTTGGAGGATATTATTAAGGAAATAAGCATGGCATTGAGAATTGAGGATGACCACAATATCCTTATCAGGCCACGCATTTATTGAGAGTTAATTTTATGAAACTTTAAACTCCTCGCCATAGGACAAGTAGAATTGAGCTTAGAGATCGTGGGTCTTCTATAAACAAAAGCGTGTACTTCCTTTCCAATAAAGAGGTATTATAGAGGTATTTGGGAACAGAAAAATTCGACATCGAACCATTATCAACAAAAAAATGGGAAAATTGAATATTAAAAAACATGTTAATTGAACTGATCTATGCAACCACGTTTAAGAGAGGTTCTTCCGAAAAAAAACGGTCTTATACTCGGTATAAAAAAGTTACAAATTGACTATTTTTGAAGTTTTTTATGAAGTCGGAGAATTTTTGAATTTAATTTTTTCTAAGGTTTATAAAATTTCTTGTTTTTAAATTTCATATTTTTTAATTAAATGAATATTCCGGCTTATTCGAGCTGGTAATTCGAATAAAATTTTTTAACATAACATTCACATTTCTGTTCATATCCCATACAAGTATGTGAACAATTGTTTGAGACTGTATATGGGCATCTCCCAGTGGCACGGACGCGACATTCGCACGGTTTTAATTACTCGAAAAACAAGAAAGAAACAAAATGAGCCGATTTTATAAAAATATTGCCGAGATTTAGTACAAATTAATACAAAGTAATAAGCAATCGTTCAATGTAACGGACGCGACAAAAAACAGAATTTTTTTTAAGGTCGTATAGAAATATGCAAAATTTAGCTAATTTTGAGAACATTTTTTTATATATAATATACATGTAAATGGAGGTCAAAGGATAACTATTCTTCGTAGACTTATGAAATATAAGAATTATCTCTGCCCTTTTTTTAAATAGATATAACACGAATACGGACGCGACATCATGAACGCGGCAAATTTTTCCAACAGTAGTAAAATGCAGTAAAGATGTTCATTATAAATTTTAATAAAAATACATCATAATAAGTTAAATTCAAGTTACATAGCAGTAATACTAAACAAAATAAAAAAAAAAAAAATTAAAAGCTATTAAAGTGCTTTATTTTAATGTTTTTCTTCACTTTTGGTGGACCTTATTTGGGAGATGCCCATATGCAGCCCACACTAGTCTGAAAAATTTTACGTTCAAAGAATTAAATGAACGAACTTTATCAAAAAAGAGTCATAAGACATAAAAACGATAATAAAGGAATATGAATGTAGGGTTTTTTTAAATCTATTTTAATTCAGTCTTGAATGTCGTAAATAAAATAAAAACCGAATGTTAAAAAACAATAGGGGTATTCACGATGTGGTGTATTTGCCCATTTATTTTTGATAAATTTGATATTTGAAGTGAAATTGCAAAAACGAAATGTACAGTGTTCAAAATACAATAAAAAAAATGGGTATTCACGATGTGGTGTATTTGCCCTTGTATTTTTGATAAAATTGATATTTGAAGTGAAATTGCAAAAACAAAATCTACAGTGTTCAAAATACAACTCTACAGCAAAAGTACAATGACGAAACTCTATTGTATTCTTAATAAAGTTCGTTGCACATTTGATTAACTAATCACAAAAGCTTTTTGTCTCAGCGTGGAGGGAGGTACTGTCTGCGTTGTGTGTTTATTTAATTCAGTGCTTCGTTTCAATTCTTTTATTTTTTCGTACTGCTAAATGATGAACTGCCCAGAGTTTATTGAAGGTTTGTTCACAATTCGTTGTAAATATTGTAAGAATTAATAAAAAATACACCACATCGTGAATACCCCCAATAAAAATCAAAATTGATCAGAAAAAGTTAACGTACAAAATAAAAATATATATGAAAAATTTTCATTTGCTCACATTCAAATCGAACAACATTCGGCATATTTTTGTATGAAAATGTAAACTATTTTGTCCATAATCGATTCTATGAACTTCATTGGTTTACGCCATTTTCAGCCCCAAACCATTTTTGTACCACCATGTTTAATGGTTGCCACAAGATTCTCATTGTTAAGAGCAGTTCAAGATTTTCTCTTGACGAACGTTTTATGTGTGATGTTGAAAATGCAGAATTTGCTCTCGTTATAAAAAAATTGAATTCTTTCATAACTCTGGCGGCTTGTTTATATATTAATTTGTAAAGGTGATTCTCTTTCTTCCATTGACCACAGGTTTTCTGGAATTTGTCCTTGACGTCCTGCTCAATTTTTGCGATTGTTTTGGGCGCACGCATTGAACAATGTAACTTTTTCTATAGTCGTCAATTAATAGAGACAGACACTCCCGAATGTAGTTTTTGTGGGAATTGGCCATTGGATTTTGAACTTTTTTGTACTCTTTGTATCGAAGAATATATTCTTTCTACTATTCATCTTTCCATAATTTGATATCGAATAATATTTTGTTCTTTACGCTGACTTTTTCTGACAAGTGCAATTCGATCAAAGAACTCAAATTAAATTAAGAAATTCCTCTTGCGTCAAACTAAGTACTTCTGTCAGCATAAAACTATTTTCAATATATATAAGTATAACAGCATACCAGGAAACCTTAACTACTCCATTCGACACTCCATTCTACACCCGATTCGATTTTCTGGATGTCAAAAAAGGTTTTTTTAATAGCGTACAGATTGCAAAGCATAAATTATAATGACATAAATTAAAATAGCCTTTGACTTTGAAAACTATACACACATACATGTGTTTAATTCTTCTACTATGCAAAAATCTTTAACATCTGTATTATTCCAACGGAAAATCTTTTTAACTCAAATTTTCTCATAAATGTCATCAAGCAAAATCCAGCTTAAACTGTCCAGAAAAATATATATTTCAAAATATATACAATATAATGCAAATATACGAAAGTTTACAAGTGTATTCAGGGCCTTATTGTAATTTTAACAATTTTTATAAACAATTTTTGCTAAGAATTGAGGATAGTTTAGTTAGTTTAGCTAATTTATCAGCAGATGTACCAGAATTTTTTACCAAAATGCATTTTATTTTTTTATAAAAATAGTCATATATATTAGATGATTTAGCGGCTAGTAATTTAAATATAAGAACAAGAGAATCATCGTTAAAATGACTGATAAAAAAGGTAAAAATTTGGCTTGGTTTTTTGTTTTTGGGTATTTTGGACTAAAGTTACATTATTTGCTAAAAGTAACAAAGCAAAAACGTTATAACATTATTTTAATTATATTTTCTCTTAAAGTTAAACTTTATTTATTTCAATAACTTTCATTTTATAATAAAATTTTTTATAATTTAAAAGTTTTTGTGTGCAAATAAATGCTGTATATTTCTGCATCAATAAATAAAATTGAAATATCTGATTTAGAAATTTTATAGATGTACATAAAAGAAATGAAATAAATACGTATAATATATAATAATATATATTAATTTAATATATATCTATACTAAGAGTATTCATGCAAATGGGCAAAGTCCTTAAAAATGGTAAACATCATATAAGTTTCTTCATTTAATAATCAACTGTCAAAATATAACGAATTTATCACGACAAATTCTTCGCAATGAATTCTTCGTTCGTTTGAGCAGTGGAAACGCCTGGTTAAATGACCAATTTCATAATATGCGTGTTCTAACTTGCGATATCGATTTCATGGAATATATCATGCAATCAAATATTGCAAGTGTAGACGGCCTGTTAATATCAATTGAGATGAACACACGATAATTTTTATGTATTGTACAGATTTTTGCTTAAATATAAAGTTTTAACAAAAAAAAGGTGAAATAACAAATTCATTATCGATTTGACGGAATGTTGATACAATCTGCATTACATGCTTCTTTGCATGAATACCCTTAATACAAACAATATATTATGACAAAATATAAAATTTTATATAACTATTGCTAACGAAGAAATCAAGAGATCTTAAGGAAAATATTTGTACGTAACATGTTATTGTAGGAATATAAAAAAATTATACAAAATATGTATGTTGTTGAATGAAAGAACAACAAACCACGATTTGATATTTTTAAAAATAAATAATTAGTCATTTGTATGTGTAAACGTTGTATTTTTTTTTTTATTCTGTAGTTGAACGAACCAGGATTTTCAGGTATCATTACTAGTGTCCGACCGAAACCAAAATTTTGGCCGAAACCGAAACCGAATTTCGGCCATTTTTGTAATATTCGGCCGAAACCGAAACCGAAACCGAAACTGAAGGTCTACATGAAAATTGTTTTAAAAACAATTTATTTATTTTAATTTTTTAGTTAAAAGCTTTCAAAAACATAACAATTGAAACAGATTATAATAACGTATATATTCGATAAATATTCTTTTGCCTTTATTCATAAAAATTTACGAACCTCTTATAAAGCCTTTACAAAAAAAAATTTCAAAAACAGTATCCATAAACGTCCAATAACGACAAAAATCTCTTATAAAGGCTTCTTAAATGAGTAACCTTCAATAAACCCTTGATAAAGCCTTTTTAAAATTTTTACTCTAATGTGAGCAAAAATACTTCAAACTGTTTCAAAAAATATGAAAACATGGCAAAACATTTCAAAATATTGAAAATAAAAATTATAAGTGACAATATTTTCACAGAAGAACATAGATTAAACAATTTTTTGACTGTTTGCATGTCAAAGTATTGATAAAATTGTGACAAATAAACAAAAAATTATTGAATTTATCAAATTCACGAACCATTCTTGACACTGTTCCCATTTCAAATTGAGAGTGTTCCTATTTTAACAAATAAGCTGAGACAATATTTTTATGAATAACAAAATTTTAAAAAATATTTTATCTCTAAAAAGCTTTTTGACTATTCAGCACTTTAAATCTATTCCAAAATATTTTTTTGAATATGACCGTTTGAATATTAATGTTCAACTCTAAAATAATAAATATGGAGATCATTTAATTACACTTTAAGGAACTTTTTAGTATATAAAGTTAAATAACTTAATATTAGAATCTAAAAAAAACTACATTTATCGTTTTGTGCTGGACTCAACTCACACGGTCAATCAAATGACTGAATTTAACGTTTTTGTTCTACTTAACACCATTAAAAATTTTGATGAAAGCGAACTCACATCTACCATTGAAATATATGTAAAAACCGAATTAGTAGTGTCCGATCATATATTCGGTTTCGGTTTCGGTTTCGGCCATATTGATGCCGAATAGCCGAAACTGATTAAAAGGGCCGAAACTGGCCGAAACCGAAACCGAAACCGAATATTCGGTCGGACACTAATCATTACTTTTTGACCAATATTTAAGGTATTCACAAGATCTCTTAAAGTAATATGTCTTAAATTGTTAACATGAAAAAATATGATTGATGTGAACAAGATCCTTTTTTGTTCAGTGTGTTATTTCAACTCTCAATCAGCTGATGCGAAACAAGCACAAATAAATTTTTGTCATAAAAATACCAGAAGAAAGCGAAAAATATAAAATAATATCTGGTTAATGCAAAAAGCATAAATTGGACGTAATAATGGCTGACTCAAGGAAATGAAAAAATACGACACCACAATAAACATAGATCTCAGTATTGTAATATTTAAGCACGTTTTTGCATGGGTAGGAAACGTCAGCAATTTTAAACCATTTAAGGTATTCACTTCAGCGCTGAAATTTCCGAAATCTGAAATTTACGAAAATTTCAATGCAATTGTTGTTGTTTTGGTTTTCCGAAGTTTGCTTAAATTAAATCATCTATTGAGTTGATGAAAATTAATCGTCGTAAATTTGCAAAGAAAAGATCTGTTCAGTCGTCGTTAGTAGACCTGTTCGATTGATGTGAGTCATTGTGAACATACAAAATATGATAAGAAGAAGAACATTTTGTCTGTTCTCATATAAATTCGTCAAATTAAGCATCATTTTTAGTTTATTATGCAATAACTAAATTATTGATTAAGAATAATTAAGACGGCAAACAATATTTTGTTTAACAAAAGGTAGACACGATTCATTGTTTTTTTGGCGTTCGACAAAAGCCAGCTATGGCGACTTTAATGCTGACAGAAGCATCAAAAAAATTCAAAATGGTCGCTCACTTCAACTCGTCAAAAATTTGCGATTTCGGAAATTACAGCGTTGAAGTGAATACCCTAATTGTAAAATCATAGGACAATAAGACGTGATAGCACACCTTGTGAATACCTTAATTGTTTCGCACAAAAACAAGTACATAGTGTGCTAACTGAATGACGATAAACTTGAATGTGAACCAGCAAGTAATGAAAAGTCTGATTAAATTTCGTGCTTTTACGGTATATTTTTCTCTTAGAATGAGTCTGTAACTGTTTTTGTGTTTGTTGTTGAGTTTGCGTGAAGAATGTTGATGAACACTCATTTCCAAGAAGCAGTCGTGGCCGAGCGGTTAAGGCGTCTGACTAGAAATCAGATTCCCTCTGGGAGCGTAGGTTCGAATCCTACCGACTGCGAAGAGTTTAGATTTTTTTTAATATATAATTACTAGCTGGTACCCGGTGCGTTGCTCCCGTCCTTGCCCAATGCCTGTTTCAATTTGCCAATAGAATGCCATCAATAAATAGTAACTCCCCTTTGAGTTTCAATGTTCTTTGACCATTATTTCCAAAGCTATTAAATATAAAATATTGTCTTTTATAGGCCACACCCTTTGCCCAAAACCGTTTCAGTTTGCGAGTATTTCCGAGTAGTGTATTTCCAAATAGTTACTCCAAGTCGAGTTTCTTTGACCTGTGACTATTATTTCCAAAGCGATTAAATTTAAAAAATGTGTCTATTATGGGCGGAGCCACACCCCTTGTACAATGCTCCATCTAGTTTTCCAGTAGTAGGACACCATAAAATAGTAACTCCATTCTGAGTTAAAATGTTCTGTGACTTTTACTTGCATAGCTTTTCTGTATCGAAAATTTGAATTGTATGGGTGGAACTACGCCCCGTTATCCAATGCCCATGCCTGTATTTTAATTTAACAACCTGGCCAATCACCTGTTTTATACTTTCATTGTTATACGACATTTAGTTCCAAATCTATTCGATATGAAAAAATTGAATTGTATGGGCGGTGCAATGCCCCCTTTCCAAAGATCGCTAAAGTTTGACAATCAAAGGGCACGTGTCAATAATAATTTCGTACTAAATTTAGTTGATGTGTGATTCAAAGACGAAAGTATAAACGAAAATTTTTGTTTTTTAAAAAGTGCCACGCCCCTCGCAGATAGGAAGCTGAAAAATACTTTAAAACCTATTCTCATACCTACCAAATGCATGAAAAAAATTTCATTCAAATCGGTCCAGCCGTTTCGGAGGAGTTTGTACACTAACACCGTGACACGAGATTTTTATATATTAGATTTATTTTTTTTTAATCGAGGCAATCTTATTTTGAAGTGTTGCGTGAATTTTAGTTTTTGGTTCATGGGATTTGATATATATTTCAAATAAAATTTCAAGTAGTTTGACATTCCAACAATCTATATTTTTTCTTGCTGCGTTAATTTTATTCCGCAAAGTGGAAAAGTGCTGTAATACATTTTATTGCAGTTGCTATAAGGCTGCAAGGTTGCTGTATTGGCTAATTTGTTAGCTTATGTCACTGCATAAGCGATTTTATTTGTCTTTGGCACACCCGTTGATTTTAGCGCAAAATAAACTTCAGCCATTCAGCCTGTTCAGTGACAAAGCAACAATTAATTAAAACAGTGAGTTTGTGCGCGCAATTCGGCTTGGAAAAAATAAATGTGAAAAAAGTGAATTAGGAGGCCAAGTAATGGCAACGGCTTTTCATAAATAGTAAACGAAGTGTTTCATTAAGATGTAATAAAATTAAATAAATAAAAGTGCGGAAATTCAGTGCTAATTAAGGTTTTTTTTTTTGGTGGCAAAATCGTTCGCGTTCTGCGTCGTGATCTAAAAAACTTCGTCGTTCGATTGTGGTAAGTTATGGTGCTCCTGTCTGTTTGCTAGGCTCCATTCTGCTATTATATGGATGGAACAGAGTTGTGCAAATATATTGGTCGCTACCTTGGTTATGGTTCTGCCAGCGCAGCGCCACTCTTAATGTGCATGTTCGTCGCAGTTGGCGTTGCAGTTAGTGTCGCAGTAACTGTCGCAGTTACCGTTGCAATTACCGTATCATTTTCCCTTCCATTTGCAGATGCAGCGTGCACTATCATGCATTTACTGACGCTTACTAAGTTGCCTTATGAGCTGTTTTGTGCTACCAACCATTGCCATGAGTCTTGCTTAAGTCGCTGCATAGCTACAATAGTTTAGATAATTTCTAAATTTCATTGCCATCAGTAGTTCAAGGTATTTTTTATATTATATCGTTGTAGTTTTAATATCGCCATTTGTATTTGGTCCTCTTGATAAGGACTGTTTCTGTCATAACCGATGAGTTGTGAATTCTAGATAGTTTATTTGCAGCCATTTTTACACGTTAGGTTATCTTGTTGCAATTTCGCTCTACTTCAAGCAGAGTCCTAGGAACTACCTTCATTAAAACAATATCATCACAGTTTCCAACAGCGTGATAATGATGACCTACAAAATGTCAATTTGACAGACTCACCAGCGTTATTGATGAGCCAGCGACAAGTAAAACATGTTGCATTGCCAATTAGTAGTGAAACAGGTTGAACTTTTCGAAGAGGTCCTTGAATATCGCTGTGAATAATGCAAAGTGGCTACTCTTAATACATTATCACATCACCTGAAGTTCAATGTTTGCCGAAAATAAATTTTTAATAGTTTAACATTCAATGAAAAACAACTGCCTATGTGTTGGTCTCACTGCAATAAGTAATGTGCTACTACGGCAAAGCACTCCATTAATTTTCTTGCTGTCGGTAGTAAGGTTTTAGATTGCTGAATTGGCTACTTAGATAGTTTTTGTCACGACTAAGCAAATTTATTCATCTCATGAACACCCTTTGATTTTAGTCAATCACATCACTTCAGTGACAAAAATAAATTGCAACAGTGAGTAGTTGTGCGTGCAATTCGGCTTAAAATAAAACTAAATCGGTGGTGATATTAGCAGTCCAAATGATGGTAATGGTTGCTAATAAGTAATTTATGAAATCATCGGCTACGATATATTATATTAAGCACACAAGAATAGTGTAAAAAAATCGGTCCATTTTGAAATGTGTGCTTTGGAAATGTACTTGTCAAATCGTTTTGCATTCTGAATTATGATTCAAAAGAACTTATGTCGTCTGGTCGTGGCTTCCTTTAGCTACTATGTAAAAGGATCATTGTGCTGTGTTTATATATGACGCTTCGTCGGATACGGTTCTGTTAGCGCAGCCCACTCTTTATGAGATGCGAATTTGTATGCTGCAACGAGTGCCTTCGTGTATGTTCCTCAATGTTCGTCGCAGTTACCGACACAGTTTCCGTTAGATACTTAGATGCAGCATACATAATAACGAACGTATTGACGCTTGCTTATGCCTTATGGGATGTCGTGCTCCGCCAACACGCATGATTTTTGATAGAGCAACTTGTACTCTAGTCCCTGTATTGCTGATATAGTTACTCCTAACGTCTAGCGGCACTTCAAGGAATGATCCAAAGAATGAATCGATCAGGTAAGTCTCAAATTTCAACCTTTAATTTTACAAATAAAATCCTACTTTTAACACTTCGAATTCAAGCTAAATAAACCAGGGACAGAAAATAACGGTTATTTTTAAAATTTTAAGTGAAAAAATCATTATGTAAGAACCAAGGTACTAGAGCACTTAATATACCAAAATATTAGTTGAGCTCATCACTAATCAAATAGCTAGATAGTAATAGCTAAATAATAGATTTTAATATTTTTAAGTTTTATTGTTTTACTCACAAAATAAAACTTATTTTCGAGTTTTATTTTTTTCCTCACATATAACTGTTATATTTTAAGTTTTATTTTTTTACTCACAAAATAAAACTTAGTTTTGATTTTTATTTTTGTCCTTACAAAAAAAAAAATTATTTTTTAAGTTTTATTTTTTTTCTTCATGAAATAAAACTTATTTTCGAGTTATATATTTTCTCTCAAAAATAAAAGTTATTTTTTAAGTTTAATTTTTTTGCCCTCAAAATAGAAATTAGTTTAGACTTTTATATTTTCCCTCACATATAATAGTTATTGCTTAAGTTTTATCTTTTGATTACAAAACAAAAATTGTTTTTGAGTTTGATTTTTTTCCTCATCCGTACCGTACCGTGGAACCGATTCTATGGAAAATATGCGGGGGCTGAGCTACAAGCTGCCGGACGGGTCACAGGTTGCGGATGGTGCACGGCCTCTAGATATAGAAGTTAGCCACTTTTTGTGGTCCTGGAGTTGCGGGTGACCAGCTAGGGTGTGAAAAGGAGTTGTGTGTGATACCACATAGCCTGCAACTGGCACTGTCAAGGCAAGTCTGAGCCTCTCCTTTATACTTTAAACTTGAGGGGTCTCTACGAGACCTTCAAAATACGTACGTAGGGTTTGTGTCCCAACCACATTTATCATGCAATGTATACTAAGTGAATACTAACCAATGAATACTAAATGAATACTAACCAATGAATACTAAACCAGCCTTGGATATGAGCCTCGGATATGAACATATACATGTCATCTTTTTATTCAAATAAAAAATAAACTTAAAAAATAACTTTTATCTGTGAGTGAAAAAATAAAACTCAAAAATAACTTTTATATTCAGAGCCAAAAAATAAAACTTAAAAAATAACTCTTATTTGTCAGGAAAAATATAAAACTCGATAATAAGTTTTATTTTGTGAGCACAAAAATAAAACTTAAAAAACAACTGTTTTATTCAAGGAAAAAAATAAAACTCAAAAATAAGTTTTATTTTGTGAGCAGAAAAATAAAACTTAAGCAATAACTTTTATATATGAGGGAAAATATAAAACTCGAAAATAATTTTTATTTTGTAAGCAAAACAAAAAAACTTAAAAGTTAACCGTTATAAGCAAGCAGAAAAAAATAAGTAGAAATATAGATATTATTTTAGGATTTTTTTAATAAAACTTATAACAGTTACAGTCCCTGAAATAAACAAGTTCACTTTTAGATATTATTTTTATTAGTTCTAAATATCATCACACATTTAAACTTATTTACTTCGTTTGTATAAACTATAGTAGCATCCGAATATAACGACTTCGCTTATAACGACTAACCGTTTTTAGCGACCACCAGTTTGGTGTCATAGCTAAGCACTAAGAAAACATATTCGCCCATTTTGTGCATCGTCCGGTTAGTAAGACAGTACCTTGAATGTCGTTATATTCGTATTCTACTATACTTCAACTGAAATGATCAAACCATTAACCAGAATCTTTCAGAAAAATCAAGGGGCTGGTGTGGTGTTTTGGAGATCCTTTATAATTAAAATTGATTTTAAAGCAAATAAATCTGAAAAGTTTTAATAATTATTTAAAATATGAAAAACCGTTAACACTGTGCTATCATTTTTCCTTTATTTTCCTAAGATAAACCAAACCATTTAACATGAAAATTAAAAGTAGGACCAAATTATTGTATACGTCTTTCAATTCTTTTCATCTATTGCAAGTTTTTTATGAATTTTTTATTGCTTACTATGGAGGATTTTTAGAAAGTGAACATTTTTTTTTTGTACTTCAGGATGACTTATCAGGCTCATAATTTATTCAATGCATAAATTATAAAAGATGCAAAAATACGTCGAATTAATTGCATTTAAGATTTTGAAAAAAGTATTGAACTTGAGTACCTACATCAAAAATCACGAAGCAATTTTATCGGTTTGATTTTGATCGATTTGTTAAGAAACTCTAAAGATATTTCCACCCAAAGATGGCGATTGAATGTTGTAGATTGATGACCACCCAATTCCCTGGCAAAAATTGGGCAACCGACTACAAAACTATAATTGAAAACGTGCTAACAGCATTCGAAAAATTTAAAAGTTCACATGTCACTAAAAATACGTTGCCTCTCCGATCATCTGGATTTTTTCTAGAGAACCTCGGAGCAGTAAGTGATGAGCAAGGTAAAATATTTCAGCAGAATATTGCTGGGGTTAAAGGTAGATACAAGTGAAAGAAACCGCTTTCAATGATTGGCATTGGAATGAAACTGTGGATGATATATGGATATTACCCTCCAGAGATAAAGGAACAATCAAAACAATGGTGAAGACGCTGAAATCGGCCGGATTATGAACATGGTTTCTTGTAATGCATGTGGAATCATATACAATGATCATTTGAAAAAGTGAAAAACTATAACAAGACAGTATTATCGACGTTATTGAATCGGCTTGGAGATTAAATCAAAGAAATACGTTCTCAGTTGAAACAGAAAATATACTCTTTCATCAAGATAATGCATGACTATATATCTGCGGAGTTGCGATGTCCAAAATTATAAAATTAAAGTTTCAATTATTACAAAATCCACCGTATTCACTAGGCTCCTAGACAATTTTCCTTATTTCTAAAATTGACGAAATGGTGGATATAGGACTACGTCTACCGAGTACCATCATCGCCCAAACAAATGCAAATTTTGAGAAGCTTCGACATCTTACTCCTAAAAGCATGTTTATTCGCTGAAAAATAAAATTTTGACCGAAAAATAAAATAGTTTTTAAATCCCTTACAGAATAAACTCATAAAAAAACTCAACCAAATTTTTCTAAAATTTTGCATCTCCAAGAAGTATTTATATCGATGGAAAGATATTTTTAAGTAGATATACAGAATAATATTTTAATTCGAATAGAATGTCATTAAGATACATCTGTAGGTAAATCTAAGGAAACGTAAAAAAACCTTTTTCCCAATAGGGCAATCAGAAGCAACATCAAAACAAGTTAAGAAAGTCTAAAGTCGGTCTAGGCCGACTATGAAATACCCTAAACCCACTTTTCAAAAATAAAAAATTTTTATTGTAAATGGGCGTTTTATTGTATTGTAGTGGGCGGATGAAGCCTATATTTTAATTGCATTTAAATGGTGATGAAAAATTTACACATACCAAGTTTTATTCCTGTAGCTCACAGTTAATGCCTTTATTGTGCTTTCGCTATGGGAGGTGGGCGTGTTCATGGACGGATTACTCGCAATTTTTGAACGCACCTTAGTTTTGGTATAAAATACACACATACCAAATTTAATTTCTCTATGATAAACATAACCTTATTTATTGAGTTTTAAACTTTTTGGGTTGTATGGGAGGTAGGCGTGTCCGTATGCGGATGACGTCCATTTTTCAAAACCATCTTTGTCTTATCATAAAAAACATATGTGTCAAATTTTAGCTCTGTAGGTTAAACAGAGGCTTATTTATTGCGTTTTCAATTTTTGGGTTGTATGGGAGGTGGGCGTGCCCGTGAACGGATGACGTCCATTTTTCGAAGACATCTTTGTGTTTTTATAAAACACATACATATCAAATTTTATTGTTGTAGGCTAAAAATGAGCTGAGTTATGCAGTTTTCAATTTTCGGGTTGTATGGGAGGTAGGCGTGTCCGTGGGCGGATGATGTCCATTTTTCAAAAACATCTTTGTGTTGATACAAAACACATACATACCAAATTTTATTGTTGTAGGTTAATTATGAGCTGAGTTATGCAGTTTTCAATTTTTGCGTTGTATGGGAGGTAGGCGTGTCTGTGGGCGGATTCCAAAAATATTCAATAGTGCAGATCCTTGGGTCCATGTGACTATGTGTACCAAGTTTCATTTAATTATCTCAACTCCTTCTTCTTATCCTGTGTATACGGACAACACACAGACGGACAGACGGACGGACGGACGGACGGACGGACGGACGGACGGACATGGATAGCTCGACTCACGTGGTGACGCTGATCAAGAATATATATACTTTTCTATACCGGACTCGCTTCGTTCTATGCGTTACAAACGTTTGCACAAAGTTAATATACCCTGACCTTTCAGGTTTAGGGTATAATAAATAACGACACAGCTCTGTTAAATATTCTTGTTGTAGCCTACATAAGGAAAAGTTTATGAGAGCGTAACAGTGAGAGGCACATAGATTAATAGCAGTGTTGCCGTTTGGATCCAAATGGATCCATTTGGATACTTTTTTGCTTCAAAAATTGATGGATACTTTTTTTTTAGCCTTGGTGTGAAATTGGATACTTTTATAAAAAATCTGTTTTAACATTGAAATATGCGGATGTTTACCTTGGCTTCTTTTCCATTATTGATTTTTTTTTATTTGGTAGCACTGCGTGTAATTGAACTGCCACTTTTTGCTCATACCAACGACAAAAAGCTTCTCACACAAAATGGACAAGCAAGTATATTAAAATTAATATAAAGAATACTAAACTTTTAACTAAATATCCCAAGATATCTAAGGCGGCGTTTATAGTGAACGCCGACTCAGACAGGCAGGCAGACAGGCAATGTGAACAAGCGAGATAGATAGCTATCTGCATCTCGTTTTTTCACACAGATTTCAGCCTGCCTGTCTGCCTGCCTGTCTGAATCGCGTTCACTATAAACGCGGCCTAATTCGAGGAAAACGACTGCTGCTGAACGTGTTTTTTCTGACATAAAACTAACTAAAAACTATAAGACTAATAGATATTCCTTGGAAATAGAAGAAAATATATTGTACTTTTTTTTTTTTAAGTGGATACATTTGGATACTTTTCTGACTTTATTATGGATACTTTTTTCAAAACCGTCACGGCAACACTGATTAATAGAGCTTTGTCTTATTTTTGTTGTCAGTGTTGCCACTCACTGTTACATGTCCCTGGCTGTTATAAAAAAATTTTCTTCCAAGTGTATACAAACATTATTTTTGCCTATATTTGAAGTTGTGTAGCAACTCGAATTTTTTCATCTTAATCTTTATCTTTAATATGCTGTTGAGTTTTCTAAAATATTTTGTTTTGTTTTTGCTGAGAATTTGCATTCTGAAATTTTAGTGGTGCCTACATAACCTCAAATTTGGCAAAAATAATCTTACATAAAGTATGTATGGACATTTCTTTGAAATGATCAACATGGTCTCAAAAATTAAATGTTGCTGAAAATTTTTTCTAATCCTAAAAATATAATCGCTATCAGCATAAGCGCAACCAAAGGGGGGTTTCGGGGCTTAAACCCCCCCAAAAATTATTGTAGTACCAAGCAAAATAGTATTCAATCAAAGTGAGTCACATGAAAAGCAATCACACGTTTTATGAAATGAGTGAAAACCCCAAATGTATATTTCAAATCAATTCTGGTTGATGCATAATCTGCTAAGTTATATTTTATTCTTTCAGACTGCACATAAAGCCGGATCGATTTTGTATGGAGATAAAAAAGTGAGCCGAACACCGACTCAAAAGTAAGAAGTACTATTAAAAACTAGAAAATATTTTCTTTAAACACCTATAAAAAATTTATTTTTCTTGAAATTCAAATGAATTTAAGATTATTGGAAAAGTACTGAGCTCTTCTTTCTTTTGGTGTATCGTATGGTGTTGTTTAATCAAAACTGAGTACTATGAAAAATGCGTTTTTTATAAGTGTTAAAAAATATAAATATTCGAAAATCATGAATTTTATACTGGAGCGCTATCAAGCGCACATTTAACTAAAAACTGGTTTAAAGAAATCGATTTGCGTACCTTAAAACTCATATGTACCCATTTCCAAAATTTTTTTAGAGTACCATGAAAATCTTTAGTTTCTTGCTTATCTTGGGTATGCATTCTGAAGAAAAAAGTTTATGCAAAAAAATTCGTTTTCTGCAGAAAAGACGTTCAGAAGAACCAAAACCGCTCCATGGGTATTTCTCCGATCCAAACAAAATTATATAGAAATTGTTTTTAAGAGTCCCTCTAACTTTTAAGTCAGTGTCTAATCAAATTTCAATTTCGATCCGGCTTACTGCACATGTTTTATTTTTGTTATATTCTGATTCTGACCACTGGAAGGGTTGTTGGCAATACTTCGATTTGAGTTACCTTTTCAACTTCTAGCATGGAGGAAACTTGAAATATTTGGAAACAAATTAATTCAAAAGTAAGACATAGTTAAAAGCCTAAATTTGAGGAAAATCGGTTGAGTCACTCGCCACTGAAAAAAATTAAGGAAATTTCCCGTTAAATTGTTATTTTTCGTCTTTTTTTAAAGTCATTTTTTAAACATCGATAACACAAATTCTACAATATAAAAATAATTCCGATTGACTTCCGAAAGTGGAGAAAAAAAAATCCGTTTCATAAAATTTCTCTAAATTTTTAAATATTATCCGATATAAAGGAATTATGGCTTATTAGGTAAAAATATGTTGGTTTAATTTTTCTTATGTTCGCCTGTTCGCCTTCTTCATAATCTTCCATTGGATTTTCAAAATCAGTTTCATGAAAATACCTCAAAATTGCGCAAATAGTAACCGATTTTGCAAAAGTGTAGGAAATACCTTTCCTTAAAAATATGTGTCAGAAATTTAGCGGTTTTTACTTTCGGAATTGAGCATAATTAGTGCTCACTAAAGGACGAATTTTAAAGCTAGTGCTAGCCAATTGGGTATTTTTACAACGTAGTGATGTATGGATGAAAAATTTTTACTGCACTCAGTAAAAAGTTTCTCGGAATAAGTAAAAAGACATAATATTTAGAGAAATATGTTATAGAGTTTGCTCCAGAGAATGCTTTTCCCTAAATGTGGTGCAAAAAAATTCTTAAAAATGATTAAAAGCTAAAATGAAAATGAAAAAGGGAAATATATAAAAATATTAGAATTTTTTATTTTTGAAAAAAGATTTCATTTTATTGAAGAAAATACTTTGCACAATGAATTTTTTATCGAAATTTAGTAAAAATTTTTCATTTTCCTTCAATTTTTCTCTATAAATGAGAATTTTTTGTGCGAGAAAAATACTTATCATTATTAGAGACATTGAAATATTTCCATTTCCTACAAGTAAAGAAATATTTATTTGAAAATGTGAACATTTATTCTAATTGAATTATCGAAAATAGAGAAATTTTTTCGTCGGAGAAAGGTAGGTATTTGTTCTGAATGTGTGGGGAGAAGAATATTGAATTTTTGCTGACCTTATTGGGACCCGAGTAAAAATAAAAATATTTTACCTCAAGCCTTATAACCTCCGTACAACTGGCAAACAAAAAAAAATCTATTAAACGGCTTACAACTGGTGCTTGCAAAATATTTTGGCCGAACAGATCCTAAACAACGTTGAAGCAAGATTATTTTAAAACGACCGCTACCACTGCTGTTCACCTTCTGTATGGATAGAATGTCCTGACAGTGACCGTTTTAATTAAAAAAAAACAAAAAAAAATATTTTGCTGGTCATGACTGAAGTTTGAACAAGGAACCATTAGTGCAAAAATTTAACGCACTAACCGCTACAACTCAGCCGCTGTAATTACGTAAATTGTTTTTATATATAAGTTCTACATATGATAAAACCCCCCCAAAAAAAATTTCTGGTTGCGCCCCTGCACTATCAGCTCTAGTTTTGAAGTTATAAGACAAAATATGTACAAACGTACGGATTTTTTCAATAATTTTTTTGAAAAAAAAAATTTTTTTTTTTTTTTCTCTCGTAATGTGTTGCAACGAGTAGACGTGTTTTTCATTTGCTCGTCAATAGTTTTATTTTAATTGTGTTAAATTAAACCTTAAATCTCCAAAGCGGTGAACTACGTGTGTCTTTTGATTCGCATGAACATTTGACATAGGAAATTAATTGGACTGCTAAATTATTGCAACTTTTGAGCAATTATAATTGCTGCGTTAAAACAGAGGTTTGCCTTTGATTCCCGCCTTTATTACATCTACCTAAAACACATACACCATGTCAACTAGAGCTAAAGCATTGAGTGCTAAAACTCTGCCATCAACTCCCACGCAAAGTGCCTCTCCCGCTGCCAACAACGCTACTAACTCAGCAATCACTCTTGATCAGTTGGACGATCGCCTGAAAAAGCAAAGCGAGATGCTTATTCTCAGTTTTCAAACGGAACTAAGCCAAATTCGCAATGAGCTCAACTCAAAAATAAAAGAGATTGAAAACATATGGCTTGAGAAGGTAAACAACCTCAATGCAACTCTTGTAAGCGTCGTTGAGCGTGTCGAAAAACTTGAGTCAGATGCTGTAAATTCTGAAGTGGCTTTGATCAACGAAGAGGTACATAACTTACACAAAATGATTGCTGATCTTGAGCGAAGAGAAGTTGCCGCTGATGCTGTTATTTTTGGAGTGCCAGTGAACAGCGAAGAAAACCTAACACACTTGTTTAATAAGCTCTGCTTCACAATTGGCTGCAGACCTACTCCGCTTAAGAGTGTGTTTCGTGTGAATAGCAATGCGCGCAACGCCAAAAGCACTCCAATCATCATCAAGTTCTCTAGTTCGTATGAGAGGGATGCTGTTCTACGTTCTGCAGCTACTTATCGAAGAAATAATGGAAGAAATCTCTCGCTGAATGACTTGGGGCTCAACTCTAACTCAAGCATTTATTTAAATGAGAGCTTGACTAAGCGCTGTCGTCAACTTCTACAGACTGCCATCAGACTAAAGCGTCGCAAACAGCTGTTTGCTGCGTATGCTAAGAAAGGGCTCGTATATGTTAAAACTATGGAGAATGGTGAAAGCTTATTAGTTGAAAATTGTAACCAACTTTCTGCTATTGTTGCGGGTGAGCTGGATGATAATCTAGGAAATTATGCATAAGTTTAAAAGTATTGTTGTCTGTTTCATTAAGTTTAAAAATATAGTAAAGTATTGTATTTTATCTACTAAGATTTTTCTGTTTTCTTTTTTATCGATCTCTTTCTCTCTTTATCTCTTTATTTTTGATTCTATTGTCTCTTATAGTGTCTGCTACTTTTTATCTCGTACTAATTTCTTTGATGTTTTCATCTCTTTGAACCTAAAACCTGTTTTTACTATTACATGCCTGCCTAATGTTTCTGAGTGTTATCTGCAATTTCATGATTGCATCTAACAACTGTTGCAGCGGCGCTAATGAAAATAGTAAAATTTTATTGAATGTTTTATGTAGACGGTATTCTGGTCTTAATATTGTACATTTTAATGCCAGAAGTTTAAATTCGCTTAAATTGGACTACTTAAAGTATGTGTTTGAAGATTCTTCTGTCGATGTCATATGTGTTTCAGAAACTTGGTTTTGTTCAGATATTAATAACACTGTGCTTGATATTAATAACTTCAATTTATTTAGAAACGACAGAACGGGTAAAAGAGGTGGTGGGGTTGCTATCTACTGTCGTAAAAACCTGCAGGCTTCGCTAGTTAGTAAATCCACCGGTGATACTGTTGAGTTTCTAAATCTTTGTTTATCTGACAAAACAACTAAAATTCTTCTGTCATGTGTCTATAATTCAAACAAATGCCATAGTTTGAATAATTTTTTCTCTGAACTCTCTAATATTGCAATTGACTTTGACTATTTTATTTTGTGTGGGGATTTCAATGTCAATCTTTTATGTAATGATAGCGTTACAAATTCCATGTATGAAAATGTCTCGTCTGTCGGTCTGTCAATTGTAAATGATACGATGCCTACCCGTTTTTCAAATAATAATAATCCTAGTCTTCTGGATTATTTCATTGTCTCTGATTTAACGTCTGTTCTTTTGTTTGACCAAATTTACTTCATTTCTGATCATGATTTGATCTTTTGTGCTATTGACATTCATCTAACTCGTGATAATTATTCAAAATCAATATCGTTCCCTGACTTTAATTCTATAAATTTTCCTGCCCTCTTCAATGACGTCAGTTTAGTACCCTGGTCGGATGTTTGGTTTCTGGCAGGTATTGATGAGAAGGTTGAACTATTTACTAATATGATTAATAATCTTTTTGTTAGTCATGTTCCTATTCGTACAACGGCTATTAAAAATGCTTCCTGCCCATGGTTTAATGGCTATGTAAAAAATGCAATAAAAAAACGTAATAAAATGCATAATCAGTGGAAAAGAAATCCGACTCAGGAAAATTGGGAGTACTACAGAGTGGCTAGAAATGCCTCAGTTTTAATAACGAAACTAGCTAAAAAAAACTATTGCTCTGCTAAACTTAACACCACCCTTCCATCAAAGGTTTTGTGGAGGAATCTAAAAAACCTTGGCATTGCAAAGAAACCTGCTGTTGACTGTAATGTGGACCCCGACGTTCTTAATAATTTTTTTCTCAATAACAATGCTACCCAAGTAAACAGAACGATTGAGTTTGTATCAGTAGCACAAAATTTTCAATTCTCTGCCGTGAGTGAAAGTGATGTTGGCAAGTGCATTATGAAAGTTAAATCGAATGCTATCGGTGAAGATGGTATTTCGATAAAATTTATAAAACTTATCCTACCCCACGTTCTAGGCTCGCTAACGCATATCTTTAATCACTGCTTTACAACATCCACTTTCCCTCACTCTTGGAAAACTGCAAAAGTATTGCCTGTCGCCAAAAAATCATCAGCACTGGAAGCTAACGATTTCAGGCCTATAAGTATTTTGTCCTCCCTGTCTAAGGTGTGCGAAGCTCTGATGGCCGATCAAATTTCAAAATTTCTGAGCAAAAACAACTTGCTATCTTCCTTACAATCTGGCTTTCGAGTTGGTCATAGTTGCGCAACCGCTACTTTAAAAGTTTTAGATGACATACGTAAATCCTATGATGAAGGCCAGACTACTCTTCTTTGCTTGCTGGACTTCTCTAAAGCTTTTGACACTGTAGATCACTCATTACTTTGTCAAAAATTGAAGTTTTTGTTTGGTTTTCAAGATAGTGCCGTAAACATTTTAAGAAGCTACTTGCGTAACAGGCTACAGAGAGTTAGAGTGGGGGATAAATGTTCTCAATTTAAACTAGTGCGCAGTGGAGTGCCCCAAGGGTCTATTCTTGGTCCACTGCTTTTCTCAATTTTTATCAATGACATCTTCTCCGTCTGCAGAAATGCTTCTATGCATGCGTATGCGGATGATGTTCAATTGTATCTTTCACGTAGAACGGGACTTGAAGAAGACTTAAGTTTTAGATTAAATGAAGATCTTCATAATATTAATAAGTGGGCCAACAGTAATGGTCTACAGCTAAATGCTCTCAAATCATACGTGCTTCCAATCTCAGCTTCAAAAATCTTTAATGAAAACATTCCGCACCTATTTATAGGTGACAACAAGCTAAAACTTGTGACAAATGTTGTAAGCTTGGGTTTTCACATAAACTCAACATTAACCTGCGCTGATCATGTAAACAGCATAATACGTAAAATATATTGTACTCTGAGAAATCTAAGAATGTCTGCTGATTTTACACCTATAGCTACTAGACGTAAACTTGTGATACAGCTAATATTACCAATAATTACTTACTCGGAACTCGTTTATAGTAAATTAGACTCCCGATCTGAACATAAACTACAAGTAGCATTCAATCACGCAACAAGATATATCTACGGCATACGAAAATTTGATCACTTATTGCAGTTCAGAAATGCTATTCTTGGTTGCAGTATAACAAGCTACATAAACGCCAGAACCTGTATTTTTCTACATAAATTAATTCATACAAAGACTCCAACGTACCTTTATGAAAAATTACAATTTTGCCAGTCTACTCGGAGTAAAATGCTATTGGTACCTAATTTTAAATTTCTAAACTCAACTAGACTCTTTTTCATTAACGCCGTAAGATTGTGGAATTCCTTACCAAATCACTTAAAATCGATTGATAACTTTGGAAGCTTTAGGCAAGCTATTTATAAACTTTTTTCATAACCTGGATATTTTTAATTTTTTCTTAATATTGCTCTTTTCCCTTGTTTTCTCTAACATACTGTCCTGATCTATTCTCTTTCTTGCTTTTGCCTTTAATTTTTATTTATTCCTTAATTTTACTCTCTTTTTATTTTAAAATTTTGTAAGCTTAATGCTTTTAAAAACAAATACTAATTACCTAATTGAGGTTTTCTTTGTTTTATATAAATTTAAATTTCAAATTTCAAATCAGAAAAAACTAAATTGTAAAATTATATTCCTAAGTTTATCTCTTTGTATATTAAAAGAACTTGTTCTTATTATACTAAAATCTATAAATAAATAAATAAATAAATAAATAAAATAAAAAATAATTTGAATTTTCAATAATATGATTTTTTTTTATTTTTTATTACAAATAAAGGTATTTAAATTTCTGAACTCAAAATGGGATTACTTGAAAAAGAGTAGAATTTTAGAAATGTTTGAGAACTATGAAATTGAAGCCATTTCAGCAACTTTGTAGTATTGTAGCTTTTCACTTGAAATGTAGCAAATGGGGTAAAATTCTAGCCAAACGGCAACGCTGGTTGTTGTCAATACTTTTTCCGTTTTTCTCTCTCCTTGAATACAATGATAGCCATAGCAAAATTAATTTGCTGCCGTTAGCGTAAAAAAAAATAGTAAACAAAAAATTGGACGAATTTCGATTGAAAGCCATACTAGTATCAAAAAATATGTGAAAAAAATTGGTCCAGAAACCTTCATTATTTCAAATTTTATAGCATAAAATGTGTGTGACCGTATTTATGTCTAGTTTATCTAGTTGTTGCTAATTTGCTCAACAAGGTCTCACAATTTTCCAGCGTCTTCTTTCTCGTTTTAATATCAATAGTTCACCAGCTATAACAGGAAGTCTGTTATTAAAAAAAAAACCCTGAAATTGTCGTAATCGTGTTTTAAAAATCTCGTGTCGCAATTATGAAGACATCTGGTTTTCATTCTATAACGTCGATGTTGCTGCATTACTCTTGAGCAAGCAATTAGTTCAAGACTTTTGACATTGAATCATAACTGCTATATGTGTAAAAAAAAATAAATTAGTTCGTGATAAGATACAGCTTTAGATAAACATACAACTTGCACATAAGCCGCTGTTGCTACTGTATAACTCAAAATCATAACGTTAACTTTATGATGATCAGAAGAAGAATTGAGATAAGCCGTAAAGGAAAAATTTATTTATAATGTAGCAATTTCTTGATAAGCTCACTGCAATTTTATGATTTTGCGGCAACGCTATAAAAACCATATCATGTTGTACCAAAATGCACAGTTCAAAATCCAACGATCTATAAGAGAGTTGCCAGAACTTTTTAAATTTTAAATTTCTTCGCATAACAATAAAATTGAAGCTCATCAAAATGACTGCCTATATTTTGTTGCCACTGAGCCTGCTGTGCATAGTTGCCTTCAGTCAAAGCAATCCTTTATCCAGCGACTGTCCTGTTGGTTGTACGCGTATTTTGGATCCCATCTGCGCTACTGATGGCTTTGATGACTTTCGCTATTTCCACAATGAGTGCTTGATGCGTTACGATGCCTGCCAATCGGGAAGAGGTATTAATGACAATAGCAAATAACAAAACCACAAAAAAACTAAACCATATTCTATGAATACATTTTTTGTTCACTTTTCCTAAGCTTGGTCAGTGGCACTGATGTCGTTGTGTCTGCAGCAGATGGATCCCATCGTTCGTGAGGGCTGCTTGATTACTTGTCCCTATAACTATGATCCGATTTGTGCCACGAATGGTCAGCATTTTCAAAGTTTCGGTAACGACTGTATTTTGGGCGTTGAGAATTGTTTGTCGAATAGTGGTGAGTAGATGGATGGATGGGTGGGATGGTGTTTGTGTATCACAATTTCTAGAGCTATCAAAAATTTTATATGCTTTATTTTATTATCGGTTAAAGTGTGGACAACAGCACGTGACAGCGAATGTGGTCTTTAGATGATGGTTGACGCTTAAAATATGCCAAGAGCTATAAACTTTACATGTACTATATTCTACAGTAATGTAGAAAGAGTTTAATTTATACACAAACGCAGAGTATAGCTTTATATAGTCAATATATTTTATGACCTCAAATAAAAAAGACACACACAGATATTTTCTGCATAAATCATATAAAATGTTTTATTTCATTTTCAATTATTTAATTTATTTTTCGCTAGTTGTATTGTACATAAAATTTCTTATAGCTATACTAACTTGAATATCAGTTAACAAAAGTTTTCTATGGAAATTACTTAAACCATATTCATAGTTATACTTAGGTTTTTCTTAGCTTAGCCAGTAAACAAACACTCATGTTACGCTGCTTATACTTATAACAACAATAAAATGAAAACTTATACATAACGTATCTGCTTCATGTTGTGAGTAACTTAATGTTATAATCTTTAAGTTTTCAAAACGTGTCTATCTGTATTATTTGACCTATTTATATATGTTACTTAGTTTAGGAATGTACAAAGTTTCATGTGTGTTTGCTTGTAGCTGTAGCTTTTTCTTATAAACCTATACTTAATTATTTATTTATTTTATTATGACCATCGCTTTACTTAAACTATCCACTAAACGAGTTTTTTACTAGCTTTTTCTACATATTCTAGTTAGTAATATCTTGTTCTTCTTAAGTAATATTCAGCAGCATTGCTTTAATTTATGAATTCATGCTTAAGGAACAAAGTGTTCGAAATTAATATTTGTTTGGTTTTTATTTTTATTTTTATTTTTATATGGTTGTTACTATTAAATTAAATAACGGCATTTTCAAAATATGAATAAATTCAAATCTATACAAAATTAGAGCTCAAGTGTGGTTAGACTGCATACTTAGGTTTTCTCTAAAGCGTTAACATTTTTGGAAAGAACTTTGAACTTTCAAGCACTTAAATTTTTTGAATAAATATTTTGATACGAAAAGAACCTTCAAAAGCGGCTATCATTTCTTATAGTACAGTCCCTGTTTTGACTAAAAATTTCCTTGAATTATCTGGTATAATAATTGCCACAAATATACTTTTGAAATTAAGTCCTTTAATTTTCTTGAAAATGTTCATGGTATGCTTTTGAAAAAAAGTACATGTTAAGGTCTAAATCATTAAATTTGATATGCTAAAATGTTACCTCAGAAGCTTTATTTAATAATACAAAAAATAAGTTAAAAACTTGTAGTTAAATACTAAATAATATAAAATATATAAGAATCTATTAATAAATAAACCTCAATATGCGTCAAAATAATAAAAATAATAATTAACGCGGGACATGACTTTAGGCATTTTTTGAAATCGAATCGAATTATAATTTTGTATTTAAGTAAATATTCTTAAAATACTAAGAAAAAAATTTCATGAAAAAATTCTTACGGGTTCAAAAATTACAGCCGGATTAGTGAGAGCGAATTTTTATTTTTCCTTGCATTTTTCTTTGTTCACAAACTTTTAACGCGTTTATCTCGAAACCATGTTTTTCGTACTAAAATTTTTTTTTTTGTATTTTTTTAAACTTAATTCGCTATCATATGACACGAACTTTTTTAAAATTTTTTTTTGATTTTTTATGAATTTTTAAAGCCAATATTTTTTTTCGAAAAAACACACTTTCAAATTTGGAGCATCACCAAAAATTAAAAAAAAACTCCTGTCATACAATAACCAATTTTGTTAAGCTTCAAAAAAGTCATTTTGTTTCCAGATCGAACAATTTTTGCGACTCCCATCGCTGCAACCACGTCGCACAGTGCTTTGTTCCATAGGCAAAATTCAAATAAAATAAAGTGCTTAGAATATTTAAGTAATATACATTTTTGTAAAGCTAACAAAGTACCTTAAATAAATTCGTTAATAGAATTTATCATCTCGTCTTTTTGTTAACAGTAGAGGGCTCTAAGAAAACGTTTGAGGTAAAACTGTTGAACGGAAAAACTGTTTTTACTGTTTTAAATTTTTTTTTTTTAATTTTAGTTTTTATTGTATTGTTTTGAAACTTAACAGTTTTGTTTATAACTATAGGTACAAAAAACCAAAAATAATTGTTTGTAAATATTTTATATAGAAAAGTTGTTTGTGCCATCGAAAACTTTTGCGATTTTTTGTTTGGAATTCCCAAAATGCAAAAGTTTGAAAGAGTGAAAATTTTTTTTTTGGAAGAGTAGGTAATGTTTTATTTTTGATTTTAGTACACTTGAAAGGGCTTTAATGGAATATGTAAACAAGTTTCAGATTTTTCACCCGGAAATGTAAAAATGATATGAATTTTTTGAGACATATTTCGTAAGTTTCAGAAAAAGTTGCAAAGACCTAAGTTTATGGTACTGCCAAAATTTAAAAAAATAAGTTTATACAATTTTTTTTGATTTTATTGCTGTTAAAAATGAATCAAATTTTGATGTAGTGTATAATTTTTATTGAATAGTGACAAAAACTTACCAAAAATTGAAACAATATATTTATTTTTTTTGGCGAAAACCCTAAATTTTTGCAAACTTTGAAAAAATTAAAAAATTATATAAATAAAAAGTAGGCGATTTTTTATTTTTTATATATATACTTTGTTAACAAATCTATCCACTAGTAAAAAAAAAATTTAAGATTTTTAACCGGAAATTTGAAATTTTGTATTTTTTGAAAACATCTATATTTTTTAGTTTTACAAAGACCAAAAATATGATTATATAATTTTTTCGAAGTAAAGGGCTCCAGCGAAGTCTGATTGATAATTTTGGCATAATATTAAGAGTTTTATCTTGCGGAATCCCGGTTAATGTGACAACGTTTAAGGAGCTGCTAAATATTACTAGAAGCTCATATATAATACAGTATGGCTGGTATTACATGCCAAGTACTGTTCATAAGGTTTTAGTGCATGGGCGCGATGTTCTGGAATACTTCAACTTGCCAATAGGTAATAAAATATTAAAAAAACGTTCTACACATTTGTTTAAACTATGTTTATTCTAGGGTGTTTGTCCGAAGAAGCCTTAGAAGCTAGTCATAAAAATATGAATGGGCATGGGAAGGAATGTGCGATTATCCCATGCAAGAAAAACGACGAGAGAAAATACAAATAGAGATTTAATGGATCATTTGTTATTAATGTCGGATCCGGAACTATCGTCACTTAGGTCTACAAAACACATAAAAAAAATTATGAATTCAAAGAAATTGAGAAATACATTTTGAAAGAAAACATCATAAATTACTACTAAAATGAATTATCTTATTTGTTGAGCTAATTTAGAAACAAATATATTTATGACCCTTTTTAAAGAGAATATTAAATTATTTGCATTCTGATCACAAATGTTGCTAAAATTTAGATTTTGGTAAAAAGGATATATGGGAGATGGTCATGTCCTTGTATCGAATGAAGCGCAATTTCCCAGAGAGCCCAAAAAATATAGTTTTATAAGTTGTTATAAGTTTTCAGTGCATTCTGATCACTAATGTAGTTACAATTTAGTTTTTGAGAAAAATTATATATGGGAGGTAGTCATCTCCTTGCACCGAATGAAACAAAATTAACCACTAAGCTAAAAGACATATTTTAACAGATAGTTACCAACTTTCGATTAATTCTATATACAATTATAGCTAAAATTAAACTTTTAAATTTAAAGGTGTATGGGAGGTAGTCATGTCCTTGCACCGATTTTTCCGAAACTTCAAATTTTTCTTAATAACATATTTTTAACCAGCACACCAAGTTTCATTTTTCTGCGATAACTTCTCTAATTTTGGCGATTCACTATATGGGGTCAAAGCACTGTGCGTCGCCTCGTTTTTTTCTCTGCTGCAGTTTGGAGCTCTATAAAACCCTGTTGGAGTAAAAAATAATTTTTTTCGAATTTTTTTTCTTGTAATTTGTTTAAT
The DNA here is from genome assembly GCA_958299015.1 of Tetanocera ferruginea. NCBI lineage: Eukaryota > Metazoa > Arthropoda > Insecta > Diptera > Sciomyzidae > Tetanocera > Tetanocera ferruginea. The sequence goes on from OY282641.1 coordinate 143,683,162, forward strand.
TCTCTTTGACTGACTGAGTAATGAATTTTTAAAAAAGGTCTGTTTTCTCTGCCGCGATTGTTATGTCCTTCCTTAAACATTATATGAATATGAAATAACAAAAATAGTGTGAAAACGGTGGTTCAACGCCCCTATTATCGCATTCCTCACATACCCCATTTTAGTACTAACAGCTTCTCTAGCATTCATGGAACACGACATTAACATCGAGAAGCAAACTGTTGTAAGCAAACCGGATTTCGTTAGCATTGAGTAGTCATGTTAGCTAAATAATTCCCACATAGTTCATGCAAAGGCATGCATTAATAAAGGGTTTTCCCAATAAAAGGTGTTATTTTGAATAGCCCGCTATTTCGTTAGCTGTCACTTTTGAAGCTGTTATTTTTTGACATTTGACAAGTAGAAACTACGCCATTTCTAAAAATGAAACGATACACGCTTCAACAACGCATTGAAATTATAAAAATTCACAGTTTGCAAAATTAAAGCATTTTTTGGTTGTCGTGAAGCACCTTGTCGGACCGCAATACAGAAATTGGTGGAAAAATTCAAGTTGTTGGGACAAGTTAGTGATGTGAAGAATAAAACCCGATCGTGTCGCTGAAGAACAACTGAGAATATTGCTGCTGTAGCCAAAAGTGTTGAAGAAAACCCAGGTTTGTCCATTCCTCGTCGTTCTTTGGAATTGGGCATTCCATAAACGTCATTACAACGTATTTTGCATAAAAACTTGAGTCTTAAGGCTTATAAAGTTCAGTTAACACAAGAACTCAAGCCGGCTGATCATTAAAAACGTCTTGTCAAATGATCCGACAAGGCATCAAATGATCCAGAATTCCATCGAAAAATCGTCTTGACTGATGAGACCCATTACCACCTCAGTGGCTACGTCAACAAGCAAAATTATCTTATCTGGGGCTGGGAGAACACAAGAGTTATTGTTGAGAAACCTCTCCATCCTCAACGTGTGACTGTTTGGTGCGGTTTAAGGTCCGGCGGGGTCATTGGACCTTACTTTTTCGAAAATGAGGTTGGAACAACAGTTACGTTGAATGGATTGCGCTTTCGAAAGATGATTAATGATTTTTTATGGCCGGAGTTAGATGGTATTGATCTGGACAACGTTTTACTTTTAACAAGACGGCGCTACGTACCACACAAGCAACGAAACCATTGATCTTTTAAGAGAAAAGTTTCCGGCCCATGTTATCTCTTGAAGAGGTGATCACGATTGGCCACCGAGATCTTGTGATTTAATACCTTGCGATTTCTTCCTTTGGGGCTACGTGAAAGATAAGGTCTACGCAAACAGCTAAGCGTCGATTCAAGACCTCAAAGATAGAATTCGTGAGTCTATCAAGCACATAGGGCAACCATTTTGCGATTTTGTTATGGAAAATTTCATGAAAAGGATATTTTTTTTTTTTTTTTTTTTTTTTCTGCTATGCACTCGATTTTCAATTGCCCACAATAATATTTAGTCGAACCTCTCGTATCGATTAAGCCTAAAAAAGCGTTCAAATTCAATGGTGATATTTTGAATAATGTCTTTACATTTGAAGAATCATGGATCTATGCATATGAACATGCAACTCAACAGCAGTCTACTTTATGGGTCCTTCTACTTGAGCCAAATCTAACAAAGTTGTTGGCTCAGCATTAATTCCAGCAAAATGGTCACCTGTGTTTTTAAAGTGAAACTTCTTAAGCCGCGTATTTAAATGCCGTGAACTAAACGGGGTGACCGTGGCATGCAGGTTAAGTGTGTGGTTTAGCATGCTCGGAGCCCGGGTTCGATCCCCAGCCGCGGCGAAAAGTTTTTTTCAATAAACAATTTTTCTTATCGGTCACCACCTCTCTGCAGACAATGGCAAACCTCAGAGAGTAAATAATGCCATGTAAAGCTTCTTGAGAACATGAGCCGTTCGGAGTCGGCATAAAACATGTAGGTCCAGTTCTCAGTCAATTGTGTGAAAATATTCAATAACACACAACACAATTGATCATAAGAAGCTCGGTCAATGTCCTTTCAAAGGCTGAAATGGCCAATTTTTGTTTGTTGTTTGTTTTTGTTTTGAATTAAACGGGGAGTGAAACCGATGTAACACTTTAATGAAACGAAGCGAATTCAAAAGTTATTAACTAACTCACCATCAACCATTAACAATGGTTTGAGTCCAAACTAATACACCTAACGCAGAAAAAGACCTAAAGAACTACGAACTAATCAGCAAGGTTTGAGTACGTAACTTTTTGTAGTGGAACTGCTTTAGCCGCGTAGAGAGCAACCTCGAATTTTTTTCGGTTTGATTAGTTGGTACAAAACCTTTCAATTATATTAAAACATATTGAATCTACTCGTGCCATGTGATGAAATTTGACTTTTTTTGTTAGACGATATTAAAGAGTAAATCAATTAACCACTTAAAACTTTACTTTTTTGGGTTAAAGCTTCACTTGTACCGTGCTTGGCAGATACAAACATATTTTTGTTTTAGAAAAGCACACATGTCTCCACTGAATCAGAAGAAAAACGTTGAAAGGTCAATTCTAAATGGTTAACTAACATTTGTTTGCAAGCAGTGTTCCGTTCAATGCCGTAATCCAAATATGAAAGCTGTATGCTTTTGTACAGTACATTGAACCAAGAAATTACACAATATATGAATTTTAACAGGATCTCCATGAATTGCATGCATGAATTTTTTGGTCAAGTAACCAATTACAACAGTCACATGAGAACTATTAATGAGAACAATTTACAAAATATACACATGAACAAAATATGAGAACATGAATATTTCATAAGCCTAGTATTTAAAGTTCATAAAGTGTGTACAAAATACATAAACCAATAAAAAATTTCATAAATTCCATGAAAAACTACAAGGGAAACATGAATTATTCATAATTTTTGTGAATAAAATTCTTGTGCAAATACGAGAAGAATAAGACAAGTTCATGAGATAAGTCACAAAAACGCATTAATCTCATTTTTTTTTATCTTATTTTAATTTTAATTTTTGTTTTTAGCTATAAATCAAGGTTTTCAGATCTCAAGCCTATCCAGTTAAGTCTACCTTGGTTCGGAAATGGGTGAAAGATAAGTAGGAGAGAAAGGAAAATCAAGTGAAACAACTATAGAATATCCTTTTTGTGGCGGAGCAATATTATCAATATGATAATTTGAATCTTAGGCATGTGTTGTACCTTAACCCTTTCAATGGCTAGGCTAGAATAATCGTGAAAAAATTTGTTTGAGGCATGTGTTTGTCATGTAGGTACAACTTCATTTCAAAGTACCAACCTATTTGATTTAAAAAAAAAAACGATGGAAAATAAAAAAAAAATATTTTATAATGCGTCCAATATATTGGACAAATCCATTGAAAGGGTTAATCTCAGTCGATTCGAGTTATGAAGAAATCTCATCCCACAAACATCTCAACCGTCCACTGCAACTATACACTCAGAAAAATATCAATTGTAATATTAACAGTCGGCCGCTGTTATTTCAAAACACTGTTATATTGAATGATTTGAGTTTAAGATAACAGTTTGCTTTGTTCAAGGAACGTTTCAAATTATTTTTGTGCTGTTAAAATCAACTGTTGAAATATTTTTGTGTTTTTGTTAAAATGTCTGTCCTCTCTAAGCAATAGTTTTTAAATATGTTTTGCTATATTTATGTTATCGTTATCAATATCTCTGTGGAAGTGTGCTTGACTGTAAAGCGGAGGACAAGGGTTCGTATCCTAGCTGTGTAAGTATCAAAAATTTTAATTTATTAATTGAAATTCTAATTCTGTTTCATTAAATGTTTGGTCAAAAATAACCTTAAAAATAAGTTGCAAAGAAATTGTACATTCATATCATTTGCTTAAAAAAATATATTTTATATAAAAAAAAATTCTTTGTTGCTCTTGCCGGTATTTGAACCTAGGACAGTCGAGTATTAAACGCGCACTTCAGTACACTTGGCTAAACATGAACTTCATAAACAGTGATAAAATTTCAATAAGTGCGTTTTTATATGAGTTTCGTGTTTTATAGACCAACAGTCAACCGATTGTTGATTTGAAAGTTTCATTTTTGGGATAGTATTTAACAGTGACATCTGTTATTTCAAGCCGTGATGTTTTTGATATAACATCATTTTTGGCCGCAGTGTAAAGTCATAAATATTGATGAATTTCAGACCTCACTTGAAAAGACATAAGGAAAGAATTGAATAAAGATTAAAGCATGGAATCATGATCTGGCCAGCATGTGAACTCGGAAACTCAAAGTTGGCAGTCAAGCTCGCTAACCAATCGACTACCGAGGCCGTCTAGTTAAGTGACCGAAATTCATATAATTCCTGTACACATTCAAGGGCAGCAAGATAAGAGTTCATAAGATAAGAGTAAAAAATACATGAAACTCATGTACTTATACAATGGGAGCGTTAGCTATTTTATAGCCACTTCATTATTGGTCTCTAAATAGTGACCAAAATGCATACGAGTACATCCTATGTACACTAGAATGGGTCAGTTTTCACCAGGGACCGCAATCATTATGAGTAATATAAAAAAAATTTAGAAATAATCATTATTTTATGATGTTTAATTTTTTGCTAAGATATGAAATTATTTTTGATTATTATTCTTTAAGCCAAAAATAAAAATGATTTTTGGATTTATATTATTTTATTTATAAAAATAATTTTTTGATTTTTATTTTTTTTTTTTATGTATAAAAAATAATTTTTTGATTATTATTTTGTTACTCAAATAAAACATCACTTGTGATTTGTGAATGGGTCGGTTTTCACCAGGGACCGCAATCATTATGAGCAATATAAAAAAAATTTAGAAATAATCATTATTTTATGATGTTTAATTTTTTTGCTCAGATATGAAATTATTTTTGGTTATTATTTTTTAAATCAAAAATAAAAATGAGTTTTGGATTTATATTTTTTTATTTATAAAAATAATTTTTTGATTTTTATTTTTTTTTTTATGTATAAAAAATAATTTTTGGATTATTATTTTGTTACTCAAATAAAACATCACTTGTGATTTTTATTTTTTTCATTCAATTGAAAAACTCATTTTTTTATTTTTATTTTTTTGGCTCAACACTAAAAATAATTGTTTGATTTTTATTATTTCACTCAGTAATTAAAATCAATTTTTAATGTTTTTTGTTTTATTCAGATATAAAATTATTTACGAATTTTTTTTTTGTTGCTCTGACATAAAAATCCATTTCACACTCGCTTTTGTTTGACAAGACATTCCTAAGAATTTTGGTGAAAAATATATACAAAAAAAGATTTTTATATCTGATAAAAACTAAATTAAAATAAAATAATTAGCTTAAACTTTGAGCAAAAAATAAAGGTGAAAAAATTAATTTTTATTTTTAAACATACAAATAAAAATTGAAAATTGATTTTTTTGTATGAAAAAAACAAAAATTTCAAAAATAATTTTTATTTCTAAGCAAAAAATCAAATGAATGATTTTTGTTTTTAAGAAAAATAATAAAATCTAAAATGATTTTTATTTCTCAGCGAAACAAAATCAGTTTTTAATAATTATTTTTAAAATTTTTGCTTAAGGTGGGACATAACATTCGCGGCAGAGAAAACAGATCTTTTATTTGAAAATTCATAACTCAGTCTTAAAACTAACATTTTTCCAAAATTGAAGAATTGAACAAATTACAAGAAAAAAAATATATTTTTCACTCCAACATGGCTTTAAAGAGCTCCAAACTGGCTGCAGAAAAAAAAAGGCCTCGTGGTTGAAACGCTGGAAGTCGCAAAAATTGTCCGATCTGGAAAAAATGACTTTTTTAAATCTTAACAAAATTAGCTATCGTATGACTGGAGCTTTTTTTGATATTTATTTTTTTGATTTTGATATTCGAAAAAAATATTGACTTTAAAAACTCGAAAAAAAATTGAAAAAAGCTCGTATCAAACGATAGCGAAACAAGTTTAAAAAATAAGAATAAATAAAAATTTCGTCAAAAAATTAACCCGCTAGTGCCGCAACCAGGACGAAAAACATGGTTTTGAGATAAACGCGTTCAAAGTTAGTGAACGAAGAAAAATGCAAGGAAAAATAAAAATGCACTCTCACTAATCCGGCTGTAACTATTCAACCCATAGGAATTTTTACATGAAAGTTTTTTTCTTAGAATCTTAATATTTATTTAAAAACAATTTAAAAAAACGGCCAATGTCATCCTTGAAAAAATAAAAAATCATTATTAATTCAGAGAGGCAAAAAAAAAAAAATTCCAACAATTCTGTGTACTCAAAAGTTTTTTCCGACAAATTGGAACATGCTAATTATTTTTATTAAAATTTGAAAAATAATCATTATTTTCGGTCCCTGATTTTCGCCAAAAAAAAAAACACAACTTTGCGCATTTGTTGACCACCTCCAGGAAACAATTTCGCGACTCCTAATGCTTCCTTGAGTTTTTTGGAACATGCATAAAAATCAAAGTGAAAACAAACAAAGTTTTTATGGCTATAGCTAGCTACGTGATGCTTTTAAAACTAACGGTTCCAAAATTTGAGAATAATTACAAAAAAATAGTGTGCTCATTCATAATCTTACGTATGACCGAACTGCGATCATGTATAGTTGCATGAAAACGGCAATGCCTTATACATAGAATCATGTATGAATACACTCAGCTCATGAACAGCAACACAAACCCAGTTTTAGACACTCTTTATTTAAAATTAAATTTTTATTGAATTTTACATGGACTTGTGTATGAATACACTTAAGCCATGTACAATTACTTGGAGCTTATGTACCATTACACATGATCAATGAACGCAAAATGCATTTTGGTTTTTGTATAAATAATATTTTCTGTACTTTGAAAGTTGAACCTTCGAGTTTTGTAAACATAAATAACATAAATATTTTAAAATTTTCAAAACAACTCTTTTGGTTAAGTTACCGAATTAAACGCTACTAGCAAGTCTTGTTGAATATTTTAAATATTTTTTTTAGAACTTATTAAAAACTTTTTAAATTTTCTGAGTAATTTTTCATATCTTTAAGTGTTGAAAAAAATGTAATTAAATATATTTGAATTAATTTGCCTTAAAGAATTTCATAGAAATTCAATTTTAAGAACTTTTGCAGAGAAAACATGCTAACGCGTGACCTCTTGATTTGCTGAAAAAGTCTGTCTTCTTTGGCTAGTGTATCGATTTCAAGTTTTACGTCATGTTGCTCAGATAACACTTGCGTGTGCTTTTGCTGCTGTTTTTTTTTTTTTTTCTGGATGTTGTTCTTTTTGTGCATTTGTCTAATTCAATATTTGAGCTTCGTTTATTTATAGCTGTTGGCACCAGATTTAGTTTCACTGAGAAATTCGTATCATAGAAGATTTATTATTAGACAAATATATTTTCTATTTTTTTATGCAAGTCATGAAGCTCCAAATTCAAAAATAACAATTTATTAAAGAAAAAAATTAAAGCAAAATTCTGACTTTTCGTCAAAACTTTGCTTGTGGTTCTGTGGCTACTGATGTGTTGGCTTATCGCCGATTTTGCAAAAAAAAAATTTAAGCTAGTTCTAATTTTTTTAATATGATAATCATAATCATAATATGTAATATAATATGTAATCGCTATATTTACAAAATCTTAAAACTATTGATTAGCAGTGATTTATTAATTTAGTCCTAAACTTAAAACACTTAACATTTATATGCTATAGTTTATGACGACTTATTTTTAAGCTAGTTTGTTTGACATAGTTTAAAGCTTATTTCTAAACGTTTTTACTTGCCTAAGACTTGTGTTTATTACGAAGCACTTTTGTTGTTTTTTTATTTTTTTTTTTTTTTTTTTTTTTTATAACAACAATATAACAATTGCAGACCATAGAAAAATACTAAAAAGAAAAATAAAAAACAAAAAAAAAAAACTAAAATCAATTTAGATCATACATCAGCTTCTCGGCATTATTCGGTTCCTCGCAGTCAAAAGAAGCCATCATAAGTTCTGTAAAGAAAAAAAAGAAAGAAAACAACAAATAATCAAAATTACTTTTAATAGAAATTCTCAACTGTATGAAAAGGATAATAATTTATTTTGTAGCCATAAAATGCGCACACAAAACTCATACCAACACACACGAAACTCTTCTTTACACTCACGCTCATATTTTTCGGCTTTTATGCCGAAAAGTTTTTATTATGCACAACCAAAAAAAAAAAGAGAAAAAAAAATATTTCTATGAATGTCTATTAAAGTCAAATAAATATATTTGTCTTTTATACTTCTTCTATTTTTCATTTATTTTCGCTTTTGTTCGACTATTTCTGGCCATTCAGAGCACACAGACATTATTGTTAACTTTGTGCTTGGCTCTCTCTCTCTCTCGCTATGAATGCCATAAAAATACTCAAATTACATAAAAAGTGTCATAAAAGTGTTTATCCACTTCTTAGTTATTGTTATGCTTAATGTTGTTGTTGTTGTTGTTGATATTGTTGCTGTTGCTGTTGTTGCCATTTTTGTGTACATCAACAACTGTGTACAAGCAAGTTCACTGTACCATATCCTTGAGCAGCTCTAAGCAGCTAAATCATCATAACATTATTACTGTATAAAATATCACAAAATTGTCACAAATACCACTCATGATGCTCACAATGCCAAGTGTGGGTGAATATGAGTGTGTGTGCGGGCAAGCGTGAAGGTGGTTGTTAGTTACCCAAAGAAGGACGAAGTAAACTAAACTGTTACATAAGGGTTGGGTTGGCCAATAAGCCAACAAGAATTCGTTATCGAGTTAATAGTTAAAGTATTTAGTTTTATTACATCACAGTCGAATGTTCACAAATATTTGCTAATGATTGTAGATTTGTATCAGAAAACTATGATTAAATTGTGACAAATTTGGGTTAAGTGTTCAAGTGTATTAATGAGGGTTCCTTTTGAGAACGCAGATGTCTTTGTCGTGATGATAAAAATTTGAATTAGTCTAGCTTAAGATATCAAAATTACTCAAATAAGGCTTACATTCCATACAAAATGCAACAAAAAGACATTTTATTGGACTACTTTGAAATTTTACAAAAAATCAAAAAACAATGGATTACAAAAAAAAAAAATATGGGTTTCTTTTACCTTGACGTCACAAAACATAAAACCTTGCTAAAATTTAAATTCTATAAAAGTTGTAATAGATATCGACAAACGGTTTTTTCTTATTTAATATTATTGAATATTATATCTAATTGAAAATTATTGTTGTTGTTGTTTTCGTTGTTATTATTTTTATATATCGTATCAAAATATACCAACAATAAAAAAGGTATTCCACTGGTTGTAATCAAAAAATTTTTGCGCTTTATTTGAAGATAAAAACAAAAACGGAAATATATAGAGAATTAATGCCGTTATCGTCGTAACTGGAATTAAGGGGGAACATGACATTGGCCGTTTTTTTAAATAATTTTGTATTTTAGTTAATATTCTTAAGTGTCTAAATTCCTACCGGTTCAAAAGTTACAGCCGGATTAGTTAGAGCTTAGTTTTATTTTTCTTTGTTCACAAACTTTGAACGTGTTTATCTCGAAACCATGTTTTTCGAAGGGTTGCGGCACTAGCGAGTTCATTTTTTGACGTAATTTTTTTTTTGGTATTTTTTAAACTGGATTCGCTGTCGTATGACACGAGCTTTTTTTAAAATTTTTTTTTCGATTTTTTATGAATTTTTAAAGTCAATATTTTTTTCGAAAAAACATACTTTCAAATTTGGAAAATCACCAAAAATTGAAAAAAATTAAAAAGAAGCTCCTGTCATATGATATCCAATTTTGTTAAGATTTAAAAAAGTCATTTTTTTCCAGATCGGACAATTTATGCGCCTCCCAGCACTGCAACCACGAGGCCTCGTTTTTTTCTCTGCAGCCAGTTTGGAGCTCTATAAAACCATATTGGAGTGAGAAATATATATTTTGAATTTTTTTTCTTGTAATTTGTTCAATTCTCCACAATAATAAAAATTTGGAAAAATGTTTGTTTTTGACTGAGTTCTGAATTTTTAAAAAAGTTTTCTCTGCCGCGAATATAATGTCCCTTAATCCTTAGAGGATTAAGGGTGGTGACCGTGGCATGCAGGTTAAGTGTGTGGCTTAGCATGCTCGGAGCCCGGGTTCAATCCCCAGCCGTGGCGAAAAGTTTTTTCAATAAAAAATTTTTCTGATCGGTCACAACGGTCAAACCTCAGAGAGTAAATAAAGCCATGTAAAGCTTCTTGAGAACATGAGCCGTTCGGAGTCGGCATAAAACATGTAGGTCCAGTTCTCGGTCAATTGTGTGCAAAAATTTAATAACACACACAACACAATCGATCCTAAGAAGCTCGGTCAAAGTCCTTTCAAGGGCTGAAATGGCCAATTTGTTTTTTTTTTTAATTCTTAGAGGATCCTATTCCTATCTTTAATCCTATCCTCCTTAAGAAAATCGTTCAACAAATAACGGAACTATAGCATCCAAAAGTCAAAATTTGTAAAAAAAGGTATTTTTGAGGCTAAAAATAGGTCCAGCTCCATTCGTTTTGGAGCTACTCTCATGATTCTAGTACCGATTTATAATGATTACTTTTCAAAGCAAAAATTATTAAAATCGAACAATTTTATCGATAACTTTTTATTAAAACCAACCGCGAAAAAATGGTTGAGAGGAGGGCTGAAAATGCCGGCGCACGGATTATTGAAATATAACTTATTTATTTAACTCAGCGAGTTAAATAAATTTCATCACATAAAAAATAGAAAAAAGATGGAAATGAAAATCAGTGTAATGTGTATATATATATGGACATATATTTGGAAAAATATGATTCTCTATAAACTAAAAAAACACTAAAAAAAACATGAAAAAATCGAGATAATCACATTTAAAGTTATAGTAGGTGTTCATATTTTATGATTGTGAGCAAAACAATATGTTCCTAAAAATATGTTACACTCAGAAAAAACATCTATCTAGCATCTCCCATAAAAATTTTTCTATTTTCGATAAAAGCTATGACTTCTGGCTTCTCTCAGTTGTCGAATAAATCTTTCGCCTTTAACTAAAGATTTCCGTGGAGAGGAGCACTCTAATGAGTCTAAATAAAAGCTATTTTCTCTTTTTCAAATAAAACTTTCTTCAATTAGAATAAATTTTCAAATTTTCGAAGAAATATATTTTTTCACTTGTGGAAAATGGGAAATATTTCATGTCTCTTATAATGATAAGTATTTTTCTCGCACAAAACAATTCTCGATTATAGAGAAAAATTAAAGTTGAAAATGAAAAATTTTTTCTATAGTTTGATAAAAAAATTCACTATGCGAAGTATTTTCTTCAATAAAAACAAATCTTTTCTAAAAAATAAACAAGTCGTCTTCTCTAAAAGCGATATATTTTTATTATTTTTCTTCTCCATGCCACACTCAGACAAAAACACATTTTTCATTCTTCGGTGAAAAATTTCTCTATTTTCGATTATAGCAATTTTCTCTTTTTCAAATAAAATTTTCTTGAATGAGAATAAATTTTTACATTTTCGAAGAAATATATTTTTTCACTTGTGGGAAATGGAAAATATTTCAGTGTTTTTAAGAATGATAAATATTTTTCTTACACAAAACAATTCTCATTTATAAAGAAAAATTTAATTGAAAATTAAAAATTTCAATAAAAAAAATATCAAAAAAAAAATTTTTCTTCAATAAAAATAAATCTTTTCTCAAAAATAAACAAGTCTTCTACTCTAAAAACGCTATATTTTTATATATTTTTCTTTTTCATAGAAGCTTTTTATCATTTTTAGAGAATTTTTAAGATCACAGTTAGAGAAAAGCATTCTCTGAAGCAAAGTCTATACCATTTTTCTCTAAATATGATGCCTTTTTTATCATATTCAGATAAACTTTTTTCTGAGTGTAGGTTCATATAAGCAAAAAATAAAAAAATCGAAAACATTTTTTCGAAGTCAAAAAGGTGGCGCTCTAAGAAGAGCAGTTGCAGTAAGAATGGTTTTTTTTTCAGAAAAAACATATCGACAATTTTGTTCTCTTTAACGTTACACTCGAATGCATATTTCTGTAAATATGTCAAAAATATTCAATGAAACTAAGAGAGTATGAGTACATGAAAGAGTGTCACGAGACTTCCAGTTTATATCAACAAACTTTAATTCTAACTTTTGTTGTTTAGAAAATGTATTCAGTTTTATGTGGTCTTTAACGTTACATTTTTTAGAAGTAAGTTTCAAGTTAGGTCTGCATATAAAATAATTGAAAAAATTTATAAAAGGTATCGCGCATATATTTTTATTCCGATGAATTTTCTCCGTGTATAACACAGGTGAAATGAACATTTGCAGTCAAGTGCGACAAAAACAGACTGCGTTGACATAAATATTTTCAACGGTGAGTTACTAAATAAGCGAAATAAAGTCAATACATAGTATATTGAAATTAAACATTTTTTTAACATAACTCCAAAAGAAAAAATATTAAAATAAATGGCTTATAAATAGATATTATTTTGAAAAAAAGCGGACAGATTAATTGTTGGTTCATTTCCGTTTCGATTTTCTTTCAGTATTGAATTATTATTAAGTTTCTTGAATTGAAATAAATACATATAACAAGAGCTAATATTCTTTTGTAATGCAAAAAATGGCTAAGACAAAGTTTGGTTCCGATCAGAGGAGATAGCCTAGTCCCCCAAGTTGGATGAGGAGGCAACTATTTTACTAATTTAATTCATAGCTCCCCTGGGAGTCCTTAGGTGAAACAATGTACCATCGAGTATTCTTCTTTCACCACCAAGATTTCATTCAAACAAACCTAGCCCCTATCGGTCTGCTTTCTTAGTCCACCCCTACAAAATCCACGTTTTTAAAAGAATCGTTGTAACTGCTTCGGGTTAACCACTGGCTCTTAGAGGTTCGAATATTTAGATAAATATATTTGTATTTCTTATGTTTGTATAAAGTTTCAGCTACTATATTTATTTGCCTTGTTTTCATATTGTTCTCCTCCATGTTTGCTAAAAGTATCCTTGTTGATTTTTTTTTTTGTTTTTAATATTAAGTTTTAGAAATGATTTGTTCGATTTTTTATTTCTTTAATATCAACAGCTGATATTATTTTTTATTCTCCAACATTTTCCTGAACTAACCTACCTCCTATCTGCCACACCCCGGAAGCTCCACCTATCAGATATACGAAAATTTAAGAAAAATGTAAAAAAATAGTTCATAGCTCCCACTTGGTCTCTCCTATAGGGTCATGTGTATGACCAGCGCTGAATATTTTTTTACTCCCAACATTTTTTTAGAACACTAGCCCCTGTGTGTTCCCCTTTACAAATCTTAAAGTGCAGGTTTTTTTTTAACCTTAAAGTTATGACAACCTTATAGTTTTTGCAAGGCGACTTCCAGAAGTGTATCAGAAAAGGATACATATGTTGGGAATAACAATTGATATGAGGTCGCCGTACATTTGACTCATTTAATGGTCACCCCGACACAATTTCAGCGATAAATCGTTAATTTTGTAGAACTGGGTATGTTCAAAAGAAATGTTAGGAGTGAAAAAGTAATAAAAGCTGGTCATACATTTGATCCTCTTGAAATCATCACGGGGCAGCTATGAATTTTCTTTTTAAATTTTTGTATTTTTAGTAAAGGGACCTCCAGAATGGTAGCAATTAAGTTCAGAGCAAACATTATAAAAATTAATAGGATAAAAATTAAAATGAGCTGAATATACATTTGACCCATATAGTGGTCAACTTGACACAGTTACAATGGTTTTTAAAAAAACGTGAATTTTGTAGAGGGAGGGGGTGGGTCTCAGAATGAAGATCGATATGGGCTAGGTATGTTTGGATGATACGTTGGTGATGAAAAAATAATAGGAATCGCTAGTAAATTCGCCTCTCTATTAATCACTTGGGGGGGAGTTATAGATTATTCTATATTATTATTATTATTCAAAATTTTGCGTTGAAATAATTAAATAACGAAGTCCTTCAAACTAAGGAACATTCTAATGACTAGTTTCATAACCAAAATTTCCTGAAAAAATGAGAACGAGCATGGACCACTAACAGTAAAAAATCTCTCAATATTTTGATAGAAACTCACGTCTCGAGCTGTATTCTTAGATATAAGTACTGTAACGCCTTGAGTCGTTACAATCTGACTATATAAAAGACAAGCGTCCTGCTCCGTGCTCTATATCGCTCAAACTGTTATAGTTGTTATTGCTATGTATAGCTTGAACATGCTAGCCTGGACCAGAACCTGTTTATCTATTACAGTGCTTTTTATATGAATTTTTTAGCCCAAAAGTATGCACACAAAATTTGTTTTATATATATCAGTAAAGACACATTGACGACGACTGGAACAAAACAACATTTGAGGTAAATGAAAAATATCATATCGTGTGCTACTTAATTATGTTGAATACGCCCCGTCGTATAAAGATCTTCTATACTACTTAAACATAAAATTAAAAACAAAATTTATTTAATTATTTGTGCAATTAATTAATTTATGATCTTAATTTAATGATGGCGGCACTATCACAAAATTTGGTTAGCAAAAATGTTAAAAAACATGCGATTTGCATTAGATTACAGCAGCTGCTGGTATAATTCTCATATCGTTCATACCGAAATATGAATATGTATTAACTTAAAAAGCAACTTTGGCATTTTGAGTTCCCAAAAGATACTGCTATGTTATTTATATAATAAAACTGCTTTATTTTTAATATAATATTATATTTATATAATGTAATAATTATATATAATATATAACTATAATTTTTACTAGTTATTTCCCGTCAAAAGGAAAGGGCCCGGTTTAAATAAAAGAAAAATTTGAAATATTGATTTTCTTTAAGCTGAATTAGAAATCAAGGATGGTTACATTTTCGATATTAAATTGTGCAAACAACAGTTTTTAGTTTCAAATATTTATACAAAAATTAAGAGTTAAAACGAAAACCATAGTAGGTAAGTTAAAATTTCAAAATAAAAATAATATAAAATGTTTTGAAGTTTCAATAAATCAAAAAATAAAAAATGCCTAAAAATATGCTTTGAAATTTAAAAAAAAAATCAAGCGTTCCGCACTCACATTTTACGGAATTATGATTAAGTAAATAATAAATAATATTATTTATATAATAATACAACTAATAAAATCTAGTTAATTTAAACAAATTTTAATTAAATCTCAGGCAAAAATTTAAATTATTAAAAAAAAAACTAGCACTGGAAAAAATTCGGACTACCCGTATGTTTCTTGAAGCTGCCAATTACATGCTCGACAGTAAAATTTGAATACGATCCACAAGGAAAGCTTAATTTTCTTACATAAGCTTTCAATTAACTGAAAGCAAAAGCAAATTTTTACAAATTAGCTTTACAAAGACCTTGACATAAACAGCAAATTTCACTGTTTTCTTGCTTTTTATATGAAACACTCAAGCTCATCTCCTCTTTTTTAAAATAGAGCCTCAAATGAACCCAAATGCAAAATTTTTACAAAATGAACTTCCCGGTAGTACCGTTTAATTCCTACCAGCTATTCTTAATAATTAAATTCATGCAAAACCTTAAATGTTCGTAATATTTTAAAAATATATCTTACCAAAGAGTTCATTTTAATTTTTCACAAAAAATGAATTGTCCACAAAATTTAAAATTAAAAATACATTTTCATTTATATTCTGCCAAACCTAACTTTTAACCCTTAATAAATCACTTTGTCACTTTATTTCATCGCTCATTGCGGACAACATGACAGACTTAATTAATGACAACTGTTGCTAATTTTTAAGTGTCTCTTTTGCCTTGTTAAGTACGTTTTATCGCTTCTACACTGTCTTGCTGTCTTCTGACTGTCTATTTGTCTCTTTGTCGTTGTTTACTCAAGTACTTTGAACTAAAAACAAGAGAAATTCATGTTTCTTAACTGATGCAGTCAAGCCAGCAGCTGCTGGTATGTCCTGTCTCTGTTCTCCTCCCCATCTGCCCAACAATGAATGTGCCTCTTAGAAAACTTTGGAATTTTACATCATTGTTAAATTGTTTGTAAAAATTAAAGAAAAAAAAAAACAAAAACGAAAAAATATGTTGTCTAGCATGTTGTACCATGTCGGAATGTACAACATAACAACAAAAATAAAGAAGCTACAAATTCGTATTAAGGCAGGCAACAACATGGCCACCACACATTAAATCAGTAGCAGTACGAATACAACACAGAAACAACTACAACAACTAAATGCCTGTCAACGCTTGACCCATATGAGCGCCCATCTGGCCATAGCTGGCTTGGCCTGGCCCACTTTTAGGCCTGCTTGTATAGATTTAAAAACAAGCAAGCATTTCTTAGTTGTTATTGCATGAATGTCTGTCTGTCTGTCTCTTGGCTGTTGTTGCTGATTTTGTTGTTGCTGTTGTTATTGTTGTTGTTAAAAATTTATCTGCTGCCAACTTTAAGTGAAAAACATTTGAACGCACAAGCCTACGTACTAGATATTTTATTGCCAGCTCTTTTTCATATATATTTGTTTTTTTTTTTTCATTTTTCAAAGTGTTGTTGCATTGGTGTTTGTGTTTGTGTTTGAGTTTGTGTTTGTGTGTGTTTGTGCTACATTCCTTGCATTTCTCAGTGCTTTGAGCTGTGCTCTACAGACTACAAAACATGTCTGTTTATTTTGTATATTTGTGTTGTTCAAACTTGTTGAATGGTGTAACAATTTATGCGAATTTTCTTGTAGTGTATGTTGTCGCTTTAGTTGTTGTTGTTGTTGCTGTTGCTGTTATTTTGCCGCCATTGTTTTACACAATTTGTTGTCAGACTCCAACACATGCCACATTTATGCGAATATTTTACGTTGCGTGTTTTTTGTGTTGTTTATTTAATTGAAGTGCGTGTTCTTCTCTTTATTTTGTTTTTTTTTTCTTTTTTGTTTTTAATTAAAAGCTGCACAACGTCACGCAAATTTATAACAACCCGCAACATGTAACTTAAAACGAAGTCGCTTGATTAATTGAACATTTGCGATGCTTGCGAACTATTTACAAGAATTTCTGCAGTAGATTTATTTTTTTTAAATTTTACAAATTTAGTTTTTGTTTTTGGTATGCTTTTACTAACATTTTTGTGTGTCTGTAAAACCTCCATTACTCTCTCTCAGTCACTAATCAGCTTATATTGCCATGCTTTGACACTTTTTAAGTGCATTTCTTTTGCTTTTTATCAATTTTTAATACACTTATCTTATCTAACTCATTTTTTTTTTTGGGCCTGTGCACTTTCTTTAAATATTCCTTATAGTTGTAGCTATAATTCAGTTTTTTTCGTTTCACATTTTCTTATGCTCAAAAATTGCAAAACTCATGCCTGTAGTCGAACGCGATTCGCTCGCAGCATAACAAACACAATTAAGGAGAATATCTTTTGAAATTAAAGGAGGAAAAAAGAAGAAAAGATGAAAGGAAGGAAGGAAAGTCTTCAAAAGTTCTCTCCTGAAAGATTTCACGTTTTCGTGAAATATGGGATAAGGATATGGATATGGATATGGATATGGATATGGATATGGATATGGATATGGATATGGATATGGATATGGATATGGATATGGATATGGATATGGATATGGATATGGATTTGGATATGGATATGGATATGGATATGGATATGGATATGGATATGGATATGGATATGGATATGGATATGGATATGGATATGGATATGGATATGGATATGGATATGGATATGGATATGGATATGGATATGGATATGGATATGGATATGGATATGGATATGGATATGGATATGGATATGGATATGGATATGGATATGGATATGGATATGGATATGGATATGGATATGGATATGGATATGGATATGGATATGGATATGGATATGGATATGGATATGGATATGGATATGGATATGGATATGGATATGGATATGGATATGGATATGGATATGGATATTGATATGGATATGGATATGGATATGGATATGGATATGGATATGGATATGGATATGGATATGGATATGGATATGGATATGGATATGGATATGGATATGGATATGGATATGGATATGGATATGGATATGGATATGGATATGGATATGGATATGGATATGGATATGGATATGGATATGGATATGGATATGGATATGGATATGGATATGGATATGGATATGGATATGGATATGGATATGGATATGGATATGGATATGAATATGGATATGGATATGGATATGGATATGGATATGGATATGGATATGGATATGGATATGGATATGGATATGGATATGGATATGGATATGGATATGGATATGGATATGGATATGGATATGGATCTGGATATGGATATGAATATGGATATGGATATGGATATGGATATGGATATGGATATGGATATGGATAATGGATATGGATATGGATATGGATATGGATATGGATATGGATATTGATATGAATATGGATATGGATAATTTTTCGATTTTTATAGTTCCTCAATCTTTATTAAAAAGTTTTTAGTCTAAAGTTTTGTGTTTTTGAGACTTTTTTCAGAATTTTTGAAAAAATTTTAGAGCTTCCCCTTGCGTGTTTGCTGTAAAAATTCAGTTTTTTTCGAATATCAAGTTATCATTTCCAAACAGCAGTGTTCAGACTGTATTTTAAGTAACATAAATTAGAATAAAATGGCCGTTTCTTGCCTCTTTTTTTGTAGTTTTGTTTTTTTTTGTGTTACATTAATTTAATTGTTTTGAGATATTCCCATAAATTTTTAAAAATTTCATCAAAATGAGAACATATAATAATGCAGTTAAATATATGGTAAATTTATATTCAAATGGAATTCAAATGGAATCTTAACTTGCCGTTTCAAAGTTCAAGCCTTTGAAGCTTTGTAACCGTTGGTTACAGTTTAAATTATTGGTTGGTGCACCGTTTGCAAAATTCCTTTAAATATGCACGTGTTAACCTGTCATTGCAAACAGATCGAAGAAATCTTGCTTTAATTATAAGTTGGTTGTGGACTTACCGATATACGTATTTCTACAAGTACTTGCTGTCATTACATCGAAATTTTTAACAATGAATTTTTTAAATAGATATTGAACAAAATTTTTTAACCGTGGATATGGTAAAAAAATCCTAACTGGTACTATGTGTTGGACCAAAGGTGTGTAATTCTTAATATCCTTATAACATTCGTTTCATGGCTTTTTTCGTCTTAAGGGTTTTTTGGACCGAAAGTCAATTAATTTTATTAGCCACTTAAAATTACTAGTCGTTAGTGTAGTTATGAATATGCTTAATGAATTTTAAAACAAAAATTATCTGGCTGGACCCGGTTGTGGGTTTGAAACTTATATACCTAACCGATATATAAATATTTATGTACTTATACTTTGATTGTTTTAACTTTTGGAAGTCTTTCTAGATAAAAACTTAATGTTTTAAAGACATTTTATTGGCCTTGGAAGTGTATGCTTAGTGTGTAGCGTGGGATAAAATTTATCTCGGCAGATCCGGGTTCGAATCACCTGACACAGAAAATTTTTGTGATAGGCCCTCTAGCCTCTGCAGACAATGGCAAAATTCAGAAGATAAAAAATGCCATGAAAAACTTCTTGAAAATATTAACTTTAGTCATTTGGAATCGGCATAAGACATGATGGTCCAGGTCTCTATCAATTGATCATAAGAAGCTCGGTCAAAGTCCTTCCAAGGACTGAACTGATGACCATTTGTTTTTTTTTAAGATATACTTCTTTTATGAATATAAAACTTATATTAAAGTTCTGTGCATTTTATCTTTGATTAGAGTTGTCGTCATTCAAGGTATTCGCAAATTTTTTTTCTAATTATAAAATTCGTAATTGTTCTTTATTTCATATTTAACTTTATCAGAGTAAAATATTGTTTTGTTACATATTTTACATCTTTTGAATTAATTGGATTAATATTAGTTATCTTAGCACAGTAATTTGTTACAAAGAGTCAAGTTTTGATCCAATCAAGTAGTTAATTGATTTTAAAAGATTTTATTTTCTTTCAGGTTTGGTGGTTAGTTATCTAACCACTTATTGTTGCTTGTTTAAAACTTGTTTTCGTGCCACCTATTGACAAATTATTAAACAATTACATTTTTGTTACATATACCTAGAGACTTTGTCGCTAGGGTGCATTGGTTATATTTATATCTTTATTTAAACTCGGGGCATCCCCTTTTTTTTTTTTTATGATAAATAAACCTTAATCAAACTAAAAATGCAGTTGTTTTATTAATAAAATAATATATGTAAAACTGTGGCTGAAAGAGTTAAGACACACGTCATCCATAACAAAAAATTTGTAAATGTTCAAAGAATAAAGTTAAATAAATTAGAAAAAATGTTGTCTTTCGCCATTAACTAGATTGAAATTTGTTTGATAATTAATATCACTCATACGCCACCGTAACCTGACTGGAGTCTCTTAAATCATTACATTAAACAGTTCACTTAGCCGTGTAAGAAATTAAAGATTAAGAGATATCATTAAAAATTTGTTTCTCTCTTTCTCTCTCCCTCTTTTTATATAACAGCTTAAATAATTGTTGTTAAAACAAACATTTTGCAGTAGTCAAGCAACTTGCAAGTAAAGTGATATTTTTACCACAACTACACAACTTTTTTTTTTGTGCTGTTCTGTAAATGTTAAATATTTTTTTTTTTGCAATCTGAAGGCATTCTTACACAGCCACAGCCACAAAAATGTACCGAATCTCTTAACCTACACACGAAATTGCATTCTAAAATCTTTTGTTAAAGTTGTTTTTGTATTGTTGTGCTGTTGTTTTGTTGTTTTTTTTTCATTTATTCATTTTCATTTTGTTGCTTCAAAATGAGCGCAACACTTGAAGTCCATGACCCATTGACACGCCATAAGCACCCTCAATACAGCCCACAACAACTGCAGGAACGAAACTACAATAAGAACAGCCATAATAGCAGTTAAAGCAACAACTACAGTAAACCCACAACAACAACAACAACAATAACACTTGAGTAAAAAATATTTCACGGCATACAAACTGGGCACCATTCGCAAAATTGTTTTCGTTTAGTCGTATATTGACTTCACTTGACAGCGATTCTCAAGTCGAGGAGTCGTTAACCGGAAGTGGTCGATATGGTTGGTTTACACTTTGTTATAAGCAGCAACGCTGCTGTGGGACCGGTTGCCAAGTCACCGCTGCGTCGGTTGTCGTTGTTAGTTGTTTTTGTTGCTGCTGTTGTTGTTGTTGTTGTTGTTGTTGCCGGTTGCAGCAGGTTGAAGTTGAAACAATGAAAACTTTGTGTGCAATTGTTTCGACGACGGCACTGCGCTCATTTTTTCTGTTTTGTTTTTTTTTTTTTCATTGACTTCATTTCTGCTGCATATTAAGTCGTTTTATGCTGCAATCGTTCTTAAATGTTATGCTGCAGCTTCTGTGTCTTGCTGGCGAGTCACTCACATGCACGAGTTGCTGCAACTGCAGCTTAAATACGTCTCAACGGAATGCTTGCTGACTGTTTGGCTTAGTTGTGTGTGTGTGTGACGGAGAGAGTGTGAGTTAGTGTTCAACCTTAAGTTATGTGGGTGTGGCCGATGACTGGTGCATAGTTCTATGCACGTGACCTTATAATTATGCACGGATTTCTATAGTTTTTGTCTCTCCGGCAAAAAGGTTTGGTTTAGATATGGACAGCGCAGTTGAAAATGCTGCGCTAACATACCAACTGTGACACAGTAAACTGTGACGGCGAAATGCGCTGACACAGTTGCATTGTGTTGTAGTTGGAAGTGCTGAAAATCCTGTATCAAGGCGAGATTGAAGAGATCATTATAGTTAATTATTTAGTTGGAAAATGTATTGAGTTATGAAGTTATTTTAGTGGTTAAGAAAATTATCAAGAAACAATTTCTTTTTGCGCTATAACGTCAGTGTTGTTTAAATTAAGTGCCTCAGCGCAGTAACACAGTTAAGTGCTTCAACCCAATTCAACGCTGAGTTGTACATATCTATATGAACTACTTTACAACAACACTGCTATTGCTGGTGCTATCAGTTGCTGTGTGGCACACAACGTCTGCTGCATGCTTTACTTATTCTATGACTGGTATTTGCTGTTGCTTTTACTACCACGGCTGCTTCTTTTGCTTTTAAATAAATTAAAAAAAAAAAAAAACATCTTTGCAGTAAATGTTGTCGAAAATGCGCACGATTTTAATTATTTTTAATTATTTAACGAGTTTGCGTCTGAATGTCAAATGCATGTTGATTTAATGCAACCTTAAGTGGCAGAAGCTAATTACTTGAATGCATTTTTAATGCATTTTTTTATGTTGTAAGGAAAAGGAAAACTTTTTTTGAAGTTGTTATAAAATAGAATTGCTAAAGTTTTCAGCGAAGGCTTTAATGAACGAACATATGAATATGCAATTTTATTTTAATTAAGTTCTAAATATTCTGATGTTTTTATAATTTAATTATTTGCTGTTTGAGTGCAGCAGTGCAGCAGTGAAGTTGGTAACAGAAAAATTTTGATGAAGAAATAAATAATCTTCATTTTTTTCTAATTAAGGTGGGGCATAGCATTTGCGGCAGAGAAAACAGACCTTTTTTAAAAATTCATAAATCAGTCAAAAACAAACGTTTTTTATTATTGTAGAGAATTGAAGAACTTACAAGAAAAAAAATTCAAAAAAATATATTGTTCACTCCAACATGGTTTTATAGAGCTCCAAACTGGCGACAGAGAAAAAAACGGGGCCTCGTGGTTACAGCGCTAGGAGTTGCCAAAAATTGTCCGATCTGAAAAAAAATTACCTTTTATAAATTTTAACAAAATTGGTTATCGTATGACAGGAGCTTTTTTTAAATTTTTTTTTCAATTTTTGGCTACGTTCCAAATTTGAAAGTGTGTTTTTTTCGTAAAAAAATATTGACTTTAAGAATTCATAAAAAAGCGAAAAAAAAATTTTTTTTTAAAAAAAGCTTGATTCATACGATAGAGAATTAAGTTTAAAAAAATACAAAAAAAAAAAAAGTTTCGTCAAAACATGAACCCACTAGTGCCGCAACCAGGACGAAAAACATCGAGATAAGCTCGTTCAAAGTTTGTGAACAAAAATGCGCTCTCACTAATCTGGTTGTAACTTTTGAAGCTGTTGGAATTTTTTCATGAAATTTTTTTTCTTAGAATTTTAGGAATATTTACTAAAATATAAAATTATAAATTAATTTAAAAAAAATTCAATATCATGTCCCCCCTTAAAAAAAATGCTTAGTTCTTAAGTATTAAATGTGATTTTTTTTTTTGTCCATTCCACACATTCTGTGTGCTCTATTTAGCAACTTATATGTCACTGCTCATCGTTTGTTTATTCCTGAAAGTGTGACATTTTCAAAATAATGCTCAAAATCCTAGCATTTTATTATTTACAATAAATTGAACAGTTCAATCGATTGGCAGAAAGCTTAAGCTAGGTAACAATTTTTTGTCAATTGAGCACATATCGTTTGTACGAAAAAAAAAAACAAAAATTATACAACATTCAGACATGCATGACATGTATGGTTTCCGACATTCAATAACAGACAGCTGTAATATTTCCGCAGCACAGTTACAAAGACAAAAATAGATTAAGAAAAAACTAAAAAAGAAAGGAGCAACTACCAATATGTATTCTATATCAAAACAAAGCAACGTTGAGAGAGAATGTCATGTAAATCCATTGTCAGTGAAGCAAATAAATATCAACTATTTTGCCAGCATCAACATTTTGCATTGTATTGGAACCAGCTTTTGTTCGCTGACAATTCATGCTGGTACAACTGAACTGGCTGCTATAAATGGCAACAACAACAACGATGACAACGATAAGAACGACGACGATGATGACAACAAAGACTATGAGACTTTGAGGAGTAGAGTTCATTCATGAAATCTTTTCATTGCAATTTTGCACATTTTAGCCATTTTTGTGCAATTTTAAGGTCAGTTGCTTGCTTTACGCTGCATCGCAACAGGATTGCCAACACTTCATTGTGTGCAGAAAGTATAGAGCTTGACAGAAATATGAAACTTATTTCTCGGGTATTGAAAATGAAAATGTGGGATGCGTGCTATAAGCTGCATATATTGGACATGACATTCAATTGTCCAGGAGAAGCTGTGTATTCGAGGTGCATTTTGTAGTCTTGAAAGCATTTGAATGAGGGAAGGAAGCTTTGAATAAAGCTGAACTTAAATTTAATATTGCGTATATAAGAGAGTATGAAGCAAGCACGGGGCAAAATTTATGGAATTCCGTTTTAGATTTATTTATATTTCAATTTATATCTAAACATACATTGCAACAAATTCTGTTTTTTCAACATTAAGACAGTTACTTTCAAACATTTTTTAACTTCTTAGAACTTCTTGGCAAAAAAAAAAGTAAAAGTTTTGCAAACGTTTTCGATTTTATGTTTATGCTTATATAACTGACTGTTTTTAATTGTAAAGTTTTATACACTATTTCACACAGACTAAATTTATTTACCCAAATTGTTAGAGATTTTGTTTTTAATAAAAACAAATTATTTTTTATAAACTTTTTCTGTCCCTTATAGTAGGCAAATAAAAACTTCATAAGTCATTTTTTACAACTTTTTTTTTTAATTATTTTTTTTAATAAATCTTAAATGACTTCTAGTTTTTGATGATGTTTTTTGTGTTAATTTTTTTTTTATATGATAATCGAACTTTTCTGTTCAGTAGTTAATTTGCAACTGAATCATAAATAATTGTAATTTTGTTTGCAAAATGAGATCACAAATAAATTTGTCATATACTTATGATACTTTTTTTTTAAATCGCATCGAAATTGATTCTAAAAGGGTTGCATTTTGATCTAATAGTTAAAGTTGCTTGAATTATTCAATTCGTTCGTGTTCCACTACTTGCTTTTTTTATTGTCTTAACCTTTGCGAGAATCCTTTCCTTATTCTAAAATATTTGTCCTAATTCTTACCCAAATCCTTGTCCTTACCTTTGTCTAAAATTTTGTTCAGAAAATTTCTAAAATTCCTGTCCAAAACTTGGTCTAAGTTCTTGGTCTAATCATCAGCGGAATTCTTATTCATTTCTTTATATTTCTCTCCATCTTAACTTCTGCTCTAATCTTTATCCAAATCTTTTTCCATCTACTTATCCTCCAATATACAATCCCTCTCCAAAACTATCTCTTTATCAGGCATCATTCATGTTCTTGTCATTATTTAATCCCTGTCCTTATTCTTATCCTTGTCTTTTTCCAAATCCTTGTCTAAGCCTTGACTAAATTGTACGTCTCGTAACCTTGCTCAAGTTGTTAACCTCATTCTTATCTGAATTTTTGTTAAAATTCTTGTCCAAAGTTTTGTCCAAAGGCCTTGTCCAAGACTACAGTTTTTAAGTTCTCAAATAGAGAGTCCTTATTTTAATCCTTATAACAGACCATATCCTAATCCTTGCTGTTATCCTTGTCAACAATTTTGTTATTTTTCTTTTCCCAATTATTTCCTAATCCTTGTCCAATTTTTTATCAATGTTACAATCCTTGTCTTAGCAACCATATATGTTAGTCCTTATCCAAATCCTTGTCTCAGTGTTTGTTATTATACCATTGACTTATCCTTATGCTTGTCCTATGTCTTGTCCCAATCCTGGTCCAAATTCTTTTTGAAATGCCTATCCTGAACCTTGTCCTTATCTTTTTTGAGTCCTTTTCATCATACTTCTCATAGTTTTTTGGAAATTACTGCCTGAATACTTGTTCTTATCCTTATCCTTATCTTTGTTCAAATCTTTCATAACCTTGTTCGTCATCCTTGTCCAAATCTTTGACCCTACCATTGTTCTATTCATTATCCTAACCCTAGTCTTTAACCTTGTCCCAATCGCATTCCCAAATCTTGTCCCAATCCTTGTTAAAGGTTTTTTTCAATTTCTTTTTCGTAATCCTTATTCGATTCCTGATTAAGTTCTTTGCCATAATCCTAATCCTTATCTTAATTCGTCTTCAAATTTATTATATCATTTTTATGCTTGTCCTTTCTGCTAATCCTTGTCTTAATTCTTACCGCAATCCTATTTGAAATCCTTGTCTTATCAATCCTGGCCTTAAGCCTTGTTCCAATCCATCTTTTTATCATTATTATTATTGTCCTCATTAATTCTTATTTGAATCCTTGTTCGAATCTTTATCATAATTTCAATATTACTCTTTGTCATAATCCTTATTTCAATCTTTTTAACGTTTTTTGCCAAAATCTTTTTCCTTTTCTTTGTCCTAATATTTGTACAAATATTTTTCTTAATCATTGTCTTTTTTAAATCCTTGTCTAAATGCTCGTCGCAATTCTTTTCTTAATCCTTGTTAAAATCATGCTCTTTATCCTTGTCCAAATTACTGTCCATGGCTAGAGTTCCTAAGTCTTTAAGTGTATCTTTATCCTTATTTTAATTTTTTAATAGTTCGTATCCTTATCCTTGCCTTGTCTTAATACTTGTTTCTTATTTAAACTTATTATTTCCTAATTCTTGTCCAAATCATTGTCATTATCCTTGCTCTTATTATTATCCCAGCAATCTTATATTCTAGTCTTTGTCCAAATCTTTCTTCAGAACTTCATTCTAATTAATTTCCTTATGCCTGTCCTAGTAGATCTTGTCCAAATCTTGCTCCTAATTCTTGTTGAAATCCCTGGTTTAAATCTTTTCCTTATCTGTTTTAACACTGGTCTTCATCCTTGCTTAAGTTTTTGTCTTAATTCAGATTTTATCCATATCTTTGTCTTTTTCCTAAAACTTGTTCAAGTATGTCATAACCCTTGCTGTTATTCTCATTCAAATTTTTGTACTAATACTTGTTCTTGTCATTTTCCTAACTATCTTCTTCAACCTTGTCTCAATCCTATTTCCTAATCTTGCCAAAATCCTTCTCTAAGTTACCTTTTGTCAAAATCTTTGTCTGAATATTTCTTCAAAATTGTATCATTATCCCTTTCCTAATCCTTGTCTTAATTTTTTTTTCTAATCTATCCTAATTCTTTTGCTGCTTATCCCAACTGCTGATCCTCGTCGTAACTCTTGTCTGAATCCTTTTCTTAATCTTTTGCCTAGTTCTTATCCCAGTTCTTTTTAAAATCTTTGCCACAATCCTGATCTTTATCCTTGTCCTAATTTTTGTCATAATCCTTGTTCAAATTCTTCTCCTGATTTTTTCTTGTTTGAATCCTTAATATAATTTGTATCACCATTTTTATCCTCCTGCTTATCATAATCCGTATTTTAATTTGTTTATTAATTTTTGTCAAAATTTGCCCTATTCCTTGTCCTTGTCCTAATCTCTGCTCAAATTATTTTTCTAATCTTTACCCTATTGAAGTCTATATCCGAAAGCTTGCCATAATCCTTATTTGAATTCTTCTTATAATTCATGTCTTAATCCTTTTCTAAGATTTTATCGTTATCTTTATTCGCATCCTATCTATAATCCTGTTCAAATCTTTTTCGCAACACTTGTTTCCATCCTTGTTCTTATCATTGTCCTTTTCCAAGTTCTTGTCCTTATAGTATTCACCTGCATTTTAATTCTAATCCTTGTCCTAATTTTTATTCAGATCTGTTTCATTGTTCTTGTTTTAATCCTTTTCTTATTCACAATGAAAAGTATTCTGTATCCTTTTATAATGAAATATTTTTATTTAAACTTTAATGCCATGCTATAAATTCATGCAACGGTGTTGCATTTGCGTTACAGTAAGTGTCTTCTTCAGAGGCTTTATGACTTTCACGAAGATTAGTGGGTGCCTTCGCGATCTCATAACTTCAAAATTTGTTATCTAGTTGTTATGAGGTGTTGTGAGTATCACGACTGCCAAAAAAATAGCTATATCTGGTGTATATTATCATTTGTCGTAAGAGAAGAACGAGCAGAACCCAGCGAGTAATAATTTCATGCAACAATTTTCAGTTTCGTTGCTTAAGCTTCAGCGTCGTAATGATATCATACACTTAATTTTGTCATACAGTCGAAAATAAATATTTCATGATGCATCATAACTACTCTAGTGGTACTTTTAATTAGCAAATTTTATACTTCCATGCAACACCGTTGTATACTTTCGTATTTCTTTTTTGGTAAGCGGGAGAAAAACACAACTTTGACAAGTGAAAATTGTTTTTTCACAGAAAACAGGAGTGCAAATCTCAGGATCAAAATTTTTTTTTTAATTTTTTTTTAGCAATATAGTTTAATAAAATTATTTCTATTTGCATTAAAATTACTCTTCATGAGTGCCCATAAATATAATATTTTCAAGTCATAAATATTCCATTTTAACCACCTCATTCCGCAACTGTTCGCAACAACATCCGAATTCTTCAATATTTAAGATACTTTATCGCACAAAAATAGCAAATCTCAATCAACAACTCTCAGCAGCAGACATAATAAATTGTCCTAAAATGGCATATAAATCATTTTGCATGCACTAAATCAATTAAAGAGAGTTCTTTGAATAAACTACTTAAAATTGGTTCAGCAACTCACTATGAGAATGCATTAAATTGATGCATTGCTCATCAGTAGAGCATAAATTATTTTTACTTTAATTACCTTACCTGCCAAAACTCGAACAAACTCATCTTATAAATGCCAAATATTTCGAATCGAGGCATAAAACAAGTTGAAAACTTTATGATTCATATGGGGCCAGGGTCACTTCAAGGAGCAACATCATAGCAGGCGCACTTTTACTACATCGTATATAGCACACATATGCATAAATAATGATAGGACATGCACATGCAGTAACTATCCCTATGTGTGTGAGTGTGTGTATTGGTTAGCTGCATATAAATTACACTGATGAATGCACCCACCGTGACTCCATTAAAAACATGAGAGAACTCTTGTAATGCAGCTTGTTGAGTTGTTTACCCTTTCAAAGGGCAGCCATTGCACTGCAGCTGAATGTATACCTTGCAAAATCCGCCATATCCCTTTGCCTACTCTCTCTACCCTCTAAACACGCCTCTTTTACGTTTTCTGCTACAAGTTGAAAACCTTGTCGCTCTAGGCTGCTGACTGCTATTTTCCTTTTTCAGCTATTTTTTTTTGTCAGCTAAAAGATTTTATTGTCTCTTGGTGCTTCTTTACGTCTATGTGCCTGTCTATAGCACTGTCTGTTTGTGTGTTTGGGGACGTGTGTTTATTTTATTCTTTCTGTGTGTGGGTGTGTTATTTCGTTTGTCCTCTTTTGTTAAGTTATGCGGCCGCCTACGGCCAACATAAACATGCTGAACGACGACGACAACGACGGTGACGACGACGATGATGACGACAAGCAGCATTAAGAAAATTTCGGCAACATTTCTAGTTGATTTATATTTTTTGTAGGTTTTAAGTTCAGAGAGTCCTACTCAGCCGAATAAATATATCTTTTGTTAACACATTTATGAACTTTTTGGACAGAATTTTAAATCGTTCCTCATAAGATCATACTAATTATTCATTTTTAATATCTTTACCCATAACCTAGACATTTTTTGTTCAGAAATGAGTTAATAAAAATTGCTTATTCATATTCCTATCCATATCCATATCCATATCCATATCCATATCCATATCCATATCCATATCCATATCCATATCCATATCCATATCCATATCCATATCCATATCCATATCCATATCCATATCCATATCCAAATCCATATCCATATCCATATCCATATCCATATCCATATCCATATCCATATCCATATCCATATCCATATCCATATCCATATCCATATCCATATCCATATCCATATCCATATCCATATCCATATCCATATCCATATCCATATCCATATCCATATCCATATCCATATCCATATCCATATCCATATCCATATCCATATCCATATCCATATCCATATCCATATCCATATCCATATCCATATCCATATCCATATCCATATCCATATCCATATCCATATCCATATCCATATCCATATCCATATCCATATCCATATCCATATCCATATCCATATCCATATCCATATCCATATCCATATCCATATCCATATCCATATCCATATCCATATCCATATCCATATCCATATCCATATCCATATCCATATCCATATCCATATCCATATCCATATCCATATCCATATCCATATCCATATCCATATCCATATCCATATCCATATCCATATCCATATCCATATCCATATCCATATCCATATCCATATCCATATCCATATCCATATCCATATCCATATTCATATCCATATCCATATCCATATCCATATCCATATCCATATCCATATTCATATCCATATTCATATCCATATCCATGCCCATATCCATATCCTTAAAAAGAATGTGTGATTTGATTCTGATGTGTGTGACCAAATATATAAACTTGAATTCTGATGCCTCTTAAAAAAAATATTTCTTTTGCGTCTTCTTTGAATGATTGAAAGGCAATCATTATTAAGTATCTTTTAATTTTATAATTTTTGATTGCATGGAAATAAAGATAATCTTATATTACCTGTACCGCGCGCTACATAGCCATTTATTTTAGCCTGTAGGCTGGGGATTTCCTGGTAGTCTTACAAATAATATAATTCAAGATTTTATCAAAGATTTATTTAATAAAGTTCTATTGAACTTGAGAAGCTCTATTTACTTAATTTATTCCAATTTATTAATTTATTCATTCCGATACAAATAATTCACATTTTGAACTGATAGAGAAAAATTTGTAAAATGTTCAATTTCACCTCAGTTTATTTTTTACTTCTTGTTTTTGCCTCCAGCAAGCAATATTAGAAAATATTTCTACTCCCTGTATTATTTAATGAAATAATATATAAACTTCAATGAAATTTTCTACCCACACAGCAGTTGAGGCTATAATAAAAATAGCAATTACAAAGAGCAAATAAACAACTCATACGTACAACTGTAAAGTTTTAAAATTCCAGCATAGACGTAAAAAGTTTTTAGCGATACAACACTAAAAAATTCTTCTGGGAAAAAGCATTGTGAAAACCAGAAAAGATTAGATATGAAGAGAAAAGCTTTAAAGAATGTGTGAGTGTAGCTCAATGCAATTGTTTGGAGTGAGTGTTTACGGGTGAGTGTGAGTGTATGTGTGTGGCAACCACAGAAACAAATAAATAACTAAACAAATAAAGCAAACATTCATCTTTTTTGCACAATTCAATTTCATTGAAATAATCTCTGTGGGATGAGCAAAAAAATAAAAAAAAAAAATTCAAAAAAACCATTGTGAGTGAAGTCAAAAGAAGTTCCAAACAAAATTGAAACACACAACCAAGACAAGCCAGAAGCACATGAGCACCATTTATAAGCCTTGACTGAACACAGGATAATCCAGTTGAAGTTGAGGTTTTAATGCTAGCTGCTAACAAAAAAAAAAAAACAGCACAAAAAAAAAATGTTATAAAAAACTCAACAAAAACGCTTGCCTGCTGAGCGATTTTAATGTGTGCACGCCACTAAAACTGCGCTGCAAACTTTGAGTTGAGTTATGCGAATTAAATACAAAAACAAAAATAGAAAAAAAACACAAAACAAAATGGAATATAAAAAACTTTTTTAATTTTTCACTTAAATATGAGTTAATTTAATAGCAACAAGCTAGCCTCAATTGAAACTCTTGCTTTTAAGCACAAAAAAAAAATTAAAGCAGCTTGTGTTCTTCAAACAAAAAAAAAAAAAAAAAAGAGAGAAAGAGAGAGAGAGAGAGAGTGAGAGAAAACACTTAATAATAAAAAATTTTTAGCAGCTTTTATGTGGTATTTTAACACCTTGCTGCATGAGCTGCCTGCGGCAAAGTCCAACTGACCGTCAGTCGCTGAGTTCGTACTTAGTCATGGCAACCGCCATGCCAACACATACTGCATTTGGCACATAATTAAATTATTATAAAATTAAGTCAAGTAATTAAGCGCATGTAAAGGGCAATTTAGGCACTCTAGAGTGGCAGCAGCTGCTGCTAAGAAGAAACTTTTAATTTTTTTCTCTATTTTTTGTTCTAATATTTAAATCAGCGTTTTCCTGCCATGCAGCAGCCTCTTCTGTGTGAGTTTGCGTGAGTGTGTGTGAGCGCTATTGTTTGCTGTATTATGACCTGTTAAGGAAGTAGCTTTTTATTTTAGCTGGTTGCGGTTAAGTGCTGCAAAGTACTAAGCTTTATAATGTAAAAAGTTTTTCCACAGGTCAATAATGTGGGCTGATGATTAAGCTTTTTCCTTCCCATGTTACTCTAATAGATTTTTTGAAACAGCGTGTGGAGTAAGCATAGCTAAAAAGGAGGAATTTTAAAAATACACTTTTTCTACATAAAAAATGTACAAGTTGTGTTGTAAGTAACAACTTGTAACGGAATATGAGCATATTTTTTTATGATATACTCGTTGATGTAAGCCGGTGTTACTCGGGTTTGTGCCTTGAGCACAGAAAAAGGACGATTTTCAAAACTGCTCTCATATTAACATTTTTAAATTATCAATTCTTTTTTTAAATTCTTCAATTATCGTTTTTTTGGGGTTTTGCCCTCTCCTTCCGTCGAAAGTGTTTAGTTAACTTTCCGTAAAACTGTACCTGCCGGACATGATTACAAAAAAAGTTACATCTACAACGTCTCTATCTGACGTCTGGTTTCGCTTAAAGTTTTCTAAGCATGCATTTAATATGCAATTTAATTTAAAAAAAAATCCAATTTTAAAAAATTATTTTCGCAGATACAAATGTGTTTAGGAATTATTTGTCACTGTCAATGTCACTGTCACTGTCACTGTCACTGTCACTGTCACTGTCACTGTCACTGTCACTGTCACTGTCACTGTCACTGTCACTGTCACTGTCACTGTCACTGTCACTGTCACTGTCACTGTCACTGTCACTGTCACTGTCACTGTCACTGTCACTGTCACTGTCACAGTCACAGTCACAGTCACTGTCACTGTCACTGTCACTGTCACTGTCACTGTCACTGTCACTGTCACTGTCACTGTCACTGTCACTGTCACTGTCACTGTCACTGTCACTGTCACTGTCACTGTCACTGTCACTGTCACTGTCACTGTCACTGTCACTGTCACTGTCACTGTCACTGTCACTGTCACTGTCACTGTCACTGTCACTGTCACTGTCACTGTCACTGTCACTGTCACTGTCACTGTCACTGTGACTGTCACTGTCACTGTCACTGTCACTGTCACTGTCACTGTCACTGTCACTGTCACTGTCACTGTCACTGTCACTGTCACTGTCACTGTCACTGTCACTGTCACTGTCACTGTCACTGTCACTGTCACTGTCACTGTCACTGTCACTGTCACTGTCACTGTCACTGTCACTGTCACTGTCACTGTCACTGTCACTGTCACTGTCACTGTCACTGTCACTGTCACTGTCACTGTCACTGTCACTGTCACTGTCACTGTCACTGTCACTGTCACTGTCACTGTCACTGTCACTGTCACTGTCACTGTCACTGTCACTGTCACTGTCACTGTCACTGTCACTGTCACTGTCACTGTCACTGTCACTGTCACTGTCACTGTCACTGTCACTGTTACTGTCACTGTCACTGTCACTGTCACTGTCACTGTCACTGTCACTGTCACTGTCACTGTCACTGTCACTGTCACTGTCACTGTCACTGTCACTGTCACTGTCACTGTCACTGTCACTGTCACTGTCACTGTCACTGTCACTGTCACTGTCACTGTCACTGTCACTGTCACTGTCACTGTCACTGTCACTGTCACTGTCACTGTCACTGTCACTGTCACTGTCACTGTCACTGTGACTGTCACTGTCACTGTCACTGTCACTGTCACTGTCACTGTCACTGTCACTGTCACTGTCACTGTCACTGTCACTGTCACTGTCACTGTCACTGTCACTGTCACTGTCACTGTCACTGTCACTGTCACTGTCACTGTCACTGTCACTGTCACTGTCACTGTCACTGTCACTGTCACTGTCACTGTCACTGTCACTGTCACTGTCACTGTCTCTGTCACTGTCACTGTCACTGTCACTGTCACTGTCACTGTCACTGTCACTGTCACTGCCACTGTCACTGTCACTGTCACTGTCACTGTCACTGCCACTGTCACTGTCACTGTCACTGTCACTGTCACTGTCACTGTCACTGTCACTGTCGCTGTCACTGTCACTGTCACTGTCACTGTCTCTGTCACTGTCACTGTCACTGTCACTGTCACTGTCACTGTCACTGTCACTGTCACTGTCACTGTCACTGTCACTGTCACTGTCACTGTCACTGTCACTGTCACTGTCACTGTCACTGTCACTGTCACTGTCACTGTCACTGTCACTGTCACTGTCACTGTCACTGTCACTGTCACTGTCACTGTCACTGTCACTGTCACTGTCACTGTCAATGTCACTCAGTCACGCTTTTTTCAACAAGGAAAGCTACGAATTTATCTCAAAATGAAAATAAATCTCAGCAGCATGTCCCCCAACCTCTAAAAAAACAACACCCTCGCCACTCATTCATAAAACATTAATTTTGTTTGCTTAAACAACATCGATTATTTTTTATTAACTCGCTTATAATATTTTATTTATGCTTATTTGTAAGCCACAAATCATCAAAAGCACACTAACACACATTCACATAAACAAAAAAATGTCCTTGAATTATTGTTGATGCAAGAAATGGCGTAAAAAATTCGCCAAACAAGCAACAAAAGCTGACTAAAAACGTAGAAATCTCAGAAAAAGAATAACATTTTATTCAAAGATTTGCTGTTGTTGTTGTTATTGTTGCTGTTGTTCATGACAAATAGGTGGAAAAACAACAAAACCCGCACAAATAAAATACAACGTTTACAAAACCAACAAATAAATAGAATGATGATAACAAAAATAGAAACGTACGCGAACAAGTTATATTGCCGCAGGATACGCAGGATAAGAATAAAAAAAAAACATAAGCAAAATATTGCTTTTCGGTGTTGTTTGTTTGTGTGCATGTCTTACTCATACATAAGCCGTGAACAGGAGAAAAGCAGAAGAAGCGTCAGAATGCCAAAAGAAAGCAAGGACACATTTAAAAAAATAAAACGACGAATCCTTCTCGCATACAACACAAAGGACGTTAACACAAACAAACAGGAAACGCCTAAGGATAAAGTTGTTTGTCACAAAAAGCGAAGAGCAAACAATTTTTGTGCAAAAACAAAACAAAAACAACAAGAGAACAACAACAATCCTTGTATTAAATAATTGAAAAAGTTAAGAGAAAAAGATAAAAAATAGCAATTCTAGCCATAAATGCAATTTAAGCATTTTATTTGGTAAAGTTGGTGAATTTAGCAAAAAAAAAAAACATGAAAAACCTCGAGTCGAAAAAAGTTATGCAGTTTAAAAGCTTTCTCGTTTTTCCGCTTTTAAAAACAAACTAAAGCCGGAAGTGACGCCATTAAGTTAAACAATTTGTTTTCAATTTCCGAGCGTAGCGTTTGAAATATAACATTGTTGGCACACATAGCAAAGTGCATAGCATGAGCTAGAGAGCATATATGTGTGTGTGTGTGCTCTCACACACTTTAAACATTATGTATGTATGTGCATTTGCTTGTAATTTTTGCTCTACCTGGCAGCAGTTAACGTTCGGTAAAATCCTTTCTTTTTGCGCTAAGATTTTTAATTTCCTCAGGAAAACGAATGAACGAACGTGGGAGCTGTTCGCTGCTTTGTTTTTTTTTCCTACATCAACTACCTGCAGCGATTTCTTGCATTCAGGCAGCACCAGCATCTGCAGCAGCAGCAGCAGCTAAATAATTGCGCTAAATTGTAAGAATGTATGAGTGAGTGTGTGCGTGTGAAAAAATCATTAAATACCGTTTTCTTTTAGCACCTTGATAATGCTTAAAATGAAAGAAAGAGAATAAAATCACGCACACACACATACATATTATCCTTTAATCATTTCAACGATTTTTTATTATTTTTACTGCACTAGCATGCTTTTTTTTGTGTTATGTGCTAACAATACAAAAACTGTGAAAAATTACACAATCCAAAACAAAAAAAAAAAAAATTGCTTCCGCACAAGCACTCACACACGCCTACGCTTTCATGCTTTTCTCTACTTAGTTATTGATGTGTTTGTGCGGGCATATTTGTATGCTTGTACGTGCGAAAAAACTGACCTGATTCAGCGAACGCCACAGGAAAGCTTTTCTTCTCTTGTTTTTTATTATTATGTTTTTATTATGGTGCAAAATTTATTACATATTTTGTTACACTTAAGAAATGACATTTTGTCGAATTTGATCCATTTGACATTAAGTTTATCTTTAATTATAATTTGTCATCTTTTTATTTCTGTCTTTCTCTGTTCTCTCAGTCTACTCATTAACCAAAATAATCTCTATCATTTTAGTCATGTCTGTTATTTCTAGCATCTCTGTCCCTTCTATCATATTTGTTGTTTATGTCATGTCTGCCTTCTTTGTCATCTCTGTCATTTTTGACATATGCGTTATCGCTGTCATTTCTTTTATCTCTTTCATTTGTCATTTGTCATTTGTCATTTGTCATTTGTCATTTGTCATTTGTCATTTGTCATTTGTCATTTGTCATTTGTCATTTGTCATTTGTCATTTGTCATTTGTCATTTGTCATTTGTCATTTGTCATTTGTCATTTGTCATTTGTCATTTGTCATTTGTCATTTGTCATTTGTCATTTGTCATTTGTCATTTGTCATTTGTCATTTGTCATTTGTCATTTGTCATTTGTCATTTGTCATTTGTCATTTGTCATTTGTCATTTGTCATTTGTCATTTGTCATTTGTCATTTGTCATTTGTCATTTGTCATTTGTCATTTGTCATTTGTCATTTGTCATTTGTCATTTGTCATTTGTCATTTGTCATTTGTCATTTGTCATTTGTCATTTGTCATTTGTCATTTGTCATTTGTCATTTGTCATTTGTCATTTGTCATTTGTCATTTGTCATTTGTCATTTGTCATTTGTCATTTGTCATTTGTCATTTGTCATTTGTCATTTGTCATTTGTCATTTGTCATTTGTCATTTGTCATTTGTCATTTGTCATTTGTCATTTGTCATTTGTCATTTGTCATTTGTCATTTGTCATTTGTCATTTGTCATTTGTCATTTGTCATTTGTCATTTGTCATTTGTCATTTGTCATTTGTCATTTGTCATTTGTCATTTGTCATTTGTCATTTGTCATTTGTCATTTGTCATTTGTCATTTGTCATTTGTCATTTTTCATTTTTCATTTGTCATTTGTCATGTGTCATTTGTCATTTGTCATTTGTCACTTGTCACTTGTCACTTGTCACTTGTCACTTGTCACTTGTCACTTGTCACTTGTCACTTGTCACTTGTCACTTGTCACTTGTCACTTGTCACTTGTCACTTGTCACTTGTCACTTGTCACTTGTCACTTGTCACTTGTCACTTGTCACTTGTCACTTGTCACTTGTCACTTGTCACTTGTCACTTGTCACTTGTCACTTGTCATTTGTCATTTGTCATTTGTCATTTGTCATTTGTCATTTGTCATTTGTCATTTGTCATTTGTCATTTGTCATTTGTCATTTGTCATTTGTCATTTGTCATTTGTCATTTGTCATTTGTCATTTGTCATTTGTCATTTGTCATTTGTCATTTGTCATTTGTCATTTGTCATTTGTCATTTGTCATTTGTCATTTGTCATTTGTCATTTGTCATTTGTCATTTGTCATTTGTCATTTGTCATTTGTCATTTGTCATTTGTCATTTGTCATTTGTCATTTGTCATTTGTCATTTGTCATTTGTCATTTGTCATTTGTCATTTGTCATTTGTCATTTGTCATTTGTCATTTGTCATTTGTCATTTGTCATTTGTCATTTGTCATTTGTCATTTGTCATTTGTCATTTGTCATTTGTCATTTGTCATTTGTCATTTGTCATTTGTCATTTGTCGTTTGTCGTTTGTCGTTTGTCGTTTGTCGTTTGTCGTTTGTCGTTTGTCGTTTGTCGTTTGTCGTTTGTCGTTTGTCATTTGTCATTTGTCATTTGTCATTTGTCATTTGTCATTTGTCATTTGTAGTTTGTCGTTTGTCGTTTGTCGTTTGTCGTTTGCCGTTTGTCGTTTGTCGTTTGTCGTTTGTCGTTTGTCGTTTGTCGTTTGTCGTTTGTCGTTTATCGTTTATCGTTTATCGTTTATCGTTTATCGTTTGTTGTTTGTCGTTTGTCGTTTGTCGTTTGTCGTTTATCGTTTGTCGTTTGTCATTTGTCTTTAGTCTTTTGTCGTTTGTCGTTTGTCGTTTGTCGTTTGTCGTTTGTCGTTTGTCGTTTGTCGTTTGTCGTTTGTCGTTTATCGTTTATCGTTTATCGTTTATCGTTTATCGTTTATCGTTTATCGTTTGTTGTTTGTCGTTTGTCATTTGTCATTTGTCATTTGTCATTTGTCATTTGTAGTTTGTAGTTTGTAGTTTGTCGTTTGTCGTTTGTCGTTTGTCGTTTGTCGTTTGTCGTTTGTCGTTTATCATTTATCGTTTATCGTTTATCGTTTATCGTTTATCGTTTATCGTTTGTTGTTTGTCGTTTGTCGTTTATCGTTTGTCGTTTGTCATTTGTCTTTTGTCTTTTGTCATTTGTCGTTTGTCGTTTATCGTTTGTCGTTTGTCATTTGTCTTTTGTCTTTTGTCTTTTGTCTTTTGTCTTTTGTCTTTTGTCGTTTGTCGTTTGTCGTTTGTCGTTTGTCGTTTCTCGTTTGTCGTTTGTCGTTTGTCGTTTGTCGTTTGTCGTTTTTCGTTTGCCATTTGTCGTTTGTTATTTGTCATGTGTCATGAGTAAACATTCACTGACAGAGCATACAATTTTTTGTAGCGCCTTTAATCAATGTTTATTAACTTTATATAACGCTATGGTATCTTTATTGCAGCTTAATGTTGTTTTTTTAGCGTATTTGTCGACTTCCGTAGCTGTCTTTTGTCGTCTTTAATTATTGAAACAAAAAGTCGGTGTTCTTGTGGCATCAAAAGATAATTCACCAATTCTCTCAACTCACAAAACAATTTTTGAATATTCAGGGAATGAGTAAACAAGTGCTCCTTATTTATGTCTCTTATCAACAGCTTTAATTAATCAATGGTCTTCAACACTATCTTAAGTAACATTTCTATTTATTTGATACAGCTAATACACATTCTTAGAAAAATATCGATTAGCTGAAGTCAACGTTGTAGCAAATAGCTACAGAAAACTAATCCTTGCAAGTGTTTCAAATAAGTACTTCATTAAATTAAATAAAAACACTGATGATGCCAACAAGAAAACAAACATCTGCAGCATCAAACACAACAACAACAACAACAACAACAACAATATAAATGACAAGAAAACAACAATGTTGTTGTTGCTGTTGTTGGCGTAGGTAACTGCTGCACATGCAGCTTGTTAAGTATTAGCGGAAGTTTACGAACTGATTTTATACCTCGTTAACTTAAGAAACAAAACACAACAAAACAAAATAAAATGAAACAAAGTACAATAAGTCAAAAGGAAAGTGATAATATATAAAGACAACACGAGAGCAAAACAAAAACTTAACAAAATAAAATGGCGTATATTTTATTTGTATCATTCACGTCACAGCAGGAACAACAAACGCCACAGCAGCTAGAGTGAAGAATATCTAAGCACAAAACGCTGTCAACAGACAGACAGACAGACACACAGACTGCTGGCGTCACATCACACTACCAACTAACACCGAACAGCCGTCTACCGCCGGAAGAACGCACAACAGGATATGCTTAACACAACAAACATGGCGGAATGTGTTGTTGCCGCATAGCAGCGTAAATATGTGTCAGCAGGTGTGCAATAAAACAAGCAGCAGCATCCTTCAACGCATAATCCAAGCGAAACAATTTCATAGATAAGCACTGCTTATTTTTATTTTATACGCAAGAATAATGAGCACACGCTTACGCTCATGTGTGGCAGAAAAATGCGCTATATAGTGTTCTAGATAAACAATAAAAAAAATATTTATATCTCTTTTATTGGATTTAAGTTTTGTGTTTGTTTTTTTTTTTTTTTTTGTTTTGTTTTATCTAACAAGTGTGTGATTTCATCAAAGGATTTGTGCTTGAGTTTTGAGGCAAGAGTTAAATAGATAAATTGTGCTTTAAATGAGCTTAACTGCAAGACACAGTGTAGTCGGTCGATACGTACAAAAGAAATACAATATATATATAAAAAATATATAGAACTTTAAGTCCTTAATTATTGCACTCTAAAATAAAGTTCAACGATTAAAATATTCATATTTTATCTATAGACTCGAGCAGCTAAAAAGTCTTTTAAAGCAATTTCGAATCATTAAAATGTTGGTTAAAACTAAAGAAAAACAGAAGAGCAGGGACGGACACATGTGGTGAAAGTTAAACAGTTTTTTTGTAAATGTGATTTAATATTAAAGCAGAGCGTTTATTACATCTCACATTCATTAAGTTGTGTATTCATAACATTAAATATTTTTTTAAATAAAAATGGTTTCTTTATTAAATCTTAATAGAAGGTTTTTTTATTAAATAAAATAAAAAAAAAATGTTAAAAAAATCCTATTATTCGCGCTGTTGTTTGAACAGGTGCCGAAATCATCAACAACATGTAGAAAAATGATGCTAAAACTAAGGCAGATATTTGAATGAAATTGTGTTCAAAAATTAATTGGATGTTTTGAATAAAAAAAATTAAAGAAAATTTATTGCGCATTTGTTTTAAAAGAAACCAGCTAATAGCTCAACCTTTACTTCATCCGAAATACCAGGTGAATTTTTTCGAATAACAAACGTTTCAAACAAAAATGGAAGGAGTACTCCTATGGTTATGAAATTTTGTATGCATCTAATTTATTTTGGAAAAATTTTAATAAAAATTTCAAATGTCAAAAAATAAAAAAATCTCTTAGCTCTTATGGGCACCTCCATTGGACCTGTATTCAGTTTTTATATGATTTTGTATGGGAGATACACACCAAAATTAGTCAATCTAGAATAAACTTGGCCAGAAAGCAAAAAAAAAAATTTTAAAGTAGATGTCTTCCAAAAATAGTTGAAATCGGAAAGA
The DNA here is from genome assembly GCA_958299015.1 of Tetanocera ferruginea. NCBI lineage: Eukaryota > Metazoa > Arthropoda > Insecta > Diptera > Sciomyzidae > Tetanocera > Tetanocera ferruginea. Next base: position 143,724,484 of record OY282641.1, read on the forward strand.
CCTTAGATGTGCCTCTCTTGGACCTCTTATAAGTTTTTATATGCTTTTGTTTGGGAGATACTTACAAAAGCTAGCCAATATTAACGAAACTCATTCAGAAGGCTGAACAAATAAAGGAATGCATGTGCACTGAAATTGGTTGAAATCTATTTGAACCTATGGGTAACTCCATTGGAGCTATATTAATTTTTTTAAATGATCTTGTATGGGAGATACATATTACAGTTGACCGAGATCTTAACAAAACTCAGTCGGAAAATTAGGCCAATAGAGTAATTGATGTGTACTAAAAGTTGTAGAAATCGGTATGATCCTACGGGTACCTCCTTTGGACCTATATTATTTTATTACATGATTTTATGGGAATCACCTTAGAGTGGTATGAAAAGAAAGTTAATAAAATTCGCCCCTTATTTGAAAGTTTACCTCGAGAGGGTTCTATCGTCAAACTCATTTTTTACCTAGAAACCCTGTAAAAACCGCCAAAATTGATTTTTATACCCTAAACTTGGAAGGTCAGAGTATATAAATTTTGTGCCAACGTTTGTAATGCATAGAACGAAGTGAGTTCGGTATGGAAATATATATATTCACTTGATCCGGGTCACCCCATGAGTCGAGCTATCCATGTCCGTCCGTCCGTCTATGTGTGTTGTCCGATAAGAAGAAGTATAAGAGTAAGGAGTTGAGATAGTTTGATGAAACTCAGTACATATAGTCACATGGTCCCAAGGATTTGCACTATTGAATATTTTGGAGTCCGTTCATGGACACGCCGAACTCCCACACATCGAAATATTCGAAAAATGCATAGTAAGCTCATCAACAATAAAATTAGGTATGTACGCAATTTTTATCAAAACAAAGATGTTTTTGAAAATTGGTACCATCCGCCCATGGACACCTCCATCTCCCATACAACACAAAAATTTAAAACTCAATAAATAAGCTTGTGTTTAACCTACAAAGATACAATATGGTTCGTATATTTTTTATAACAACACGAAGATGTTTTTGAGAAATGTGTGTCATCTGCTCACGGACACGCCCACCTCCCATATAATGCAAAAATTGAAAATTCATTAAATAAGCTTATGTTTGTCTTACAGAAATAAAATTCGGTCTGTATGTATTTTATAAAAAAACGGAGATGTTTTTGAAAGATGGGCATCTTCCACCCATGGACATGCCTACCACCCATGCAACAATGACGATATCGAAATCACTATAAAGGCATTAACATGTGAGCTACAGGTATAAAACTTGGTATATGTAAATTTTTCATCAAAATTGAAATGCATATAAAATATGGGCTTCAGCCATCTTCATCGATCCATCCGAAAAAGCAGGTTTGGGGTTTAGTGTCGGGCTAGATCGACTTTAGTACGTTCTTTACTTGTTTGATTATAACTTTGTCCTTTGCTGTCCGATTTATTTTATAGGTTATATTTTATTTTGACCTCGGAATAACCTTGATACAGGTAAATCGGAACTCGAAATTAAAATCAGCCTATATACCAGAAGTTGAACATCTTATTTCTGTTTTTGTTTAATTTTGTCCTTGAAATGACCTTAATACAGACAAATTGACATTGGGTTCGAAATACCCAAAAACGTATATTTCAGAAAGTTGGATCGTGTCTTTGTTTTTTTCATGTTGACCTTGGAATGACCTTGAAATGACCTTCATACAGAAAAATTGATCTCGGGCTCAGAATGAGCAAACGTAAAAACTTATAAGTTAGAATGTTCGTCATCGTATCTGTTTTTTTTTTTTCATCTTTACCTTGGAAAGACCTTGAAATGTCCTTAATACAGATAAATTGACCTCGTGCTTGGAATCAATGACCCAAAAAAAGTTACGTATCAGGATGTTGGTCATGTAGTATCTCAATTTTTTTTCATTTTGACCTTGGAATGACGATGAAATGACCTTAACACAACCTTACGACCTTAATAAGACAAATTGAACTCGGATTTGGAATAAGTTACCCCAAAGTTCTATATATCAGGATGTTGGCCTTCTCATATCTGTTTCTTTTCTTTTCTTTCATATTATTTTCTAACATTTTGGCCTAGGTTTTTTAACATTTAATAACACACACAACTCAATTGATCATAAGAAGCTCGGCCAAAGTCCTTTCAAGGGCTGAAATGGCAAATTTGTTTTTTTGTTTTTTTTTGGCATTAGCAACCCAAAAAACTTATATATGAGGACGTTACCGTTGGCTATGTATCTCTATTTTTTTCCTTTTAGACCTTGGAATGACCTTTAACTGATCTTAATACGGATAAATCTGGTAAAGTCCCAGAATCAGCACAGAATCGGCACAGAATCAGCAACCCAGAAAGCTTTATATCAACATGTTGGACGTCATATCTCTATTTTTTCAATTTCGACCTTAAAATGACCTTGAAATGACCTTAATATATACGAATCTACCTCGGATGTGGAGTAAACTATGCTTAAATCCTATGTATCAGGATGTTGGACATCGTATCTTCGTTTTTTTTTTCATTTTGACCTTGAAAAGACCATGAAATAACCTTAATATAGATAAATTGACCTCGTATTCGGAATCAACGGCCGAGAAACCTAGTTATATATAGATATTAAATCAAAGTCCCTGAATAAGCGGGACTTTACTCTGTAAAAGCTGGTTTTATTTCACTTCTTTTACATAATTTGACTTTAAAAATACGCTAAGTGGGGATGGGCTGGTTCCGTTTGTGGTCGAATTGACTCTAAATGGCTGTTACAAAATATATTTTTTTTGTCAAATATCAAGGTGTCCAAAACTGGCCTTAATAACCCTTGTGCTTTATATTGAAAGCCAGAGAATACAACCTCAACCAATACAATACAACCTCAAGCGCAACCCTACAAAATAATATACAAAACAATATTTCACTTTTTCGGTCATAGGTCGACCAGAGCGAGTAACATCGTCTGACTATATAAAACACAAGTGTTCTGATCCGTACCCTTTATGGCTCAAACTGTTCATTCTTGCTCTTACAGTGCTTTTATTGTACGAAAAATTGTCAGCCTGAAAGTATGCATACAAAATGATTTTAATATTTATCAGTAACGACTTCAATATAACAACACTTGAGGTGAATGTAAACATTTTGTCATAACATCTGCTACGACATCTTCTGCATCTCTGCATTGCAATAACTTTTCAAACAAATTTTAACAAATAATCAGCTGATTGGCCTCGTACAAGTTAACACTTTAAAATCAAGGTAATAGAAAAACATCGAAGACTTTGTGCCCTACCCAACATACATAATGTATATTTTTTTTTAAATATTACGTTAATTTAGACAAAATTTAGAATTCGAATAAGAAAAAACGACGACAAAAAAAAAATAATGGCCTTCTTTTGCTTGAAGCAAAAACCTCAGCATGACAGAATGTTTAAAATGCAACAACAGCAAAATTTAAATTTCTGTTAAACTTTGTCCAGCACAGAATTCTAAACTTAAGACTCTTCCGACATTATTTGTTTGGACAACCAAGAAAACTTTGTTGTCAGGTTGCATCATGGTTTTGGTATTATTTTTACCTACCAGACTTCTCTCTTGCTACCTCTATTGCCACAAAGTTGCTGCTCTGCGTGCACTCGCCAGACCATAAACTATGCTTTGTAAAATTTTGATGAATAATTCTCTGAATAAATCTCAATATTTTTCTCAACATAACTCGACAGGCACTGAAATATTTATGAACTGAAATAATTTTATTTGAAGCAAATCTAGATGTTGTTGAAGTTATCGCTCAATGTTGTTGCTGCTTGTTTTGCTTTTGCATTGCTTCTATAGTAAGTAAATATTTAGTTGTTGCTAATCCTTTAAAATTCTGCATTTTATTTTAATTGATATCGATTTGCTACCGATTTTATTTCCTTTCAATTAAATTGCATTTATTTGAGTTAAGAAAATATTTTCATGTTTTATTGTAGTTTTTGCTCTTCGATTATGAGTTATTGTTTTTTGCATTTTAAGCTTCTTTGGGTCTAACTTTAGCAAAGATTCAATCAATTTGTATTACAACAAATGCAATATTTTATGTTTGTCTATTTAAAGATTAAGTTATTAAAACAATGTTCGAACGATAGATTTAAAATTGAGATATTTTGAGCAAAGTTTAGAGAAAGAGAGATGATTTATGTATATCAGTCAATATAGCAAATAGTTTTAGTTATTGAATTTAATGAATACTCTGTGATGTAAAACATTAATTAAGAAGAAAATTCTATACAATTCTATACGAAATATTCTACAAAGTATTTGTGATGTAATGGATGTGACAGACGGAATGTGTGAGCGAAAGAATGCATTTTGGAAAATTTAAAATTGATTTAAGTTAAATGACAAGAAACTCTCATATGAAATGTAACGTATGTGACAAGGAATGTGGGATTATCATAAAATATAAAACATGAATTTTTGATGCTCAATAGTAAGTGGATTATTTAAAAGCTTAATAGTCATCATGCAATTTTGAACAAATAACTCTGACATATAAATGCTTCTTACAATCGTAACAGATGTGACTTAAAATATGTCTACATTAAAAACATCTTAATACACATCTATTCTTAAATTTCTATTCAAGTTTTTTTATATAGATATGAAAAATCTTTTTTAAATAAGAAATTGTGGACATTTTTTACACATGGTAAACAGAATTGTAACGGATGTGATTTTTTGAAAATATTTGTAACGTTAAAACAATTTAAGCGACGGTGTTTGTCATGAACCAACAAAAATTGAAGCAAACTCTTTCGTAAGAACTGCAAATAATTTATGTAACGGATGTGACAGCTTATATATGAAAAATTTAAAGAGTTTTGGATGGATATATAAAAATTTCAATTCAAACTACAAACAAATCGATACGTACAACGAACTACTAAAGCTAAAGTCAGTAATGTAACGGATGTGACAGCGGATAGAACAGATGTGACAGCCAATAGAACAGATGTGACAGCTAGTCTTTTACTAAAAATTTGTAGAAATGGCAATTATGTTCATTCTTTTCAAAATCAGTACCTCGCAAGTAGCTCTTTAGCTTACAACCAGTAATGTAACGCATGTGACAGCTAGCATGTTGCTTAAATCTTTTGAGATTTACAGCAAAAAATGAAATCTATTTCAAAATTAAAATGAAATTCTTTGAATTCTTCCAACAATAATATTTGTTTTCTGTAACGGTTGTGACAGCGTACATTTTTATTTAAAAAGATTCAGATATAGTTTTGTATTTAATTTTACACAACAAATTTTTTGTTTTAAATTATTTAAATTTTTTAATTATTTAATTGTTTTAATAAGCAATTTGTATATATGTAACGGATGTGACTGCTGACATGTTACTGGAATGTTTTGAAAAAACTGAGAAAATTATTATGAAAAATTAATATTCATAATAATGTTTTTTTATGAGTTGAAAAAAATTTTACTACATATTTTATTATGAAAAAAATTTTTAATTTATTTCATAATAAAATAGTAATTTATGCAATTCTTACAAAAACTAAGTGCGTAGAAAAAGTTATTTTGTTCAAAATCAAAAAAATGTCACGCATGTGACAGCTAAAATTTTACTAAAATTTTTTAATGAAATTACCATTGTTTGGAAATTGAAAAACTAATTAAATTTATTTCCTAAAAAATCGTGAACATTCGTAAATTCTCCCCACAACGCGTAAAATCAGTAATGTAACGTATGTGACAGCTTAAATTTTTTCAAAATATATTAAAAAATGTAATCTTATTTCATTAGAAAATGTAAAATTGTTAAATTCTACCTACTGTGCGTAAGATTATTATTGTAACGTATGTGAGAAATGACATTTTGTGATTAAAACATTAAAACATTTAAATTTATTTGGTTATTAAAAGAAAATTATTTAAATTCTTTCTTTTAGCAGTGTGTTATTAGAAAATCGACGCTTAAAATACATAATGTAACGGATGTGACATTTTAAAAAATTACAAATTTCAGTATCCGAAAATTTGGATTTATTTCATAAAAGAATTATAATTAATTCAGTTCTTATCGCAGTAATTTTTGTAACGGTAACGGATGTGACAAATTTCTATCTTTACTAAAAAATTAGACAGTCAATTTTGGAAAAATCAATTTCTTTAAAAATGCTTATTATTTTTTTTCTTATCGCGAAATTTTTATTTCTGTAACGGATGTGACCAATGTCTTATATTAAAGCATTGGTTAACAAATTGTATATCAAGTTGTGGAAAAATTTCGGTTTTTTTCTATAATTATTGAAATTCTTACCACAAAAAATGTCATTTCTGTAACGGATGTGACACATTTCAAACGTTACGAAAAAATTGGATAGTATATATTGAGAAAATTTCTATTAATTTCATAATTTATTATTTAAATTCTTATCACAGTAACTTTTATTTCTGTAACGGATGCGACCAAGTATTATTTTTAAGCATTGGCACAAAATTGGTTAGTAAATTTTGAAAAAAAGTTGTATTTATTTCATAAAAAATGCTTATTATGAAATAAATACAACTGAAATAAATACTATTTCCCCGAGAAAATTTTAATTTCTGTAACGTATGTGACAAATGTATTATTTTCAAGCATTGTAAAAAATTGTGTGGAAAGAATTTCTATTTTTTCATACAAAATGTTAATTTTTAAAATTCCTACAGGGAAAAATTTTAATTTCTGTAACGTATGTGACAATTTTCACGCAATGGTAAAAAATTGGATGGCCAATTTTGAAAGAATTTCCTTTTTTTAACTAAAACATTGCTAATTATTTAAATTCTTACCGCAATAGCTTTTTTCTGTAACAGATGTGACAAATGTATTATTTTTAAACATTGGTAAAAAGTAAATAGTAACTTTTGGAAAGAATTTATTTATATTACATAAAAAATGCTCATTACATATTTAAATTCCTACGGGGAAAAACTTTTATTTCTGTTACGGATGTGACAAATTTCACGTATTGGCAAAAAATTCGATAGTAAATTTTGGAAAAATGTCTGTTTATTTAAAAAAATTAGAGTTATTTCTTATCACAATAACTTTTATTTCTTTAACGGATGTGACAGCAAATTTTTTTCAAGCATTGATGAAAAATTTGATAGTTAGTTTTGAAAAAAATGTCTGTTTATGTAAAAAAAATTTTAATTTTGTCAATTTTTACCGAAATATTTTTAATTTTTGTAACGGATGTGACAAATGGATTATTTTCAGGGATTGGTAAAAACTTGATTGGAAAATTTTGGAAAAAATTTCTGTTTATTGCATAAAGCAATGCTAATTATTTAAATTCTTACCTAAGCAACTTTTATATTTGTAACGGATGTGACAAATTTATTATTTTCCGGTATTAACTGATTGAAGAGTCAATTTTGAAAAAGCTTTTTGTTTTTTATTATTATTATAATTTTAAAAAACAATGTTAATTACTTAAAATCCTGCTGAAATAAGTTTTATTTAAGTAACCGATGTGACAAAGCTTTTTTATTTTCAAGCATTGGCCAAAAGTTGGAGTTAATTTTGGAAAATATTATGTGTATTTCATAAAAAATGCAAAATATTAATATTCTCCACGAAATAATTTGTATTTCTGTAGCGTATGTGACAAGTTCTTTAGTATCAAGTATTGGTAAAAAAGGTGAATAGTACAGTTTGAAAGAAATTTCTGTTTATTTCATTAAAAATGTTTATTATTTAAATTCTTCCCGTAAAACTTTTATTTATGTAACCGATGTGAAAAACGTATTATTTTCCAGTACTGACAAATAATTGAAGAATCAATTTTGGAAAAGCCTCTTGTTTTTTATTTTAATTATAATTTTACAAAACAATGTTAATTACTTAAAGTCCTGATGCAATAACTTTGATTTATGTAACGGATGTGACAAAATTTTTTATTTTAAAATATTGGTCAAAATTAATTGTGGAAAATTTTATGTGTATTTCATATAAAATGCTAATTATTTATATTCTTCACGAAATAATTTGTATTTCTGTAGCGGATGTGACAAATGCTTTAGTATCAAGTATTGGTAAAAAAGCTGAATAGTACAGTTTGAAAGAAATTTCTTATTATTTCATTTAAAATATTTATTATTTAAATTCACCCCGTAAAACTTTTATTTCTGTAACGGATGTGACAAATGTATTATTTTCCAGTACTGACAAATAATTGAAGAATCAATTTTGAAAAAGCTTTTTGTTTTTTATTATTATTATTATAAAAGAAAACAATGTTAGTTACTTAAAGTCTTGCTGCAATAAGTTTTATTTTTGTAACGGATGTGACAATTTTATTTTTATTTTCAAGCATTGGCCAAAAGTTGGAGTTAATTTTGGAAAATTTTAAGTGTATTTCATATAAAATGCTAATTATTTAAATTCTCCATGAAATAATTTGTATTTCTGTAGCGGATGTGACCAATGCCTTAGTGTCAAGTATTGGTTAAAAAGCTGAATAGTACAGTTTGAAAAAAATATCTGCTTATTTCATTCAAAATGTTCAGTATTTAAATTCTCCCCGAAAATATTTTATATCTGTAACGGATGTGACAAACTTTTTATAAACAAATACATTGGTAAATTATTTATTATTCAATGTTGTAAAATTTTTTCAAGTTATTAATAATTTTAACTTTTAATTGCAATACACATATTTTCATATATGTAACGTACGTTACTCTGTACATGATGATACTTAGAAGTGATTTTCTTTAGTCATTTTGTTAACAAATGGTTTTGTGAAGCGCTTTCGAGGCTGAAACAATACACAGCAACTTTCAATTAAAGCTGTTTAATGTAACAGATGTCACAGCTTTTTTTATATGCGACACAATATTTTCATTTTACAAAGTCATCATGGCGTATTTTAAAATTTTGTTTTTTTTTTTTTAGTAAAAGTCAGCTAAAGAGACCTCATAGCCAGTTAGAACCTTTAGCTACTAAAACACATTTAAACCTTAACATTAACTCATATTCAGACACATACTGGGATGCACAAAGCAGCAACAACAATTCACTCACTCACATGTGTGCTGACCATGTTTATGACCGGATGTATGCCGGATGTATACTTGTGTGTGTGTTTATGTGTGATCTGTTCGTTAGCCTCTCAAAGTTATGGAAATTCCTTTTGAAGTACTTTGAAGACAGTCTGGCAGTTATGACAACATAGGAAACAACAACAACAAAAACAACAACAAAATTTACAACAACATAGCCAGCTCATGCATCTTGCATGAATTTTTTAGAGCACAGCCTGTATGCTTTCATGTTTTTGTAAGCGCATCCTTTTTGTTTGTTCAGCACCTAACAGAGCAACGAAACAAGCATTAGACAGCCACATCCTGCTCTTCTCTCTAGCTAACAACTCAGCTGCAGTTTGCAACAAGCAGCATTATTTATTATGATAAGTAAGAAAAAAAACAGCAGCAGAGAAACTGATGAAAAGTTTGTGCAGCATTTTTTTATGCATTTTGCATTATGTTGATTGAGTTAAGGTAAAGTTTTTTTTCTTTCTAGTTCAAAACTCGTTGGTACCAGAAGGCGTTAAAAGTTTGTTATTGCTTAAAATCGGTCAAAAGTTTTGGTGACAAGATTTTTTTTTTCAAGCTGCATGTACAGCGCACATTTTACAACGTCATAAAAAGTTAATGTGAAGAACAGTAGGCGAAAAATTTTGGCAGCGTTGCCATATTTCTAACTGCCACATACAAAATATATAGCGCATAAAAATGGCACTAATAAGCAAGACGTTGTTGAACCAGTGCATTTTGTCAAAGATTGAACAAAAAAATTGTTTACGCTGCTGATGAACAGACACAAACCTGGCGCCATCAGTCCAGTCCAGTCCAGGCCAGCTAGTGTTGAAGCCACAAAACTAAACTAGCGTGCATAAATCAAGTGAGTGGCAAAAGCTAACAACAACAGCACGTTAGTTTTTTCTAAAAAACTGCAACTTGAAAAAAATTGATCAAGTTTACAAACAAGCATTTTTTGTTGGCAATTGTTAAGTCCTGCAAAGTTTTTAAAGAAGAAAAAGTTTTGTAATATTGGTTATTTTTATTTATTTTCTTTTTTTGCTTAAGTTGTTGTTATTGCGGTGTTGTTTCTTATTTTATGTTTTTTTTGCAGGTCAACATTGCAATGTCATCAACGTCATTTGCACAAAGTTACGACATCAGCGCCAAGCTTTGAGCTGCAAGCACTCGAACTCAACCACCCCCGACTGCTATTCGGAATCAGCCAGCATCACACAATTTTACCGCCGCTATGGTTCGCAAATTTTGTGTTGTTAACGTTGTTGTTAGATGCTTTGGCAAAAGAACAGCCTGAAGATTGCACTGTCAGTGTCCTGGCTGCACTGTTTTTTCAAATAGTTTTTCTTGCTTCTTCTCTACTGCAAGCTGGCTTGTAGTTTATGGTACCTTTTTTTGTTGCCGCTGCTGTTGTTGTTGTCGTTGAAGTCGATAGCTTGTTTCTGTTGTTGCTGCTGCTGTTCTTGCTGTTGCTGGCAATGCTTTTGTAAATTTTCAATGTTCCTAAAATGCTGACAGCTACGCAATTGGTTTGGTTGCTTCGTTTGACGTTGCTGATTGAATTACAAGGAAAAGTTTTTGCGCTGCTGTCGCTGCTTGTGTTGCTTGTAGCAACGCAAAAATTAAACGTTTGATGTTCGATACACTACATATGTGTATGTGTGTGTGTGTGTGTGTGTGTTCACTGGGCATAGTCAAAGCATTGCAAGCATCCTTGACAAGTCGGTTGGACAGTAATCGATGATGTAAGTTGTTGAGATGTGAGAGCTACTGTTTATTGTTGAAATTAAACTCATCTAGAAGAGCTTCTTTTCACAAAACCGCAAATCATCTCTCCAATATACATAGTTACATATCTAAATTATGCATATGGTTTAAGCACAATAGTCAGTCCTTGTTTGCATATCATGCATGAAATCTAAGATAGTAAAAAGTTTACATATCATTAACTTTACTTATACGTAAAGCTGTCAGAGCTCAAATTGTTTTGTTAAAGTTCTGTTGGGTTTCAATAAGTTATTAAGTCTCTTATATGTATCATTATATGTTAAATTTAATTTAATTACATGTTAAATTTATGTTTAATTTCAAAATGTTATGTACATAGGTTCTCATAAATATGAGAACAAATTTTTTCTGCTGTTTTTTTTGCAATTGTTTGATTCTTTAATTAAATTTTATTAAAGAAATCTCACAATTCATTTAACAACAACTCTTAACAACTCTGTGTTTTTAACTCATTATAATTCAAGCACATTCAGCTGAAATTTGATAGCTTTTGCTTGAATTCTTTTTAACCACTGACAAGCCAATTCATGTATCATATGCTTAAAAATTAGCATGTTTTATTCACAATTATTTTGCGCGCTCACACAACTGCTGGCAGCACAAACGATTGATGAATGATTTTTAATTAATATTTTAATTGAAATGCAAAATATTATGAATTCAATATT